>CM053585.1:352153957-352169856 GCA_028646515.1 Pseudochirops corinnae | reverse complement strand
ATAAAGTCATTTACTTCCATTTGCTCTACTCTAATTCTGAAGGAATTACTCTCTTTAGTGAGTTTTTGAGATTCTTTTTCCATCTGGCAAATTTGACTTTTTAAGGCATTCTTCTTCTTATTGGCTTTTTGGGCCTCTTTTGCCATTTGAGTTAGTCTGTTTTTTAAGGTATTACTTTGTTGATTCTCTTATCATGATTTTCTTGCATCATTCTCATTTCTCTCCCCAGTTTTTCCTCCACTTCTCTTATTTGGTTCTCAAAATCCTTTTTAAGCTCCTCTGTGGCCTGTATCCAGTTCATATTTTTCTTGGAAGCTTCTGGTGTGGGAGTTCTGACTGTGTTGTCTTCTTCCTGTTCCATGCTTTGGTCCTTTTTGTCCCCAAAAAAGGAATCTAAAGTTGGATTGCTGGGCTTGCTTTGCTTCCTTTACCTGCTCATGTTGCCAGTCAATTACTTGGCTTTTGGGTTCAGTAGAACTCTGCTTTCAGAGGGGAGAGCTCTGTCCCAAATAGCTGGGGTTTTCGCAGCTGCCGGAGCTATTAGGAGACCACTGTTTCTGCAGCCCCTACCAGCTTTGGCTCACTGAAAATGCACCTCAGGTCTACCACCCAAGACCGCGATCTGAATCCAGACCGCTCAAGGCAAGAGCACTTAGCCTCTGAATGATCACTTGGCCCCCCTGCAATCTGAGGCCAGGAGCTTCTGAAGCAGCCACTTGGAGGCGGTGGCAGGACTGCCGCTTCAGACTGCTTCTAACTCTGGAGGCAGTTCAGCTGGACCCTCTCCCCGAAATTTAGCCAAGTTCCACTGACCTTTTCCCTTTGTCCTTGGCTCTTATGGGTTGGTAATTCTGGAAATTGCCATTTCTCCTGAACGCTCCAGCCATTGCTTCTCCTGGACGCCCTGGGGCTGAAACTGCATAGGGCTGGGCTCTGCTCCCAGCACCCTGCTGCGATGACTGCCTGCCCGGGCTGCCTTCAGCAGGAGCTTTGTTACTCTGTCATTTTTATGGATTCTGAAGCTCTAAAATTTATTTAGAGTCATATTTTATAGGTATTTGAGGTGGTTATGGGGGGAGCTCGCGGAGTTCTCCTGTTTCTACCATGACCTCTTGTTTATGAATGCACCAGGACAGTGGTGTACTATGGAAATTCTTGTCCCTATTTAACAGATGTTTTTTGTTTTTTTTTCTGAACAGCACGTTTTGATCTTTCCTTTGTGACCCTCAATATGACCCTGAACTGATTGTTGAACCCTAGGACTTTTTTATTCCTAAGTTTTCTTGATGATCATCACTGTTATTTCTGGTTATTCCCCTGCTTTTGATGGAAGAGTCCATCACAACAAAGAAAAACATTGAAGGGAAACCAACCAGCAGCTATCTCTGGCAGGGTCTTTGGATTCACCCTGCCATTCAAGGCTCTGAGTGTGTCGTGGTTATCATTTTGTCTGGAGCAGCAATATACCATTCCGTTCACACACCATCATTTGTTCAACTCTTCCCCACTTGATTCTAGCTTTTGTTGGCCATCAACATTCTTCCTCTTCCTGGAAATACACTGGTTTTATATTTAGATGCAATGGCTTCATGTTCTGCTTTCCTTCTTTAAATGGGTGTTTAATGTTCAGGGTATATTTAAGTTAGAGGCCACATGGTGTAGGGAAAGCCAGGAAGGCCCAGTTTTAAGTCCTGCTTCTGACATCTCCTGGTTCTGTGACTCTGAGCAAGTCACTTAACCTCCTGATAAAACCCTCAGTACAGGGAGTCTCCTTCCTTGGCAGTTCTAATACTAATGAAGTTGCCAATCCAGACCCTGCCATTTTTATCCCTGAAATATTCAATAAAACAAAGGTACAGTATCCCACTTTCCCAGTGTGTCTTTTTCTAGTACATGTTATATCCTAATCGGAGAATTCCTTCAGTTAGAGGCTTTGGGATTAATTTAAACAAAATTAGTTCCCTATTTTGTTGGTTCTGAAAGTTCAGAACTCCATGCATTGTACTGAGTTTCCTTAGGATGAAGGATTCAGATGAATACTGCCCTTCTTTTGCTGGGCTCTTTGCCTCTGTGGCAGGCAGGGCTGGGTTTTTTTTGTTTTTTTTTGGTGCTGTGCATCAGAAAACCGTTAACTCTTTTTTCTTTTTTTGAGGCCTCAGCATTCTGAAGGAGTAATTTACCCTTTGGTCTCATATTGTTTTAGAAGAACTAATGCACTCTATTTTCAACATAATGGGTCAGTTCCTGCTGGGCAAATAAACTATACTCAGAGCATAAATGGCATCATAAAAAAATTCTACAGCTAGTGTATTCTTTAAACTAAAAGGATGTTTTTGTATTCAGAAATGGAACAAACTTGATGAATACATAAAACCTAAAACTCTGGCTTTTGTTTTAAAGGCCTTTCTACTGCAAGCTGTTGCAAAGATCCAGCCTGCTTGCTGAGATAAATTGGAAGCAGATTTTTTAAAAAAATTATTTTTTGTTTTCCTTGAGAATGCTAATTGGATTCAGAGTGGAATAATTTTGAAGGTATTTTTCCTTCTCTCTTTTTCTTTTCTTTTTTTTTTTTAATTCTGGAAGATAAAATTAATTGGACCACTAGGCATTCTTGAGGATAGTTAACATCTTTTGTGGACTTGCCTTCCAACTGAAAGGATAAGAGTTTAGCACGTTAAAGGTCTGAAGTAGGTACAGGAAAATGCATAGGAAGGAGAGTTATTCTAATTCAGCCCTTGCTGGATAAGTGTGTCTGTTTTTTTATAAGATACTTTCCTAATGGGACAGGGGAAAATGTGAGTTGTTTCTTTTCTTTTTTTAAGTGGTAGCAACACAAGTTTTCCCCAATCCAGTGGTAATTGGCTTTGAATATATTATCCAAGTTCTACAGTATATAATAAGCAGAAAACAACACCTGGTAATTTTTCTATTCTGTGCCCAGTACAAAAAAATAATCTTGAAAGATACTTAACTATTCATATGGATCTGGGATCTTATAGATTCAGAAGGTCCCTCCCTTGATTCAGCTCACAGCTCATCCATGCCTGGCCATTCTGTGTGACTCTCATTCTTGTTCTCCCCATAGTTCTGCATGCATCGTGCTAGAGGCCTGCCTTTTTTTGGACCTCTCATAGGACTTAGTTGAATCCTTTGACTGATTGCCTGTGCCCCCTCCCTCTTGCCATATGACTAATCCATATCTCTTCCACAGGAACATCCTTTACTCCTGTTTTCATACTCCTTGGTTGGTTATATTGTGTCCTACTTATACTCGCTGTGTACCTCTTCATGAAAATTAATATTTAATATCATGAAAGAAGAATAAGAGTATGGATAAGACATTTATTATAACAGAAATAATCTGCTTTTAGCATACACTTTGGGCAACTGCTGTTTTCCATGGTATGGGAGATTGTATTCAATGTTTTTCATTTTTTTAACCCAAGTTTATAGCTGGAATATAAATAGTATCATTCGAAATAACAGTACTCCACATGGTTCCCATTTGCATATCAGAGGACAAAGCTTCTCTGTTGGAGCTCTTTCAATCGCCAAAATTCTCACTGAAGGCAAGACTATTAATGAAACAATTTGTAAGTTCCTCATATGTGGTTCAGCAAGGTTAATGCTTACTAAAAAAAAAATTCACAAGCCCATCAGTACTACTGTAGCTTAATTGTTTTAGACACAATGCTCTTGCAGCATCTAATATGCATATGGAGAATACATTCCATCTTAACACTCATGATCAATGTTTCAAATCCTAAGATTTTAGAATCAGAAGGCATTTAAGGGAGAGAGGTGGTGCCATAGATGGAGCTTTAGACCTAGACTCAGGAAGACCTGACTTCAGATCCAACCCTAGATGGTAGTAGCCGTGTGACCGTGGGCAGGTCACTTACCTAACTCTGCCTTAGTTTTATCATCAGTAAAATGAGGATGTTTTTCACACTGACTTCTCAGGGTTGTTGTGAGGATCAAATGAAATAATATTTGCAAAGCTCTTGGCAAACCTTATATAGATGATAGTTAGCTATTAACAGGACCTCTACTCCAAGGGTCCCTAACCTAGGGGTACATTGATAGCTTTCAGGAAGTTTGTGAACTTAGATGGGACAAACAAGATAGCATTTTTATTTTTTGCTGACTTTTGGAATTTAGCATTTCCTTTGATTATTGAAAAACGTAATTCGGAGAAGAGCTCCAAAGGCTTCAGCCACCTGCCAAAGGGATCTGTGACACAAGGAAGGCTAAGAACCCCTGATTTATTCCAATTCCTCATAGTAGAGAGAGGAAATTGAGGTTCAGGGTTAGTTAAAATCTCACAATGAATGAATAGCAGAATTTGAATGGGAACCTAGACCTCTTGGCTCTAATCTAGTGTTCTTTTTATTATAACTCCAGATGAACATATTGATGGGTTCAGAGATCTGGAGCTGACCTTCGAGGTCCCGTGATTTATAATTCCTAATTTGCAAAAGAGAAATAGGGCCAAAGAGATTCACTGATTTGCTCAGGGTCATCCAAGAAAGTGAGTAGCAGAGAAGGGATCCCAGGTCCTCTGACTCCTAATCCGGTGCTTCTTAAACTGTGGATTGTGACCCTTCATGGGGTCTTGAAAAACCTGGTGACAGTAAGAGGTTTCTGAACATGCAACAACCAAAAATTCAGAATCAAATACGTAGTGAATCCAGGGTGTTTCTAGCAGTGCTTGCCAGCTTTGCATCACACCTCTTTCACTGCAGCCTTGGTTCTGAACATAAAGCATGCGCACTTTGCACTAAGTGTGCCACACAGTGCCAACTAATGCAAAGGGGTCAAGAGTGGAAGAAGTTTAAGAAACAGTACTCTAGATGAAGAGCATTGGGAATGCCCTTGGCTTCAGTTCCCCAGAAGGCCTTGTTGCTGACTCAACAGATTTAAAGTGAAGGGCTGGACATTTCTCAAAGGAATTCACACTGTGCAGATGTTCAGGAAGTAGAAGGTTTCTCAGACTATGGGGAATCTGCTCATTAGAATGTTTTAAGAACCCTCTTTTGCTTCTTAGAGATAGTTTTGAGCCCTTACAATAATTAGAGTAGATCTTCTCATCACAAAGCTGTCAATTTATACTGCTTTCAGACCCTTTCAAGATCTCTGCCGTGGCTAAAATATGTATTTTTGCATTACAATAATTTAACATCCTGCTCTGTAGTGAAACATGAAAAGCTACCAGCCACTGAGCAGCATGGAAGTGGGGAAATGATGCAGTGTGCTGCTAATCCCAAGCCTTGGCAGGCTTACATTAGCATGAATTTTTTAGCTGCTCTTAAGGATGAAATATAACTTTGTCATTAAGCCCTAATAAATGTTGAACATTTAAACACATTCCATGTAGCTGGGGAATATCTAATCCAAAATTCTTTTTCAAGGTTTGTACAGTGAATTCATAGTGTTTTAAGGACAACATTGGAAATGAGGAAAGGGGAGACCGATAGGAAAGCTAATGATAGTTATTTGTTGCTGAATGGGTTTTAAAAAAAATTTTAAAATTGAATTATAATTACTGTAGACAATTTCAACAACTACGGCCATTTTCCTAGGTTCCCTGCCCCTTCTGATTGGTGGATGGCAAAAGATCCACGAAGTACATGGTTTGATCCTCAGAACAACCCTGGGAGGGATGGTATTATTAGCTTTATTTTAGAGCTGAGGAAACTGAGGCAGATACAGGTTATGAGATTTGCCCAGGGTCACACAGCTGATAAGTGCCTGAGGTCAGATTTGAACTCCGGTCCTCCTGACTATAGTCTCGGCACTCTGTCCACTGTGCCCCTGGCTGTTTCTGTATAGCAGTTTGTCTGAACCGGGTTTGGGAGTTTTGTAGACAGCAGGCTTGGTACATGCAGCGTGTGATATCGCAGCCACAAAAGCTAGATGTGATCTTTGGCTGCACTGAGAGGGATTAGGGGGTGATGATGGGTGTCTCTGGGTGCTCTCCTCAGACCCTGCTTGGAGTCCTGTGCTCCACTTTGGGCGCCATGTTGTAGGAAGGACATTGATTGCCTGACCAGTGTTGTGGAACAGCCTCTAGTTCATGCCATATGGGCATATGTTGAAATCAGTTATGCTTAGCTTGAGGAGACAAGATTGAGGGAAGACTTGGCTGTCTTCTAGGATTTTTGATTTGTTTTTGTTGGCTGACAGCCCTGGCTCTTGGGTCAAATGACTCAGGTTCATATCCTATCTCTGACACTGCCTCTGTGACCTTGGATTAGTCACAGTCAGTTTCCTCACTTGAACAAAGAGGGAGTAGGACTCTGAGGCCCCTATTAACTTTATCTGTGTCCTGTAAAGAGGAGCAGTGGCTGGAAGCCTTAGTTTGCCTCTTGTGGCTTCTAATCATAAGTAGAATGGGTTGGGTGGAGTTAGCTTCCCTATACTTAAGGTCTTTGAGTTGAAGCCAGGTCACTACCTGTTGGGTATGTTGTAAAAAGGATTTCTTTTGTTCGTGGTTTGGGTTGGACACAGTGGCATTCTTTCCAATTCAAAAATTCTGGAGCTCTCCAACAAGGCCCTACAGAATCCTGGTATATTACCATGGGGACCATTTTGATGTTAGCAGAAACTCTACTAGTTTTAAGTAGTATTAAGTGTGAAATGTGTATATCAAATGCTTCCTGTGTGCAAAACTATTTCAGTGTAAGTTTAATATCCTCCATTTCATAATTTCTCCAGCTGCCCCTTTCCCCCTCCAGTTTTAACCACGTATGGGCTCTGAATCTTTTGCAGAGGGTTTTGTAGCTTTGTAGTTTTGGAGATACTATTTCAGGGTTTGTCTTGATGAAGGCAACAAGATTCCAGCTGTGGCCTGACCGGAACAGAGCTGGATAGGACCATGTGTCTCTCCTAATGCAGTCTGAGACCATTTTGGCTTTCTGGGCTGCCATATCAGAAGTCAGAGGCAAAATGCCCCTCAGAGTTCTGTGTGGCCCTCTTTTCTTCTCCCTCTACTACTTCATTTGGTCATCTCCTCAGCTCTCATGGATTTAATTATCATCTCTGTGCTGATGATTCTCAAATTCGCCTTTTTTAACTTTGTCAAGTTAAAAAAGTATCTGCCCCAGTATCTCAGCTGTCCTCTGAACTCTGATCTCCAGCTGCGTTTCAGACATCCCAAACTGAATGTCCAGTAGATATCCGAAACTCAGTATGTGGAGCTCATTATCTTTCCCCCTAAAACCTTTCAGCTCCTTCTCTATTACTGTTGAGGACACCCCCATCCTCCTGTCCCCAGCTTCACAACCTGGGAAGTCATCCTGGAATCCTCATGATCTCTCCACCCCCACATCCAAGCTTTCACCAAGGCCTATTGATTTCGCCTTTACACCGTCTCTTGAATGTGCCCCCTCTCTTCTGACACTGTCACCTCCAGGTACAGGCTCTCATCACCTCACATCTGAACTGTTGAAGTAGCTGCTGGTGGGTCTGCTTGCTTCACATCTCTCCCTACTCCAGTCCATTCTCCGTTCAAACACTCAAGGGAGATCACAGATCTGACCATGTCACAAACTCCCACCTCCCCACCCCTCACTCAGTAAACTCCAGTGGCTCGGTCTTGCCTCCAGGAGCAATTACAAGATGTTCCTGTTGGCATTCCAATGCCCTCGTAGCCTAGCCCCCTCCCACCTTTCTGGCCCTACACCATCTTCCCCGATGGGGCCTCCCGGCTGTTCATGAACAAGACTCCATCTTAGCTCCTGGTGCTTTCTCTGACTCTCCTCTGTGCCTGGAATACTCTTCCTCTTCCATTCCAGCTGCTGACCTTGCTGAAGTCCATCCCCAGAAGCTTAATGCTCACATCTTCCCCTGTTCATTATTTCCATTTGTCCTTTGAATAGCTTGCTTTACATAGATGTGTTTGCATATTGTCTTCCCCTGTGGGATTGTCAGCTTTTTGAGGGCAAGAACCGCTTTTTGTTTCTTTTCTTATTCTCAGGACTTGGCACAGTGCCTGGCACATGGTGGGTGCTTAATCAATATCTATTGATTAATGATAGGAGGGGGCAGCTAAGTGTCACAGAGCACTGGCCCTGGAGTCAGGAGGGCCCGAGTTCAAATGTGACCTTAGACACTTGATTAGCTGTGTGACCTTGGGCAAGTCACTTAACCCCAATTGCCCTGCCCTCTCCTCAGAAAAAAAAGAGAGGCCACTGACTAATGGTAGTAGCAGATCGCAGAGTTAATAAAGACACGTTCATTCGGATCTTAGTAGCTCTTTCCTTACTAGAACGCCAAGATCCGTACTGTCTCCAGGCCCTGTCCTTGGCTCTGCTCTGGCCAGCATCTTGTCATTGGCTCGACAGAGGCCAGATGCTGCTCTGTATTTAAGTGACGGCAAAGTGGGCAGGAATGGCTGGTCCGCTGGCTGACATGATTGGGCTCCCGAAGCATTTTGACAGGTTAGAAGTGAGCAAGGGGAAATGGTGATGAGGATAAATGCAAAATCCCACACATGACTTCAGAAAATTCAGCTGCACCAGGATGAATTGAGGTAGGTCTGTCTAGGAAGCAGTTCATTGAAAAAGACCTAGGGCTCCCAGCCGATGGCAAGCCCAGGGTGAGGAGGCTGTGGGAGGTAGAGAATCTATGTGACCTCACTGACGTGAGTGTGCCCTCCAGAGGTGCATATTGCAGGCTGCGGTAGCTTTTCTTCTCCACGGTTTGCTCCTTGAAGGCAGGGACTGTTTCATTTCTGTTCTTGTGTCCCCAGCACCTAGCCCAATTCTTGGTGATAATAGGCCCGTAATGAATGCTGATTGTTTGAACAGCTGATTTCAAGACCTCAAGTCTGTCTTCCACAGAGGCTTCAGCCCACTGTGATGGAGGCTTCCTTCTTGGTCTTTTCTAAGACTCTCATCTTACACTGTCTTAATGAAGGTTTGGGTCCTGAAACAAGGGAGGGGGACAGTCTTGCCATTCATTAGACCATTGGAGCCCCGTCAGAGGCCACATCTCAAGTATTGTGAACAGCTTGGGGGCCCATCTTGGATACACTGCCCAGGTTGTGGAGGTCAGCTGCTAGGCCATGCTAGGTTAAAGGAGCTGGGGGTGTTTAGCCCAGAGAAGAGAACATTTGGACACAGGGAGAGGGAGAGTTCTGAGAGCAGCCTTGAGGTATTTGAATGGTTGCCAGGGCCCCATCTGTGCCATGCCTGCTGTCCTGTGGTCCCATCAGGAAGAGTGGCTGTAAGGGCACAGGTTTTAGATCAACCCAAAGAGAAGCATCGTAACCATTAGAACAGTCTGAAAATGGAACCAGCGGTGGTGAGGGGGCCAGGTTTGGAGCCAGAGGGCTTGGGTGAAGGTCAGCTCGATCTTGCTGGCTGTGTGGCCCAGGAGAAGTCACTTCTCCTCTGTGGGCCTGTTTTCTCATCTCTAAAACCAGGGAGTTGCACTGGGTGACTCTCAGGGCCTTTTCCAGTGTGAAGTCTGTGATGCGATGCAGCAGGAGGAAGTGAGGGCCCTCCTTGTTGGAGCTCTGTCAGCAAAGTGTGGACAGTGACTGATTCATGGGATGAGTGAAGATCAGGCTTAGGGCTGCCCGCTGCTGCGTCATAGCCTTCAGGCCCTGATTTCGTACTGAGTCATCCTCCTCCACCCCAGTGTGGTGTGGTATGTTACAGGTAAAGGACGTCGAGTTTGATGAGGTACAGGTTTTGGGGGATTTCTAATGAGAAATCCTTTCTAGGTTCGGCATCTGAAAAGAATTATAGGCTCAGCTGTCCTTTGGCAGATTTATAAAAGTTTATTACACTTACCAGCGGGCAGGAGAGAGTTAAGGAAAATCCTGCAAAGAGCAGGAGATAGAGATACAGAATTTAAAGAGACAAAAGGTCAATCACAGATTCATTAGGCTAATTAGGGGTACAGAGGTGGAGTTAGGGAGGGACCAGGGAGTGCTTAATACGGGACACTCACCCTTTGCATCAACCGTGCAAGTGTTTTACCCATAATACACTGGGAGACACAGTGGGAGATTTTGATGGAGGGGTGTGGTTTTAGCCCTGAAATGTCATAAAGTCAACCAGCGGTCAGATTTGAGGTCAAATTAAATGAGATGTACCCATCCGGATTTGCAAATGGATGAGTTTTGTTTGCTAGGACAAAAGGAGGTAATACCTTGAATGAAGAGTTAATGGTTTGAGAGGAAATACCTCTAGGCTGGGGCAGGGGAGAAACAGTTAATGCTTTAGAGCTGGGGGGAGGGAAGGAAACAGAGTTAAACTGATTTCATAAATTGATCATACATACACAAGACTGAAGTTACAACAGTGTTATAAAATTATAAAAATCACCCCAAAATATATTACATAGGCCATTCAGCACCGCTTCAAGTTCTCCTGGGGAATGATGCTAGATCCAGGGATTTGTTAAAATGTTATAATGACAATAGTAGCTAGCATCTGTATAGCTCTTTAAAGTTTACAAAGCTCTTTCTACTCTCTCATTTTGTCTTCACATCAGCTTGGAAAGATAGGTGTTATTATCTTCATTTTACAGATGAGGACACAGATACAGAGCAGTTAAGGGACACGGCTAATAGCATGAGGCTGGGTTTGAACTCAAGTCTTCCTGACTCCCAGTTCAGTGCTCTGCCCACTGGGCTGCCCAGCTGTCATCACATAACCTGCATTTGCCTGTTTATCCCTCACTTCTTCTCATTTTCCCTGGATGTGGGTGAGGAGACCTCTAAACATTTAATATCCAAATGCCTATGGACTAGCTATGTAACAGGGATTCCCCTGTTAAGGAAATTCTGCCAGAGAAATTGCAGTTTCTCTAAGTCCTTCTAAAGGTTATAAAGTTTGTAAGGATGGTTTCTGTGCATTTAACAAGAGAGAGACTCATGAGTCAGTATAGCCCACCGCTGAAAATATGGTGGGCTGGGAGGCTTTTCTCATCAGGAAAGAAAGAAGTGTTAGGTGGGCCCTGACAAGAGGCAATGTTAAATTAGCCGACTGTTGGGTTAGAAACAGGCAACCTGTAATAGTGTGGAAAGCCCAGGACTTGGTATTGGAAGACCCAGGTTTGAGTGTGGGCTGTGGGAAAATTGAACTCTACTGAACCTTTTCTTATTTATAAAACAAGTATTACAATTGCTTGTGTCAGTCTGTCAGTCAGTAAACATTAAGTACCTACTGTGTGCCAGGCACTGCACTAAGTCCTGGGGATAAGAAAAAATGGCAAAAGACTATCTCTGCCCTTAAGAAACGTATAGTCTCATGGGGGAGACAACATATAAGCAAATATCATATACAAAGCAAGCTATCTACAGGATAAGTGGGAAATCATTAACAGGGAAGGTACTAGAATTCAGAGGGCTTGGGGAAGGCTTCTTGTAGAAGGCAGGATTTTAGTGAGGAGTTGAAGGAAGCCAGGGAGGTCAGTAGTTGGAGTAGAAGAGGGAGAGCACTTCAGGCATGGAGGAGAGCCAAAGAAAATTCCTGCAGCTGAGAGGTGGCACGTCTTGTTCATGGAGCAGCTGAGAGACAATGGTACTAGACTGAAGACTAGCCTAGCCGTAGGGGAGTGAAGTATAAGAAGACTGGAGAGATGGCAGGGGCTTTGAATCTCAAACAGCATTTTATATATGATCCTGGAGGCAAGAGGGAGCCAGTAGAGTCTGGGGAGTAGGGGATGACGTACTCAGACCTGTCCTTTAGCAAGGAGGAACGTGGAGCATTGAGTTGATTCACCAATGGGTCAAGATGGGTACAAGAGGAGAATGGCTGGTGAAGAGGAAATAGCCTAAGGGAAAATTGAAGGTCATAGTGAGGATGGAAAGTCTGGCTAGGTAAGGGAAGGCAGAAGGAGAGGTGAAAGACCAATGATGATGGTCAGACGTGGGCACTTCAGAATTCTTGAATATGGAGATGGTACATGTATTGTGCTCTGTGGGTGATAGCAAGGGCATGACCTTGTGTGTGTGCTGAGGTTGGTTGTAGGAGTAGGTCACGGGGAAGTGTCATAGGTTGAGAAACCCAGATAGTTGAGGCATTTGAGGGAGAGTCAGTATTTATGTTGAAATCCCCAAGTATGAGGGCAGGAATTAGGGAGGAGAGAAAAATTATGAGCCAGGGACTGAACTCATTGAAGAAGGAAGGGGAGTGGCCTGAAAGTCTGGAGACATGTTATGAACAAAGAGGAGGAGGGATTACTGAGTGATGGTTGCACAGGGAGAACCTGGAAGTGACAGTGGGGAGCTTGGGGGATTCCATTTCCTCTAGGGAGTCCAGGGGAATGAGGGAAGGCACAGCCAGTAGCTGGGCACTAGTTATCTCACAGAATTATGGTGGGAATAGTGCTTCCTAATTAGAAAGTTCTGAATAAATAGGAACCTTATTAGTAGGAACAGATCAATATTTACACACAGACAATTAATGGAGAAGAAATCAAGATGAAGAGAATTAAAAATTATATATTAACTATGTTGTCTACCTTTTTTTAACATCCAAGTGGCACAGTGGATGGAGGATTGGACTTGGCATCAGGATCAGATCGGTTCAGACACTCCCCCTGTCTGTGCAGGACGCTTGACCGCCATCAGCTCTGGGTTTCTCATTTGTACAATGGGGATGGTAGTAGTACCTTACAGGGCTGTTGTGAGGATCAAATGAGGTCACACCTCTAAAGTACTAGCTTTTGTCATTTCTTATTATATTATGTAAAAGTGACAGACATTTGGGAGCCGGGGCTGAGTTAGAGTCTTTCTGGTTTTGTCCTTAAAACCAATAGCCAGAAGAAAAAAAATTTGTCTTACATGGCAGTATTCTACGATAAACAAAATCACATAAGAGGGAAGAATTACCGTCAAGATTAAGAACGCCTGTGTTTTTGAAAAAGGGCTCTGTGTTGAATTTGCCACCCCAGAGAGCTGCTCTGGACAGTCAAGTTGGTGTAGCCGCACAGTGAAGTTGTTGGAAGTCTTTATTGATGTCATGTTTCCCCAAGTATCCCTTCCTTCTTCCTCCTAGAAGCACTATTCCAATATAACAGTATAATCATTTTAAAGACAAGAGAAAGAGGAAAACTCGACATAACTGATAAGTTCATTGGAAAAAGTCTAAAAATATGTGCAGATGTGTCTTAATTTAAAATTGACTTAAGGTGCATTAAATTGACTTGAGGTGCTTTCAGAGTGACTTGGAATTCTTCCATTTCCCCCTCTTCATCCTGCTATTACAGCATTTAACTGATTAATGTATTATCATTTTGACAACAAAAATCTCCATTGAGTAACAGTTCTACTTATTTCTTTTAAAATAACTTTTTTCTATTCTCTAGATTTCACCACCCAATTCTCAGCCCCTTAGAGAGCAGTTTCCAGCTGGAAGTTGATGTCCTGGCCCATCTTTTAAAGTCCCAGGCACAAATCTCTGAGTGGAAGTTCCTCCCATCCCTGGTCAATTTACACAGTGCCCACACCAAGCTGCAGACGTGGGGCCAGATATTCGAAAAGCAGCGAGAGACTAAGAAGCATCTGTTCGGAGGGCAGTCTCAGAAAGCTGTTCAGCCCCCACACCTCTTCCTTTGGTTGATGAAACTCAAGAACATGCTCCTTGCCAAGTTTAGCTTTTATTTTCATGAAGCTCTGAGCCGCCAGACGACAGCTTCAGAAATGAAGGCGCTGACTGCGAAAGCCAATCCTGACCTTTTTGGGAAGATCTCTAGTTTTATTAGAAAGTACGATGCTGCCAATGTTTCTTTAATCTTTGACAACAGAGGGTCCGAGAGCTTCCAGGGGCATGGTTACCACCACCCTCATTCCTACCGAGAGGCCCCAAAGGGAGTGGATCAGTACCCAGCAGTGGTGTCCCTGCCTAGTGACAGGCCTGTCATGCACTGGCCCAATGTTATTATGATCATGACTGATCGGACCTCTGACTTGAACACCTTGGAGAAAATCGTCCACTTCTACGATGACAAAGTCCAGAGCACCTACTTCCTGACTCGCCCAGAGCCTCACTTTACCATTGTTGTCATTTTTGAGTCTAAGAAATCAGAGAAAGATTCCCATTTCCTCTCCTTCCTCAATGAACTCTCACATGCTCTTAAAAACCCCAAAGTATTCGCAAGCCTGAAACCTGGATCCAAAGGGTAGTAGGCTTTTTGGAGAGACAGTTTCTCAAGGCTGGTTAAACAAGACTGCTGTAATTTTTAGTGTTTTGGATCACATCCATTCATGATTCTTTAAAAACTAAATTAAAGAAAAATTGTCATGACTTGTATTGCACATTTCATATGTAATTATGGCCATTTAAGTATTAAATATCCAAAGATGACCATAGTAAGTGATCATGGTTACTGTGTGTCTGTGTTGGACAGAGGGATCTCAGTATTTTTTCCACGTTTTCCTGAGTCTTGTGGGATTTGAGTATTTATGGGTCCTTGACTTTGTGGGCAGGAGGTGATAAAAGGGGCAGGCTGTGTGTGTGTGTGTCTGTGTGTGTCTGTCTGTGTGTGTCTGTGTCTGTGTGTCTGTGTGTGTATGATATTCTTGCTAGCTGCTCTGTCTTCTTCTAGTCCTTGAATACTGGTGCAATATTTTTTTTCCTGTTGTATGGAAAAAGTAATTAGGATAGAGAAAATTAAATGGCATTTATAGAATTCACTGCTATAGGATTTCTGTCAGGAAATCTCCAATCTGTAAAAGGGTTATGTTTGGAATTCTAAGTTACTAAATGATCTTTTATAGTGCCCAACTGATGAGCACAATACTCTATTTTTTTTTTAATTATTTAAGTTTTCTCTTGGTAATTTTTTGTTTTTACAGCCCAGTCGTTTTTGCGTACCAGAGAGATTCCCACTTTGGAGAGAGATTCACTCTCACCCTTCTGAAATGGAATAATCCCCTGTAACAACAATAAAAACCTAGTTAAAAATAACCAATACAGTGGCTGTATCTGACTATATTTTTTAGAACATTTTGCCATCCTGTCTGCAAAAAAGGGGAAGGCATGTGTATTTTTTTTTTTCTTCACTTCTCTGGTTTAATAAAAAGACATCTAGCTGTGAATCCCATAGAAGAAAAGGTATCTCCTTTTAAAAACACTTACAAAAACACCCTCCTTTTCAGAGATTATGTTTTTTCTTCATAATCTGAATGCTTTCCTCTAGTCTTTAGCTTTCTCAGTGTTTTGGGGTGGTGAGAGAGTGGGACAGTAAGCAAGCACCTTTGGTTTAAAATTCCTCAATTTGCATTAAAATTGGGATAGTCTAGGCTAGGGGTAGGGAACTTGTGACCTCGAGGCCACTTGTGGTCTCTTTTGTTCTGTGGAGTTTGGATTCAGTCAAAGGGCCTCACTTGAGGACCTAGAGGGCCACATGTGGCCTTGAGGCTGCAGATTCCCCACCCTGGTCTAGGCACTGGACCCTGGATTTCTTTGATATAGAGAACTCCTGGATAAGGAAAGTCCTTCTACCAGTGCAGGTAGGCACCTCTGCAATTATAGTCTGCAGAGATTTGTTTGTTTAGAGCCCCAAGTGAAACACCCAGTCACACAGTCTGTGAATGTCAAATGATGGATCCATTATTCAGGAACTCCCCATTCTTTAGCTCACAACCTTTTTATTTACCACCTTTTTTTTTTTGGCTGAGATCTTCATTTTAAAAAATCACTTACATCCCAGTTATTTTTAGGAATAAACAGCATCCAGCTTTGGTTTCTTGACTTTATTTGAAAAGCTCAGTGACCCACTTTTCAAATGGCCAGAAGGAAGATGGGACTCCCTTGTACTTGTAAAACTCAATTGTGTATTCCCAAGACCCCTTCCTGCTTGGACAAGCAGCAAAATACTTAAGCACAGCTGAACTAAGACAGTCTTTGCCTTTCTGCCACTAATTTATATATTTAACA
>CM053585.1:352136258-352153857 GCA_028646515.1 Pseudochirops corinnae | reverse complement strand
CCCAGCCAGAAGCCAAGTGTTGGAACTGGGCTGAAAAGTAAAAGGTACGTTTCTAGAGAATGAAGCCCTGATGGGTAGGCATTCAGCTACAGGAAAGGTTGACTACCTCAGGTTTAGAGAACTGGAAGGAAGTTTCCAGTGGTCTGTTTTCCAGGGTCAGCAGGTGCTTTTAAAAAAAAAAAAAAGGGACATAATTTGCAAAAATCGAATTCAACAAATGCTTGTTAAATACCTCGTATATACAGGACACTGCCAGGCACTTAGAAGTTAATTTATTTGGTGGGTTGATTTCCATGGGATTTGGAGCAGGAAGGCTTCCTATTGCTCCCAGGATCAAATGCAGATCTGTCTGTTTGGTCTTTCAAGCCCTTTACAACATGACTCCAACCTAACTTTGATAGTCTATGACTGCGCCCTCTAGGAGCCAGCCAGGCTCACTGTGCTGTTCTTCATCCATGACCTTCCATCTCCTGTCTGCGTTTGCTCAGCCTCTCTCACATCTCACACCTAGGATGCTCGCCTTACTTCACCTTCATTCCTTCAAGACTCAGCTCAAACCCCTTCTCTGATGTGAAGCCATTCGTCATCCCAACAACCGCTAATGCTTCCCCGCCATGTCCCCAGTTTGCTTTGTGTATACTTACATGTACATGTTGTTTTCCATGGAAGAATGTAAGCTTGAGGGAAGGGACTGTTTCCTTTTTGTCTTTTGTATCTCTAGCGCTTGGCACACAGTAGGTATTTAATAAATGCTTGTTTATTGAGTTAATCTAGTCTAAATCCATTATTTGACACCTAGGGTGGTAAAGGCCAAGAGAGATAATAACTAGCAGGGCTTGAGTTGGAATTCAACTCTTCTAATTCCAACTCTTTCTCTCTTTTTCACTAAAATTGTAAAATAGTCATTTTCCCTGAGCATTTTAGTCATCCTGGTTCTTGATAGGGAGCTGGTCTTGAAGCCCCTAAGATCTGGGTTCAAATCCTGCCACTGAAATACTTTGCTGCGTGACTCTGGGCAATACATCCAACCTCTCAGTGCCGTGATAATAATAGCTAACATTGACTTAGCACTTGTGCTAAGTGCTCTACGATTATCTCATTTGATCCTCATAACAACCCTGGGAAGGGATTGTTATCTCCATTTTACAGATGAGGAAACTGAGGCAAACAGGGTGAAGTGACTTGCCCAGGATCACACAACCTGTAAGTGTCTGAGGCTGGATTTGAACTTAGGTCTTCATGGCTCCAGGCCCGGCACACTCTGCTCTGTGTCACCAGATGCTCCTTAGGTGACTGAGTTATAGAGAAAGTGACAGCTAGAATTGGTGGGAATTCCCTGCACGGATCCAGTCTTTAATTCTGTCCTAATTTTGCTTTTCATGGAAGTTGAAGCAGAATTTAAAGAGTAAAACAACTGAGAGCACGGAAAGGGAATTTGATGGCCATCACATACAATCCATACATGAAAGGAATCGCCGTGATAGCATACTGGAGAAGGGATTGAGCACTTTGAAGAAGGTTGTCCATTCCACTCTTGGACATCACTAGGAAGTTTTTCCTGCTGTCAAGTCTGAATTGGCCTCTCAGTCCTCCTTGTAACCTTCGCCATTAGTTTTGTCTTCTGGGGTCAAGCAGAAAGAATTCTAATCCTTCCTCCACAAAAGACCTTTAAATCTTTGAAAACAGCAGCTATCCTATATAACTTCCTTCTCTCTAGTCTTCTCCAAGTTAATTCAACCAGTCCTGATATGACATGGTCTCACTCCTTTTCACCATTCTTCTCTGGACATTCTCCAGATTCTTACTGTTGTCCATCTTAAACTGTGACGCCCAGAGCTCTAGGTGAGGTCTGATGAGCGCAGAGGATGGGGGAACTCTCATTCCTAGAAGTTATGCCCCAACTGATGTAACCCAAGATGGCATTAGCTTTTGGGCCTCTATATCACACTGCTCACTCAGACTGAACTTGCAAGACAATTATCCCTAGATCATTTTTCAGAATAATTGTTTAACCATGTCTCCTTCTACCTTATATTAGGAAGTTAAGGAGGTTTTCTTTTGTGTACCTAAGTACAAGATTTTTACATTTTACATTTATCCCTATTGAATTTTATTTTAGAGTCGGCCCAGTGCTCTAGTACAAGCTCTCAAAGTATGCTCTGGGGATCTTCAAGACCTTTCCAGGGGTTCATAAAGCCAAAATGATTTTCATAGTAATACCAGGATCTTATTTGTCTATTAAAATATTACTCCTTTTTCCAACTACATATCTGTGTGATGCTGGATTTTCTTCATATACTTTACCAAAACAACATATTAGATTGAGTGCAGAAGCAGATATCAAAGTCCAGCTATCTTATTAAGCTAGAGAGGCTTAAAGAGGTTTGCCAAAAATATGTAAAATAATGCCACCCTTACTAAATTTTTTGTTTTGTAACAATTATTTTTCATTAAAATTTGCTAAAATAAATAGGTTTGCTTTTATTTTAAAATACTTTTAAATTTGATCAGTTTTAATTTCTAATATAGCAGCTACTTGGCGAAGTGGAGCCTGGAGTTGGGAAGACTCCTTGAGTTTACATCTGACCTCATTAACTGTATGACCCTGAGCAAGTCACTTATCCTGTTTGTCTCAGTTTCCCCATCTGTAGAATGAGCTGGAGAAGGAAATGTCAAACCGCTCTGGTGTCTTTGCCAAGAAAACCCCAAAAATGGGGTCACGGAGAGTGACTGAAATGACTGACCAACAGCAACAGTAAATATCTATAGATAGAACCCATATAACCCATAATAATAATTTTTAAGAGCTTAAAGGGTTCCAGAGATCAAAAAGTTTGAGAACCACTGCTCTAGCCTATAACGCTTCTTGGATCTTATCACCCGCTGTATTAGCTTTTCTTCTCCACTTTGCGTCATCTCTAAATTTGATGAGCGTACCATCTACATTTATGTCAAAGTCATTAGTAAAAATATAAAATAGCATGGACCCAGCATAGATCCTTTAGGCACTCTGCTGGAGACCTCAAAAGACAACAAAAGGGCAAACTTTTTACTTCCCTACATACTAAGAAGTTAGTTGTGATGGATGGATGGATGGATGGATGGATGGATGGATGGATGATAGAGACAGAGATATAGAGATATATCTATATAGATATATACACACACATATGTACATACATGCATGCATATACACATGCACATATATGCATGCATACACATACGCATGCACACGCATGCATACACATACGTGTGCACATATATGGATGTATGCACATATGTGCATATATGTACACACATACATGTGTACATATGTGTGTATACATATGTGCATATATGTGTGTATACACACATACATATGTGCATATATGTGTGTGTACACACATACACACATATATTGTATTCTTTGCTTCTTACATGTTAGCACTAACAATCATTCTATCCATACCAAGAGAAAATAGACTGAAGTGATTAGTTTTCCCTCTATGTGTGCAGGCCACTAGCCCTTTCATGGAGCACATTTAAATGCTTATTACTTTTAAAATGAACTTTTGTTCAGCCAGAGGAACAGTGTTATTTCACTCTACAGAATTGTTCTCTGTAATGAGATAATTGCAAATTTCTCTCTGTTGCTACCAGAGTAACAATATATACATTCTCCAACCGACATCTTGAAATGTTCCATTTGTTTCTAAAGGCAGATCTAATAAAATCCTACGAGGTCATCTCAGAGGTCATCGAGCTCCCCCCACTCACTTTACAGACCTAGAGATGTTAAGTGACCTAAGGTCCCAAGAGCTAAATCCATGGGTGGAAACCCAAGTCTTCAGACTCCAAATCTAAGGCTCCCTCTGTGTATCTCATTGCCAAGAATTGCCAAGTCCTATCAATTCCAAATTTCATAGCACCTCTTGTATACACCCTCTGACATTCTTCCCTTGGACACTGCCACCACCTGGAGCAGGGCCTCATCGCCTCATTCCTGGATTATTGCATTAGTCTGCTAGTGGCTTTCCCTGCCTTCTCTCCTATCCAGCCTCTACTCAGCTGACAAATTAATCTTCCTAAAGCATAGGTCTCACTGTCACCCCCCTTCCCCCATTTAATAAACTCCAGTGGCTTCCTAATACCACCAGAATCAATATAAAACCCTCTGGCTTTTAAAGCTGCTCATAATCTTTTCCCTTTCACTCCTTATTCTTCCCTTAGTCACTTTCTCATATTCTCTGATCCATTGACACTGCTTGTACAATACACTCCATTTTCTGATTCTGTGCATTTTCACTGACTATCCCTCATGCCTGGAATTCTCTTCCCCATCATTGCCTCCTGGCTAAAATTCTATCTGCAATTTATCCTCTCTATATCTTGTTTGTACATAGTTGCTTGCATGTTGTTTTACCTGTTAGATTGTGAGGCCTGTGAGAGCATGGGGCTGTTTTTTGCCTTTCTTTATATTGCTAAGCTTTGGCATTGTGTCTGACTTATAATAGGCATTTAATTAATGCATGATTTGACTTATATAAGGGAAACACTGAGCTGGCCAGTTTGACTGTACTATAGAGTGTAGTGTGGGGATTTTCAAAATTGTCCAATCTGCAAGAAAAACCAGTGAGGCAGAGCTCTGAGCCAGTGCCACTTTATTGAAGGGTGCAGGGTTCCCTCTAATGAAGTAGACCTCAGATCTTCCTCATGATCTGAGATTCTGCCTTCCTCCAGGGCCTTAGTCTTATTGTGCTTGATAACCAGACAGTCGAGGTAGAGCAGGTCAAAAATATAGATTGATTGGTGAATAGGCCCTTGCTTTTGATGCTCCAAGAGGGTCTACACAAATTACAGAATCCCACTGGTTGACTAATAGGTTTGTGAGCAGATCTTAATAGATTTATCTTGACCTTCCAGGAGGACTTACCAAGTGGATTGGGCTGATAAGCAGATGTCAAAACATCTACATCGGCTGATGGTCCAGTAGAAGGGTAGGTCACAAGCTGGCAACCAGGGTCACTCATTGGCTACCTGCTCATGGTTATCTCTCCCTGTTGGACAATGGAGGGATGACAAGGGATTGAGGGGCAACAAAGAAAGCTAGAGTACTTTCCATGTAATTGAGTTAGCTCTGTTGTGCTGGGCTTGGTCACGATAACAAGGAAAAACAAGGGTGGAGGTCCTCTGGTTAGCTTCCTATGATTAAGCAAGTGAACTTAGAATCTGCAGTTCCAGGCTCTGAGGCTTACTATCAGGACTTACAGTCACCACCCCTATGGAACCATATCAAACTCATTAATACTGATTGGAATAAAATAGGGGTCCAATTAATGATGTATCACAGTAGAAAAAAGGGAGTCATATATAACCCAGAAAGATTAACAAGCCAAATTGTGAAGGACTTTGAATGCCAAATGGAAGCATTTGTATTCTAAAGGCAATAGGGAGCCATCGAAAGTTCTTGAATGACATAGTCAAACATGCTTTAGGACTACCAGTTTGACAGATGTGTGGAGGTTATGCTGGACAGGAGAGAGTTGTAACAACTAGGGAACTATCATTCAACTTTTTAAAAGTTCTACTATGTTAGGGAAATGCTTGTTTTATTTCTTAAGTTCAGAATAAAATAAATAAAATTTTAAAAGAGAAACTATTATAATATTCTAGATGAGAGATTATGAAGGTCCTAATTAGGTTGGGTTAGGTTTGAGTGGAGGAAAGGGGTCAGATTTCAACCCAGATCCTCTGACTTCACATTCAACACATTTTCCCACCGTACCACACAGCCTGTACAATGACCAAGCTTTTTAGGAGGTAAAGTTGACAAGACAAGGCACCTGGTTGGGTATTTGGGCTTAGGAAGATAGAAGAGTCAAGGAAGACTGAGGTTGTGAACCTTGGTAAATGAAAGAATGGCAATGCCCTCAACAAACATAGGGAAATTAGAAAGCAGGACAGGTTGGAGGAGAGTAGCTAATGAGTTCTATTTTGGACATGTTGAGTTTGAGATACCCAGAGGGCATCCAAGTGGAATATATCTGTGGGCAGCGGGAGATAGGGGACTGGACAGGAATGAGTGAGTGAGTGAGTCTGTGACAAAGCATTTATTAAATGCTTATTGAAGTGACAACTCTGAGCTAAGTGCTAGGGATACAAATAGAAAAGCAAAGACAGGCCCTGCCCTCAAGGAGCTTACTTTCTAATAGGTAGAAAGAACACATATTGGAGAATGTCAAGCAGAGTGGATTATTTTATCGTGGAAAGTTACAGGGATGATTGAGAGGGTAGATTGATATATCCTTTCCAGAAGCAATGGCAGAGTGGATTTGATTATGGTTGCAGAACTGGAAAGCAGAATTTCAGGTGGGAGTTCTGGGAAGAATATGAGTAAGACCGCCAGAGCTTGGTTTCTGGTCTGGGTATCATAGCAGTTGGTGAAGAGGTATCTGAGAAAGGGAGTGAAAGATGAGAAAGAGATGAATGTTAGCTATGTAGATATATATGTTGTTTTTGTCCTTTGTTCTCAAAGAGGGCCATGGTCTCAGGGAGGTAATGCCATGACATGCAAGCGAATTGGATTTAAGTGAGGGAGGACTGTGCAACGTCACCAGCCTCACTTTCTCCTCCACAGCCATCTGGGTCCAGTGGCCAGATATGGATCAGGACAACTGGAGATGGTCCTGGATACAATGGGAGATCCTGGATAATAGTTGAACCTAAAAAAGCTGATGATATCACTGAGAAGGTATAGAGAGACAAGAAGAAGTGTCAGAACAGAGCCCTGGAGTATACCCATGTATAAGGATGGTGAGACTATAAAGTAGTTTGAGAGGCATTAGTTCAACAGGGAGGAAGAGAACCTCAACAAAGCAATGTCACAAAAATACCTAAGGAAGAGGTGCCACCAAAAGACCACCAAAGAGAGCTTCTAGCATGTTGGGCCAATCCTTTTCATAGGATATTTTAGAGGCTATGGACAAGAACAATACAGAATGAAAATGTATGGTTAACTATACCACCGGAGGTAGTACCCACATCCCTATGAATTCTGCCTTCCTCTGACTCTTACTGTTGCAAAATGGTGGTCTTTGCAGATCTTAGGGAACCAATCCAAAGTTCAGTACTCAGCAGATCCAGCTCTGGGAAATACCACTTGAATATATTCCTTATTTTAAATATCTTTACAATCAGTCAGGAGACCTGGATTCTGTTCCTATTCTGCTCTGTGACCTTGTCAAGTTACTTCCTACGCTGGCCCCCAGTTTTTTCATCTCCAAAATATGGGTTTGGACTGAATTCTGGAGTAAGATTTTTATATTGTGTAGGAGCATTATTCTTCACCAGAGTCCTTCACCATCTACCTCCAAGTTGCTTTTCCTAAGGTCTTACATCATACAGATTAGGCTTATTTTTCCTTAAAAGGCATTGAAACTATCCTTGAGATTTGTTTGGCTCGGGGTAATCTAAATAGAAAAGCTTTTAACTTCTGAGTGGAAGACCAGCATAATGACCAACAACAAAAATCTGTCCTTGACTAAATCAAGGGTTTATCCTCAATGAACATCCCCTCTCTGTTCTAACTGGTCTTCTCCTACTATAGCTAAGTAAACCTTCTTTTGTTAAAGTATGTTTTCTTAAGTAAACTCTGAGTGTCTTGTTTCATTTCAACCTGAAAACTGAGGTATCGTCCCAGCCTGAGCCACACCTGTTCTACTATAATTGGTCAGTCAATAACCATTAAGTGCCTACTATAGGCTAGACACATTATCATTGTCACCATCATCATCATCTTCATCATCATCATCGAAACTAAAACCTCAAAAAGCATAATAAAATGGGAAAATGATCATTTTGGAGTCAGAAGACTTGAGTTTAAATCCTGATCCTACCGTTTACTATTTATGTAATCTTCAACATGCCAATTAGCATCTCTTGGACTCAGTTTCCCCAACTTTAAAGCAAAGCAACCTCTAAGATCCCTTCCAGACCTAATCGTATGATCTCTAAGGTCTAACTCTAGCAATCTGAGACCCAGTTAGGCTCTTCCAACAAGTGAACATGGATAAAAGAAGAGGAAGATGAATGTTTATGCTAAAAGCATTTACCTATGCTTGTCAACCTCATTTGTCTTTAATTTATATGGAAGCTTAGGATATAAACCCAAACTTTTTCATATATTCAAATGACTTAGGTCCTCCTAGACTCAGCCTATGTCTGAGAGCTAGGTAGAATTCCCTCTACCAAGTAAGTAACAATATTAAAATCTATTTAAAGCTCTTACATATTTAATGCTTCTCAAAGGATGCTTGTGGGTTTTAAAATCCCAGATTGAGTTCACCTCACCCCCCCAACCCCTTTTTCTTCTTTAGATCTTTCTCATTCTCTTGAACTTCCTATAAGCCCAGTGTTCTGGGCTGGACTGGTCCCTTGGGAGTTTGTGTTTGATATTGGAATGAAATGAGATACCCCTAGGCAATTCAATTGTTAATGAACTTAGTCTTAGCAGTGGAAGGAATCAAGGACCCCACAGATTGATGCAGCTGAGGGAAGGTCCCCTGCCTCTGACCTGCCCATGGTGGTCCACCAGCCAAACATCAGAGAGTGTCTGGAACTCCTTGTGGATGGTTTATACTCAGACATCAATAGTCTACGTCAATAGTCAAATGTCGATAGCCTGAGTCATTATTACAGTCTCCTGAGCCAATTAAATCTTGAGGATGGTTTCAACACCATTTAAGGAAAAACTAGCCTAATTTACATGGAGGGGAGGCAGTAGTTAGGATCTTGCTCCCACTGTATCCATATATGGGGATTCATAATTTATACTATGCATTTTTTTTCCTCAAGGAAAACATTAATAATAGTGTACTTTTGGGATTATCCTAATGCAAGTAAATTTAAAAATCAGTCAATCTATCAGAAAACACTACATGTAGATTTTAGTTCAGTAATCTCTTCTTCTTCCTCCCACCTCCCACCTTCTTTCCTACCAGGTAACTGTTACAAATATAAATTATTCCATGGCTCCTTGTCTTCATTATTCCTGTTTCCCTAAAAGAAATCAGGCAGATGTAATACAGTTCTGTTCCTGATGCCATGAAACTCTACAGTAAACAATTAATGCAAACATTTGGATTTATCTGAATACATTTTCAATATGGCCTTTAATCAAATCTATTTCTGTGATAGTGAGGGTTGAAAACCATATGGTCTTATGAAAATAATTTTAGAAAATGATAGGCATAGGAAAATTCAAATAAAGGATGCAGAGTGTTCTCATCCTAAGGGTCATTTGTCTCCCCCTCCCCACTCTGCCAGTATTTCTACAACCCAGTCTTACTTATATGCTTCTGGTGTAACTATGGCAAGGTAAGCAGGAGAACCATCATGGGGTGCATCCTGGGAAGAAGCAGATGGGAGAATACAACAGAATTGTTGTGGCTACAGTGACCCAGGTTCTATATACAGCTGTGGTGAGTAAAGTAAAAGAAAAAATGGTGGATCCGGGTGTTGGAGAGAGAATGTGATGAATGAATGAAGAAATAAATCAAAAGAAATTTATTACGCACTTATCTTGTGCTAGACACCATGCTAAGTGGAAGAGAAATAAATATTTTTAAAAAGCAAGATAGCTTCTGTTTTTAAGGAATTTACATTCTAATGGGGGTAGCTAGAGAAGGGATGTCGTGATAGGCCTGATGCCTATTACGGTTCCTCTTACCCCCAACTCGGGTTGGTTTTTCCCTAAAAAAGCAGAGACTTGATTGGCACAGGGGTGGAGCTAGGCTCAAAGGTGTGCCTCCCTTAATGAAGTTTACTGAAACCCCCAGACCTATCAGTGACATGCTTCCTGTGACTCAAGGACAATAAAAAGCCCATCCATGTGGGGTCAGGCCCTTAAATCTTTACTTAGAGGGTGTTCCAAGATTGCAGGAATTGCCACATTCAGCTCTGCAGACCAAATGCATGTCCATATAGATACAAGGTGGGTCCACCCCCAGCTGAGCAAAGTGCTAGTCGAGGGGTGGGGAACCACTGACCTCGAGGCCACATGTGGCCCTCTAGGGCCTCAGATGTGGCTTTTTGACTGAGTCCAAGTTTTACAGAATAAATCCTTTTATTAAGGGGATTTGTAGTATGGAGTTTGGATTTAGTCAAAAGGCTGCAGTTGAGGACCTAGAGGGCCACATGTGGCCTCGAAGCCACGGTTCTGCAACTCCTGTGTTAGTATATCCTTATAGAATATCCTTTTTTATATGGAGAATTCTCACTACCCAGCAGCCCAGGGAGCACCTGTCTCAGACAGAGGCAGAGAGACAGAAAAGAGGGTGTCACTGGGGCTGGGGTGGTTGCACCTGGAAGGATATGGTGGGGGTAGAGGAGAGAGGCAAGGGAGGTGAGGAGTAAGACTTTAACAAGTTTTGACCCAGGTGCAGAATCACACTCATTATCCTTGCTTGTTTGAAGGCTTCTTCCCCAGGCACAAGTTCCAGGGTTTATTATATGCTTTGAAGTAACTATGGGAATCTGGTTTCCTTTCTCATCCCAAGCATTTGAGCACAGGCACTTCCAGATTGGCTCCAGTCTTGCCTTTGCCTTGTGGGGTCCTCTGGGTAAGGAATGACCTAGGTCAGACTGAACTCTCTTTTCTCTTCCCCATCCCTGCTCTTAGAGGTAATCCAGTCAAGGCTTCCAAGGTCAACCTAAATTTTAAATGTTTCTAAGGCAAAAGGGAGAAAGGAGTAGAGATTGAAAAGTTAGGTACAACATGACTGTTATTGTACAAAAAGCCATCTGGGTCCAGTGGCCAGATATGGCTCAGAATGACTGGAGGTGCCCCCAGTCTAGGAAGTATTGTTTGAAGTAAGGGGCAGGGGGTTTGGGCAGAGTAAATGGGATAGCCAGTGTAGGTGACTGAGCTAATATTTATAACGTAACACTTTAAAGGTTAACAGTGCCCCGTGAGAGGCAGCATGGTGATAAAGACTATTGGGCCTGGAGTTCAAAAAACCTGGTTTTAAATTATGGCTCTGTTACTTACTGTCCTTGTGACCTCGGGCAATTCATTTAACTGCTCTGGGCCTGTTTCCACAACTACAAAATGAGGGGATCGTACTAGATACCCCCTAAAGCCCCTTCTAGCCCCAACTCTGAGCCTATTATCAAAGAATTATTATTACCATTTTAAAAGAATTTATTCCCATTTGACAGATAAGGAAACAGGCTTGAGATACGGACTATGTATTAGAAAAGAAGAGTAATTTTCCTTGAATGACCTCAAAGAGTTTCCTGGGAAAGAAATAGATCAGAGACAAATAGGTTCCAAAATTCCATTAATTTGTCAATCTTTTCAGTTTTTACAAATTTCCATTGTCCTGGCCATGTCCAAACCTTTTTCTCCTTTCTCTTGCTAGTCCTCACACCACAGCAAGAATATATACTTTCAGTCAAGTAATCAATGCTTCTTGTGCACCTACTATGTGTCTAATACGTTCAGCAAAAAAAGATCCATGCCTCCCACTGCATCCTGGGCCATCGCCGGTCATCTGGATATGTTTTGCCACTGGACTTGATGACTCTGGAGGAGGTGAGGCTGATAACTCTTGCACAGTCCTGCATCACTTAAATCCAATTCACCTGCAAGTCAAGACATCGCCTTCCTGATGCCATTGGTCCTCTTCCAGAAAGAAGAGCAAACAAGAACAAATAATGTGTTCAACTCTACCTGGCCTAAAGGTGGATAAAGGTAAATCATCCATTCACATCATCAAGAACAAATTCCTTCAGCATTTATCAGCCTCACCTCCTCCAGAGTCATCGAGTCCAGTGGCAAAACATGTCAAGAAGACTGGCAGGGGCCCAGGATGCAGTGGAAGGCCTTGATCTTTTTTCACTGAACATATGAGACATGTGGATCTTCTTCCAGATCACACCCTCTACCTGTAGGTGTCCTTCAGGGTTCTGTCCTAGGTCCTCTTCTCTTCTCCCTCTGTACCACTTCACTTGGGGATCTCATGGATTTCATGACCACTTCTGTGCTGATGATTCTCGTATCTATCTTTCATGCCCCGAGCTCTCTGCTCTCCTCCAATCTCACTCTCCAACTGCCTTTTAGACATCTCAAACTGGATGTCCAGTAGACATCTGAAACTCAGTTATGCCCAAAATGGAACTCGTTATCTTTTCTTCTAAACTCTCCCTACTCCCACCTTCCCTATTACTGTAGAGGGCAACCCCATCCTCCCATCCCTCAGGCTCACAACCAGGATTGGATTCTTTACTAGCAATCAGTGCTCTGCCCTCTCCCAACCCCATCCAATCTGTTGCCAAAGGCCATTGATTTTATTTTTGGGGATATCTCTTGAATATACCACCCCCCATTCTCTCCTCTGATGCTGCCATCACTCATTTCCTCACATCTGGATTATTGCAGAATTATTGTAACAGCCTGCCGGTGGCTGTGCCTATCTCAAGTGTCTCCCTACGCCAATCCATTCTCAGTTCAACCACTAACGTGATTTTCCTGAAGCTCAGATCTGATCATGCCACCACTAACTCAATAAACTCCAGTCACTCCCTGTTGCCTTCATGAACAAGTTCAAAATGTTCTGCTTGGCATTCAAAGCCTTTCACAGCCTAGCTCCTTCTTATACTCTTACACCTCACTCCCCAACACACACTCTTTATCCAGTGACGCTGGTCTCCTGGCTATTCCTCTAACAAGACACTCCATCTTTCAGCCCAGGCATTTTCTTTGACTGTCCACATACCTGGAATGTCTTCTTCCTCTACTGTACTGGCTTCCCTGGCTTCCTTTAAGCCCCAACTGAAATCCTACCTTTTATCAGAAACCTTCCCCCAGCCCTCTTTCCCTCTGTTCATTATTTTCCATTTATCCCATATATGGCTTGCTTTGTACACATTTGTTTGCATGTTGTCTTCCCCATTAGACTGTAAGCTCCTTGAAGGCAGGGACCGTCTTTTACTTCTTTTTGCACGCCCAGTGCTTAACACAGCATTCATAAATGTTTGTTGATTGAATAAAGGTACAAACCATTCAGTTCTTTAATTATAATATTAGAGATAAAAACAAATACATTCAAGCAATTGCTGGAATCCTTGGTTTCCATCTCAGGAATCTCTCAAAATCAAACAGCAATCCTCCTGAGTTTAGAGACAAATCCTAAAAATTCCTGGTGCTTAAAGGAATTCCATTTCAATCCTTACTCTCTTACCTGTAGGGTAAGTTCTCAACCTTCCTAATGCCACGACCCTTTAATACAGTTCCTCATATTGTGGTGACCCCCAACCATAAAATTATTTTCGTTGCTACTTCATAGCTGTAATTTAGCTACTGTTATGAATCGTAATGTAAATATCTGATATGCAGGATGTATTTTCATTGTTACAAATTGAACATAACCCACAGGTTGAGAACTGCTGCTGTAGGGAATAGTATTAGTGATTCCTGGGGTCCCATGGGTAGACTGGATCTCCCAAGCGGCCACTTTCCACCTTTCCTGGTCTGGGTCTTCCTCTGCCTGCTGCTCCCAGCAGATCCGCTCTACTCTGGGCACACTTCCTGGTTAGTTCTGGGTTCCTTCCTTGTCCCTGGGTCTAGCACATGCTCCAAGAGTATGCAAATTCAGTCCTGAAGTGAGAGTCAGGATGGCTTCATGCCAACCACTATTCTGTCACTATCCTTTTTATTTAGAAAGCCCAGGCTGACAACCTCTGTCACTTCCCCTGGGGGGGCCTCTTTTAATTAATTAATTAGTTTGTGTAGTCATAATTTATTTATTCATTCATTATTTATTTAATATTACTTATTCTCTCCTTTGAGATCAGGGTGGTGGTTGCTGAAGGCTGGAGTGGCTGTGGCAATTTCTTAAAATAAGACAACAGTGAAATTACCTCATTAATCCATTCTTCTTTTCTCTTGAACACTTAGAGGCCATTGTAGGGTTATTAACTGGCCAAATTTCAATATTGTTGTGTCTCAGGGAATAGGGAGGCCAGAGGAGAGGGAGAGAGACCTGAACAGGCAGGTAGGTGGAGCAGTCAGAACATATTCAAGGTTTATCAATTAAGTCGACTGTCTTATACGGGTGAGGTTCATGGTGCCCAGAAACAATTGCAATAGTAACATCGAAGATCACTGAGCACAGATCACCGTAACTGACAGAATAATAATGTAAAAGTCTGAAATATCACCAAATTGCCAAAATATTACACAGAGACTGATGTGAGCACACGTTACTAGGAAAATGACAGCGATAGACTTGCTCAACACAGGTGGCCACAAACCCTTCAATAATTAAAAACCCAGTGTCTGTGAAGTACAACAAAGCAAAGCCCAATAAAAAGGGGCATGCCTGTACTTTTATGCTGGCTATTTTTTCAAATTAAATATCCCTTTGTAAAAGTTCACTGATGTGAATTGGTTAATGGAACTGGGATGCTAGACAGTGTCAGCTAATAATGGGCACTAGTTGTTGTTTATTCGTTTTTCAGTTGTTTCTAACTTTCCATGACCCCATTTGGGGTTTTCTTGGCAAAGATATGGGACTGATTTGTCATTTCCTTCTCCAGTTCATTTTACAGATGAGGAAACTGAGGCAAACAGGGTGAAGTGACTCTCCCAGGATCACACAGCTAATAAGTGTCTGAGGCTGGATGTGAACTCAGAAAGATGAGTCTTCCTGATTTCAGGCCAGAAGCCCTAGCCACGATGGTGCCGCCAAGCTGCCCTTAACAATGGGTACTGAAGGCACTTTGAAAGGTAATTGAAACACACACACACACACACACACACACAGTTGAAACACACACAAAGGGCATTGCATACCTCTTGGATCCTGCCACTGGTACTCCTTTTCCTCCTTTCATGGAGTCCTCACCAGATTCTTCTTAGATGGAGTTTTGCGATGGATGGGCAGCCCAGATGGGCTCTGAGGTTCTGTGCCTCCATTGAATCCACAGTCAGCATTTTTCTCCAGTGCAAGGGGTCAAACTGCCAACAGCCTTGGATGACTGTCTTTCCACATCCATCGAAGGTGTTTCCTTCCTTGCCATCAGCTACTGGTACTTTGGTATCAAATACCCCAGAACTAGAATAATAAGTAATTGGAAAATGTTTAACAAAATAAATAAAGCCACAATGAGACAAAGATAATGTTAAATTGTGGTTTTCCAGGTCAGTATGTGGGTGGGCAGGGACCCTTAAGTATGGTTTGGTGTATCTGTTTCTGTTCAAGATCGACATCATTTCTCTGGAGGACTGGCCACTGCCTGGAAGGCCTCCTAGGACATTTGCACCTTTCAAAGATCCCAATGTTGCTTCCTGAAGAGTTCCATCTCCTTCACCTAAGAAGAGAAGAAATATAAAAGAAACAGAGATGACAGTATCCTCACAGCTTATGGCTGGTGAGTAAGAAGGAAAAGGCACCCTTCATGCTCCAAATTCAGACATAACCTCAGGCCATGAAATTTTAAGAACAACATTTTTCACAGATACCTGCATACCGAATATTCATAATCTCTGTGGAATAAAATAAAACATGCTATAGATGAAAAGCTTCCAAAATTATAGAGCCCTTGCAAAAGAAACACAAACCCTGTGGGAACAGTGTGAGGTATGTGTCACACCTGTCATCCTGTCTGCTACCAGAGTTGTCCTAAAGGTACTTTCAGTGAGTCTGTAGAAGAGGAGCTTTCATTCAATTATTCTTACTTGATTACAAAAAGCAGTTATATTATCCACCTGTGTAATGGGCTACAGAACACCAATCTTATCCTTGGTCCATTTCTATTTGAATTTCATCAAAAAATGGTGAAAACAAAGACAAATTTTAATAATGACAATGATAATAGCATCTTATATTTATATAATGGCTTACGCTTTACAAAGTCCTTTCTTCCCAAACAACCCCATGAAATGGTTAAAGCAAAATATTTCTTATTTCCATTTTATAAAGAAGTTGAAGCCTTTTATCTCTATAACATCTCTCATATATATATATATACATATATATATATATATATATACATATACACATACACCTTATACATATATAGCCTATATATAATCTCTCATATATCTATAACCCATACACATAATCTCTCATATATATGCCTTTTATATATATAAAATCTCTCATATATATGTACCTTTTATATATACATTACATATATATATATAAAATCTCTCACATATATATATATATATATATATATATAAAACCTTTGACCCCTCATCATCTGCCACTTGGTTTGTTGCAACAGCCTCTTGGTGAATCTACCTACCTCAGATTCCTCCTCATTCCAGTTCATCCTACCCAGTGCTACGAAAGAGATTTCATTTAAGTGCCCATCTGACCATGCCACTCTCCTCCTCAACAACACCAATGTTTCCCTATTCCCTTTAGGACAAACAGAGATTCCTCTTTAGTCTTTAAAGCTCTACACAATCTGGCTTCAATCTATCTTTCCAGATTCATTGAATGTTATTCTTCCTCACCCTCAGAACTATGTGATCCAGCCAGATTGACCTTCTCTCTGTTTCTGATCTTGGTTTCCTACCTTCATGCCTTTGCCCTGGCCATCCCCCATTCGTTCATGAACTCTCTTCTCATCCTTACCTCATAGAAATACTTTTTTCCCTTTAAGACATAGGTTGGACACCCCCTCATATACTGGGGTGGGGAACCTACGACCTCAAGGTCATATGTGGCCCTATTGATTAAATCCAAACTACACAGAACAAATCCCTTTAATAAAAGGATTTGTTCTATAAAACTTATACTCAGGTCACACTTGAGGACTTAGAGGGCCATATGTGACTTTGAGGCCACAGGTTCCCCATTCCTGTTGCATACCCTTTCTGATCCCCTAACCTGATAGTGTTTTCTCTCCGAAACTACCTAGTATAACTAGGCTTTGAGTATTTCCAGATCACCTAAGTTGGGAGCCCCTATATGAGAGATGCCAGGGATCATCTCCCGGAAAAAGACACTCTGCATTCCTCCATGTGGAATACATGGTAAGAGCATGCTTCCACCCATAAGGTAGAGTAATGGGGAATGTTTTCTCCCTGTAGCTGGTCCCTGGTCCTTTCCAGGAGGATACTTCCAGGGTAGGTGATCTGGACCAGTGGTTCTCAACCTGTGGGTTGTGACCCCTTTGGGGATTGAATGACCCTTTCACATATTTCTGATGGTCTTAGGAACCAAGACACCACTCCTCTATCTGTCTCCAGGCGGGTCCACCCACATACTGATACACCCACATATGAGTATTAAAGGGTCACGGCATTAGGAAGGTTGAGAACCACTGATCTGGACATATGTAATGCCTTGTGGTTACTCTTGTATTTAATAACTTTGTATTTATCTGATTTATAGTTATTATAATCTTTATAACTATATATTATATATTACATATATAATTACATATCACATATGTAATTGTATATTACATATATTATATGTATAATATATTATATCTTTATAGTTATATATTATATATACCACATAGTATATATAAGATGTTTTATATTACAGTTATATATTATATCTTTATAGTTATTCTGCATATACCTATTATGTGTTCTTAC
>CM053585.1:352114596-352135758 GCA_028646515.1 Pseudochirops corinnae | reverse complement strand
GTAGGTGGGGGTGGGGTGGGGTGACATGATTGCACCTTTGTTTTTGGAAAATCACTTTTAGTAGTTGAATGGAGGATGGATTGGAGTAGAGAGAGTAGAGCGAGACTAGATAGGTTCACCCACCAGCAGGCTCTTGCAGTCATCCAGGATGAGGTGATGAGGGCCTATACTAGAATGATGGCAGTGTCAGAGGAAAGATCGGGGTATATTTGAGAAGTGAAATTGATGGACCTTCTATCTGTCTCTAGGCAGGTCCACCCACATGCAGATACGCCCACATATGAGTATTAAAGGGTCGCAGCATTAGGAAGGTTGAGAACCACTGGACTAGAGGTAAAGGATGAGATACATATTTTCAGGAATGCCCAATGTTTTAATTTGCTTTGTATCACTATACTTGGTTGTGGCTCAGTGGGTGGAGCACTGAGCCTGAAGACGGGAAGAACTGATTTTAAATCCAGCTTCAGACACTTCCTAGCTTTATGATCCTGGACAAGTCACTTAACTTCTGTTTGCTTTAATCCACTGGAGAAGGAAATGTCAAATCACTCCAGTATTTTTGTCAAGAAAACCCCATGGACAGTATTAGGTGTGATGTGATCCAGAGGGTCCCAAGGAGTCAGACATGACTAAACAACATACATTCTTATGAGGGAAAGCTTTCATTTTTCTTTTTGAGAGGGCACTAGGTTGGAGGAGATTGGGGAGACAGTGATAGTGATATTTAAAAATACTGAAGGACAGAAAGAAAAGAATATAAACTAAAATAGTAAACAAGAAGAAGGATGTTCAGAATGGGACATAGATAAGCAGAGCAATGTTGGAATTATCATGTTAAATTTGAATTGTTCTGTGTAATAGAACTTTGCCCTTTCCCATTATAAGAAGTCCAGTTTCATGTACTATATGCTTCTATGTTTTCCTGTGTTCACTGAGGGAACCAGGTGACTGAGTGGATACAGTGTTGGACTTGGAATTAGGAAAACCCAAGTTCAAATCTTTGCTTCCAGTGGTTCTCAACCTTCCTAATGCTGCGACCCTTTAATACTCATATGTGGGTGTATCTGCATGTGAGTGGACCCGCCTGGAGATGGATAGAGGAGCTGTGTCTCGGTTCCTAAGACCATTGGAAATATGTGTTTTCTGATAGTCTTAGGCGACCCCTGTGAAAGGGTCGTTTGACCCCCAAAGGGGTTGCGACCCACAGGTTGAGAACCGCTGGCTTAGACACAGATTATCTATGTGACCCTGAACAAATCTTGACCTCTCTCAGCTTATTTCTTTTTCTATGAAGCAGGGATAATATAGTACACATTTCATTTTTAAAGTATTTTTTGCAAACCTTAAAGTACTATATTAAAGTTATTATTGTCATCTAAATGTTCATTTTTTAATGGTTAGTTTTTAATAAAAAAAAGACATTAAACTTAGCATGTAGGCTGGAAAGAACTGATTCGAATGCAGTTTTGATGCAGGTAGTTGAACAAAGGAGAGGTGGCAGCCCTGCAAATTAGTAAAAAGATTTAGTGTCTGGAAACAAACAAACCTATCTGGGTCTAAATGAAATCTATTTATAAAAATAACCTCTTGCTAAAAATGGAAAATACAGGATAAGTGAGAGCTGATTTTTCTGAATCTGTGCACAGGACTAATTTATGACATTTAAATTCAACCAGTCATTATTTATGTTGACTAATGGTTGGGATCTCTGGATTGGCCTCATTCTTCTTGCAAACAATATGCCCACAGGAGGTATTTTTGTTCTATTTCTCGTTAGGCTCTGAGCTAGCCAAAATGACCATTGAAAGAATACTATGAATGATAATAAGAAAATTAGAAGCACACAGAACATATTACTTACCAGATTTATGGACAGGCAAACAATTTATGAATAATCAAGAAATTGGGAGGTGTAAAATGGATAATTTCGATTACATGAAATTAAAAAGGTTTTTGTAGAAATAAAACCAACGTAGCCAAGATCAGAAGGAAATCAGAAAATGGGAACATCTTTATAGACAATTTCTCAGATAAACATCTCATATCTCAACTATGTAAAGAACTTGGTCAAATCATGTGCCATTCCCCAAGTGATAAATGGTCAAAGAATATGAACAGGCAGTTTTCTGATGAAGAAAGCAAAACAATTTATAACCATATGAAAAAATGCTCTAAATAATTATTGATTAGAGAAATGTAAATTAAAACAATCCTGAGGTATCATTTTACTCCCATAAGACTGGCTAAAATGATAGAAGGGGAAAATGACAAATGTTGGAGGGGATGTGGGGAAATTTGGACACTACCAAACTGTTAGTGGAACTGTGAACTAATCCTACCATTTTGGAGAGCATTTTTGAATTACGCTCAAAGAATTACAAAGCTGCCTATACCCTTTGATCCAGAAATACCACTATTAGGTCTGTTTCCCAAAATAGCTACAGAAAAAGAAAAGAACCTATATGTCCTAAAATATTTATAGAAGTTCTTTTTGTGGTGGCAAAGAACTGGAAATCACGGGGATGCCCATCAATTGGGGAATGACTGAACAAGTTGTGGTATATGATTGTGATGGAATACTACTGTGCAATAAGATATGATGAGTTCAATTATTGTAGGAAAACACGTGAAGACTGGCATAAAATAATGAAGAGTGAAATGAGCAGAAGTATGAGAATGTTGTCCATAGTAACAGCAATACTGTTTTAAGAACAACTTTGAGCAACCGAATCATTTTGACTAATATAAATACCGAAATTAACTATAAAGGACCTGTAAAGATGCTATCTGCATCCAGAAAAAGAACTGATAAGTAGAAGTATGCATAGTATAGTTTTACATATATATATATATATGTGTGTGTGTATCTATATACACACACATGCGTACATATACACACACACAGATTTGTGTCTAATGGTCATCATGGGGGTGGAAAGAAAGTTACACAATTTTTTTATATATTTAAAAGGAAATGCAAGTTGTACATAATAGATTTGCTGTTTCATGTGCAATCCTATTTTTTTTCTATTCTACTTTGTTATGGAAATGCTCGTGAATGCCAAGATCTAGTCCCTTTCATTTTATTGGCACATTGATTCTCATGAATTATTATGGCAATAATTTTATTCTGTTGGCATGCCTAGGGAGGAAGGTAGATAGTTGGTAGAAAAATGCATGGGACTTGAAATCATAGGATATGATAGAGAATTTATTTATTTATTTGCTTTTTGGAGGGCAATTGGGGTTAAATGACTTGCCCAAGGTCACACGGCTAGTTTTTTGTGTGAAGTGTCTGAGGTTGCATTTGAACTCGGGTCCTCCTGACTCCAGGGCCGGTGTTCTATTCACTGTGTTACCTAGCTGCCCCTATGATAGAGAGTTTAAAAATGAAAGGTACTTAAGAGATTTTCTAGTCTAATTTGCTCATTTTACTTGAGGGTATACTGAGGCCAGTTGTATGCTGGTAAATGTTTAACAACTGACTCTTTGGGGAAAAAGAAATATATACATACATATATGTGTGTATGTGTATATATGTATCCAAGAATTAATTTAACTGTAATCTGTGTTTTAGACATTTTCTTTATCCACTTTAAGTCTAGAAATCATCAAAATAATAAGTCAAATCCTGATTTGTAGTGTTTGCTTGATTCTGAGGTGTAAATGCTCACAATGAAAATCTAACAGTCTTCAGCTTTTGAGATACACCCCTGACTTAGGTACATGACATGCTGGGGTGAGAATTAGGGAGAAGTCAGTAGTAAAGCTCACCCAAGAGTTAGCTGGGCTACACTCAATGTAGGCTTATATCAGAGATAGTAAAACTAGCAGAACAGAAATTTGAAGCCAGATTCTCTCACTCAGAATCTGTGCTCATTGCCATCATACCATACGAGTCAAATTGGAGATGGATTCTACTTCCTTCTTGTGTGACCTTGGGCAACTCACAGTTTCTCAGGGTCTCACTCCTTCACCCATAAAATGGCTACAATCATATTTACATGTTCTAACTCAGGTTTATTGTGAGGTTCAAATGAGATCATGAAAATGAAAGTATTTTGCATATTGTGAGGCTATAAAAAAAATAGTAAAAAACAGCTTGAACAGCCTGTCCCCTAGAGAGACTGTTACTGCATTTTTAAGAGTGGCTATAGAAACCTGAAGTGAAAATTTAACTAGAATTCTAGGAGGAGTAAAGAGATTGTTTTTCAGGGTCAGGAGGAGAGGGAGACTGAATGAAGTACAGAGAATGAGGCTGAAGAAGATTTCTTTCTTTAGAAAAATGTTTTGATCTTTAGCTTGCCAAGAGGATGAAGAGAAGTTTTGGAAAAAGACTTTACCCGGCATCTTGAAATACCTCAATGGCAGGACAGTGTTACATAAGTGAGAAGAAATCAAGGCTTGTAGTGATGGTCAAAGATGAATTTGGGTGTGATCTTTCTCAAAGTTTAAACAATTAGAAATAATATTTTATGTCTTTGTTTTTTATTGGTTTCCTTGTCAATAAATTGTATAGCCACTAACTTTAATGTTTATTTGATCTTAAGATGTTAGGGGTTTTGATAAGCCAGAGAAATAGGAACAATGGCTAACAGAAAATGAGATTTCTCCAGTTGTTTAAAGACAGTTATTAAATGAGTTTCCTCACCTGGGAGTTTTCTATGCCCATGAAACCACAGGTCTGGACCATGTTCAATAAGTAATATTTAATAAGCTGGGGTGAGGGCTCTAAAGTAGTTGATTAACTAATGAGAAAGGTACGTAATTGATAAGGTAAGTCATTGATAGAGAAATACCCAAACATATCTCTGGATTTGTGAAGATGAGAATACATATGGTAATGAATAAAGTATTAGACCGAAGGTTAATCATACCATATGATCTACAAGTGATTATGGTAGACTCAGCTACGTTACAAATATAACCATAATTATTATTAGTTAATAACTATTTATTAATTTTACAAAAGGGAAAACAGCCCAGTAAAGTTTAAAAGATCTTCAGAAGACCTGGAGCAGATTTGGAAACTGGAGTCAAAGGTAGTCAGATTTCAAGGGTGTCCTTAAAGTTTGCCTTTTTACCCCTGGGAAATTAAAAACCAAATTAGTTGCTGAATACTAGAGAGAGATTATGTAATTGCTTGCCTTACAGTTTAAAAAAAATATAAATTTGGATAAATTGTTCTCAAAAGAGTAAATTATGGAATTAAACAAAAGAAATACAACTTTAGTATATTCTGCAAAAGAAAATAGTTTCAAACTTTTACCAAGTTTCTTTAAGGTATATTTGAGAACAGTTTTTAATTAGTAACCAATTGTGCACCACTGGTTACTGCTAGAGGGCTTGGAAACAGAGTATTCCCCTAAGTGTTATTTAAGACTACTATCTTTTGTACACCATCCATTGCCTAGCAACCGATTTCCCATTGACATTACGCTGATGAACTTCAGCCCAGCTCTTGCCCAAATGGTTATCATTCTCAGTTTAGCCAACTTCTGACATGAATGAGGTTTTATTGTTGAATTTTGAACTATTTTTCTGGAACAGTTTAGGTGTGGGGAAGGAGAGAAAGGAGAAGAGGAACAACTTTCCATAGTAACAGATCTCTTGTTGGCTCTTTCGGTTTGTGATGCAAAGTAGTTTTTAAGGACAGAAGCCTAGGAAATCTGGGGCTGAAAAACTGGATACAAGACTATGAACTGGTTTTGTAGAACACATCTGTGTAAAGACCAATGAAGAAGCCCTGGGGAACTCAACCCCACTGACTGAATAGCAGTTAGCTGGTTAATTCCCCAGGTGTTCCTCCCCACCCACTCAGTGTAAATTATCACTAATTCCCTAGATCCAGGCTTCACGCTCCTTGCCTCCAATACCTGGTTCTACTTAACTCAAATAAAGGTCAAAACCACCGGATTTTTGCCAGTTTCAGCACACCCAGTTCCATCTCAGACCTGTCTCCATCCTTCCTGCCTGCCCCTTCTCTTTGTGAGTATTTCTCTTCAATACAATTGGTTTTCTCTCTTTTCTTTCTACTGATTCAGCCATGCCGTGTGCTCTATATTTCCTTGTACTGCATTTTGCAATCCTGACCTCATTCTAACTATGTTAAGCCAGATAACCTGACAATGGAGATCCCAGTCACAAGATTTGTCAAAGCAGCCACTCATCTTGTGGCCTGTTTCTACCTCACAGTAGAGTTTCTGGTTGTACTTGGCAAGATGCTAAGGATTGCTCACTGGTGCATAAGTCACTTGTAGTATTTTGTGTGTTTGTTTCATTTTAAAATGAAGTTGCTTTGAATTTGAAGAACCACTTGATAGAATAAGTATATGTATGTGAGGAAAACACATAAGTCTTAAAGGAGGCCTCCTATGTGCAAACATCTGTTTTTCTCTATTGTTTTCTGACTTTTCCAGAGAATTCCATAATGTTTTTCCTGCTCTTACCCTATGTTTTTCTCTTGTCCTATTTATCAATGGTTTCTTCAAACTAAAGGAAATGGAGTTTAACATCTGGACATCTGGCTTCCAGTGTGGAAAGTGTGCTAGGTTTCCATAACCCGGTCACATCATAATTAAAACTTGAGGCTTGGCAGAGGGTGTGGTAGTCATATCATCAAGCCCTTGAGAAATTATGGAGTAAATATTCTCAGTTCCCGCTGTAACATACAGAAGGATGGAGCCCTTGTCCATCATAAACACTTCCTGAGATTTTCTAACTGTGCATAACACTTGGTTTTAGGAAAGCAAACATCAGAGAATCAAGAAGGCACAGGGGAGGAAAAAGGTCATTGTGAATGCAGAGCAGACTCACTGTGGGGCTTCTTGAGGCTCATTCTGCCTTAGAATCTTGGCTGCCCAATCAGAATACATTTTCAAACCAATGCTATTCAACTGGTTACTATGGTGATGATATAGTAGTAGTTGTCATGGCAATGGAATGGAAATGGGGGGAACAATTTCTTTAGAGAAGATTGGTCCGTTCGGATTTTTTTTGGGGTGGGGGGAATTACAATTTGGCTTATTGTTCTGTGTGTGTGTGTGTGTGTGTGTGTGTGTGTGTGTGTGTATGTGTGTGTTTAAAGGGGCATCATTCTCAGGCTGTATACATATTTGGAGGATGTTGATCTTCATTGGTGTTCTCTTGTTCTTGGATTATGATGCTGATTACTTGAATACATGAGAAAAGATTATAATCCCTCTTTATGTGTTTGCCTAAAGCACTGTAGCAGTTGGAAAGCCAGAGAATACTTAAGATAGGTGCTCCTTCTAAAGTAATTCTGCCTAAATTTTACTCCCTAAGTTATTATGAAAAATAAGATATAGGCACTTTTATTGAATGTTTGAATAAATCAAATAAGATATATAAATTGTCTTTTCCCCAATCAGTCTGAATATGTAGTTTCTCATCAGCATGTTGTGATTAGAGCCATCTATATGTTTGAGCTTGGAATTTTGAGAAATAGCAGAAATAATTTTCTTTTCCTCTTCTGACTGACATTGTTTTGATTCATTTGTCCCTGGAGCTCACTGACAGGAAATGTATACCATATACAAATTGCATTGGCTTGATTAGCAGATTCTGAGGAACTCCCATTAGAGGCTCATTCTAACCACTGAGAAAGAAACAAATGACTTGGTCAAAAAAGTTTCTTAATTTTCAAATTTTTAGAGAAAACTCAAATACTTAAATGAATCTACAATCTCCTTAATGTGGATGTTCCCTCCACTGATGCACATTGCAATCCATCTGGCCTTTGGGTAGGTATCGATGGCCTCTCAAATGTTCACCATGGAGGGCTCACTGCATGTGTTGGTCACCTTCACTTTATCCTAACATTACAAAGATATTTGTGGAGCACTTGGGCTGTCTATTTATTATCCCATACTCTTGCTGGGTGACCCATCCATCTTATCTTTGATCATACATTTTCCTAATGACATACTTGACTCCTGTTTTTCAAAGTTCCGTGTTTGTTATATATTGCAACCAGTTCAGACCCACTAGGCATTTCTTCTGCTTTGAAGTCTTGAGAGATTGATGTGTCCATGTCTTGTGGTCATAGAGTAATGCCAGTTGGATATTGGTGTTAAAAAGAGGAGCCTTTGCTTCCAGGAAAAGTTTGGGGGGGTCATTAAATGACCTTTAATGGTCATTAAGATTGAGGGTCACAATTTTCTGAAGGTAATTCAGTCCATTCTCTTTTTGTTTAATTCTCAGCCCAACTCACTGTCCATTTATACTATCTGTCCCAGGTGTCTGTGTGTCTGTGTCTGTGCAAATAGGGAGTGTAAGTGTAGCACCAGTAGATTATGTGAATATCTATTATTACTGTTATTGAAAAATCTCACCTTAAATGTATTTTGTGCCTTGTGATATTAGTTAATGATAGTAGGAAGCCATCGTAATTAGTAAGATATTTAAATGTAAAGTGGGGTTAACTGAACGAATAGATGTAGAGTAACTGTTGAGATGCCAAGCTTGGATGAATGTATCAGGTGATTATGCACTAGAAGAGAACAAGGCCTGGGTACCTCCTTAGGTGGGACAGGAAGTGTCTTTGGGCTGGCCCAGAAATCTAGTCACACTTTCTGGGACCTGCTTAAAACCAAGAGCTAGCTCAGAACTGGAAAGATTCTAGTGCACAAAAGCAGAGAGGGGAGAATGTCTTAGCTAAACCCTTGAGAAGGAATCCATTTGGGGAAGGGGAGAAGTAGATCCCTGGACCTCAGCCTTAGTCTTTCTGCCCACTTCCCTGAAGGTCCTCTCTTAAAGTGGAGCTCCAAAGAACTGAAAGAAGTACCTTCTCTACTCACGCAGACTAACATTCTCTTAGGAGTACCGTCTTAGGAATGCTGAATTACCTTCAGAAAATTGTGACTTCCAATTTTAATGTACATGTATGCAATACAGCTCATTCAGGGTACCCTCAGAAAATCCACCTTAGGCTTGGGTGGAAACAGGGTCATATAAAAATGAAGCTTTGTTGCTGAAAATAAGGTAAATATTCTATCCATACAAATACTTATATCTGCACACTTAAAAAAATGTAATAAACTGAATTTTTTTGAGTTATTTCAAAATTTTCCAAATGAAGAGCTCAGTATATGTATTTCAAACTTAAGTAGTTGCATTTGTATTAAGTATTTGTCAAAAATCTATAAATACAACACCTTTCTATTAGTTTGCAAGAATGCCTAATTAACATCAGGGAACGTGGACATTTGCTAACTGAATTTCAACAAAAAACTATAAGGTAGATGGAGCTGAAGAGCATCATGATGTAAGAAGTATAGTCAATAATATCCTTCTTCCACTAGGATCTATAGATCTTTGGGAGAGATCTTTTCAATTTATATCATTAAAACCAAGTAGCAGAAAAGGACTGCCAAGATGGTGGAATGTAAGCGGGAACTTATCTGAACTCCTGGGTGAATTCCATCACTAACCTCTAAGAAGTGAATCTGAACCAGGAGAACTTTGTACACAATTACAGACACATCATATCTGTGATGACTAACTTTAATAGAGTAGGCTCCTCTCAGCAATGTAAGGTTAGAAGACAACTCTAAAGACTCATGATGGATCCACATCCAGAGACAGAGCTACAGAGTCTGAATGCAGATTGAAGAAAACTACTTGCTCTCTCTTTTTCTTGTTTTGTTTCGTTCCTTCTTTCTCATTGTTCATTCCATTGGTTATAATCCCTCTTGACAACCTGATTAATGTTTAATGTGAAGGTATTTGTAGAACCTATATTTGATTGCGTGCTCCCATGGGAGGGGGGGAGGAGGTGGAGAGGGAGAAAATTGGAAACTCAAGGGATTGTGGAACTGAATGTTATAATCTCAAAGTAAATAATTAATTTTAAAAAAGAAATAAAAGGAATAAAAGGCAAAACAATGATAACAAAAAACCAAGTAGTGAAATAAACTGAACTTGGAACCAGGTCTTTGAATTGCTCCCTTCTCTGCTTTTGTGCACTAGAATCTTTCCAGTTCTGAGCTAGCTCTTGGTTTTAAGCAGGTCCCAGAAAGTGTGACTAGATTTCTGGGCCAGCCCAAATTTGTAATAGTGATGATATGGATTCAATCACATTATTATTATTAATAAGACTTTTAGTGAGAGTAAAAAAATTTCTTGTACCATTAACAAATAAAATAAAGATCATTTGAAAATATTATTTCACCTCATTCTCATTCTTTTAAATTCCTATTTTATGTATTCATGATGTACAAATTAGAGTAGAACATGTGTAATTTCTAAATGAATATACATATATTGAGGGTGTGCATTCAAAGACTCTTTTTTAATGGAAGAGTTATATAATCAAAAACATTTAGGGATCACTGATAAAAACAGATTCACAAAGGTCCTATTGTTTGTCTTGGACACACTCACTGCCATATAACTGAAGAAAAGGCAATTTTGCTTTCCTCTGCAGATTAAGTCTATTTCTTCATGCTTTTTTTTCCTCAGGGAAGATAGAGAATAGCTATTCACCACACACAGTTTAGCTCTCATGAACTATATATAGCTAGACTCTCTAAAACATTATCAGCAATGTCTTTCTCCTTCCTAGGAAGGTTATAAAGGGCTTCCCTGGAAAGAAAGGCATTCATTATTCAAGCTCACTGTTCTTGAAGAGGAACAGGCTGCCAAGGAAGACCAACAGCTCACTTTCAGGAGGACCAAATCAGAATATTCTATAGGAAGCATTGGGTGGTAGATAGCCTGAGAACCATAGTCTAAGCAGAGCCCTTGGAGGGTCATGTCCTTTATCTTCATCTTCTGCCTTTGAGTTTAAAAGGAGATAAAAATTATAACGTGCTTAATTCAGTGCCTGCACGTAGTGAGCTCTATGTTAAATGTTAGCTGTTTTCATTTTGTTGTTATTTTATCATGATTATGAATTATTTGCATGATCCTCAGAATCTGTTGAAAAGGCATCTTAGAAGACTTCTTGTCGCCCTGGTATTTTCTATAGGAGTCGCTTATTTCTGCCAGTGAGGGAGATCCTTCCAAGGTCACCCATTCCACCGTAGTTCTATTGGAAACTTTTCTTCATACTGAGATGAAATCTGCTTTTCATTTTCTTCTACCCCATGGTTCCTAGTTCTGGCTTTTGAGGGAGGAAGTAAACAAGCATTTATTAAGTGCCTGTTACATTCCAGGCACTATGTCTTTTAAGAACTCGGCAATTATTACAGTTTGATCTTCACCACAATCCTGGGAGGTGTTATTAGTATCCTTTTTTTTACATTTGAAGAAACTGAGGTAAATAAAGTTAAGTGATTTGTCCAGGGTCACACAGCTAATGTTTGGGATCACACTTGTACTCCAGTCTTTCTGACCCAAGGCTTAGCGTTCTATACACGTGGCAGCCCTTAAATACATAATCCCAGCTAGTCTGTGTTCCCAAGTCTCATCTTCAGAATAACCATCTCAGATTCCTTCCGCTAATCCCCATATGGGCCGGTTTGCAATCCTGTTGTCATATTGGTTGGCTTTCTTTGTATGCTCTCCAGTTTGTCATTGTATTGGATAGATAGACTCATCTTAGAGCTTTCTAAATGAGAATCGCTTTTAAAATAGATACCAGAGCCAGGTTCATAGGGCCAGGGTTTTTCAGCCCCGAAATTTGCACCCAGAACTGAAAACAATCCAGATGGGCTCTGACAAGGGTAGTGTCTAACAGGACCCATCGCTTTCTAGGCCTGGACATCATGCTTCAACTATGTGGGATAAACTAACATTAGCTATTCTGGGGTCCAGGTCACAATGGAAACAATAAGAGGTAGTGAGTGCCAATTGGGAAGACCTAAGTGCAAATTCTGAAGGTAGCTGGTACAGTAGATAGAGCGCTGGGCCTGGAGTCAGGAAGACCTGACTGCCTCAGACATCTGCCACTATCTGTGTGACCCTGGGCAAGTCATTTTAGCTTGTTTTCTTAGTTGTAAGATGGTGATAATAATATCTATCACTCAGAATTATTATATGGATCAGGGGCCATCTCCAGTCTTTCTGATCTCTATCTTGCCACTGACTCCAGATGACTCTGGAGGAGAAAGTGAGGGTGGTGACTTTGCACAGTCCTCCCTCACTTAAATCCAATTCACTTGCAAGTCATGGCATCACCTTCCTGATGTTATGGTCCTCTTTGAGAACAAAGAACAAACAAAAACATTATACGGATCAAATGAGATAGATTTGTAAAGTGCCGAGTGCAGTACCTGGCATATAAAAGATAATAATTAATAATAATAATAAACATATATTGGCTTTACTGTGTAGATGTTAGTATCACTTAGTATGTGCTAAATAAATGTTTGTTTTCTCCCTCCTCCATCCATTTATAAGCTGTGTGCTGGTCAGATTCCTCGGGCTTGTCTACTTATACACAGGCAGATTGTGATGTGTATCCATGGAAGAAATTCCAGATCTTCCATATATTCTCTCCTTACACTTGACTCATGTGAGCTTATAGTCCACTAAGACCCCCAGATTTTTTTCCATAAACATTGTTGTACCCTATCCTGAACTTTGAAACTGATCTTTTTCAAGTTCTATAACAATTTGTAATTACATATACAGAATTTGTCAGTGATTGCTTCTATATTAATTATTTTCCTTTTTTGCTCACCGTCAATAATTGTTAGCTCTTTCAGGGCAGAGGTCATATCTTCTACATTGTTATATCCCTGTGGCACTAAGCATGCTGCCTTCCCATGCAATGCACACAAGCGTGTGAGGAGCAGCATGGAATAATGGACAACATCTTGGATCAGGAATCAAGAAAGACCTGGGTTTGAATCTCAACTCTGACACTTATTGATTGATTGCTCATAGGCAAGTCCCTTTCCCTCTTTGTGACTCAGTTTCCTCATTTGTAAAATGGGAAATAATACCTTTATTATCTGCTGCACAAAGTAGTGAGGAATACACTTTGTAAGATTTGAAATTTTATATAAATGAGGATGGGGCAAGGGCAGCTTACTTGCGATAGTTTTAGAGATTTATCCAATCAATTCTGGGAAGCACTGGACACTAAACAAAGTGTTAGCCATAAAAACTCTAGCCCTATCAATATGGGTCTAGTACACATTTTAAAAAGCACCTGTCATTTAGAAGCCTTTAAGGCTAGTCTATCCATCCAATAATGTGTCCATCAGCACTGTGCCACCTGGTTGCAGGCATCATCAATTCTGTCATTCAAAACATTTTAGTAATTCAATTCCACAAACGTTTTATTAAGTACCTAATATGTGCCAAGCACTGTACTAAGGGCTAGGGATACAAATAAGGAAAAAAAAAAAAGATGATTCCTGCCCTTGAGGAGCTTACCATTTAATTGGGAAAGATAATACACAAAAGGAAGCTGGAAACAGGGTGAGGGACTTAAATGTTCTATGAAAGTCCCAACCAAGCAGAAACGCTGATGGAAAACAGTTACCTGGAAAATTCAGATCCTGGCCCTTTATTAAGGAAAGCTTTGGGAAGAGGGTAGGGTAAGGCTTCCTTCTCCAGCCAAGCCCTCCAGTCAGAGGGGAGGGGAGCCTGAAAGAGTAGAGAGGTACTTAAAGCTGAGTCAATCCAGCATGATGATGAGATTTCAGGTCATCTGATCATCCTGGGTGGAGCTTGGTGGAGTCCAGAGCAAGAGGAGCATGGACCTGACCATCCCAGAGTTGCTGTAGCTCTGCTATAACTCCCACACTCTGATTAGCACCCCCCCTTGATGACCTCTGTGCCACATTTCTCCAGCTTATTCCATTCGTGGTATTTTTATCTCCTGAGCCTCCCATAGTAGAAGACAATTAAATAGATATTGCTGATTGAATGACTTATCTGGAGTAGAGCTTCAGTTAATTCTTCACCAGAGAGGATGGGAAGGAAGCTCTATGAGCTGAGATATCTCTGTGGCCACCACCAGGACCCTCTTCAAATTTTGAATGTGGTTTTTCACCCCACACGCCCTTAAGGGGTAGATGAAATGCTTTTACTTGATTTGGAGACAGCCTGAGTGAATTCTTTTGAGATGACATTGTACCCCAACATTTTGGGGGTATACCTTGAACCTTATCACCAGGATGGGAGAAGCCCCTGACACTATGCCTTTAGTGGTTGTGATAGGGTTTAGGCTCTGGGAACCCCTTTGAATCTTCCCACTTGATGAGGCATTTGCCTGAGATCATAAGCCTTTCATTATCCTAGGCCCAAATCTCTTGTTACTCTTAACCTAGCCTAGCCCTCCATGGTCCATCTACTTCCCACCCTTGGCCTATCAAAATATCTACATCCAAATCAACTGCTACTTGACATCATTAACTCCTCCTGAAGACCTTCCCCAAGCTCATTACTGGAGTATGACCTCATCTGACTCCTCCTGAAGACCCTCCCCAAACTCCTTCCCTAGACCACCCCTAGATTCCTCCCACAACTTTTCTGTATATAAGACCCCATCTTGCCTCCATGTATGTGAGACCATCATGGAATGACCTAGCACAGACTTGCTCTGTGTCCAAGACAAGCAAACTTTTAATAAACTTTACTTTTCTTTGGCTGAGAGAAGATTTGAGTTGAATTCATTTGTTAGGACCTGGCATGTTGGTGTTTTGTGTCGATAGCTCAACATTTTATGGTGACCTCTTCAATGTAATCAGTCAATAGCATCACCAAGGGGAAGCTATGTCTTTCAGTTTATTTATTCATAACTCTTTGTTACTAGACTTCAATGATCTTGATATTTTATAATTCCTGCGTGTGGAGAATCGCAGTATCATCTTATTTCATCAGTAGAGGCCCCAGGAAAGCTTATAACTTGTCTATAGTTACTATACAGCAGATAATGGCAGTTTTACCGCTCAAAATTCATAGGATCATAGATCAAGGACTGAGAGTCAGTTGGGACCTTGAAATCTGGTCTACAGGCCACATATGGTCCACAGCACTCCTGAATGTGGCCTGATCCAGATTAAAATGTCATTTTATTGGATAATGTGGAAATTTGTTTTGAATAACTATACATATTTGTAATAAGTTTTTCTTCTCATTGGGTGGGGGCAGGGAGCTGTAATTTTTTGTTTCACAGACAGAGTTGTAAAGTGTGAGGGGAGATGGTCTATCAGATTGCAGAAAAGGAAGAGCTTCTTAAGATGGCATCCTAAAACCCTGCCCTTTGGAAAATCACCTAGAAGGGCTACATAAGAGCAGTCCATCCTCACTGAAGATCTGGGATCACTCTGGTGGTGAAAGGCTCAAGACAGCAAAGTTCTGTAAAGTAATGAGAGCTAAGATTTTAGGCATGAAATATAGACTGGGTACCTTCTAAATAAAAAGTAATAATAAAAAAAGAATCCCACGTAAATGATAATGGCATGGAATGATTATGAATTGAGCCTTGAACTTTTAATCACTTGCATGCTACTAGCAACAAGCAGAAGCTTAAAATAGATTGCTCCCATTCATTCCCTTGATACTGGATCTGGTGCATGAAGGCTAGAATTATAAGGTACATAATGGTCCTATTAAAAACAACAGCAATGAAAACAGTAATAATGACTGTATTTTTTTTACAGCATTTTTATTTCTGTGGTCTATTTGGAGCCTCATGACAATCCTATGAAGTAGGTACTTCAGTCATCAATTTATAGAGAGGTTCTGGGACTTGCCAAGACGTGTCAGGGGTGGGATTTAGATCCAAGCCTCAGGGACTTGCCCATGATCCCACAGCTAGAACATGTCATTGGTGCAATTCCCATCCAAGCCTTTCTATCTCCAAGTCCTGCAATCCGCCAAACCCTACTGCCTTGGGAAACAGGGTTAATTATGAGCACCTTAACCTCCCTTCGGTTCTCCTTTCCAAAGCCTGTTCTACCCAAATAAAGTTATTAAACAGGAAGGTTGAACATTAATAGATACTTATAACAATGTAGCCTGCAGTTTAAAGTCAATAACTACCACAAGGTACCATTTAAAGTAACTCATCTCTTGAGTGTTCTACAGAAAAACTATAAACTAGAACATGGTGTCACATGAGAATGAGACAAAGCAGACAAGTCCATGTAAGTCAACGTTTAGTTGAGGTTTACCCCAACCCATGAGACCCCATCTGTAGTCCAGTATGTTAAGTTAATTACTTGCCATTCAGCAGCTGTTTAATCAATATTAAGTTTCTACTCTAATTGTTTGGTGGTTACTCAGTCATTTTTCAGTCATGCTGACTCTTTGTGATGCCTTGTGAGATTTTTTTTTTTTTTGGCAAAGATATTGGAGTAGTTTTCCATTTCCTTCTCCTACTCATTTTACAGATGAGGAAACTGAGGCCAACAGGGTTCAGTGACTTGCCCAGGATCACACAGCAAGTAAGTGTCTGAGGCCAGATTTGAACTTATGAAGATGAGTCTTCCTGATTCTGGGCCCAGTTCTCCATCCACTGCACCACCTAGCTGCCTCCTACTCTAATCAGGCTTTCAGTAAAACTGCCAAAATATCTCAGATATGGGTTTAGTTGTTGGGACCATCATTATCATCGTAATAGTTAGCCTTTATATAGCACTTTATGCTATGCTAAATGTTTTTATAAATGTTATGTTGTTTGATCCTGACAACAACTCTGGGAGGCATGTGATATAATTATCTTCATTTTATAGTGGAAGACACTGAAGCAGAGGTAAAGTGACTTGTCCAAGGTCACACAGCTGGTAAGTTTCTCTAGCTGGATTTGAACTCTGGTTATGGGCAGCTAAGTGGTGCAGTGAATAGAGCACTGGACCAGGAGTCAGGAAGATGAGTTCAAATCTGGCCTCAACACTTAACTGATTGGGGAATGGCCAGATAATTTATGTTATATTAATATAATGTATGACCCTGGACAAATCACTTAACCCTGTTTGCTTCAGTTTCCTCGTCTGTAAAATGAGCCGGTGATGGAAATGACAAGCCACTCCAGTATCTCTGCTAAGAAAACCCTAAATGGAGTTACAGAGAGTCAGACATGACCAAAAAACTACTTGGAACTCTAGACTCAAAGCTCTTAACAACTGTGTCACATCCCTACTTAATAGTATCAATGCGATTGATTTTAAATTTCAAGAACCCTCTGAGAAGGGCCAGCATGGGTGGGTGCCTAATGAGTACTTAGGAGGAGAATGGATCATACTCTTTTCTTCTTTCAGATTTGGCTTGCAGAATCTTTTTCTTTTCTCTCACTCTCTTTATTTTTTCCCTCCCTCCCTCTCTTCTTTGCCTGAGATTTTCTTTTAAGTTTCAGTTTTTCTAATAATTACATGTAACCTCGATTGCCAAGACTGCGCTTTGAATCCATCAGTTCTCAGTTAGGAGGTGGGTAACATGTTTCATCACTGGTCCTCTGGAGTTGTGGTTGGATATTATTTTGATTAGTGTTCTTAAATATTTAAAATTTGGTGTTTTTTTTATATTGTTGTATGCAACTTCTCCTGTTTCCATTCACCTTAGTTTGTATCAATTGTTGTTTGGTTGTTTTAGACATGACTGACATGGAGTCTGCGACATGGAGTCTTTGTAACATGGAGTCTTTGTGACCCCATTTGGTGTTTTCTTGACAAAGATACTAAGAGTGGCTTACCATTTCCTTCTTCAGTTCATTTTACAGAGGAGGAAACTGAGGCAAATAGGGTTATGTGAATTGCCTAGGGTCACATAGTAAGTATTTGGGGTCAGATTTGAACTCATGAGTCTTCCTGATCTCCATCCACTGTACTATCTAGCTGTCCTTTCTGTATCAGTATATAATATCTTTTCAAGATTCAGAAATTCTTTCATCATTTCTTGTGGTGCAATAATATTCCATTATATTCATGTAACATGGATTATCTGGCCATTCCCCAATTGACGGGCACCCCCTAGTTTCTAGGGTTTTTTTTCTACAACAAAAAGCATTGCTAAGAATGTTTTTGTACATGCCAGTCCTTTCCCTTTGGTCTCTTTTTCGTGTCAATCTAAAAATGTGCCCAATTATAGTTCAGTGACTTGGGGAATATAGTTCCAAATTATTTTTCAGAATGGCTGGGCTAATTCACAGCCCCACTGACAGAGATCGGCATGCCCGTCCTTTCATAGTCCCTCCTACAGCGACATTTTCCTTTTTGGTCATCTTGGCCAATCCGATGAGTGTGAGATGGAACCTCAGAGTTAATTTTAATTTGTATTTATCTTGTTAAAGTTTAGGACATTTTGTATGGTTGTGAACAGTGCAGATTTCTTCTTTTGAGAACACCTTGTTCATTCTCTTTGATCAAGTATCAAGTGGGGAATGGTTCTTGCTTTCAAATACTAAAGCCATTTCCCTATAAATCTTGGATATTAGACCTTAATGTGAGAAACTTACTGTAAAGGTTTCTCCCCCCAGTTACTGTTTCTTGTCTTAGCACCTCTCCTACTGCCCTCTTTCAGTTTTCATTTCAAATTTTATTTTTATTAGGAACCTAAACGTTAAAAATAGAACATTTCATATATACAGCAGAACGCAGAAAGAGGATTACATGAAAAGGTGAAATTTTGCTTTTTTGGAAAAAAAAAGGATGTAATACCTTCTATTGTTACTTTCAAAACTGTTTTCTTTGTACTTCTTTCTGAAATTCCTTTTGTTCTGTGCATTTCCAAATGTTTCCTACCTCCCCCCTTTTTTTTCTTCCATTTTCACTACTGTTGTTCTACCACCCACCTTCCCTCACTGCCCTACAAATTAACCAAGAGGAAAAAAAAACCCTTATAACAAATAAACATGGTTAAGAAAAATGAATCCACACAGGTACCATGTCAAAATTTACATCATGTCTCTCACTGCTTTGAGAGGTGGATAACATTCTCATCATCGGCCCTTTGGAAACATGGTTGATCATTCCTTTTTTCAGAGTTCTTAAGGTCTTTAAAGTTGTTTTTCTTTGCAATTGACAAGATTTTGCAAGACACCCTGTTTTCCAGAGCTTAGGCCCAGCAAGCAAGCTGTGCCCTGAGCTTGGCATAACAACAATCCTTTGCACTCACCCTCTGCATGGATATAACCCTCTGGAAAAATCCCATAATTATTGTATTGCTTCGACCAGCAACAGACAAGCTCAGAAGTTCCAGTCATGAAGTCCTGCTGTGAATCAAACTTGTCTCACTGTTGCTGTTACCCCTCATTGTCAGGGCTACAGCTGACTGCACAACTTTTGATATAAGTATTGAGATCTGCTTATACTAAAGTGCCTTTCCCCTCTGTCCCCCTCTTCCCTTCCTAACTGTTAGGAGTGGGGCCTTGACACATGTGCCCTTGCTTGCAAGCCATTTCCCTTGCTTTGAAATTAAACTTGTGTTTGATTCCTGACTCCCTGTCTGTAGCCTGCCATGTTCAGCTCCAGCCACTCACAGGTTAGTGGCTGGTTCGTCTGGTTGACACAATATCGTCCTTATATGAATTGTTCTCTTGGTTCTACTCACTTCACTCTGCATCAGTTCATACCACCTAGGATTCTCTGAAATCATCCCTTTCAGCTTTATTTATGGTGCAGTAATATCCCATTAAATGCAGTAATATCCAATTAAATGCATATGCTACAATTTATTTAACTCCACTCCACTTGTCTAAAAGGCATTCAAAAGCTCACGCTCTAAGGTTCTAGTTCTTTCCCCACCCATTTAATCCCTGCAAACAATTATTTATTTTGCTCACAAATATTCCTTCACCTCAACATTATCCTCCCTATTTATCCTCTTCATCTTGGGGCAGCTAGATAACATAGTGAATAGAGCAGTGGACTTGGAGTCAGGAGGACCTGAGTTCAAATCCAGCCTCAGACACTTAACACTTACTAGCTGTGTGACCTTGGGCAAGTCACTTAACCCAATTGCCTTGCCTTCCCCCCTCCAAAAAAAAAAAAAAATAAATATCCCCTTCATCTCAATTTTTTTCCTTGAGTGTGATGTACAGAATGTCTCAAAAGTCTTACTGCAGTTTTTAAGCTATAATAGCCACAGTATTTTTTGAACATCCTATATTTCAACTCCAAACTGCAAGTGTGTGGGTACAAATATTTGCACGTGTGGGTTCATTCTTCTTTTGTCCATTTCAGATAAGAGTGGGGCTCATCTGATGCCTTCTCACCCCAAGTATGTGAAATAGCAAGTCACCCATCTCTTCTTCTCTTTTCTATACTAATGTATTCCTCTTTTTACCCTCCCCTTTCCTTCTCTCTTAAAAACCTCAAAACAGAACCAATCTACTTTTAGGACCTCCATTTTTCTTATGAGTCTTCCAATACACTTTGAGGACGTTTAAGTTTGGAAAGGACACTTGTTTCTTTTCTCCCTATTAGAATGTTGGTACTATATTATCATACAGCTTCTTTGAAAGTGATCAAATAAGTTGATCTTTCTAGCTTTCTCTTGATTCTTGCATTTGTATTTCAAAGTTCCTACTCAACTCTGGCTTTTTCTTTAAATCAGAAAGGCTTGAAAGTCCTTGATTCTATTAACCTTCTCCATCTTCCTTTTTTTTTTTTTTAATAACCTGTACAATTATACTCAGTGTTATAGGCTAAATTATTTTTGTTTGTAAGCCCATATATTTTGCCTTTTGGAATATTGTATCCTAAGATCTCCTTTAAAAAAATATTTTTATTTATTTTTGAGGTGTGAGGTCTTGTATAATCATGATTGTAGTACCTTGGTCCTTTCTGGATACTTCAAGTAATTGATGTGGAATTTTGATTGACGTTCTTTGGACTTCTTTTGAAGCCCGTTTCAGGAGATGAATGGTAGGCTCTTTTTAATCTTGACTTTTCTCTTTGGTTCTAATGGATCTGGACAGCTTTTTTTCCTGATTCTTTGAAATCTAGTGTCCCGGCATTTTAAAAATCATGGTTTTTCCAGGAGCCCAATGATTATTTAATTTTTTCTCCTTGATCTGTTTGTCAGATTAATTCTTTTTTATATTAGAAACTTTATATTTACTTCTGTTCTTTTGATTTTTGTTGTAATATTTCTTGATTTCTAATAGAATTATTGATTTCTGCTTGGTCTATTTTAGTTTTCAAGGATTTCATTTCTTGTGTAAAGTTCACCACTTTGTCTTCTAAGCTACTTATTCTCTCAGTTTTTTCCTTGAGCTTTTATTTCATTTTAAAAAAACATCTT
>CM053585.1:351996328-352114096 GCA_028646515.1 Pseudochirops corinnae | reverse complement strand
CAGTACATTAGTCAAAGTAGCCCATTCCTGGGCAGTACATTTAGTCAGTCAACAAAGTCTCTCCTCTCAAATGGAGATTAGTCTCCAATCATGAACAAAGTACATTCATTTGGTCAATCACAGAGCACAAAAATATCAAAGGCTTCTCACCCCTGAATTTCAAAAGGGGCAGGAGAGCACAAAAGGCCATCCACCCTAAAGTTACAACAAGGTTAAGATATCATCTCAGCATTGAATATCCAAGGAAAGCAATCTCAGCTCCTGGGGAGACAAGGCTCAACAAAGCCATAGCCAGTGTCCTCATCAAGTCGCTCTCTGCCTGTAGAACAGTCCCAGAACCCCTGAAAACATCAGCAAGGTCCTCTCCCAGGATTTCTGTAAACATACGACAAGAAAATCCTCCTTCAGGGCTTCTGAACCAACAGCCAGGTTCCAGGAGCTCTACAACAGCAGCACTGTCCTTCACCAGCAGGTGAATCTGGCAAAACAACATCAAAATAGACAGAAAAAATACTAGCATCACAGCCATGCCTCTTCAGTTCTTGGCAGCTACGGGTGGCAGTTCTCAAAAGTCCTGGGCAGTTCCAATGGGCTCTTAGCAGTCTTTCTCTCAGCAACTTGGGCTTCACGATACTGGATACTGCTCTCCAAAAGTCCTTCTGGCCTTCTCTAGGCTTGGGCCTCTTTCCCAATTCATAGCTCCTCCCAGTTCAGCCCTCTCTCTTCACATCAACAAGTCCATGCTACAAGTGAGATTCACAAGCTCTGGGTTTTAACGCTCAACCCCAAAACCAAGCCAATACAGGGGCATCTCCAAATTCTATTACCATTACAACCTGCTGTAGAGGTCTTGAGTTCTGCCTTAGTTAATGTTAGCTCCTCCCATCAGTTTGTGGTCCAGATAAAGAAAGTCCTTCTATCAGAGATTCACCCAGGCCTGGTATCAATAAGGGACCTCTCCCCCACAAATTTCCCACCACATTTGGGACTATTTAGGAACCCCCCTCCTATATGTGGCATCTCTTCTCAGCCAAAACCATTCTTAGGATATGTAATCTTGCCACCTGAACCCCAACTTTGTGTGTATTTCATTCTCAACCTGACCCTCATCTCTGTTGAGTTTCTTGCTATGTGTACAATCTTCTGTGTTTATAGTGCCATGGTGTCTATATGCTTTGTTGGCTTGCTTGTCTTGCTCCAAAATAATAAAGTTCAAGATTGTATCATTTCCTTGAATTCCAGTTTTCTAGAAATTCTGAATCCAGGCATTTGTTTTAACCTGAGCCTTGAGAGGTCAAATAAAGCAGTCTCTGTTTACAGTTGTTCTGGAGTTAGATTCACAATCATTTTTGATACTGGTTGGTGTCTTCTTTGATTTACTCCTCTCTCTAGCATATGAAATGGGGGCCGGGCTTTGCTCCTTGTTTTGATTTTAAGTGGAGGCGGTCAGCCCTGATCTGTCTTGCCCTGGGTTCCCTGGATTTGTGCTGACTTCTGCCTCTCAGGGTTAGGCCCCTTGAATCTTCAGATTCAGAGTGCTGGATCTTCAAGGTCCTGTCCAGTAGTTTCAGGACAGTGTCACAGACCTCAGAACCTTTTAGCCTGGGCTGTCCTGATCTGAGAGCTGAGGTACCATGGTGATAGGCATCATAGTGGTAGGCACCCTGGTGGTTACTGCCTGCTGCTCATGGGAGAGCTCTGTCCTTGTTACCCCTGGACACAGAACCTTGCAGACCTAAGTGTCTTATATTTATTCTTGCTTGGTTCAATTCCCTTTATTATTATCTGTAGGTTTCTAGGTAACTTTTTGTGAGATTTGGGAGTAGAAGATGCTACTTGTTATAACATCTCCATGGATTTCTTGGTTATTATTGATCTAGCGCAGGGGTGGGGATCCTGTGACCTCAAGGCCACATGTGGCCCTACAGGTCCTCAAGTTTGGTTCTTTGACTGAATCCCAAATTCACAGAACAAATTCCCTTCATGAAAATGTAAAACTTGGACTCAGTCAAAAGGCTGCACCCAAGGACCTAAAAGGCCACAAGTTCCCCATCGCTGGTCTAGGGAGAACTTCAGGGTTTTGCTGGAGTAAGTATGTGGAGATGGGTGACCTGCCTCCCATTCAGGCAGCCAATTTGGGAAGAAGTTTCCCTCCTCCTGGCAATGAAGAAGGTGGTAAAAGCAGAGAAATAGAATCAACACCAGTGGTTTAGAATTGAAGGTTTGATTCTGCTCCTCTTGTCTTCCCCCCTTGCCCTTGCCCAGACCCTTCTTTTTAAATTTTTTCCCCCTGATTTGCAATATCCCCATTCTGGACCCACCTTCGGAAGCTGGTACCCTCTCTGCTATCATCCTTCCTCCTAACAATACCTCTATTTTCCTCTCGAGTTTAATGTATTTCTCCCCAAACTCTGTGTGTGTATGTGTGTGTGTGTGTGTGTGTGTGTGTGTGTGTGTGTGTGTGTGTGTCTACCTGTCTGTCTGTGTCTGTCTTTCTGTCTCCTTTCTTCTTCCGATGTCTGGCCCAGAAAAGAGTTAGATTTTTGATGCCTGTTCCTTCCATTCCTCCTCTATTCTTCTAGCTCACCCTAATTATGAGAAATAGTAAGCCCCACATCCTTTTCCTTCTTTCTATACTGCTGTTTTCCTTTTACTTGCTTTTTATTTTCTCCTGAAAACCATTAGAACCAAACCAATCTATGCCATCCCCTCCCTGGGACCTCTGTTTTATTTAACTCACTTAGTGTCCTTTGAAAACATTAAAGTTCTAAAGAACTACTAATTTTTTTCCCTTCCAAATATTAGACTGCCAGCATTTCATTATTGTAGAGCCTCTTCCAATTATTCAAATAAATTTACCCTTTTTAGTTTTTTCTGGACCCTTGTGTTTGCATTTCTACTGGACTCTGGTCTTTTCATCAGGAAAGCCTTCTGTTCTATCAGAGATCCATCTAACCCCCCCTTCCTCCATCCTATGCCTAAGATAATACTCAGCTTGGCAGGTCAGGTTATTCTTAGTTGTAAGCCTATATGGTTGTTTTCCCTTTGGAATATTATTTTCCAAGAAACACTCATATTTGTAGCAGAAGTAGGCAGGTTTGGTGTGATCCTGACTCTGGCTTCTTGGTACTTAAACATTTTCTTTCTGGCTACTTGCAGTATTTTGTCTTTGATGTGGGAGCTAGGGATTTTGGTTATGAAAATTCTGGGACTTTTCCTTTTGGGGTTTCTTTCAGGAGATAATTGGTGGATTCTTTTACTTTCATTTTGTCCTTTGATTCCAACAGACCTTGCCAATTTTAATTTGAATTCTTGTTAGATTGTAAGCCTGGGTGACAATAAGTCTTATTGAATAAGAGATAAAGTCAGAAGAGAGGAGGCTTTGAGGGGAAAGAAAATGAATTTTTTTGGGGGACAGATTTTGTTCGAAATATTTACGGGCATGCAGTTCAAGATGTCCAAAAAAGCTGTTGATGATGCAAGACTGGCTGTTCCCCTCCAACCCCCTTTCTTATAAAAAGAAGTTTCCTTGGATAGGGGAAGAGGATAAGCAGTATTTTGGGAAATAACAGATATAAAACCAGTAAAACAAAACTATGAAAATTTATGAAAATTATGTAAAAACATTTTTTCTTAAAAAAAATTATGATTTCTTGAAACAGAGAATCCAGGCTTTTTTTTTTTTTATTCTTGGTTTTCAGGGAGCCCAGCGATTCTTAAATTGTCTTTCCCTGATCTGTTTTCAAGGTCAGTTGTTTTTATAGTAGATAACTTAAATTTTCTTCTTTTTTTCCTGTCTTTTGATTTTGTCCTGCAACGATTTGTCTCAAGTGAAATAAGTTAAAAAGAAACACTCTAAACATCATAGTCTTAAGTAATACTTCCTTCTGTTCCTTAGGGCAACACAATTTTGATGTCTGTTGTCTCTCAAGAAAACCTTATCTGTGCCTTTTGTTTGGATATCATCTGAATTTTTTGATATCATCTTTCTTCTCCCCCTCCCAACAATGAGCAAAAAAAGAGGTAACAAAAATAGTTCCTTAAAATGAATCAATAGTGTATAAAGTATTCCAAGCTCCATCCTCTCACACCAATGCAAAGAAGAAAAAGGAGCATATTCTCATATCTCTTTCTGGGGGCCAAACTTGGTCACCATAAGTTAATAGCTTTCAATTCCAATTGTCACATTTCCCATATATATATATATATATATATATATATATATATATATATATATATATATATATATATATATATATAGTTATAATATATTGTTTTATATATATAGTTATAATATACTTATGTTATTTATATATATATAGTTATAATATACTTATATTGTTTTATATATATATATAGTTATAATATACTATATAATATACATATGTATATACATCTATATCCAGAGAAAATTTTCCTGGTTCTGTTTGCTTCATTTTGTATCTGTTCATATACTTTCATTTCAGTAAACATTTATTAAGAGCCTTCTATGTGCCTGGCACTGTGCTAAGTGCTGGAGATGCAAAAAGCAGTCCCTTCCCTCCAGGAGCTTACCATCCAATGGGGGAGGCAACATGTAAACAGTGATACAAAGCAAGTTGTATTCAACATAAATAGGAAATAATTGAAAGAGGGAAAAGCACTGAAATTAAAAGAGCTTGGGAAGTCTCCGTGGAGAAAGTGAGATTTTAGCTAGGACTTAAAGGAAGCCTGAGGGTAGAGGAGGGAGATCATTCCGGCATGGAGGATAGCCAGGGAAAACGTCTAGAGCTGAGAGATGAAGTGTGTATAACTCTTTCCATGCCTCTCTGAATTCTGTTCATTGCTTCTTACGGCACAGCAACATTCCATAACAGTCATACACTACAATTTCTTTGTCTATTTCCTAATCACTGGGGATCTGCTTGCTTTTCGATTCTTGGTTATAAAAAGTGTTGTTAGAAATATTTGGGAGTGTGTTTGTGTCTACACACACACACTTAAATATAAACCATATACACACATACACGTATGTATATATAACATACATGCATATATAACATATATGCATACACATCTAAATACAAATATAATTTTCCTGGTTCTGTTTGCTTCATTTCATATCCATTCATATAATTTCAATTCAGTAAACATTACACACACACACACACACACACACACACACACACACACGACTTTTCTTTTTATCATTAGTCTCTTTGAGATACAGGCCACACAGGGGGCCCTCTGGGACAAAGTCATGGATGTCCTGGTCACATACATAGCATAATTCCAAATCGTTTTTCAGAACAGTTGTACCAATCCACGGCTCAACCAACAGCATGTTAGTTTGCCTGTGTTTACAAAACTCCTCTGGTGTTGCCTATTCTGTATTTTCTCATCTGTGTATGCCAAATTGTTTTATATGAAGTGAAACTTCAGTTGTTTGATTTGCATTTCTCTTATTGGTGATTTGGGGCAATTTTTTCTCCCGTTAGGATTTGGATACTTGACCGAGGAAGATGGCACATGTCTCTATTTATTGCATCAGGTCACTCAACACCATGTGAACAAGGAATCACCAACCACCTCTACTCTATAATTCTTCCTTTCACCCTAATAGGATTATCTCTCACCTTATAGTTCCTGTGGCTCTGATATTATTCTTTGAAGGACAAGTCACCCCAACTCCAAAAAGACACAGCCTTATTGGTTTTACCAATGTCCCACCAATTGACTCTATTTGCTTTATCCTATAAGTTCACTTCCAGATAAATTCTTGCTTACCTTGCTTTGTCTTATCCTTTCTCTTCCCTTTTCCCTTCTCAGTTGGGGAGTTAGTATGGTGTGGTAGAAAGAATAGTGAGCGAGACTATTGGTTCAAATTCTATGCCAGCCACTTGCTTCCTGAGTGACTTCCACGACACAAAGCTCAGACTCTGGAGTCAAAAGATGTGGGTTCACATTCCACCTCTCACACTCTATGCATGATAATGGGAAAACGACTTAAGCTCATTAGACTCTCATTTCCCCTTCTACAAAATGATGGAGTTGAGCAGGATGGTATCTGAGGTAACTTTTAGTTCTGGGTCTATGATCTTAACCCAGTTGCCTAAGTTTCCCCAGGAGGTGGGCTGGGTGGCTTCAAATGTCCTTTCCATCTCTAAATCTTTGATCTATGATTCTTTCTCATAAGATACTTATTCCTTCATCCTACTCCTTCTCCTTCAGCCTTCTCTCATAAAAACTAGAGGTAGAACCTGGTCTTATAGATTGTTCTTCAAAATTTCCAGATTTCTAAGTTCAAAATTTCCAGATTCAATCTTTGGCTTTCTTCACTAATTCAAATGTCAACCAAGTCACCTATACACTTTTTTTTTTTTTTTTGCTTTTTGGAAAGGGTAAGGCAGGGCAATTGGGGTTAAGTGACTCGCCCAAGGTCACATGGCTAGTTTTGTGTTAAGTGTATGAGGCTGGATTTGAACTCAGGTCCTCCTGACTCCAGGGCCAGTGCTCTATTCATTGGGCCACCAAGCTGCCCCTATACACTTCTTTTTTATTCAGCTCAAACCATAGGACTATAGATTGCAAACAAAAAGGGACAGTAAAGGTCATCTAGGCCAATCCCCTCATTTTATAGATGAAAAAACTGAGTACAAGACAGGGTCAATGATTTGTGCAGGTTTACACAGGTAGGAAGTAGCTCAGTCAGAATTTGAATCCAGTTCCTGTGAATACAAAGCCATTTCTTTTTGCACTGTACCACACTTTTTCCTACAGCCTTTGTCTTTGGAAACTGGAAGCAGCATTTATTTGTTCACTCAAAAGTCATTACGGCTCATTGTACACCTAAAATTTGCCTTGCTTTTTCTATTCCAATCTGTTCTTCACATACAGTTTATTGACTAGATAATATTCATTCATCATCCTTTTCTTTAAGTCTTTCTTTTCTCTTGGAAGTCCCTGAAATGTTCCTGCAAAATTTGGAAACTTCATTTCAGTTCTTTTCCAATTTAGATTTTTGAAATATTAAAAGAAAAAACAAAGAAAAAGTTGCAGTTGTATTATTTCCAGTTTAAGTCCATCAGGTGAAGCTGTGTTTACTCTTCAATCATACAAATGAATAATCTAATCAGTTCTGATTTCAGTTCACCCCAACTGTAGGGAGGAAGATGGAGTCCATGTGATGCCCCAGTTCCTGTGATCTAGACAGAGCCAGGTGCTGAAATCTCCATTTTACAGAAAGACATTGTCGTCTGGAAGTGGTCAGTGATGTGCTCAAAAACACAGAAAGGCAAAGTCATGACTAGAACCTGGGTGTCTCTTGTGTTTAGAATTCTTTTCACATCTGCTGAAAAAATAACACTTCATATATTTAAGTAGATGAGGGACCAATGACTTAGTGGATAGAGAGCCTTCCTTGAAGTCTAGAAAACTGGGATTCAGGTTCTCCTGTCTCTAACATTGCTTGTGTGTGACCAGAGGTAAAGTGCTTAACCTCTCAATGCCTCAGGCAACTTTCTAAGATAATAAGTTAGAGCTAAATTGCAGTTCTTGCATCAGTGGGGGAAGTTTTCACACCGAACATAAATCTGCGCCAAATAAACAAACTGTGAGTATATAGATTTTTTCCCCTTCTTCTGATAATGAACATTATCCTAATTCTCTCTTGTAAAGATAAGGGAACACTGGAGTTATCCATGGCTTTCCTTTAACTCCTTTCCTAAATGGAACGATAAGCTGGTTCTATTTGATGTTAGAGAATATGTCATACGTGTAATTTGATTCAGAGCTTTATTTTCTACTTCCCTTTTTATTTAGGACATTAAATATTTTCAGCTCACAGTACGGTGGTGTCTGAGGAAACTTCCAATTACTATAATTATTGGATCCAGAGTATAATAAATTGTTTTGCCCTTCATTCATACAAAAGGATAATCCAATGAGTCATGATTTCAATTCACCTGTCCTTAGGTGGATAGAGGCTATGCTACATTAGTCTCTTTAAAAAAAACAACCAAAAAAACCAAGAACTGTTCTCTGACTCTGTCCCCTGAATATACTGACTTAATTATTCCATAATTACTCATTAAAAAATCCTGAACAATAGTTTGTTTTTTATTTAGAGGAAACAACTAATTATTAATTTTCATTTGGGTGTCATTATAAATGTCTTCCAATATTTCATTGTTTTGTGGAGATGGTTGTATCTTGTGGAAGGGTGTGCCTGTAGACCATGAACTCTGGCAGAGCCTACCAAGCTAAAAGGGCTTTAAAGGCCCAGTAGTGTCTGTCCTACAAAGACTACTTTATAAATTCAAAGAAACTCATGAACAGTGGGTTGACCACCAGGTGACTTTATGGTCATAGTATGCTCATTGGAAGGGCAATGATATTCGTCTTTGAGTATCTGAAGAGCTGTTACATAGAAAAGGGCCAAAAAAAGAGTAATAGATATAACTTGCAAAGAAGCAAATATGATATAACCAAAAAAACCAAACCCCAGAATCCCCCCTTTTTCATAATTAGAGATATCCCAGAGTAGAAGGGGCTGCCTCAGGCCGTGGTAAGTTCCTTCTTGCTGGAAGCTTTCAGGTAGATCAATCAATCACCCATGACCTCTTGCAGAGATATTTTAGAGGGGATTAATGTTGAAGTATGGGTTGGGTTAGATGGCTTCTTGAGGTCCCTTCTGGCTCTGAGATTCTACTCAGATGGAGATGACGGTGTAGATGGGTGAAACATCATCATGGGTGAAATTACAAAGAAGTGTAAGTGATTTTAAAACAACTTCATTCATAGCAGTTAGTAATGATGATGTTGATATTAAGATAGAGATAGGTGTGGAATACATACAAGAATTAACTAGACCCCTTGAGCAAGTTGCTTCATTTCCTCAACGTTCTCTTCTGTAATATGATTGGGAGGTGGATTAATTGGACTCTTCCAGGCATGATGCTATGTTCTACAACAGTGGTGTCAAACTCAACTAGAAAATGGGCCACTAATACATAAATAAGGGTTCCTATAGGCCGTATTTTGACCTAGCTTTAAAATGTAGTATTATCTATGTTTTATTCTTATTTTTTATTAATTTTGTTAAATATTTCCCAATTACATTTTAATTTGGTTTGAGGAGTGTTGAGGGCATCATGTTGTGAGCTGTGTGTTTGATCCCTCTAATCTATGATCCTAAAGTTAGGGATTATCCCTGTCTACCTGATTTAGCTTTTCTGTTTTATCATAGTCTACTTGCCTCTATCCAGTTACAATGGGGATAAGGAGAGTTTATAGACTGATGATACACAGAGTCCTATTATATTTGGAAGAACAACTTAGGCAGTCAGTGGGGCCATCACTGTGCATTTAGGATACCACACTTTATTACTAATTTCTTGGTCTTTTTTTTTTTTGGAGGGGGAAGGCAGGGCAATTGGGGTTAAGTGACTTTCCCCTAAGGTCACACAGCTAGTAAGTGTTAAGTGTCTGAGGCCAGATTTGAACCCAGGTCCTCCTGACTCCAGGGCCAGTGCTCTCTTCACTGTACCACTTAGCTGCCCCTTTATTACTTATTTCTATGACTTTCATTTCTATTCTATTTCTTCTACCTCAGGTATGATCACACCCTTTCGTCTTACTCTGACTTGGTCAACTTTTAAGATTTTGAACGTTGAGATTCCCACTCTGACTCCAAACTTTTTTTTTAACCTCTCCTATATCCTCTTTCCTTATGAACCTGTTTTTTTTTTTTTTTATATATCTTTATACCAATCTCTCCCTGTTATCCCATTGTACCATTCCTGTTTTGGTTTTATTTCCTATCATTCATAGCTTTGACTTTTAGAGCAATCTTGTCAACAATACTTGATGCTGTTCTCCCTTCTTCAATCTTTGACTTCTAGACTTTTCTATGTTCCTATTCTGCTAATAGGATCACAACATGATGCCATCAACACTCCTTGAATCAAATTAAAATGTAATTGGGAAATACTCAACAAAATTAATAAAAAAAACTTGGATAACCACCTCTATTATTCACCTTCCCTCTCCCTACCTACCCTTTACTTCTGAGCCGTAAGATATAGCTAGAGCAGCAGTTCTCAACCTGTGGGTCACGACCCCTTTGGGGGTCGAATGGGGTCACCTAAGACCATTGGAAAATACATATTTCTGATGGTCTTAGGAACCGAGACACTGCTCCTACCGCTCCTCTATCCGTCTCCAGGCAGGTCCGCCCACATGCAAATATATCCACATACGAGCATTAAAAGGTTGCAGCATTAGGAAGGTTGAGAACCACTGAGCTAGAGGAAGCCATCAAATACTGCTGAGTCCACACAAATTTATAAAAGTCATGGTCAGTAGAGGAGTCTAGGAAAGAGCCTATCACTACTATGAGAAAAACAGTTCACATCCAGTACAAAGGATGAAGGCTTCATCTGCACGTATGAGACACATCATGTGACCATGAGTTGATGCTAAAATTCTGATTCCCACATTTTTATTACCTACTTCCTTCTTTAAATATATATATTTTTTTCTGAGATATCTTTCACTAAGATTAAACATAAAGGGACTATCAAGTAATCTTGAGAAATGCACAGACTAGAAGTTGACAAATAAATAAGAATCCAACCACCCAACATTAGGATTGAATTGTTGTCTCTGGTTGAATTGCCATGCCATCCCAAACACATTGGTGTTGACAGCTGAATGCTGGAGTAGACAGAGTAGGCTTAGGAGTCAAGATCTGGGTTCAAAGCCTGCCTCTGACATATATATGGGTTGTGTGACCCTGAGCAAGGTACTTAACATCTTAGTGCCCCCAAGCCATTCTCTGAAAATCTAGGGCAAGTATTCATCTGCATGTCAGTGAAATGATTCCCCTGGTTAAAAAAAAACAAAACAAACCAAAACTCAAAGCAAAATATTTTTTTTTGCATTTTTTTCTTTGGAATCCTTTGTTAGAGGTAGGAAGAGCTTTCCTAGATGCAATGTTAGAACCTAAATTAGGCTTATTACTTTGTCATGAGTTTTTGAGGTTAGGAAAAAACAAGTCAATATATAGTGAATTAAAAATATAGTCAATACCTTCTTTGGATTACATGCCAATTTATTCAAAATGAAACTGATGTGATCAGCTAGAAATCATTGTATGTTAAATAATCTTGGGGGGGGGAGAACAAAAGAAAACTTCATGATGGGATCAGTCTTATGGTAAGGAGGATGCTTATGTAGGAAAGATTATCCAGGTCTAATTCAAATCTCCACTTTACCATGCTTCCTTTAGTAAAAATTATGGCAGAATTGAGATGTGAATTTTTGGACAGAATTTCCATCCTGGGAGCTCCCCATACAGATGTAATCAGTTTGACAGATCCCTGAATTTGAGTTGGAAGTGACCTCAGGGAACATTTAATCAATCAAGAAGAATTTATTAAGTATTTATACTATATGCCTGGCACTGACCCACATCTAATCTGCCCCTTTGCCCCACCCACTGGAACCCCTACTATACTGTCATGACAACTAGCGATTTAGCCTCTGCTCGAAGACCTCCAAGCGAGGGAAACCCACCAATCCCTGAGGCAGTCCATTATACTTTCGGACCGTTATAATTGCTAGGAAGTTTTCTCTGACATTGACCTAAATTTATCTCTTTGCAGCTTCTACCTTTTGAGGATGAAATAGGTAGGTTGCTGAGGACTTTTCTTTCATAAAGCTTAGGGAACAGTGTATAATTGATACCCAGAATTTTTTAAAGCTTATGTTTTCAACACAACAAAGAACTCCAGGAGAATAACAACAAAAGATGCCACAGCAAGAATCATACTAAATTGGAACCAGACAATAGCAGACAGAACTATCTTTTTTATTATAAAGATACACTATGAGGAACAAATCTGAATGTGTACTGAAGCCTGTAATGGTCCATGCCGAAATGTACAGTATCATACATAAAAGTGCATTGTCACGACAGATTAACAGAACATCGCTTCTTCCAGAACTGTAAAATCACCCTTTCTTTTCATCTCAAAGGATGGAAGGAATGTAATGGAAACGGGCAGCACAAAAGCACAGGGGAACACAATGGCCATTCCGCCATCTTGGAGCCGACATTGAAGGAACCCAATGGGAATGATGAAGTGGTGTAAGGGAGGGTCAGGAAGAAGGCAAGACAATACTACCATACAGAGGAACACAAGGAGCGAAGCAGCAGGTGGGAGGAAGGGGAAGGATGGGCAATGGGGCAAGTGGAAAAGAAATGAGGGACAGTGGGAGGTCGGGGGAGGGGGCAGATGGGAATGCAACAGTACAGAGCAAGGCCAAAGCTCCTCTAAAAAATTTAAAGGCACTTTCACATGTACATACTACAGATGTACACTGACACAATTAGGTAGGTAACAGTCACAAACAGGGAGCCACCAGGACTGCCATTGATCAGACTGATAGTGAAGGACAATACTGATTTAATTAGGTGTGCAAGAGTTACCTTTACTTAAGTACATCTGTAGTCGTCTCAAGTCTCTCCTGTTACATATCCACGAACTCTACTTTAAGTAGCTATAGTAACCATCAAACTACACATTGAACTTGTGTGAATGCTCTAAAGGGGTTGGGGCACCCACACAACGCATGGTTCCTAATGTTTTCTTTTACTAGACAGTTTCTAAGATACGCATTACGGAAATGCAGTACAATTATTTAGACATACAAAATCCCCTATGTAATTTAAAGATACAGAATCCATCTCAATTATACCATATAGGTTATTTTTTTTTCTTTTTCAAGAACGAATACTAGGCTAGAACTGCGTGTAAATGAAAGCTTAAGTTCCAGTTTGTTCCACTGATCTTTGCTAAAGTTGTGACTATTATGAAAATAATTCTTGGTCCTGGACGGGAAGTCCAATGGCACCCGGGCACTGGGATTGACCTCAGTATCCTGCTGGAGGTCAGGGTTATCAGCTCCAGGGTGCAGGATTAAAACAAGCTGAATAGACTGTGGCCCTCCTTACAGAGTGGTAGCCTTCCCCTCACCACTGCCCGATGCCCCAGTCCTAAAGCAGACCCTTATATGCGTTCCTTTCAAGACCACTCTTGCTAAATGAGATCAAGGACGAAGGGGTACCACCACAAGACTAAATACCATCCCACACCTGAAGGCTTGTTCCTATGCCCACTGCATAGACTCTTGGTCACATCTTGGTGGCAATACTCAGGGATTTTGGAGTCTCCATTGACCAGTAAATGCTTATTCAAGTAGTAAAGCCCACAGAGGGTAGGCCTTTCACAAAACCTGAAGAGACACATTTTTATGACCTCCCATTCTAAGGAAACTCTTAAGTGTGAGACTCAATTCTCCCTTTCCCCAATGAACTCAGGCACAGAAAAATTCCACTGAGACACTACTATTAGGTATGTACCTCTAAGCTGAAACCACTTTTATTTGCAGGGATGCAATTCAGTTGAGATGGTTCCCAGCCAGAGTCTATGGGGCAGCGGAACTTTTTATATAGGACAATATAGTTACGTGTGAGAACTTATTATAAATTATCCTACGGATGAGGCAGGAGACATGGAAAATACTTTTCTAAAAAAGTCCTAACATTTTATTAAAATGTGCAAAACTTTTATTCATTGGAGTTTACATGTCGCCTTCCTCTTCCCCTAATGTTCAATTTAACAAAGGGCTTCTAGCCACGTTACAATAGTCTGTGGAATACTTTAAAAAAAAAAAAGGTATACAATGTACCTTTCTCCCTACTACCTACAGTCTTTTCCACTTGCTTCCTCTATTTCGTCACAAAAAAAGTGAGCCCGGTGGAGTAACTAATGTCAAGGAATTCTATGGAAGTAGAAACTTCAATTCTATGAATTGTAAGTGAGCAATCTTACATGACTAAAACAATCATTGATTCCAGCAAATAAAATGGTTTGCCCTCCCCCCACTCCGCAATGATACTATTACTAAGGTTTATAAACTTGAAACTGGAAATGATCCTAGTATTCTCAATGACACAGTTCAATTCTCTTGTCTTCCTTTGGGTTGCAAAGTTTAAGGGCCAAGTGGAATTATTCTTCGGTTGAAGTTTTCAGTGACCTGATTGCATGACTTCAGACCCTACAAAGAAACTCTCACCCACAGCTCCTTGGGGTCCTTGCATAATCACCAAGCTTAGGATATCCTTGTCCCATGTCAAAAGAGCATTAAGGACAAGTCTGTTTTGGCCACTTTATATAGTAGCCACTTGATTTCATATCTGGAATTGGAAGATTCTTGAGTAAGGTTCCTTTCAGTGTTTCTCCTTATGAACACAGGTACCTCCCTTGTGCTAGCATGATAGTAATGTCTTTGGGAAGACAGCAGGAGGCTGAGGAAGAGTGAGGCGAGCAGATATAAGGAGGAACAGTGAGGGAAAGATCAGAAGATATTCTGCCTAAGAAACCACTGGTCTCTGAGACCCTGAGAAAGCCCTTGGTAGTGAGCTCTTGGCTGTCCTTGTCAGCAGCCCCAGTAGTCTCACTTTGTGGGAGGAAATAGAATTCTTTTTAAATCAAAAAGGCAAACACTATGCAAGGTAGAACCTTGGGTGGATTACTGGGGAGCAGTTTAAGGAAACAGTAGGGCCCATAAAGCTAAAGATGGGGAGCAAGATTATGCAATTTACAAAAACAAAAATAGAGGAGGAAAAAGAACAGTTCTGCTTTGTAGATATCCTTTGTCAATATCTCCTTGTCTTATGGCATCAAGGGAGAAGATTTTCAATCATCTTTCCCTTGTTCCTAAAACATTTAAGTTATTAATTTTACCAAAGTACCTCCCATCTTGACTCTCATGATGAACTAGTAACAGGAAATGGGAACTCAGAGTTAGGGAGACTGGAAACCAAATTTATTGTATTATGGGAAACTGTATTCTAGAATCACAGGCATAGGTCCAGAACTGGAAGGTATTTTAGACATCTTCCACTCAAATATCTTTAAAGATAGGGTGACATCTCTGATTAGGCTCCCTTAACATTTGTGGAGGAATGAGGGAGATAATATGGAGGGTCATAATCTCTTTGAACATCAGTAAAATGACCTATAAAATGACTGATCTGTAAAATGACTGGACCATTATCACCACGTCATTAGGGCTTCATATCTATACCTGGAAAAAATGCTAGAAGGAAAAAAAAATCCATCACAAATTCAATTTGTGAGAAGGTGGTACAGGCTACAGCCTGTAACTAGGTGTGGGTCTTGTAATTTAATCTCATCCATTTAATCTCTGTGGCAGAATAATTAGTCTGACAAATCAAAGGAGAGAGATCAATGCAATCAATCCTGATTTTAGTAAAGGCTCCAAGTCTTACTTGAATGATGAGAGGTGAAAAAGTACACCCTTTATTTTAGAAGCAAAAGGTGAGTAGGCACGCAACTAGTTGGATGGTTTAAAGAAACATTTATTAAGCACCTACTGTTTACAGAACCCTGTGCTAGGCACTAAAAGTATTTGGAATATGATCCTTCTCTTCATGGAGCTAGGCTAGTAAAATCTAATGATAATAATTCCAGAGCAATTATTAATGGATTGGTATTTATCTAGGGAGAGAAAGGTGAACCTATGGAGATTGCTTCTGGGTCTTTCACTTATTGAATTTTAAAAATATATTTTTTTTTTATCAGTCACTCATAATGGCACAAAGAACCTAAAATTGTTGAGTTAACTGAGTTAATAAGATTGTTGATGACACTGAATTGGGGGTGGAAGGATGGGAAGTGACTAGAATCATAGGAAGTCAAGTTCAAATGGGTATTGAAGATCAACACCCTTATTTTATAGATGAAGAGAGTAAAGTTAGTACCTTGAAAAAAATAAAATCCAGGGGCGGCTAGGTGGAGCAGTGACTGGAGCACCTGGAGTCAGAAGGACCTGAGTTCAAATCTGGCCTCAGACACTTAACACTTATTAGCCGTGTGACCTTGGGCAAATCACTTAACCCCAACTGCCCTGCCCTCCCCCCTCCAAAAAGCAAAAAATAGATTAAAAAAAAAGAAAAAATAAAATCCAGATTCAAAGTGGCCTTTGTAAACTGAAGAAACAATTTGAGATGGGGGTGGGATGGAAAGGAAAGAACTGTCCTCTAAGGCAATTTCAGGGCAATAAATCTGGGAAAGGTTAAAAACAAAAACAAAAGACTATGCAAAGGTAAGAGAAAATATACCTGGTTATGTCTAAACAAGGAGGGAAAAAGATGTCGATGGTCCCAGTGGGGTAATAAAGTAATGCGTGAGGATGCACTGTCATGAAAAAATAAGTTTGCACATGGATGCAGAGACAGGGTCAAGAACTGGAAAGGGACCTTGGAAGAGGTCTAGCAGTACACTCTTGAAATAGGCTAAGGATTATTCAAAACAGTCACATTTCTCGTGGTAATGAAAGTCACTGAAGGACCTTTAAAATTTGTGAAAGAGTTAAGGAGATTATGTAGAGGGTTCCAATCTTTGCAAGCCTCAGTTTCCGCATCGGTAAAATCAGAATGGAACCCAGCTGAACACAAAGATAGAGCTTAGGCATGAGGCATTTTGGAAAGAACACTGGATTTGAAGTCAGAAGACCTGGGTTTGAATCCTTTTTTTTCCCCTTTCTGTTGCTTACTTTCTGTTATTTTCCTTCTGTTATCTTTGTGATGTTAGATAAGACACTAAATGTCTCTGAGTCTCAGTTTCTCCATTTGTGAAATGTGGGGGTTTGGACTTCATGGTTTTTAAGACCCCTTCCACCTCTATATCCCACAAACCTTTGGGCAGAGCATCAAAGAACCCGATAATGATGACTCTTGCCTAAGAATGGGTCAGATCTTTACTTGAGCACTAAGGTCAGTTCCGGGATGTGGCAATGAATAAAGTGGAAAAACTTGGAGAGAATTTAGAAAATTAAAAAAAAAAAAGATTAAAGGTTAGGGCAGCTAGGTGGTGCAATGGATAGAGCAGCAGCATTGGAGTCAAGAGGGCCTGAGTTCAAATCCCATTTCAGATACTCACTAGCTGTGTGATCGAGGGCAAGTCACTTAACCCCGATTGCCTCAAAAAAAAAAAAATTAAAAGTTTAGAAAATCAGATCTTTGGGGAAACTGTAATGAAACTAGGATTTCTTAGCTGGAAGAAGAAAAGTCCAAAAGGGATATAGGGTCCAAAGAGCTTGTTTTCCATTCTATTAAGGTCAGCACAAAGATTTGGATTATATATAAAGAAGAGTTTAATGACAATTACTTAGAAATAGATGAAAGAGAAAGGTGCCAGCAAGACTATCCGGAGGTCTTTAATAACAGGATTCTCTTTTATATAGGGCAGTCTTACCTGAGGAGAGGGGAATAAATTAAATGACCTTAGGCCCTAGGCTTCTATTCATATTTATGAAAGGATAAATTGATAACTTTAGAAACTAGCCTTCTTTCTCCTTCCCCTAGTTAAGCTCAAGTGTAGGTTTCCCATAGATAGTAAGTCTTAGGCTTATAGCATCCCAGATTGAGAGCTGGACAGGATCTTGCAAATCATCTGCTCCAATTCTACTTTGTAGGTGAGGAAACTGAGGCCCAGGGCTATTGTGTCACTTGCCCAAGGTCACATAGGTAATAAGTAGCAGAGCTGTACTTCAGAACAGGCCCTCCAAAAGCTGATTTAATGCGATTTCCATTGCAACATGCTTCCCAGACTTTGGATAAGCCATTCTTAAGGGAGAGGGAAATAATTTAGCTACTAGTCCCAACCCAAGCCTGGGCTGATCCACGGGGACTACCTGTATCAGTGACAAGCTTGATTGTGTAGTATATGTCTTCTGTGTTTGAGATCAGACATGATCACTGAATAACAGTCTCTTACCACTAGGATCATGAGATTTTAGCCATCATCCCAGCTGCAGGAGGCTAAAATCCCCATAAACTCTGGTACTTGATTTTCCATCGCCTTAGCTTGGGAAATCTCTTCTTAACATCAGCTATGCTAAATCTGGGACATACTGTACCATAGGGGAAGCTGTGCTCCAATCTCTTTTTTTACAAGTGGTGCAGCATTGAATTTTCAAGTAAATCTAATGTGTTTCTATTGTCTCTAAAACATGTAGAAATGTCCAGCTTTTTTAAAAAGAAAAAAAAAATGCAAAATACAAATGCCTGTGTTAATGTAGCAAGTCTCAGACATTACATTCAAAAAGACAGAAAAGCCAGTATCTCCAGTTATAAGCACAAAACTCATAAAAACAAGAAGCCTTGACTGTTTCCCCCCCACAAATCCATTCCTTTTTTTCAAACACTTTTTTTTTCTACCTTTTGGGTCATCTGTCTTAATTTTTTTACATCGTGCACGATTTGTCTGTTGGACCCTGGGAAGGAGGTGTGGGTCCTATAGTTGGATTTGTTTTTGGAAGAACGATAGGTTTTGGCCTAAGAACTGGGGGCTTCAGCTGCACTCCCATCCTGGGTGCCACCATGGGCTTGAAAGTACTCATTGTGTCACTGGAAGAGCTCGTGCTTCGTCGGATCTGAGGTTCGGTGCTCCTGAGCATCACATTATGGAGAGGGCTGAGGGATTCAGTGGACGAGGCAGGTGTGGGAGAGTTTTTCATTTGTTCCAAAGTATCCAGCACCACATCTGGGGCATGCTTTGCTGTACTCTGCCTTTCCAGCTCTCGGAGTTCGTTCAAAGCAGTGTTCATTGTCTCCTCGATATCCTGAAGCCAGTGAGAAAGAGAAGATGGGGCCCTTGAGAATGAATGGAGGAAGAACTCAATTTTCAAAACCCCAGGAGCTACTCCAGATGTCATTCATACAGTCATATACATTATAGTCACATGTAAATGTATTTCACTTTAAATCCCAAGCACAGCACTTGGTGACAGGCTTTCCTTAACATATTACTTTAGATTAGTGGTTCTCAACCTTGCTAATGCTGTTCTTAATATAGTTCTCCTCATGTTGTGGTGACCCCCAACCATAAAATTATTTTCATTGCTACTTCATAACTGTAATTTTGCTACTGTTATGAATCTATCTGATATGCAGGATGTATTTTCATTGTTACAAACTGAACATAACCCACAGGTTGAGAACCGCTGCTTTAGATGAACCCGTGGCTTTAGGAGAGGCAGCATGGCACAGTGGATCTCTGCCCTACTCTAGTCCTTGTGTAATCAGCACAGCAAGGCATTTAACCTCGAAGCTCTCCATGACTCTTGCTAAGCTGCAACAATGGAGGAATTTTCCACACCAGAAACTCCTGATATTGATCAATAGCACCAGACGTCCCCCCCCCCCCCAAAAAAAAAGCAATTTTAGGTAATGAAAAAAGGTGAAGAATGACAACATTTTCATTAGTCTAGACAGAGTCCAGGAACATACAGTCATCTAGCAGAACTTGACTAATATTCACAAAGCTAAAATCTGATGGCATGTTGCCAATACACACACTGGAACTCTGACATCATTTGTCTAAAGTCAGCTTTCTGCAGGTTGAAGCCTTGCATATTGACTATTTAATTTATGGTGAAGTCAGAGTATAAACACAGTGACCACATCTCTAGAAATAAAGTACTGTACTTGGGAACTGAGTACAGCTGAATAGAATTAAGACAATGGCTAAATTGTGGTTACATTCAATACTTGTTCCATGTAGCCACTATTGCTTCTAGAAGAGGACCACCTTTTTTAAGGAGATTGAGTTGAACAGTTTTCAGGAAAACCCCCTGTATTTATTTTTGCATCTACATTCTAATGCTATGCCCACTAATCTTTGCTGCAAAGTAAGTGTAAATCTTGGTGTAAAGGGATTGCTCCGTGCAAGGAAGAGCTGGAAATCATTATATGCACCTCTGGATGGTGACATCACTTTCCAGATGATGGCTTTCATATGCTGTTCCTCTTTTCCTTGAAAGATGTAGATTTGTTATTTTTGTAAAATGCATCTGCTCAAGAGAAGACGCACAAAGGAAAATCTGAATCCTGACAAAAAAGGGTTACAAAATTTACTACTCTCTCACTCACACCTCTTCATTCCCTTCCTCCTTGCAGCCTCAAATCATGTTTCTTGTGCTTATGAGAAACAGCAATTTCATAGGTTTTTCAAAAGTGCTAAATATCCAACTGTTATTGGTTTTAAGCTTAGGCTATGCCTTGAAGGGCTCTGTAAATATATAATAAAGAACCAAAAGCTTTTTTGATTCTGCTTTCAAAAGGCTGGGCCACTTAAAATTAATTTAAACTTTTCAGTACTGCTCTGCAATTTAATTCACTTTCCAAGGTTCTCTGGGTCCACCATAGAGACTAAAGCAACAACCATAAGAAAATAGCTTGGGAGTCAAGTGCATTGGTGCAAGATTCCTCGAGAGCTTTTTAAGATGGAAAATAATCTAACTTTATTGCTTCCCCATTTTTCAGTTCCTTTCATTTCCCTTTCATGTCCTATCATTTCTCCTTACTCAGTTCTCATGTTTGTGATGAATGATGGATCCTTTGGATGGCTGTAATGATAAGCCCACAGACTATACTTAACATCACCCAGCTCATCTTTCTTTGGCCTGCTTACAAATATTTTTCCTAATGGTCTATGTCAGTAGTTCTTACCTGCAGGCAACAGACCCCCAGGGAATTACAGAGTTATTGCCCGGGCTTGGTGAAACCATCTGCCTACTGAACAGTGACACCTTGATCTGTCTTTATTTAGTACTTTATCTTGACTTAATAAGAAATATGGAAAGCATATGTATGTATGTACATAAGTACTTTCATTTTATTTCTTTTTTAAATAGTATTTGTTCCAATTACATGTAAAGGCAACTTTTAACATTCTTTTTTTAATAAAAATTTGAGTTCCAAATCTTCTCCTTTCCTCTTTTTTCCTCCCCCCTTCCTAAGATTGTAAACAATTTGATATAGGTTATATATATGTACAATCATGTAAAACCTATTTCCATATTAGTCATGTTGTGGAAGAAGAAACAGTTTGTAGAAAAAAAAATTAGCAGGATTACTTTTCAAGCTTATGTATCTGCCATTGTGATGAACAGTATTCAAATTTACTTAAAACTATTCCAAAATTGATGTATTTTCTCAATCATTGGAGACTAATAATATAAATTGTCATATAGCAGAAAGCAATTTTTTTAAGTTAGAAAGGGGTATTCATGTTTACCTGTCTATGTTGTGGGGAATGGCCAAAAGCAAAAGATAAGAGAGGGCCAAAGATACTTATAGAGTGCTGAGTATAGCAGGGGAGAAAGTCTGGCATATTTGTTAATTAGGGTCGTGTCTATAATTGGTTGATTCTAGTTTTTTTTTTAATTTAAAAAAACATATTTTATTTCCCCCAATTACATGTTAGAACAATTTTTTAACCTTAAAAGGAATAATTTTTAGTTCCAAATTCTATCTCTCCCTCTCTGCCCTCCCCCATCCCATAGATGGTAAGCAATTGGATACAGGTTATAAATTGTTCTGCCCTTGTTACAGGCACTGTAACAAGTGAAAATGCAAGTGAAAATGTGTTTGAACTTCCCATTTTGTGCATTTTTATGATGTGCAGTCTAGGTCTTCCTCTTATCCTGTGCCACTTTTGGCTGTGTTTCCTCCTTGGACTGGGGAGAGAGGCTGTCAATCAAGGTAAGAAATAGCTATTCTTCACACTAGAACCACAGTCCGGGATCCTACTTAATGATCCATTGTTTCCCTGGCTTTTCACTAGGACTTAGAAAAAATACACTGAATCCTCTTCTTTACATTCAGAGAAGCCTTAAAAAACAACTTTCTATGCCTATTAGTCTAATTCTACAAACAGAAAACAGAACAAATGTAAACCACCGTGCCCTACCTGAGCAATTGTCTCTGGGTCCAGGGGTTTGTGGTCATTGAAGCCTGTATACTGGCCTGATGACGTCGATCTCCGAATGGGAGGGCTATCGATCTTCTTTAGAGAATCATGCCTGCTAATGTTGGTCAGGCTTCCATGGCCAGCCCTACGTCTCCTCTCAGGGCTATCATTGTTGAGGCTGCGATTCTGCAACAGGGCTCGAGGGCTGCAGTGACTGGACAGGCTAGGGGACCCAAGGTCAACCGAGGAATTGGAAAGTGAATGTGGTGGATGGATAGGGCAGTGGCCATCACTGGTCCTGCCAGGACGCCTTGAAGGAAGGGGTGGTTCAGCCCTTTTTCTTTGTCTAAGAAAACAAATGGATAGAACGAAGGAAAGCTGAGCATGCCGGCCAACATGAGTTCCGAGACCTTGTGGCTCCTTGGTGTGGTACAGCAAAGGAGACTGGGGATCTAGCTCTGCCCCCTTTCTAAATTATATGACTTTGGGCAAGTCACCCCCTCTGGGCCTCAGTTTCTTTTCTTGAATAACAGGATTATTAGATCACCCTAACGGTCCCTTCTGGCCCTAAAGCCTGCAATTCTGTGCCCTGCTGGCAGGTGCTAACAGAAGGGCTCGATTGCCAGGCCAAGCTCACCTGGCTAAATACCCATCAGGATGTCGGTCAGTTGGGGAGTTCATGTCCTTGGATGAAGACTTATCTTCTGTAACTGGCCCACTGCTGGCTTCACTGTCTGCTTTTTGGCTCAGTGTGTCAGAGAAGGTGTCATCCCTGCAAACAAAAAAGGAAAATAGGAAGCTTGCTACCTTCCAGGTGTGACGATGCCTTAGGATGAGAGGAAAGGGTCGAGGCTTTAATCTGTAATTGAGTGCTTTAAGTTTTTGGTCCATAGTGATGTAACTCACGCTAAATGCAATCTGTTTTCTATATGTATGAATGAAAAAGCATTTCTCAAATGCTTCCTGTGTGCCAAGCATTGTGCTAAGCTCTGGGGATATAAATTGAAAACATACTCTCTCCTCTCAAGGACTTCACATCCTAATCCGAGAGATAATATGTATAGAGGTTTCAGCTGCCAGTTAAAATGAGGATCCAGGGTCTCTAAGGTGCAGTAACAAAGCAGATGTGTCTTCTTAAATGTCATTTCCACTGATAAAATCCTATGTTTCTTATATTGAACCCAGACAGTGGCAAGAACTTTTTTTATCTGGATCTTTAGTTAGTAGCTGTGGCTCCTGAGGAATCATGGGATGCAGTCCCTGCAGAAGCAGTCATGGGGTTTTAGCTTCACAGGGATGGCTTCCTAGGATTATGGCTTCAGAGTTGGAAGCAGGACTGGTAGTCTGGGGAGTGTTACCATGCCTGGAACTCTTGGCCTCATCTGCCCATTGGTGGAAGTTGGTCAGGACTTTGTAGTGGTAGTAAGGAAGCCAGGCCCCTTCTCTATAGATAGTGACTTCTTCCTTGAATGATGGCTAGGCCAAAGCTCTGGGGTTGTTGAGGGGTGGGGTAGGGATAGAGGTCTGCTATTCCCAAAGTTCTTAGGGTTCTGGGTTAACTCCATTAGAGTCTGAGGGGAGCTGGGGGGGTTTCTAAGTTGTATCTTTGTCATCAGACACATAGCATGGGCACTGGAATGAGTGTTGAAGTCAGGAGATACATGGGCTTCCATCTTGCCTCTCATGTTTATACTAGTTGTGTGACTATGGGTAAGTCACTTGAGTCCCAATTTCTTCATCTGTAAAACAGGAGGAAATGATACCTATATAGTATCTGTCTTCTAGGGTTATTGGGAGGGTTAAATGAAATAATGTATATAGAATAATCCTGAATGTTCTTCATCAGTTCTATATACAGAGGTAACACATAAATAGAGGTGTTTACATGGTTTTTTTTTTCCTATTAGAATGTGAGCTGCAAGGGGTGGCTAAGCAGTGCACTAAATATAGAGCACTGGCCCTGGAGTCAGGAGGACCTGAGTTCAAATCCAGCCTCAGACACTTAACTAGCTGTGTGACCTTAGGCAAGTCACTTAACCCCAATTGCTGGGCCTTCCCCCTCCAAAAAGCAAAAAAAAAAAAAAAAAAAAAAGATTTGTAAGCTGCTTGAAGGCTTTTATATTGGATCCTTGTTGCTTGGCACACAGTAAGTGTTTAATTGTTGCTGACTTGATTTGACTAAATGTCAGATTTTTCCATTATTGGTGCATAGTAGGCACTTAACAAATGTGTGTTAACTGATTATTAAAAAACAGACCTGTGAGTATTTTTAATACTATCGGCCTTTCTCCCGTGTCCCTCTGAGATGTGAGCCTTGAAGTAATACCTGGACACCAGGTTAAGACTGGCTTCTACTGAACTCTATGTCATAGCACCAACAGTTCTGCTTTTGGAATGATTGAGACCACCTCATCTCTTAAGAGATCCTTGGGAATATGAAACCTCTGAGAGAGATTCTCCCTTCAACAATTTCCCAATAATCCTCAATCTACTTCCAAACCTAACAGTCGAGACACAGAGAGGGATGAAGAAGGGGGCATGGGTCATAAGTGATTGTCAGGGAAGAAAAGAGGTTAGTCCTGATTTTGCCAACCCAGGGATAAGGGGAAGGAAGTGCCAATGAACTGTAAGTGGTCTCTCTAGAACTCTTTCATGAGCTCCTTGAGGGATCTCAAGTGGGTGGGTAGGCCTTGATTCTACTTTGAGAAGGAATATCCTGGTTTTCCTGAATATGTTCAGACATGGGTCCTTTAGGGGTTACTGGTCAAACTAGGCAATACTTACATATCCTGTACCACAATGTACTGATGAGGTACCAGGCCATCAATCCCATTGTGCCGCCCTTCCCACCAGTCTTCAGATGCTCGGTGATATAAAAGCAGTGAGGCTCCCTTCTTGAAGGACAGCTCTCGAGCAGATCTCCCAACATAGTCAAACTTGGCTATTGCTTCAATGGGTTCACATTCTGTAAGGAAGCCATGTTAAAAAAAGAAAAAAGGAATAAGGGACCATGGGCTGAGGAAGATATTGGAAAATTTCTGAAAGTATCTCCACATGTCCACATATTCCTTTAATTTTCTGCCCCTTAAATAAATGGAGCATTTTGGGTACCTTTTCAGTAATTTGGCTTTAGAATCCCAGGTTATCCAGAAGAAACATCTGGAATACAGTATCGTCTTTATATGAACAAAGAGCTTATTTATCAGGAGTCAGGGAAAAGAAAATCTGCTAGCCTCGTTAGGATTTTTTTGGGTGTATAATGCAACCTTCTTGCTGAAAGCAAAACTTAAGGGCCTATCTCTGGACACTTAATAGCTATGTGACCCTGTGCAAAGCACTTAACCTTTCTCTGCTCCAGTTTACTCATATGTAGAATGAAGGGACTGGATTAGATGCTCTCAAAGGTCCATCCCCTCCAGCTCTAAATCTCTGATCTAAAAATATATATGAAGACATGTGCATGTGTGCATACACACACACAAACACACAGACACACATACACCCTACTGTTCTTCTGGCAAAGCGTTATGGCTGTGAATCATGGAATGCAATAATCTTTCATCCAATGACACTGGTCTCCTGGCCATTCCCTGAATAAGACACTCTATCTTTAAGCTTTGGGAATTCTCTTTGGCTGTTCCCCATGCCTTGAATGTTCTCCCTCCTCAATTCATTCCAACTACTGAGTCCTCAGCTTCCTTCAAGTCTCAGCTAAAATCCTGCCATTAAGCGACCCCTGCCCTTAAGGAGCTGATGTTTTATAAGGGGAGGTAATGCCGAGTGTACACAAAATGAATACCAAGCAATTTTGGTAGAGGCAGAGACTCATGACTAAGGGGATCAGGAATGGTCTTGAATAGGAAGTAGTCCCTGACCTCTGTGGTACTGAGCTTTGAAGGGAGCTAGGTGGTCTAAGATGGGGAGGAAAGAGTAATATGCCTGCAAAGATAAGCTGGAACCAGATCATGAAGGGCTCTTAACTGTCCAAGAGAAGATTATTTGATCCTAGAGGCAATAGGGAACCATGGAAGCAATCTGGTCACACCCATGTTTTAAGAATATCACCGCGATATGTTTAGGGAGAATGACATGGAGAGGGGAAAATATTGAGGCGGGGGGACCAAGTAGGAGGCAATGATCCGGGCAAGAAGTGATGAGGACTTGAGCTATGGTGGATGTTGTGAGGGCAGAGAGAGGGACAGATTTGAGAGATGTGGAAATAACGAGACTTGACAACTGAACAGATATCTGGGGCTGCTGCTGTTTGTCCTTCCTTCTCAAAGAGGACCCTGACATCAGGGAGGTGATGCCATGACTTGCAAGGGAATTGGATTTAAGTGAGGGATAGCTTTGCAAAGTCACCAGCTTCACTTTCTCCTCTGGAGCCATCCGGGTCTAGTGGCCAGATATGGATCAGGATGACTGGAGCTGGCCCCCAGATCTGTGGGGTGATAAAGAGTTGAAGAGAGGGGAGTTGAAGGTCATGTTAAGGTTGAGAACATAGATGACTAGATGGTGGTAGCCTTGACAGAAACAGGGAAGTTTGGAGGAGGAGTGGATCCGGTGTTAGAGGAGGGGAGGAAGAGGACAGATGAGCTGTTTTGGACATGTTGAGTTTGAGAAGCCTATAAGACATCCAATAAGTAGCAGTCCATGAAGTGAAGATCACCAGAGACTAGCACAGGGGTGGGGAATCTGCTACCTTGAGGCCACATGTGGCCTTTTGACTGAATCCAAGTTTTACAGAACAAATCCTTTTATTAAGGTGATTTGTTCTGTGAAGTTTGGATTCAGTCAAAAGACTGCCCTTGAGGACCTAGAAGGCCACATGTGACCTTGAGGCGACAGGTTCCCTACCCATGGCTAGGGGTTGGATGTCATTTGCAAAGAGTCCACAGGAAGACTAATCTTTGTGAGTTCAAATTTGATCTTAGACGCTAGCTATGTGACCCTGGGCAAACCACTTAACCTGTGTGCCTCAGTTCTGCATTTGTATAATGAACTGAAGAAGGAAATGCCAAACCACTCTAGTATCTTTGTCAAGAAAAACCCAAATGATGTCATGAAGAGTTGGATGTGACTGGAATCACACAAAACACATGTGTATTCCTTAGTCTTGGGGATTAGGGCTACTTCTGGAGAATTCTACATAAATTTGTAGCTCTTTGGTCAAAAAGAACTTTTCTTTATGGTTGGGTGCTATTGTGATTGGTCTGGGTATGTTTCTGTGGGTGGAGAGCTGAAGAGCTGCATCCTAATTTAATAGTTGTATTGTCACCCTTTTATTTTTTTTTCTTGTCACATTGATTCAATCTCTCCAGATCTTGACCCAGGACTTCGGACCAGCATCTCTCTGGCCTAAAACAAGTGAGAAAACTACAAAACTTTAATTGGCACTCTGTCAATGTCTGCAAATGAAATGAACATTATGTGTTAAGATAGAGCTTGGGAATAGGAAGAAATTAGAAATAAATGAGTTTGCTAACTGGTCATTTACCATCCAGACAAGAAAACATGCCAATCAATAAAAAGATCACCAAGGTAGTAGAAAATACTGATTATTAACCAGAAATGCAATATTTCTTAAGTCATCGGGTATGTGGGCAAAGTAAAATTAAATCTAAGATTTTTCATTTCCGCCGTCTGCTTCTAAGGTTATAATGAAAGCATAATAAAACAATATTCTGAACTTTGCAGTGAGATATATCAAGGCTTTCACTGAAATGCAATAATATCCTTCGTGGCTGCTATAATATAAAGCTGACAATGATGGAGTAGTTATGATTTCATTGCAATGTGTTGATAATATTTATCACACAGAAAAATTACTACTCAAGAACACAAGACAGCAGCTCATAATCTGTTAGATTATACATTAAGGTTAAAAAAAGCATCGACAGTATATGAAACTTGAATCTATTCAGTTTCCTTACATATATTTATTGGTTAAAACTGATACTCTGACTTTAATAGCAAATGCAAAATCTGTTTTTTCCATCTCTATTAACATTAAAGCATGACTTTGTCAGTTTTGTCTCCCCAAACTAAGAGCCTTGATTTGAAATGTAAGTTTTATGTTCATGCTGAACTCTGGCATTTTTGGGGGGACTCTGATCCTTGATAATTGTGTCCAACAATCCCAAATTTCTAAAGGTAAAAAAAGGCCAGGAAAAGTTCTTTGATTGTAAAACTCAGTTTCATACTTAGGTTCCTCCAATTTACAGTTTCTCTTGCTTCTATAGAGGCAAACAAATATTTAGATAGGAATCGAATGGGGCAAAGGGGGTTGGGGGGCCTGGAATTAGTTTTTTTGCAAAGTTGTTTCTTAGCAATGATCAAAGCCAAACTTGTTAAAACTGAGTGTAAGCTCACTTCCAAATCTGCTGGAAGAATACATTAGTATACACACCATAACTTAACCCATCTGTCTCAGATTTCCTGAGAAATGCTTTCGTGTTTTCCTTGGAAGCAGCTCTTGGCAATTAAAAAAAGCCAAAAACAAAAACAAAAATTTAGGTTATGACATAATCTTTGAAGACACTGAATAATTCCAGAAGTCATTTTTAGGCTAGGAAGCTTAACTTAGGTTGATTATCCATTGATAAATTCCAACCCATGTCTGAAGAAGTAAAGGAATGATCTTGGGATGGCAGACATGCTAGAAAAAAATAGACTCATGCCTCATCTTAAGGTCTGTTTTAATTATAGCTACATATCTCAAATGTAGAAAGGAAAAAAAGGTCTCATTTCAGAGTCTATTAACTAAATGATATTTCATGTTCATGGCTTAGGGAAGAATGATTAGGATTTTTATAATCCTTCACAGATCAAATAATTTTAAAAAGACTTAAACTAATTGAGTCTTTCAGTTTTAGAATACAATCTTTAGATCATGTGTCAAAAGTCTGGCAATTTCCAAAAAAACATAAGTACTTAGTCTACCTTCTTGGCTTGCTAAGAAGAAATCCATATTAATTATCATTATATATTATGTATAGTATATTATATTAAAATTATATATTTTCAACATTACCACTATGAACTTCTTTATAAAATAAGTGTTAAAAATGGTCAGTGTTGTGTAGTATATAGAACCTCGGAGCCCTGGATTCAAGTCTTGCCTCTGACTCATACTAGCTAGGTGACCTTGGACAAGTCACTTAATTTCTCAGAGTTCTACACAATTCTTTAAAACTTTTACTTTTATAGACAGTGCCTGGCATGTAGTAGACAAAGAGATGTTTGTTTTTGAATAAGACCAATGACATCACAGGTGATGTCTTGACTTGCTTGTGAGCTGGATTTAAGTGAGGAAGAGTTGCACAAAGCCATCAGTCTCACTCTTCCTGAGTCACTGAAGTCCAGTGGCAAGACAAAAGTCAAGATAACTGGCTATAACCTGGGATGCAGTGGGTGACCTTGGTGTCTTTTGTGTCTTTCCAGGCTCTAAGCACTCCACAGTGCCTGCTTTAGCTGCCAAGGCTGTTGGAACAAATTGTTCTCCTCTACCCACTCTGTAGGGGAAGTCCTCACGTTTGGGCTAGTCATCCATCTACTTCAGCGATTCTCAACCTGTGGGTTATGTTCGATTTAAATACATCCAGCATATCAGGTATTTACATTATGATTCATAACAGTAACAAAATTACAGTTATGAAGTAGCAATGAAAATAATTTTATGGTCGGGGGTCACCACAACATGAGGAACTGTATCAAAGGGTCGTGGCATTAGGAAGGTTGAGAACCACTGATGTAACTCAATGACAGGTTTGAGGTCTATTGGTTACCCTCATCCTGGTTTAGCCTGACAAGCTATGATCTTCCCATGTGCATGCTACAACTTCTTGGAACCACAGGTGATAAGTGGACAAACAGTAAACACTTACTGATTCATCTCCATTGGCAGATGGAGTTTCCATACCAGAAATTCCCCTTACAGATAAAATCTTAAGAGTGGGACCAGAAAACCCCAACATCAAGAAAAAAGCAAGGGGGAAAAGGGAGGAATACCTTGTGTTTGATCATTGCTATGAAAATATAGTTCAAAGACAAAAGCTCAGGAAATGCTTGTTGAATTGTATAGGATAAACTGTAAGGCTGATAACAGATCAACCAAGGTCTAATTCTTATTTAAAAGTTTCAAAGCAGACCAGATTCTCAGGATATAGAATCCTGCCTTTGACAAACAATCTAAAAATTTTACAAGATACTTATTTACTTTTTCCCCCTGTCTCTCTTATTTATAGTCAGTCCTCATTATTTGCTGATTAAATGTTTGGAAATTTACCTACTGGCTAAAATTTATTGGTAACCTAAAATCAATACTCACGGTCATTTGTAGACATGCTTGGACTAAGGGAGAATCTGAGTCACCTGACACGCACATTCCTGGGCTGAAGCTGATCCAGGGGACATTCTGCTTTATTGTATTATGTCTCCTACTATAAACAAGTATTCTTTTTGTGGCTTATTTAGTACCAACTTTTTAAATTTTTGTGCTTTTCGTTAAAGATTTCACTGTTTAAAATGGCCCCTGAGCGTAGTGCTGAGTTCTGTCTAGTGTTCTTAAGCACAAGAAGGCTATGATGTCCACTGCAGAGAAAATAGGTGTTTTAGACAAGCTTTGTTCAGTCACCAGTTATAGGCCTACTGGCCCACTTCAATGAGCTAAAGTAAATGCTGTGGCCAGAGGCTTATAGGAACCTAGCCCTGTATTTCCCCTAGGAGCAATTATTGCTAATTCAGTATTCCTGGCAACTTTTATATAACACGACTACTGCACGTGATGAGAATCAAAACTATACTTTTTATTTGCCATTGACATGATTGACTTTCTAACAGCCTCACCCCCTATACCTGCCCATAGCTGCAAAAACTGCCTATAAAATCACAGTGATTATAATTCTTAATCTAAAGCAGGTCTTCTTAACCTGTGTGTGTGTGTGTGTGTGTGTGTGTGTGTGTGTGTGTATGAGAGAGAGAGAGAGAGAGAGAGAGAGAGAGAGAGAGAGAGAGATGCCCCCCTACCCTTTGACAGTCTGGTGATCCCTACAGATCCCTTCTCAGAATAATGTTCTTAAATGCATAAAATAAAATACATACAATTACAAAGGAAAACCAATACAGTTATCAGAATATTTTTAAAAAAAGTTTACAGACACCAGGTTAAGAACTCCTGATCTGAAGAACCAAAGAAAACAGCCAAATCTGCTTTGAGACTTTTAGACAAGTATGAGGACCATGGCTGATCTGAGAGCAGAATCCTATGATTTATTCTACTCAATCCAATAAACATTTCCTGAATTTTTCTACTCCTGTTAGGTGTTGGGGCTTTTGTTGCTGGGTCATTTCAGTTGTGGGGTGCTCTCCTAGGGAACCAAAATTTTGGGTGCTAACAGCATGGTTCGGGGTGCACATCTTTCCTCTTGAGGCTGCATGCTGGCCCCTGGTCTAGTACCTCCCCCCAACTCCTCAGCAGCAATAAACCATAGTTAAGCCTTCGGCCATACAGAAACTCTGCAGCACCCCAAGGTAGGCTTCCTCTCCTTGGGTGCATCACAGGGGAGTCTTACTCCCCCTTACTCTAGGCACAAAAATATCTATTTGTAGTCCTAATTACAAAATATACCTTTATGTCATTATATTATCACACGATGTATTTTATCCTAATATGGTTTACAGTCATAAGCTCAGAAGTTGGATTAAGAGCTAAGACAGTCCTCAGAGGGCATCCAGTTCAACTCAGCACCTAGCAAAGTATAATATTTTATTGATGAGTAAACTGAGTCCCATAGACATTCATTGATTTGTTCAAGGTCACACAAGAGGAACAAAGTAATAGAACTGGGTTCTGAATTTAGGTCATGTGATTCTAGGCCATAGTAATCTCTTCCTCCATGAAAACTTCAACAAGAGAGATTGGTCTGTTTATTTCATCCAAATATAGTTTATGAAAGAATAACTAGGTCATAAAAGAACATCCAGGTGAATTAGTAATAAATTGGCTTTTCTGGCCAATTGGCTACTAGGTTTAAGAAATTCCTCCCTTTGGCCACCCTGTTTTCCTCTAAGAACCACCTAGTTTTCTTCAGATCAATGAATAAGCTATTTCCCCATATCTTTGATAAGATAGAGCAATCCCAAGGCAAGACAATATTCACAGGAGGATGCTGGCTAATAGCTCTCTGGAGATGGCAGATGAGATTCTGTCGAATGACTGAATAAGAAAAGAGGGATAGTGGCCTCATCTTCCTGAATAGCCATCCCAAGAAGAAGAAAAGTTAGCAAAGCTGACCATCTGTCTGGGTGCTGGTGTCATGTGCCATGTTTCCATTACCTGTCACTTTGTCCAGATGCCAAATATACCAAATTTTCCCTTTGAAGCTTCAATATCATTTGTATTTTCACTACCTGATCTGTTAGCTGTTTCCCTGGGAGGCTAATATAGAGAAAAATCAGTGATCTGGATTTTGCCAACAAAAGCTACTCTTGTAAGTCATCACACTGCGGAGGATGGAAAATACAATGCTTAGGCCAGGAAAAGACACCTGCAATACTTCTATAAATTTATTTAATTAGGCTTAGGGACAGCTTCATTGGGGCACACCTCTCTGTCTCTCTTTCCATCCAGTATAGTCAGAGTGCTCATTTAAAATGCAATGGCCTCTGCAGGCCAGTTATCTTGTATATGACAAATAAAAACAACTGACAAATGGCCTACCGGGTCAGACAAGATATCTGCACTGACACCTAGCATTAACTTTGCTTTGATTCTACATTTTTCTGGGGAAAGTGAGAGAAAACCTTTGTGGAAGCCTCCAGTTCCGATACAGACCATCCAGAAAGAAAAAAAAGCAACACAAGATAAAGGAAAGCAGAGGGTGGCTAGGTGGTGCAGTGAATAGAGCACTGGCCCCAGAGTCAGGAGGACCTGAGTTCAAACGTGGCCTTAGATACTTAACACAAAAGCAAGCCGTGTGACCTTGGGCAAGTCACTTAACCCCAAATGCCCTACCTTCCCCCCTCCAAAAAGCAAAAAGAAAAAGAGAAAGAGAAAGGAACGCAGATAAAGGGGCTGGAGGGGTGTGTGGTTGAGGGGCTTGGAAAAAGGCAATGCTACTGAAAGGGAAACATTGTGTGTCATTTGCAGTAACAACTTGCAAATTTAAGTTCTGAAAACGTGAATCCGTTTAAACACACACACATGCATATACCGCCCCCCTACCCCCCAATATTTTAACATCATGGTGAGATGAACCATACCATCTTCACTGGTGTGGGGCTCTGTACCAGCATCCTGATCGACTTCTTCCAAAGTACCATGCTCACTGTATGGGCTGTCACTGTGGAGCAGAAATGGAAATCATTAGGAAGCCAGGGGGAGCAGATATATGAGGAATGAGCAAATGAGACTTTGAACCAAAGGGTCAATGCAAGGACAATCATAATTCCTAATGCCGGCACCAGTAGAGAGGGGAACTATGATGCGTGTGACTCTCTGGTGAGGTGAGGAGAGATACCACCCATAGTACTATGTGCCTTCTCAGAGTGGGGACAGGGAAGGGAGAGATAGAATTTGGAACTCAAAATTTTTTTTTTAAATGTCCAAAATTGTTTTAACAATTGTTAGAAATGTTTAAATTGGGGGAAAATATATTTTAAAAAAGACAAGATGAAAACCCATGTAATAACTGTACTGTGAGGCATTTTATAATGAAGTTTAACTTAGAAAATAGCTGTTGAAAATTTACTGGATTAGATCTAAAAAATACCAACAAATCCTGGTCAACAGGCTATGTGATAGACTGTGCAGGAGATCTCAGAGTTGTTCTACTTAATGGAATCAGGATTAGAAATACCACACGACAAGGAGGATACTAACAAACTTTTATATGGTTCTTTAAGGTCTGTAACATGTTTTACATATATTAGCTCATTTGATTATTATAACCAGTGTGCTACCATCACCCTCATTTTCCAGATAAGGAAATGGAAACACAAAATAACGACAATGATAACAATCAGCATTTATACCCAGCCATGGTGCTATGTGTCTGTTCTAAATATGATCTCGTTGGTTCATTAAGACAGCCTGAGAGGTAGATTCTATCATGATTTCCATTTTATGGATAAGGAAACTGAGGCAAACAGGTTAAGTGACTTCCACTTGCCCAGGGTCAGATGGCTAGTAAGTGTCTGACGCTGGACTGAAACACAGGTCTTCCAGACTCCAGGCCTGGTGTGCTCTATTTCCTGAGCCACTAGCTGCTTGGGAATCACAGACACGCAAATGTTTTGCCATACATAGCGGAAGCAAATGGGAACATTTCAGTAAAACCACTTCTCTCAATGATTGGGGTTATTTCATGTATATTAATTGGACCTACAGGACAGAGAATTGATCATGGCTGGATGTTAATGTGAAAGGCAGACAGCTCTCACTCAGTCTTCCTTGGGTAGCGTTTATAGCCCTAGAACCTAACCATGGAAAAATCTCAGTACTGTTTCTTGAGACAGCTAGACAGAACACTGGTTCTGGAGTCCGAAACCTTGAATTCAGGTCTGACTTCATATACTTACTACCTATGTGACTCTGCAGCATTGTTGTAAAGGTAAGATAACATCTGTAAAAAGCGCTTAGCACAAGGTCTGCCTTGTATTGGTGTTATAAAAATGCTTATTCCTTTCCTTCTACTTATTGCTATTATCAGTAAATAATCTGATTCATAATCCTTACTATTATTGAAAATAATTTGTTTACTGATATTACTTATTGAGATTTGTAATCATGGGTATTTTGATGATGCTACTCATTGATACCACTGAAAATATAATTGTTAACATATTACTATTATCACTTATTTTTCCATTGTTTACATCTAACTTAGAAGGAGGTGAAAGACAATCTCTACCGAATCAAAATAAGAACCTCCGTATCCTGTGGCAGGAATAAAATTAAGTTACAAGGACAAGCTTTAGCCCAACCCCTGGCTCAGTACTAGTGCTAAGACACGATCCTATTTATTCCTGGTAAAGGGGTGAGGAATAGTAAATTGTTCTGGGCAAGGGGTCTAGATGGGTTACAGGGATAGGGGACCTGTGGCTTCAAGGCCGCATGTGGCCCTCTAGGTCTTCAAGTGTGGTCCTTTGAGTGAATCTGAACTTCACAGAACAAATCCCCTTAATAAAAGTATTTGTTCTATAAAACTTGGACTCAGTCAAAAGGCCATGAACAAGGGCCTAGAAGGCCACATGTGGCCTTGAGGCTGCCAGTTTCCCACCCCGGGATGGTTTTCTCATTTCTCACAAGTAGAACTGTCACAATAGGGTGGGCGTATGTTCTGAACACTAGACACATATCAAATATAAGTACAAAAACATTGCAAATCAAATATAAAGGATTTGGGGGTTATTCTGGAAACTGACACTATTTTGCCCCTTCAGGAGTTTGGACAATTAGGAACTGACTATTTTTCTGATGATCAGAACAATTTCTTTGCCAAGGGTCCAGTTTTTGCAAGGCTGTTGCATGGAAGAGGGATCAGACTTTTTCTCTCTGGCTCCACAGGACAGAAGTAGGAATGGTACATGCTCCAAAGTTCAGCTTGGATGTCAGGAAAGAGCTCCTTAATAAGGAGAGTTCCCCTAGAGAGGAATCAGCTATCTCAGGAACTGGTGAGTTTCCTCCTCATGGGGGTCTTGGAGAAGTTGCTTAGGTACAGGTTGGACTAGAGAGCTACTGGAGTCCCACCCAACTTTAAAATTTTGTGATTCTTTCATAGCTGAATTTTACTGTATTTGTAGAATATGTCCTATCTTAAAATCATAGGCCAGGCTCCTACTTACCAGAGCTGTAAAACTTGTAAGGCTTATTTATATAAGTTCTTTATTTTCAAAAGCTCTAAGTGCTTTATACAGGTGATTTTGGGTAGAATCATATCTCCTTGCTAAAGGATAAGAAAAGAGAAGAATGATGGGCGTTGGCTAGTTGGTGCAGTGAATAGAGCACCAGCCCTGGAGTCAGGAGGATCTGAGTTCAAATCCGACTTCAGACACTTAAGCACAAAAACTAGCTGTGACCTTGGGCAAGTCACTTAACCCCAACTGCCCTCAAAAAAAAAAAAAAAAGGGAAGAATGATGACTGTGTCAGTGACTTGAGAGGAACCAGATGTACCTGAGTAAAATTTTCAGCCATTTTCACTTGACATAGTACACTAATATAAAACAGTCCGAATACGAACGAACAAAAAACTACCTCCCCAAATCTGACTATATAGAAAAAAAATCTTTTTTTAAGATCTAGATGAGGTGATAAACCCCTAGTTCAGACTTGAGTTTCCCTGGCAACAAGCCAGTTTCTAAAAATCACTTCAGTGCTACTAAAGTTTACCTGTTTCCTAAATTTCACGGAGTTATATTCTTTTGAGGCAGCTGTTTGCCTCAGTTTCTTCATCTGTAAAATGGGGAGTAATAATGGTGCCTACCTCCCAGAGTGGTTGTGAGGACAAAATGAGAGAATATTTGTAGCATGTTTTGCAAACTATACAGTGTTATATAAATGACAGTTATTATCACTGCTATTATTTTGAGAAGTGTAAGAATTTTGTGGTTCCAGGCCCTTGCCTTAAATCCCTCTTGCTTACCAGTAGTCACCTCCAGCCATGCACTTCTCATATACTGGACCATCTAGTTCTTTAGCATCTGGGAAAATAGTCTCATGGTGGATGATGATGGTTTTGATAATTTCATTCACATGAGCCTGGCAAGACACCTGGTCCTGTATTTCTGGAACAGGCATTAGTGTTGGCCCAAAACAAATGGCCAAGTTATAAGGGTCCATCATGTTCTCATCGCTGTATTGTGAGAGGCTAGGGAAGGAAACATGAGCAATTGTAAACAGATTTTTTTCAAAATAGAAAAATTCAATGATGTTTAAAAATACCCAAGTTCTGAGAATTAAGGCATAAACCCTTTGATGATTAACTATGAATTATGGCCCTCTATCCTATCCCACAGTAGTTGAACTGAAAACAAAGATAGCTCTAACTTGTATGGAGTAGCAGCTGAAAGAGAATTGTATATTCAGCTTGCTTTATTAAGTAGCATTCTTGGAGGGCAGGGAAGAGAATTTATTATGGTTCTCAGTACAATTGGGAGCTAGGATAAAATGAACAGAGTTCCATCTGTAAGAGACAAAGTAAACAATCAACCATTAAATGTCAAGCAGATACATCTGGGAGGAACAGAAAAGAAACCCTACAAGGCTGCTGTGTTTAAATCTCTAAAATCCCTCCTCCCTCTCCATTTTTTTTTTCAGATTTATTTCTTACTAGAAAGTCTTAAGAATCACTAGTGGGAAAGCCAGTTTCTTTCCTTGCTACTCGAGAGGGAGCAAATGAACAACTCTTGGAATTTAAAATCCATGTAAGAGACTTCAAAGCTTGGTCTCCAAAGCTAAGCAATAGTCCCTCACCCTCCATCCTATCACACACATCAAAGGAACACAAATATTCTCTTCCACCTCTGCAGCATTTTTTAGGAAAAATTAAATCCCATTCTCCCATCTCATCCATGGACTGTGAGTTGCATGTTTTGGGGAGATCCCTAGTTAACTTGTTTTAATTACAGAGTTCAGTCACATGAATATTCATAATTGTGTTACAACAGTATCTCCTCCAGGTTATTTCCTCCAAACTGCACTCAAACTGGTAGAGAGGGAGGCTGATACCTTGTACTCAAGAATAATCCTTTGGGGTCCCGCTTTTAACATTTTAGCTCATGAGACCCCCACCAATATGCTTTCCATGAACAACCAGGCAATAGATACAATTAACTCTTAATAAAGCCATTAACTAAAATGGCACAATATAATGGCAGCTACAAAACATTTCTCCACAAATCAGGGACATACTCTCCCATAAACAGAGTATGCATGGGAAGAGAAGGCTTAAACTCAAGAGTACATGTGTGGGATTCATTTATAGCAAAGGTATCTTGCAACTACTGGAGATACCAACTTGGAAATCCTTCTTAGATTCCTCTCACAACTCCCCTTTATCAATATACAATATCTCTGCTAAGAAAGTTGTTAATTTGGGTTTCTAAGGTCTATTCCTTTCCATGAACAGCTTTCTTTTCTGCTCCGTGAGCATCCTTAAAGATGCTGCCTCCCACAAGTGACTGCTTCTCTGGAGCCAAATCTATTTAGACTGTGTGTGTTTCTGCTCCCTCAGCTGTAACTTGAAGTCTTCCAAACCAATGAATGCTTCTCCAGCTGTTGAATGAGGTGTTAAGCCTCTGAGCAAACTGCTGCTAGACACCATAACTAATGAGATGGGGAGGAGAGAGAAATGCCTTCTTCCTCCCCTTTAGGGTTCTCCTCTATAAAGAGCCTGGACCCCCTTGAACTTCCCTAGATTAAAAGGACCCTGGATTGTGTCTAATTTGTTTGCTTAGCCAATGGGTTTCCCTTTAATCCACTCAAGGGACCTGTTTACATGCCATAAAGTGACCAGTAGGTGTTAATACCTTGTTAACACATTAATTTCTCATTACCATCAACCAAGGAGGGAGGGGGAAGGAATCCTCTCTTATACTACTATGCAGGTGATGATAATAATTGGGCTTATAAATATTATAAGATGCCTGCTGTTATCTTCCCTCTTTCTTCATTCAAATTGGGCAGGAAGATATATTAGGAAAACTATTTCATCTGAACTTTTAAGTTTTCTTCAGACTAGACAGATGAAAGCACAGTGCCTGGCACAAAATAGGTTCTTCAAAAATGCTTGTTGGGGTGGCTGGGTGGTGCAGTGAATAGAGCACTGGCCCTGGAGTCAGGAGGACCTGAGTTCAAATTCGGCCTCAGACACTTAACACTTACTAGCTGTGTGATCTTGGGCAAGTCACTTAACCCCAAATGCCCTGCCTTCCCCCCTGCAAAAAGCAAAAAAAAAAAAAAAAAAAAGAAAAAGAAAAATGCTTATTGAATTGAACTGTACTGAATGAAAAGATGACAAACTGAAGGGGGAGGGTGGAAGAACCACACACTATTGAAATAAGGTTATGTCAGTCAAAAATGACTCACCATAATGAATACTATTATATGCTTTTTGTGAAATTAGTCTAGTCGATGTTATCTATCCTTCATTCTCCAAAAGGACCAATGATGTCGAAAGGGTGATGTCTTGAAAAGGAGTCTAGTTAATTAGAAGGGGTAAGAAAGCACGATCCCTAAGTTCACAGTCTTTAACAAGTCTATCATATAGCACTGGAAAGTCATGTTACTCAAACCGGGCCAGATCTTTTCTCCCATTATCACCTATATGTTAGAAATGTCCTTTTCCCCATTTCTGTCTGTCGAAACCCTTTAAGACACATCTCCAATACTGCCTCTCTGAAGCCTTCCCTGAACCCTTTAGTTGGAACGACTTTTTCTTTCATGGGAATCTCATCACACTTAATATGCTTACAGCGTTCTCAGTTGTTCATCTTCTGATATATTTACCAAGTTCCATTTTGTATTACAGTAAATTGTGTACATATCCTAGCTTCTCCACTAGACTGTAAGCCCCCTGAAGGCAGATGCCATATCTTAATTATCTATCTCTCTTTCCCAGTGCCCAGTACAATGTTTTGCACAAAGAAGATACTTAATGCTGAAATTGAATTGAAGATAAGAGAATCATCAGATTTTTTTTTTGGAGCTAGAAGAAAGCCTGGGGGTTTGTTAATCTAAGTCTTTCATTTTGAAACTGAGGAAAGAGAGGAGAAAGAATTGGGGTAAAACATAGAGGTATCTATCCATCATTCTTATTTCCTTATCAGAAAACACTTGAATCAAGGAGGTATGCAATTAATCTTTCCAAATTTTCAAATTAAAGCCTGTTTGAAAAGTAAGCTTTTGAAAATTAAAAAAAAATTATTACTAACATATGTACAACAAGAAACATTCCACAACATATAAAGACTGAAAAGGAGAATCGTATATGGAACTGAGATTCTGTGATGTACAACTTTGTTTTTAAAAATTATAACACAATACTTTTACTTCTACAGCACAATAAGCTTTAATGTTGTTTTCCTATCATTCTTTAACAAATTAAGTGAATAATTAGTAACCACTTCTTTTTGGGTTCTTTCCCAAAGCCCCACACCCAAACATCACACAACAAAGCCAGTCTCTTCAGAGGGCTGAGGCAGGATGGCACGGTGCCTTGGTGTTCAGGCTCATTTCCTTCCAATCTCTGCTTTTTCATTAGGAGATTTGAGAAGGATAGCATCTGATTCTAAATCTTCTTTTGTGACAGGCAAATTAGCAAATTAACAAATAAGTTCACTTCCAGTAACAGAAAGCAAGCACTCTGAGAGCAGGGATGGTTTCCTTCTTAGTACTTTCATCTTCTGTAGGCAGCATTAGAACCTGGCACTTAGTAGGCTCTTAAAAAAATGCTTGAGGAGGTAGCTAGTTGGTGCAATGGATAGAGTGCTGGGCCTGAAGTTAGGAAGAATTGAGTTCAAATCTGTCCGTAGATACTTACTAGCTGTGAGACTCTGAGTAAGTAACTTAACCCTGGTTGTCTCAGCTCCTCATCTGTAAAATGAGCTGGAGAAGGAAATGGCAAACCACTCTAGTATCTTTGCCAGCAAAACCTCGAAATGGGGTTATGCAGAGTCGGCCAACAGTCACTTGATAACTGACTTGCTGATGTAGGAGTGGGGTTTGAAGCACTTCTAATAACTTTACTGGGTCAGAACATCTTTATCAGTCAATGAATATCAAGCAATATTATTTTAGGACAACTTTGAGTGACTAAGTCATTTTAACCATTATAAATGTCCAAATTAACTATACAGAACATATGAAGGAAGATACTATTTGCATCCAGATAAGGAACTCATAAATGGAAGTATGTGTAGAATGGTTATATATATATTATATATAGTTTTAAAATTTATATTTTTGTCTAATGATAGCCACCTCTAAGGTGGGGTGGTGGGAGGGGGAAAAAAAGGAGGAAAAAAAAAAGAAATTTACATGATAAGTTTACATATTTATATAATTTAAAAGGATATATTTAAAAGGAATAGCAAGTTGTACATGATATATTTGCAGTTTCAAATTTAAAAAAAATTAAAATTGTTTTTACTATGTTATGGAAATACTTGTTTTATTCCATAAATTTAAAATAAGATGAATAAAAAATTTAAAAAATCAATGGATTATAGGCTGTGTGAAAAGTCTTGAAAGCCACTGGATGAACTAAAATTCCACCAGAAAAGAGGTCTGTTTCAACTGGCTCCAAGATTTTGTTGTATCCTCCGAGATAAAGTCAACAAGTTACCTGGTGGGTTGTGGAATTCTAGTTGAAAAACTTGAAAAGGAATTGCCAGGGAGAGGGTGAAGGGGCACACGAACTAGTTGTCCTTCCCCTTTCCATCTTCCACTGAGTGGAAGAGGACCCACAAGCTTTGAAGGTCCTTAAGGATATGGCAGATGTTGGGCCTCTCATCTTTCCACTGGTGACCTAGCATCATGCCCCCACTATACCAGAGGCTCCCAGCTTCTCACTGGTATCTTAGAAGTGTCCCAGATCAGCTGGTAGCAATGTCTGTGTTAGGAGTCAAGGAGAAACAGATGAAAATTAACTTCATGGCTCAGTGGACAGATTACTGAGCCCGAAGTCAGGAAGATCTGAGTTCAAATCCATCTTCAGGCATTTACCAGCTGTGTGACACTGTGGAAATCATTTAACTTCTGTTTGTCTTAGTTTCCTCATCTATAAAATTGGGATGATAATAGTACTCACCTCCTAGGGTTGTTGTGAGATATTTGTAAACTGTATATTGTGCTGGGGCTGGCACAGAGGAATAAGTAGATGTTAGCTTTTATTATTGAGCACCCCATGGAAGGGAGAAAAGGACTTCCAGTAATTAAGAGCTGTAAGATAGCTACTGGGGGCGCAGAGCCAAGATGGTGGAGTAAAAGCAAGAATTTGCTTCAGCTCCTGTTCCAACCACCTCCAATACCTGTGAAAAATGACTCTGAACAAATTTTAGAGCTACAGAACCCACTAAGTGACAGAGAGAAAAAAATCTCCTGCTGAAGGCAACCTGGCAGGCCAACAGGAAGGGTCTATCATACAGGGCTGGGAGCCAAGCGCAGTCCTCAGTGAGCCATGTGGGCCCAGACTCACAGCCCAGACTGGCCAGAGTAGACTTCAGGAGAGTAAATCACCGGCACCTGTGGCAGTTTTTAGACTTCTCAACCCATAAAGGCCAAAGAGAAAGTAAAAGGTCAGTGGGGAACCCTGCTGATCCAGGGTAAGAGTAGAGTGCAGTCTAGCCCCTGTCCCCGGGGCGAGAGGTACATGGCAGCATGGCAGTTGCAGCTTCTGCCATGTGGCATGGCTGCCTCCTGAGCTCCTGGCCTACAGATCATAGAGGGGAACAAGCTACCATTCAGAGGGTAATTGCTCTTGCTTTGACCTGCTTGGATCTGGGTCACAGTCTTGGGTGGGGGTCCTAGGGTGAGGAATGCCAGTGTGCCAGAACTTGTTGTGGCTGTAGAGAGGGCACCCTCCTCATAAGCTCTGACAACAGCTCTGGCAGCAGCTGCACAAACCCCAGCAATTTGAGACACAACTCTCTCCACTCTGGAAGCAGAGTTCTACCATGGCAAAAGGCTCATAAGTCAAATAATTGGCTGGCAAGATGAACAAACGAAGTGCAATCAGACGATAGAATCCTTTTTTGGGGACAAAGGATCAAAACATGGAACCAGAAGAAGACAACAAAGTCAAAAATCCTGCATCAAAAGCTCAAGAAAAATATGAACTGGTCATAGGCCATGGAGGAGCTCCTGAAGGATTTTGAAAATGAAGTAAGAGAAGTGGAGGAAAAATTGGGAAGAGAAATGAGAATGATGCAAGAAAATCATGAAAAGAGAGTCAACAACCTGACTGAAGAAAATAACACTTTAAAAAATAGATTAACTCAAATGGCAAAAGAGGCCCAAAAAGGCAATGAGGAGAAAAACGCCTTAAAAAATTGAATTGACCAGATGAAAAAGGAATTTCAAAAACTCACTGACGAGAATAATTCCTTCAAAATTAGAGTAGAGCAAATGGAAGCTAATGACTTTATGAGACATCAAGATACTATAAAATAGATCCAATGAAAAAATACAAGGCAATGTGAAATCTCATTGGAGATACCTATTTGGCATATGGGCTTGTACCTGAAGGAGGAAGTGTCAAACTTTGGTGGGGTAATGTTTTATGAAAACTTTTTATTGAATCGCCTTTAGCAAACACCCCTCCCTAAAAGTTACTCTCTAAAAGTCAGCTGGCTGACTAAATAGATTCTTAACTGATAATACTGACTGGGGTTGTGGGGTGGGGATAATAGCATGAGACAATGGCCTCAGAGAATCATCCCTGACTCCTCAAGGGTTATCTCTAGAATCCTGGAGGGAAACAACCAGCTCAGCAGGGACCCAACTCATTTGTAATAGTCAGTACTGAGAGAAGGATCTTCAAAGCTAACATGGAATATGCTTGATTAGAGAGATACTGGGCTTCACCAGTGCTCAAGGCCTGGACAAGGGGCTATCAAGAAAACAGATGTGTAGTGTAAAGTCAGGGAGCAAACATCTGACATTTATATTGTGCCTTATGATTTGCAAAGTGCTCTGTATACATTAGCATGGTGGTTTTGCTAGGTTTTAATGGGGAGAGAAAAGGCTAGTAGGGATGTTAGCTATTTTCCTGAATGAAGGGCAATTGCAGTAAGAATCTAGAGTAAATCGAAAAATTTTGACTAATTTCTCTACCCATAGTCTTCCAGTATGTTGTTAATGTCTTTGTACCAATGTGATATATTTAATATGCTTAAAAAGATGAGACTACAATTGTGCCTAAAAATAACTGTGACCTGAATAGACCATAGAAGACATTTCTGTCTGAAGCTTTGGGAAAGAAGTGGTTACTGAAGTTTTAGCCACATGGTTCTGTCTTTATTCAAATCCAATTGAATTAATTTATTATGTATATATACATATATATAATATATAAAATATAAAAATATAACATAAATATATAAATATTTGAACAAATATTTATTGAATGCAGCATCCATCTGTCTGTCTGTCCGTCCGTCCGTCCATCCATCCATCCATCTATCTATCTGGAAGCCTTGACTCTAACACTCTGGACAGTTCCGAAGGTTTAACACGAGGCTGGTAAATTTTCAGAAGGGGTGATGTCCACAATTGCCCTGGCATTTTTTCAAGAGCTCAAAGCAATCTACAAATTTTCCCTCCCTCTCCAGGGAAGTGGAGAAAAGAGAACACCCTAATTTTAGAAATGGACAATCTAACTGAACAGAGGAAAAGGCATTTCCTCAAATTGACTCAGTAAATGGCTGGTGAACTGTTTCCCCCCTGACATCCATTGTATTTCTTTAGCTCCAACTGCTTACTTGAAATGCTGACAAGAGGACGTGGGGTAGGAGTAGGGCAGGGGGAAAGAGCTTATCTAGGAGCTGGCCAGGATGCTTTTAAAGTGCTGGGTATGCACCAGGAAATAAGAAAACTAGCCTTTTTGTCTTTTTTAAAACTGAAAGATAAATGGACTAAATAGAAAAAAAAAAAAGTTCTTTTGAAAATCAAAACTATGTGTTTATATTTCTACTGAATTATTAATGGAAAACTGTTTTAGAAATGTATTCAAATCTTTACAGTATCTCATTCTTCTGAACTTATACAATATCTCATTTAATTCGGCACATAACACTCATGTCTCTTTTATTTCTCCTTCCCACCCCCCAACAACATTAAGATTATAGTAACTTTCCACCGTGGACAGGTACCTAGCTTATTCTGACTTAAAAAAACAATCCATATAAAATAATTAATGTTAGCTTAGTTTGGGGGTTTGTTCCTTTTAAGAAGATGAGGTTATTTGGGGATTAATGGCCATAGTTTCTGCATTTGAGGCTGTTCATTCATTCAATTGTCTGACTCTTTGTGATCCCATGGACCATAGCACACTAAGCCCTTCTATCATGCACTGTCTCCCAAAGCCTGTTCCTAAAGCATCTGGCGTAGCACTTTCAAACTAATGGTGACCTTGATTTGCTAGGAAGAAACACTTTCATTCTACACTCAATCGTTTTTTCCAGTCTTCAGCTGTGCCAATCAAAATACACTTACTTATGGTGAAGAGAACCAAAGAGTCAGTATCATAGAGAACCTGAGAACCAAGATAGAATTCAGAAGCAGCATGTAAATGGTTAAATACCAGTATTTCCACCACAGCCTTAAAGATACTTACTGGTTGAGGAAAGCAAAAAGGTACCTCATCACAATAAGGACCGACCTGGGCAAGGTAAGGAGGAGTTTACGGATGTGAAGAGCCCTCTCATAGAGATTATCTATTCCTACAAAGAGAAGACAGCAAACATTGTTAACATCCTTCCACCTAAATAAGCAAATTAGAATGATGCCTGTACATTCTGATACGTTCTATGATAGGGACACTCGTTTATGTTGACTCTCAGGCCAGGTCCTCAAACTTTCTCCATGAGGATGAAGCTGATATTTAAATGAAACAGCATGAGGGGTGTTACCATTTGCAAGGACATCCCCTCTACCCTACCACAAACAAGATTCTTCTCATTTATTTAGTGGAGAAATTGTTTTAAACTTGTTGACATTTCTAAATTCCTCTGAATGGTTTACCTCCTCCTTTTTTGGGGGGTGGAGGGAGGAAAGGATCTCTCCTTTGCTATGTTTAACTAGTTCCCTGGACTTTCCGGTGCTTGGCATTTACAAGTATTGTTTTCTTCTCTATTGAAGCAGACTTTTCTGAAGCTTCTCAGCATGGCGGTGTTCCTGAATAATATTACTTTTAGGGATATATAATTAGTTATATATTATATATATTAAATATATCATATTATAGTTATATATATATACATATATATAGTTAGTACATATATATATATATAGTAATATATATATTACTCTTAGGGATAATATAGTTAATAATGATATTAATGCCACTTTCCCTCACTAAAGTTCTACTCTGATGCCTTTTTTTTTTTTTTTTGCTTTCAAGGTAACACGGGGTTGTCTGGGCTTCAGCAAAAAGAGTGCAGGCTTTCTGGTAGATCCTACCAAGCTTGAAATATCTCAGCGTCTGAGAACAAATCTGAGTTTGACAAGGTTGGTCACCGGAACATTGGATCACCAGGTGACAAGGTGGCTTTCTTTTCCTGTGTTTTCTGTTTGTTTTGGTAATCCATAAATACTCTGTTAAGACATGGAGAATGTCAGCAGCAAGAATGCCCACAAATAAAAAATATGGTACTAGTGAAACAAGAAGTAATAATCCCACTTTATATTTTTTTGGGGGAGAGCACACAGCTTTTTGCATCCTAGCTCAGGAGTTATGGGACCCCTCATCTGTGGGAACTCATCAGACAAGTCACTTCACCTAAGTTTTCCTTTCTATAAAAGGAAAAGGTTGGCCTAGATGTCCTCAAAGGTCACTTTCTGCTCTAGATCTAAAATCCTCTGTTATTTTTTTTAAAAGTGTTTTAAAATCAATTTGTTTTTTAGAGTCTTATAACCATTGTGTGGCACAGATGTGCCAGGGGTTCAAAGCTATATTTTAGAGAGAAGAAAATGGAAGCTCTGAGATTTTAACCCAATCTTAACAGATTGAGTAAGTGGTGGATCTTGGAGCTGGAATGTAGGTCTTCTGACTCCCAGCCCAGGATTCTTTCTGCTCCATCACTTTGTTTCTCTGCTTTTTGAGAGAACTGACAAGTATGCAAATGAGAGCCTCATTCTGGTAAACATATGAAAATACTGGCATGATTTCCCCCCTAAGGAGTTTCAATAGTCTTTAATCATCATATTTAATAATAGGAAGAGGAAACAATTGACAAAAGTAGCCGAACAGATGAGAAAGCCTTCCAGCTTCATTCTCCTAGCAGCACCAATTCAATTAAAAGCTAATTCAGCCCAGACAGGCAGGTGATAATCTACACATTAAAAATAAAATGCACGAACAACTACATTTAATCAACTAATTTTTTCCCAGCTCCTTCATTGTGTTCCAAGAGTAAGAATAACAGTTTACATTGAGAAGGGGGAAAAAGGTATCTAGGGCTGCTGTCCACTTATTAAAAAATCACTGGTATGATCAGACAGTTGTTTCTCTGCACAGCTGGGGAGGATTTTAATTGGTGATGGAAAAGGAGGGGAAATACCTGGATATATAATTCCCAGATGTCCTTTACCAGGATGCAAATGAGTTCAGAACAGTACAAGCAATTTATCCATCATATAGTCAGGACTTGAAGAAAAAATTCCCACTCCCACCAGTGACTGGTTATATATAGTTTAAATAGTTTATATATATATGCATATATATAGTTTAAAGTTTTATATATATATATATATATATATATATATATATAGTTTAAATTGGAGCTGTCACATCTTAAGACTATGAATTCTAAAAAGTCCAACTAAAATGTAGCTAAAGAACTGACAGCTATTCATGTTTCCAGAGCATTTCTCCATTCAGAAAGGTACCCTCTACATCAACTCAGAAAATACTGATAATACCATGTTTTGAGCACTGTGGAAACGGTATTTATGATTTGTAAAGTGCTTCAGCATGAATCAACCCCTCATGGAGGTTATAGGGGAGATGGTTAGAACTGTATTTATTGAATGCAGTGCCTTGTTTCAATATACTTTTCAAAAACTGGCCTTGTTGGAGATAAATCACTCTCCTTTTGGAGGTGGGTGAACTCTTTTAGGTCCCTAACTCCCAAATGACAGGTGGCCATTCCAGTTGAACTAAAGTACACTCTTAATGATCTGGAAAAATTAACCCATGATCCCAATATAAGAAGTTTATTTTCTAGTCACCCTGAGAACTAACTCCTTTCTATCAATGACTTCCATGTGCCATAGTTAAGGTGGGAGGGCAGATATTTTCAGCCTTCTTTAGCAGAGGAGAAGCTGAGGTGTGTGTGTGCGTGCGTGTGCGTGCATGCAAGTATGTATGTATGTATGTATGTGCATATAATCAGATTTAGAGCTTGAAGGAACTTCAGAGGTGATCCAATTCAACTCCATTCATTTTTAGAGGGGGTCTACAGAGATGCCCAAAGATCAGAGAGGTGGGAAAGGGCAGAGATCTTCTGACTTCAAATTCATTTCATCTTCCACTCTAATATATGGATGGAGTGACTTGTCTACAGAGAACCACTGAGAATTTAACCAGAATGACAAATGTTACATGCTCAAGTTATAGTTGATTAGGTATTAAATGATATGAAATAATTTATAAAATTTCACTTTCTAATTTCCCCTATCAAGTCACCAATGATCTCTTAATCACCAATTGTAATGGTCTTTTCTTGATCTCTTTGCAGCATCTGACATTGTTAACCACCTTCTTTTCTTGGATACTGCATTCTCTCTGGGTTTTTGTGGCTCTGTTCTCTCTCTCTCTTTCTTTCCCTCTCTCCCCTCCTCCATCTTTCCTTCTCTTCTTCTCCTCCTGTCTGTCTGACCACTCCTCATTTTTTTTTTTTTGGTTGGATCTTCATCCATGTCATGCCCACCAACAAAGGATCCCCCTCAAGGCTCTGTCCTGGACACTTTTTTCTTTTCATTCTCTATAATCTCTCATTTGGTGACTGCATCAGTTCCCATGAGGCAAGCAGGATTAAGTGACTTGGCCAAGGTCACACAACTAGTATCTGAGGCCAGATTTGAAATAAGGAAGATGTCTTCCTGACCCAAGGCCCAGGACTATATGCACTATAGTGCCACATAGTTGTAACAGACTTAATTAGACTCCTTGTCTCAATGGCCCCATTCCAATCCATTCTCCCCATTGCTACCCAAGCACAGGTCTGACCTCATCGCCTCCCTAGTTGATAAACTCCCTATTGCCTCCATACAAGCTTTTCTAAGAGGTCTCTCCTGGTCTTTCTAGCCACTAATTTCTCCTTTTCTAAGACCATTTTCCATCTTCTCTGTATTTATCTTGTATATACTGATTCATATATTTTGTCTCTCAAATTAGAACATAAGTTCCCTGAGAGCAAGGACTAATTTTTCCCTTTATATCTCTAGCAAATATTTCATAAATGCCTGTTGAATATGCTTATATTTAGCATTTTATGATTAATGCTATCTTAGAATATTTACTTACATTAAATAAAACTGTAACAGTACTTTTATATCATCTCTAATGAGGGTAGTTGTCACACTGTGAAATAATTACATATTTTGAAGTTTGATGGTAAACGTGAGTCATGTCATACATGTTATGACTCATTCTTAAAAGTAAAAATTGGTATTTATCCACATTTGTTCTCTCATTAGCAAAGCAAACATATGTTATCCTTAGTGTTTTTGTTTCCAACTGATTCATGCCAAGGAAGACTTTGAAATAAATTACCTGAAGATGGCCACTGATAGCAGTCTGCTTAGAGACCGCATCTATCTGTTATTAATAGCACAGTGACAGCCACATAAACTAGAATGAATACATTATTTTAAAAAATGCCACTGCTACCACTTGGGATGTGAGAAATGTGGTAAGAGTTAAGAATATTATTTTCTAAGCTACCAACCTAACTTTGGACTGGGAGATGATGGGTAATTGTGTTGGTCAGAAAGAGAGTTGGCAGTCAACAGTCTATCTTAGGTTGCCTGGTTTTAAAAAGAATTCTCGTTATCATCATTGATCATCAACCCGCTTCATCCTTGTGAAATCGTAGCTTGGAAGTTCAAGTGATACAACGGATAGAGCACCTGACGTGGAGTCAGGAAGACCAAAGTCTGAATATGGCTTCAGACACTAGCTGTGTGATCCTGAATTCACTTAACCCCTGTTTGTCTCAGTTTCTTTACCTGTCAAATGGAGATAATAATAGCACCTATCTGTCAGGGCTGCTGTGGATCAACCGATATAATAAATGTAAAGTACTTGGCAAAGTGCCTGGCACATAGTAAGCACATTATTATTATGTTCTATTAATAAGATTATATGATTATGTATTAACATTATATTAATTAGCTATTATTATTATTATTATTATTATTGTTGTTGTTGCTGTTCTGTAGGATATAGAAAGCCATAGTTCCGTAGTTCCCACTTCTAGGGAAATGTCATCATACAATGAGATCCTTTGGGTAATTCTTGTCAACTCTAGAGACCATTGTTTCTGGAGTCTGAGGTCCAGGGTTCAAGTTCCCCCCTATGATATTTACTATCACTGTGACTTTGGGTGAATCATTTCATGTCCCTGGGCTACAGTTTCCTCATCTGTAGAATAAGGGAGCTGGATCAGATGGCCTCTAAATGGCCCCCTAGCACTAGGTCTATGATCACCAAGGAAGAGCCTTTGGCTACTTCTTGTCAACTCTCTGGGCAATGTGGACACTTTTGCCCCTTGGGATCCCTTGTTTCCTTCAAAATTCAGCTCAGGTACCACCTTCTACGCCAATCAAGCAATTGACAAATAATTCCTGATTGACACAAGCTACAGTCCCTGCCTTCATGGAGCTTAAATTCTACTGGGAGGGAAACAACACATGTAAATACACACATGAAATATTACAAGGTAATTTTTTTGGGGGGAGGGAAGGATCAGTAAGGACCCCATATATAAACTGGTGCTTCAGCTGGGTCTTAAAGGAAACCAGAGATTCTAAGAATCAGAGCTGAAGAAGAAACGAATTCCAAGCATAGGAGATAAGCCATGCACAAGACTCAGATATAGGAGACCCATGAAGATCTTCTTAATCTTCCCATCAACCACTATCCCTCCCTCTCCAAACTCCCTTGAAATCCTTGTGCAGATATTTTGTGTGTATGTATGTGTGTATATACGTTTATAATGCTGTAGATAATCTGTACATGTTATATAGATTTTGTACATTCCTGTAATGCTGTCTACTTACATATATGTACACCTATATGCTGCACATTCTATATTCATACATATGTGCATGCATGCATTCTATCTGCATACAAGTATATAGCCTATATATACTATATATTCCATATACATACATATATGAGCATATAGCCTATCCACATATATTCTATACATGTCCATACTCTGCACATACGTACATGATATTCTATGTAAAACACGTACAACCATACACCCTATACATACATGTATATTTCACTTTACATGTATATTTCGATACATTTTGTATGTGTCGCATATACACAATTTGCACATGCATTGTGTGTATATACATACACATATACACACATCTTCCCTATCAGGATGTGAGCTTCACGAGGCAGGGACTTTGGCTTTGTACTCCTAGAGTTTAATAGTGCCTGACCTGTAGAAGGCACACAATAATAACTAACAGCTAACATTTATAATATAATGCTTTAGGATGATTATCTCATTTAACCCTCATAACCATCCTGGGAGATGGTTGCTATTATTATTTCCATTTGACAGATGAGGAAACTGAGGCAGGTAAGTGGTGATGTGACTTGCCCAGGTTAATACAGCTAGGAAGTGTCTGAGGGCAGATTCAAATGCAGATCTCTCTACCTCTACATGCTGTGTTCTAACCACTGTGGTGGTGGTTAGTTTTCAGTCATTTTCCCTCTTTATGACCCCATTTGGGGCTTTCTTGGCAAAGACACTAGAGTGGTTTGCCACTTTCTTCTCCATCTCATTTTACTGATGAAGACACTAAGGGTTAAGTGACTTGCCCAGGCTAGCTTGCCCACAGGGACTAAGTGTCTGAGGCTGGGTTTGAACTCTGGAAGAAGCCTTCCTGACTCCAGATCTGGTGCTCTGTGCACTTGGCTGCCCATCCATGTGGCTACCAGTTCTTTAATGAATGCTGGCTGATTTGTTGGTAAGATGGTAACACTGCTGCCTCTGGAGTCCCAGCCTATGGGTCAAGCTTCCAGACTTAGCTCTGGCCCTTACAAATGATGTGACCTTGAGCCATTAGTTAATCTTCCCAAGTCTCAGCTTCCTTGGGTGTCAAATGAAGGAGTGGAATCAGATGGTCTCGAAGGACCCTTCCAGTGCAAAATCTACGATCCTGTCATCTTAAATACTCCAATAAGTCCTTCCTCAGAGAAGATTTAAAATGCATTAAATTGCCTATGGTGAGTTACGGTTTCTTCTTGCTTGTGATAAAAGCCAAAGCATCTTAGGCTCAAGGAACAAAGATGAGGAAAAACAATGATAGCATTGCAGAAAAGCTGACAGAATAAATTCTGTGCATTATGCCAACGTAAAGTAGGGTGCTACACAACCGACTGGCATTCCTGAAGTAGCAGTGTGGGTCTGGAGGCCATGGAAACCACCAGCTGGCGGTGCTGGAGAGGCCTGAGAATTTCCCTTGGCTGTCTCCTCTATTCATGGCTTGTGGTCTGGCTCTAGCATCTGGCACACTCTCCTGGGCTCAGGATTGGGGCCAATATGAATGGTTGTCATGGGTAACCTGGAAAACGTCCATGTCTATACCTGCTTGCGAATGAACGTGGAATATAATGCTCCCTTCGTTGGAAGACAAGACAGGAAATTAGTATGGAACTTACGTTCCTACTGTGTGCCACACAAATATGCTCCTTTGGGGCATGTTTTTCCCCTGTGAGAAGCTGTGAGTAGAAGCTTTGTTTTATTTTCTCAAGCTATACCTTGTTTCCAAAATTTTATGAGCTCCTTTACTTGGGAAAAGGGGGAATTTTCAGCTAAACTTGGTGCTTCTAGCTAAAATTCTCCAAGCTGAATTAAAGTTCTTGTCTCGAAACTGGAGACTTTGCGTGTCATCTTTCTAATGCCCTGACTTTGAGACCTGACAGCTTCATGAAGATGTGTAAGAAAGGCTAACCACAAATCATATCTCTGAATTCTGAAAATGCAAATATCAGATCTTTGGTGGCACCATTTCTACAGCAGAGAGCAAATGCTAAATCACAGTATGTATTTCCCTTGCTAACTTATCCTTAAGCATTAAGACATGGACGGAAATTCCATAGCTACATTTAGAAAAGGTATTTATTTAACAGCAGTTGCCTCAAACATTCCTGACATCCACTGCTAAATACTCAGCTTTCAAGATCAATTTACCAGTTAACATTATATATTTATGTAAGCATTCACATTTTATTTTTGCCACATTGCATTTAGAGTCAATGACTAAAGTGCTTAAGTTATGTGTCTGTGTGAGCTTTATGGGGGGAAGAGGAGGGCTAGAAAGATGAAGAGAGAAGGAGAGAAAGAAGGGGAAAAGGGTAGGAGGAGAGGAAGGAAGATATGTACTTAGAGGGCTACCTTAGTGACAAATTGAATTCATTTGGTTTAATCTTTGCCTTGCTTTCAGGTTACAGTTACCAGAGTCAGCAGTGAGAGAGAGAGAGTGTGTGTGTGTGTGTGTGTGTGTGTGTGTGTGTGTGGATTTAGAATGGAGAAAGACCTTAGTTTAGGTCAGTGGTTCTCAACCTTCCTAATGCCGCGACCCTTTAATACTCGTATGTGGGTGTATCTGCATGTGGGCGGACCCACCTGGTGACGGATAGAGGAGCGGTGTCTTGCTTCCTAAGACCATCGGAAATACGTGTTTTCCGATGGTCTAAGGCAACCCCTGTGAAAAGGGTCGACCCACAGGTTGGGAACAGCTGGTTTAGGTGAACCTCATTTCATCATTTTAAAAACCATCCTCTTTTGAGGATCACTTTTATTTCCCAATCTAGCTCTTGCCCCCAACCTTTCATTGTAATGGATCATTGTAGTAGCACTGAGTGGGCTCTTATGACGTGTCTGACGTTGTGCTCTGGTAACACAAAGGAAAAGCAAATGGTCCCTGGCCTGAAGAAGCTTACATTCTAATGGGGGAGACCTTGTACATGAAAAGGTGTACACACACATACACATATACACTGTGTGTGTGTGTGTGTGTGTGTGTGTGTGTGTGTGTGTGTAGGGGGAGAGAGAGAGGGAGAGACAGAAAGGGAGGGAGGAGGAGGAGGAGAGAGAGAGAGACAGAGAAGGAGAGAGAGAAATGTAGGTGACTTCAGACTTGTGGGTGGTGGGGCAGACTAGGAAAGGCCTCTTACAGAAAGTGAGATTTGAGCCGAGTCTCCAAGGTATCCACGTTTCTAAGGCAGGTCAAACTCAGGTCTTTGTGACTCAAAGTCCAGCCCTCTGTTCACTACCCCTCAGCTACCAAATAGGACATTTCCCAAAACAATCAAAACACACCAGGAAGCTATATAGGGCCTGACAAAGGGATATAAAGGGAAAAAAATTGCTGTTCAGATTAAATGTCACTTCAGATGGTTCTGTAATGGGAAGAGGGTGGGAAAACTGTGGATGCCATTACAGCAACATTATTGGAAGCTGACAAGGCCTAAATCTACTGATTAGGCCAGTGATCTCTCCTGCCCCTGACTTCCCATTGAATATTTTCCCGTGTGACATTTATTATACTTGTGTTGTGTTACTTTGCAATGTAATACTATAAACACAAACATACACACTTTTTTTTTAAATTTGGAGTTGTGATATCACTGCATTAAGGATTTCTGGAATTCCTAGAGAGGCAACTTTCCCCCTCTCCCTCCCAAGGCAGATCCCACTAGCTCTGTAACTTAAGAGAGTCTCGGATGATCAGACTTGCCAGTAGGTATCAGAACTTAAACCCGAGTTTTTCAAGATTCCCAGGCTGGTCCTCCAAACCATCCTTGTGGTACACACTTGGCTGTGTATCTCACCTTTCCTGCTAGACTGTAGTTCTTTGAAAGTAGGGAATTTGAGTCTGTATCTCTTATGGCATCTAGGATAGTGCAGATGATCAATAAATGGTCCTGGATATACATACACATACACACAAGTATCTGTGTGTATATATATATGTATATGTGTGTGTGTAAATCTATAAATATACGTGTGTGTATATATCTATAAATATACGTGTGTGTGTGTGTGTATATACACACACACACACATATATATATCTGTGTTTAAAATTCCAGCTTGGCTTGCCCCTTCCTTTTCTGACCTTGAGCAGGAGAGTAGTTTTCTCTGGGCCTCAGAGTCTTCACCTATAAAAAAGAGGGGGCTGTATCCTAAATCTATGATCCTAGAATCAGTTGAACAATACTAGAAGATCATGGAGAGCAAAAATGCTCACCTGGAGATAAACCATAATAGTTAAGAAACCCATCCTGAGGTTTCTGGGTGACACCGGCTTCCTGGCTGTTCTAGGAACATGAAACTCCATCTGGGGCATTCTTTCTGGCCGTCCTCCATGCCTAGAAGGTCCTCCCTCTGTTCTGCCTTCTGACTTCCTTTAAGCCCCAACTAAAACTCACATTCTATAGGAAACCTTCCCAAACTTCTCTTAATTCCAGTGCCTTCTTCTGTAAATGACTTCCTATTTATCTTTTATATAGCTTGCTACACACACAGGCATTTGTTGTCTCTCCCATGAGATTGTAAGCTCCACGAGGGCAGGGATTATCTTTTGCCTATTTTTTTATCCCCAGCACTTAGAGCAATGTCTGGCGCATTGTAGGAGCTTAATAAATGTGAACTGATTGACCAACTCTGGTAAGAAGCCCTTATGAGGAGACATAGAAGAAAAATGGAATAGAAGTTGCTGATGAGCTGACTAAGCTCCTAGCATGACATCACAATAAGAGTGCTGGGATACCTAAAGAAAACAATGATCCAGGCAAGGAGAAATCTGCTGAATGTTGCAGATGAAAATCCCCAGGGTGCTCCTTTTCCCATATTTAAGGCAATTTTCAGGATGTGAGGGAAGATTCTGGTCATGGTAAAAGAGAATTCCAGGATCATGACATCTCTTTTTTTCTGCTAGTTCTTTCCAGCTGGGTCAAAAGTCTGCTATGATGACTCAGGCAACGTGTATGTGTGTGTGAGCATGCTGAAATGCTTCAGGTGGTGGCTGAGTTTGAAAAATACTACAAAAATGAGCACCCACCGCTACCCCAGATATGGCAGTTCTACCAGCTCAAAACTCGCATCTCTATCTTCCAGAATTGGCCTTTCATGGAAGACTGTGCCTGCACCCCGGAGCGGATGGCTGAAGCTGGGTTCATCCACTGTCCAAGTGAGAACAAGCCTGATTTAGCCCAGTGCTTTTTCTGTTTCAAGGAACTAGAGGGCTGGGAGCCAGATGATGATCCTATGTTGGACCATAAAAAGCACTCATCTAGTTGTGCCTTCATCAGCACTAAGGAGAAGACTGAAGATTTAACACTCGCAGAGTTCCTGAAACTGGACAAAGAAAGAGCCAAGAACAAGACTGTAAAAGAAACTTCCCAGAAAAGAACTGAATTTGAAGAGCATGCAAAGGAAGTACGGTGTGTCACTGAGCAACTGGCTGCACTAGAATGACTCCTCTCTCCTTGATCTCTTATTCCACAGCTTAATCATTATTTTGGAGGCATGTTCTCCAAATGTTCGTGTGGAACTGCCTAATGATGCCTTACAATGGAAGAGAACTTTGGAAATCTGAAGTTAGATTTCATCAGCTATTTTTTGCTTGGAGATGGTGCCATTTGCAATTTGATTCCATCTTGTCCAGCTAGTGTCTATGGCATTGGTGCCATCTATCTTTTTTTGAGCTATTTCTAAAATTTTTGTACTTTTACGTTGCTGCCCCCTGGCCTTGCCAGGTGCTAGATAAGGACCTGGGTGAGAAGCAGAAGGGACTAAGAGCACTGAATCCATTTTTACATTGATATTCATGACTGATAAACCTTCTCAAAGCTAGTACTCTTATAGTTAACATTTGTTGTCTGACTTTCTATCTCTGGATCCTGGGATTTGAGGGTGAAAATGCTCTGTTTGTGAGTGAATTTATAATCCCATGCTAAATATACAATTAGTTAATTAAGGATGCAGTATTTTTATACTTTGTATAATAATATTTTGGATTTATATTGCACCATTTTTACAGTGCACACAGAGCAATTTGAATATTTCTTCATTTATCACAATGACCTTTTGAAGGTACTGTTGCCTTTGTCTTATCCTATCAGGAATATGAATGCTTCCAACACAAGATCTGACTGAAATCACATCACTTAACAAAGCCTTTGAATGATGCCATGTGTTTTATAAATTAGCAGTCTGGCTATTTGTAGCAATATCCATTTTTTGTATTAGTACTAGCAAATACATTTCATGATTCAACAATCTCAAATACAGAGAAATAATGCCTTTGAAAAAAAGAAATGCTTCAGGGACATTTTGAATCACCCACAATGATATCTAAGCTAGAGGAGGCTTTCTTGGAATAGAGTTCTTAGAAAGCATATTGGTTGGTAGTCCTCTCTCCCTCTACAAAGTGCTTTGCATTCAATTGGTGTATATATTTGGAATTTTGTTGAATGTGTCTGTGTTATCTTACCTATCATGTGTCTATGTTATATTCCCCCATTCCCTTCTTCATCTAGTAAAACACAACCATCATGAAATTGGGGACTGTTTCATTTTAGTCTTTCTATCTCCTGAACATAGTTGGCATTTAACTCACTGAACCAAGGAAGAACTGTGACCCTGAACTCTTATACTCTTGCTGTCATTTCTGGTGTGGCACATATGTTCCAGCAGTCATTCATGCCTAAATATGAAGGCTGACCCTTGACATTTCCATTAATGATAATGCTTATAGTTTGCAAAGAATTCGGGGGAAGGGGTGTTTCTGTTAACCAAACATACAGGTCTGTCAGGGAGGGCATTGCCAGACCAGAAACTGTAGGCAGTTAGCTGATATGGTAGATAAAGCACTAGCCTGTGAGTTAGGAAGATCTGAGTTCAAAACCCCCCTCAGACACCTGATAGTTGTGTGACCCTGGGCAAGTCACTTAACATTTCTATGCTAGTATCTTCATCTGTAAAAAGAAGGGGTTGGACTTGATGGTTTCTGAGGTTTCATCTGTCTTTAAGGTTGTGATCTATTCTTTTTAAACACATGCTGTAGGACACAATGCTAAAACACTTAATTCCTAGAATCCGTTTTCACTTTCCTCATTTCACTTTTAGAGAGCTTGGGACAAAAAAAAAAAAAATCAAACAAAACATTCTAGGGATACCGGCTTCCAAGTCTCCTGTGACATAATATTGCTTCATTGTCAAGTTGCTGTTTGCATAACATTTTACAAAACTGTTACACACACTTGCAATCTCCTCTGGACCTCCCAACTGTTCTGAGGAAGCCAATGCACAAGCCTGACTTCTCCCATGCTCCCAAGCCTCTCCCATGCTACCCTTCTCCATTCTGAATATAGCTTAGACTCCTCAGAGCACAGCATGATTGGCACCCTGGTCAGGCCTCAGAAAGGGTGTCACTCCCTGGTGACAATGATATGAGCTAAAAGGAATTCATCTCAATGGAGCAAGAATTCCTTGAAGCAGTTACCAAAACACAGACATATAACCGGATGTCTAAGTTGGGAGAGGGTGAACTGGGAGAACCACGAGCCCAAAGGAAACAAAACAGAAATGAATCAATGCATCTCATTTGCACAAATCTCACTTTTCCTCTGGCCCTTAACCTGCCTGAACCCATCCTTGCACTTGGAAGAAAATTAACAGCCCTGGAAGCTTCAGTATTCCATACTTGATTCAGAAATGCCCTCACAACTGCACTGCACTCCAGGAATGTGTCTGTGTTCAATCCTACTCCAAAAAGGGAGTGACCCTGGGTACAGAGCAAGACTCACCCTAGAGACGAACTGTTCCAGAATGGAAACAGATTGTCCCCGAAATCCAGGGAGCTATCTCTTGCCCTTTCCAGGAAGTTGTTAATTGAAACACACAGTTCTACAGAAAGAAGGATTTTTTTAAAAAAATGCAAAAAAAGTCCACTTACTGACACAAGAAATAAGATCATTAAATCTTTCCTTAGGAAAGAGGGGGTTTTCCAGCCCACGGAAAAAGAGTTTCAGAACTCCTGCAACTGAGTTAATGTCATGGTTACTTTGGTCATCAGCCAAAGGATTTTCACCTAAAATAAATAAGTAAAAAACAAATTATTCATATACTTTTGTTCATTCTGATCAAAACCACAGACATTTCTTTACAAGGTTGTTAATTATAATTATGATCTGTGAGGTTTTATATGGGACTAAAATTAAAATTACTGGTTTAGAAATCCCACCCTGTGATTACACTAAAAATAGTAGGCTAAAATAAAGCTGTTTTAAAATCTTGTTACCAAATAATAACTTACAATTTACCAAAATGTAAAGAAAAAAAAGTTGTGGCATTCATAATGCTACCCAAGTTTCTTTCCTCTTCCAAAGAGCAATCTAACATTAACATTTGAATTTAATTCTCTTCCCAGACTCCCCATGCCACAGTGTAAAAATTCAATATGTGTGTGCCTGGGGAAGCTCCGTGTTTCAGAAGTAATGCAGACTAATCTTGCCAAGTTCTGCAAGAATATGATTGTTCCCCTGCTCCCCCCACCTCCAGATAAATCTACTCTAAATGGATAGAATCTTAAGTATCTGAAGATTTGGTAGCATTTTCAGGCTATTTAGAAGGGTTGATTAGAAAAATGCAGCCTTATTTGTCAGAAATGGGGAAAAGTGGTCTTTTTTTGGGTGTGTGATGGTGTTTAACTTTTTGTTCTGTATTGCATCCTATATTTGTAAGTGTACAATGCACCCTATTTATGGTGTTACATTTTGGGGGCATTGGAGTAGACCAGTATACCCCTTAATCCCTATTATACACTCTTTTATAAGGTTACCCACTTTGTAAAGAGAGATATCAAATCAGTGTGGTTAAACACATTGAAAGAGCCAATATTGAGGCCAAGAAAATATCTCACAGGCTGATTCCTGGTTCCGTGTTTAAATCATGTTTGCCATAAAGCTACTCTCCTAGAAAGGCACATATTATATCTATTATGCAGAAACTCAGCTATTTCACAGAACACTCACCTTTCACTCTATGATTTGTTAACTTCAATGAAGAATTCTTTGGTTCCTGAACAAACAACCTCTCATTTCCCTTTCTTATTACTAGGAACAGTGTAATAGGAAATCACTGATAAATATAACCATTTTGTACCTCTTTAACATGGAGAAATCGCATATCTGAAATGAAGTTCTGCTGCTTATAAAAGAATTATCTGGCTTTTTAGGACCTTTGGATTGAAGAGGGACTCTTTCATACAGAGATAGATTGTTCTCCTCTCATCCCAGAGGGTAGAAATTACCCAGAGTGCCAATATCAAGGCTGTGAAGGTTTGCAAGACACTGCCTTTAAAGTGTTATTAGGCTTTAATTTTTTTCTCAAGGGAGATGGGGAATGGCTGCTGCTGCAATTATAATGGGGGGGAGGGGGAGAGAGAGAGAGAGAGAGAGAGAGAGAGAGAGAGAGAGAGAGAGAGAGAGAGAGAGAGAATATCTTTGTCTGAGTGAGAGAGAGAAACTTTGGTGACATTATGAATACAACAACTTTTTTTTTCTTTACACGAGATCAGGAAGAGTAAATCTCGGTGGCTGGGGGCTCAGGAGCTATATGAAAGAGAATGAGAGAGTCTTCCAGATTTTATAACTCCTTGAAAAACAGAGAAAGGTTCTGGTTGTGTGGCTTGAGATATTAATGAGCAGTTTTAAAAGAGGAAAATTCTCTTGGAGGTAGTAGACATAAGTTATTCCTTGTTTTTCTTCAAATATACTCAGAAGATCTTTCGCCTAGGGAGTAGAGGTGAAGGAGGTGTTTAGAGGGTAAGTCACACCCAGGGTAAGGCAAGAGGGAGTGGCTTGAAAGGACTAGCGATGTCCACATTCCAAAGGTGGGAGGTAGCTAAGATGGAATAGTTCATTTTCTGTTAACCTAAACACCTCCAGCCCTGTTACTACTACATAATAATATTCCTACGTGACATTTAAGATTATTTCCATTTGAATGAGAACAACATACCCCCAAACCCCAACCATAACAAAAGAAAAAATTACTAAGAATTTCTGAGGTGAAATAATGGGGCCCATGCAATGTTAGTGGCCAGCTGAAAAACTGCATCCTTTGGTAGAGTTGGGCTTATGACAACCATCAAATCACACAAAAGTTTTACTGCATTCAGCTTAGTGCTAGGACTCATGGTGCTGTGGTTTTTGGTAGTTGCTGATTTCCATCAAATATCACAAACTGGTATGTAAGAAGGAGAAAACAAAACAAGATGATTTTTTTTTTAAACTAAAGTCTAGTTGTTTCAATGCAGGAACTCGGCATCATTTCAAAGATGGATGTGCATTGTCATTTATTTACTCATGAGCAGAGAGAAGTGGCAGCTAACCCCTAGGTCGCTCTCTAACCCTTTTCCCCTTTTCCCCAGATTATTTATCCAAAACATAGATGAGGATGTCATGGGTGATGATCCTGAGCCTTAACTTTGAAGAAAGGTAAGGAATGGATGATTGGAAGAAAGGATGATGGGGCTGACATATTTACTTTTTTAGATGTAAATACATTTCTATGGAATGGGGATAAACTTTAAACCATTATGGACATTAATTAATAATTAATAACATTTTAGCAAGGTTGAATTGATAGCTAAATGAAATTAGGTTAGGTAGCAGGGAACTAAATATAGAGAGGACATCAGGAAATGGACAGAAAGAGGAAGCAGGAAGGCACTAGATGGGTCACAGTCTTATGGATAGCTTTCCCTGGTGATACTACTCAGAATCACTTCGCATAGTGCTTTTGTACGCTGCCCATCTTGTCCTAAATCAGGATGCAATGTTTTAATGCTTCTTAGACTTTGGCTAATAAGTCACATCTTTACTAATTCCCCTGCACAGATTTTTGTACCATTTTTCTTATGTGAAATTACTTCTCTCTCTTCTTCCTACCCCCTCCATTCAAAGTTTTATGTAGAGAGTTGCACAGAGTGGTAATGTTCCTGTGACACTAAAGAAAATGATGCATTTTTAACAGCATTTAAAAAATTGTCTTTCCCTTGGTTCATATGGATAAAAATACAATTACCTCTCTCAAATGAATTTTTAATGTCATTGACTTCCACCTGGGAGCCAGACACTCTGAAAATTCCCTGATGCTGAAGACCTACAAAAGACAGAATGGCATGGGAAAAAAGGTCAAAAATTGTAGCCCATCCTCTGGGCCCCTTTTGCAAATGACTCAACAAATAAGAAGATAAGTTTACTTAAAATCCACAGGGTAGTTAATGTTTGCAACTTACCATACAGATTGATAAACCTGATGCAGCTTTCCACAATGAGGGGGATGACTTGCCCCGAATCCTGCAGAAAGAAATGGAAATCAATTGACCTCAACTGAGAACACCTAATCACATGTAAAATTAATGTTTGGTGTTTCATTCAACTTAATTAAAGTCAAAGAACCAAATCCTTAAAAATAAATTCTTCTTTCCCTTTCCCACCACACGCTCTTTTATAAGGTGGAAAGAAAGGGAGAGGACATTATTTATATTCATATAAAGGTGTATTTCAGTTCTGAAGCAAGCCAAATCAAACACAGTGGAAATAGTCCCAGTTCTGACCCAATTCCCTATGTCTGCATAGTAATCCAAATTTCCCTTACAGATCTAATTGACAAGGAACATTTTTCAAACTAAATTTTGTACCTGCTTGGGAAAGCTGATTGCTAAATGTTGACTGCCAGCATTTGCTCCTTGGAAATTGTAAATGCTACAAATGAGGGCTCGATTTATTGTTTTGTTGATTGCCCCTACTTAAAGTGACAATGCAGATTAAATTTAAAAGTATTATGCTTTTTTGAAGAACCATTTGTTAAACATTTACCAGTATAGCCCCTGCCAATACCTCTCATAAAGATATTGGAAAAAAAAATCCCAGGAGCTAATAACTAGCGTTTATAAAGTGCTTATTACGTGGTAGGCAATTTACAAATATTATTTCACTAGATTACAGAATCTGGATCAGTTGGGACCTTAGAGTTCATCCAGTTCAACATCATGGTTCAGAGAGAAATGTCCCAAAATGTCTCCAGCTAAAGATTCCCCATTAGATGGTGTCTCTATTCTGAAGCTCAGTGAGAAGAGCTTGCAAATGTAGCTCATAGTACTGAATTTGTTTAGTTCGCATCAGAACTTACTCAAAAATAATGAAGTGTCTTTCCCTGCTCCCCTTCCCTCAAGCACTTTCTCCATGATTCAAAATTTTATTTATTTAAAAAAAATATCACACTTGGGTGCATCAGATTTGTTTATACTGACATTTTGTCTGAAACTTCCATTTTCATATCTTGTGGCAGCTTAAGGTCTTTGAGTAAATGTGAATTATGGTAGTACTTTGAGTATTTATTGATATAGGAGATGGAGACTGTAGTCTCAATTAAACATGTACTAATGTCATGCACTGTCTGTAGTTTAAAAAAAAGGTTACTGCCTACAAAATTAATTTTTCATGTACTTTTCAAAAACAGCTTTCCTATGAATTAGATCTTTTATGGAAACATTAGCTCAAACATGATGGCTTTACATCAGGCACTAATTCACAGGGAATTTTTAATATGAACCACAACAAGAAAAGGTTTGAATCTCACCTCTGACAATGACAAGCTGAATGGTTTTCTGGATGTCTTAAAACAATTCAAAATAGACCTTTCCGTTTAAGGAATGGATTAAGAATTGGGTATACCATGGTTCTGCCATTTAAACATTTTTCTCCCGGTAGAATATAAGCTCCATGAGTCCACGGGCTGTTTTGCTTCTTAATGTGTGTGTGTACACACACACACACACACACACACATTTATATACACCCAACACCTATTATCGAGTCTGATAGCTTTTCACAACTGCCTGTTGTTTGATTGCTGATTCCAAGGATGGATAATATCGTTCCAAGGAAGATAGTGGTTGTAATGAAAAATGTGAGAAGCGGTTTTATTGTGCTATGTTTCACTTTTAATAGTTCAGGGTGGTTCTGTAAATATTATTCAGTTCAATTTCCTGAGTTAACTGTCATGAGTCTGCTTCAAGGGTATCAATTTCCCGCTTTTCTTTAGGGGGTATTTTTGGCAATGAAAACAGGACTTTGCTCTGAATTGGACAATGAATGGTCGATTGGATAGCAATAGGGTAATTAACACCAAGATTTATAGTTTTGATGAGCTGATTCATCTTTAAAAAATGGTACATTTGTATCATTTAAAGGGAGTAACCTTTTACAGAAACAAATAAAAGAATGCTGTAATCTATAATAGCATTGTGTTTAAATGTCAGCAAAAAAGGGCAGAATATTAGTTTGCACATTTGATGTACTTAATGCTTTTAAAAAAAAAGAAAAGAAAGAACACAGAGAACCAAAGGTGATCAAAAGGAAAATGTTTGCATTAAGAGAGCTCCAAAGAGAACATCATGTTTTCATAGTATTCTTAAACTATGTATGCATTCCCTCTCTATTTAGCCGGTTTATTGCTAGTCATGAATTTTGTGAATGCTAAGTATTTAAACTCAGGCTTTAACAGATAATATTTTATGAGCACTAAGAACTTGGGGATGTTTTTCTATGGACCACCAAGCCAGTTTTGTGAATATGAACAATTTTTTTTGTACCTCATTTTCTCCAGCTGTACAATGGGAAAAATAATTTGACTCCAACTACTTCACAGATATGTTATGGGGGCGGGGGGAGAGAAATAAATGTAGATCTGCCATATCTAATCTAGTAAAAAGAATACTTGAGCATCAGGAGGTTTGAATCTCACCTCTGACAATGACAAGCTGAATGAATATAGACAAGTGACTTAACCTGTGTTCCAGTTTTTCCCTTGTAAAATGTGTGCACAAATACATGAAATGTCTATCTCACAGGGTTGCTAGGAGGATTAATTGCCATAATGTATATAAAACACTTTGAAGGCATTAATGTCCTATACAAATGCCAATTACTGTTTATCTGGCATTACTGAGGAATGAACAGCTTCACTGACATAAATATTCTGGACAAGTGAAACATAACCTCTCCCATTGCCAAATATTTACTTAGGACAATGTTTTTGATGGAAATCTTCCTAAATTATATTAAAAGCTTCCCCATCTTTATAAACAGAGAAGACTGAAGATAATTTAACCCTTTCTTGTTAACTTCTGATGACTCAGGGTCATTATAAAACATATATTGGTCTTAGGCCCTCTTTGTAGTTTTTTCCTTAACCTTTTGTCAGAATAACACCCTGGCCTAGAAATTCCTATCTTCCCTCTCACCTTCCCCCTCTGTAGCTTCTAATCTGCTATAAGTGGAGAAATAAAATAACCAAATTTACTAATCATGTTAAGATTTAAAGAGTGAAAATTTGAAAGTCTAGTGCTACTACAGGAAATTTATGATATGTTTTTTGACACTGATGGGCCTTTTCCTTTAGAAGTTTAGGGATGAAGCTACTTCAAGTCCAGATAAATGGGATAATATAATTAAGCAGTAAATGGATCTTTTTTAAAAATAAAATTGCTGTGGGTTTAACAGGTAAGGATGTGACCCTACATGAAATATGCCCTTCCCATGTGATAATTTATTTCAATGAGGAGAAACAGATCCTTTCTCTTTTATGAACAATCAATCAAGGCTCTAACAGAAAGTCCCCAGGTTCACCCAGAAACCTGGCACCAAGATCTTAGGATCATGGGATTGTTGAGTGGGAAGGAACCTTGGAGAATACCCCCTAATTTTACAGCTGAAGATACTGAGGTCCAGAAAAGGAAAGTGATGGATTAAATCAAGGTTCAGAGGGGGATAATAGAGCAAACTGTGGGTCAAACTTAAAATGGGCCCATTATCCAAAGACTAAAATCTATGAGCAGTTGAGTCACCTTACCAAAAGTTCTGATTTCCAGTATGAGATGTCTTCTAAATGGACATAATAGAGCAATGGAACTTTGGAAAGATGCCACATGTAATTAGATAACTCATTAGAGACATCAGGCAGTTCTATATGCCAGAGTTTTAAATTCCATGGGTCCAGTTTAAATGAAAATGTCTATTTGAATCAGCCAACTCTCTGAAAGCAAACATTTCTCTTTTAATGTGTGTTGAAGAGACCTGATTAAAGCCAAGCATGACTCCAACCTGAAAAGTGTGATGCAGAGAACAAGAGAGAGAGAGAGAGAGAGAGAGAGAGAGAGAGCACCTACACTCTCCCCACTAGCACTATACCTGATGTCTTGTGTGCGAATTCCTCCGTCCTCGGCTAGAAGTATTATTAGAAATACAGGATGAAAAGGAGATAGAGAGTAAACACAGCAGAGATACAAGATACAGACTATAAGGTCTCACAATTTCACCCAATATAATGAATTCCTCAAGTCATGGGAAATCCAAGCAATTTTGTTTTTTGGGCCCACTGCCACCCTATCCCACCTTGCCATGATGCTATCATTTTTTCTGTATAACTCATTTTGCAAACTGGAAAAACTGTTTAATCAAATTCTTGTAAAAGATAATATAGCCTCTCTTTACATAGGCCTTAAAAACAACAATAACAGCTCTCAACACCAGGTATACCTGGTGTAACAAACTAAACTAAGAGCAGGCAGGACCAACTCCCTCCTCTGAGGGAGTTTGATTCAAATATCAAATTCTCTTCTTTCCCCTCTGACTTCAGGAAATATTATATTGCTCTTCTGGGTAAGCAAAGAGCCCCAGGACAGACTTGTATATAATGATCTGCCTCCTTTTATAAGAGGCCTAGACCATTATAGTAATAAGTGTGGAGATGAGCCACCCAAATGGCTGGTGCCAGTACCTTGATGAATGTTTCCAAATCCCCATTAAACAACTTAGCATTATACTGTGATCGGGGTCTGGGCTTCCTGTGTTTCTGGGGCTTAGGGGGAACATTTGGAGGCCTAAGGGAAGGGAATATAATTACTGAGTAGAGAACAAATCAAACAATAAATAAAACACCCAAAGGTCATATCAAAATCACACATATAAGGAACCTCTGTTAAGTATTCATCACTGCCCACCCACATAAGAAGTACACTGTCTCTTCTCTGCCTTCCTTCTGTCCCTCCACCATTGACTTGATTTATTAATAAGACAATGAATCAAATCAGACCTTTGGTATTCCCTATAATTTATAGCTAGTATCATAATCCATCTGGATTGGTAGGGCAGAAGTCACATCAACTGGTCAACATAACACACATGCTAAGAAATCATAGGCTTACCAAAATAGTGACTTGGGTGGAATTTTCATGAATTTAAATGAAATGATTAATGGTTATATAATCTAATGTTCCATCAATGTTTAATAATAAAAATACCTCAGGAGAATTCTGGGATTTTTATCCTGGGTACTAGTGGCTATGGATAAATTATGAATACAAAAAGCAGGGTTCAAAAAGCTCCCTTCCCTGGCTACCACCCCACAGTTGTATCCACATATTAGAATGTAAGTTCTCTCAAGGAAGGGATTTGTATCCTCAATGCTAATAGAGGGTCTGACTGACAGGAGGTGCTTAAACCTTATTAAATTGAAGATCCATTCCAATATTTTCTAAGGCGGAACAAATTGTATCTACCAATATTATTACTTTAAAAGAAACCATCAAACTATTTAAATATGTGTTTTTCATATAACAATTATAATGTGCTCAGTATAGAAGTCTTCCATCTGATCAAATCTGTATCGTTAATTATATATGCATCTATCTAAAATCATTGATTTAGAGGAAGAAAAGAACTTAGTCTAAATATCTAATTTCATAGATGAGTCAGCTAAGGTCCTATAAAGTGTTATCCATGGACAACCTGTGACCAAGTAGCAGAGACAGAATTAGAACCCAGACAAGTCTTTGGACTCCAAATTCAATTTTTTCCCCATATAGATATATATGTTTTACCCTACACACAATAAAAATTTGTTTCTTGCCTGAATTCTTTATTTGGATTATTTTATTGTGCAAAAGCTTAGACTGCAGAGCGGGAGCTTCCTAACCCATTTCCAATATATTTATTTTTGATATCACATTTATTTTCATCATGTATACCACTAAAGAGATCTCTTAAGCTTATCTTCCATAGCAGATCTCATAAGGAAGCTTAGGGACGATCTAGTCCAATTCCTTCAGTTTAGAGATGAGACAACCTGAGGACCAGAGAGCTAAGCAAAGTTGGGACTCACACAGAGGTTCTTATCTTCCAAAAGGGCAACCTGAATTCATTTCATATATGATTGTGCTAAACCGAAAGACATAGAGGAAGGTACCTACATTTGGCTGGCATTTGTCTCTAGTTACTATGGAGGTATAGGATTTTATGATATTTTTTAAAAAGGGGGAAAAAGTTCTTATAAGGTACAGCAGAAAATATGGCATCCCGGGAAATAGATCAGAGCTAAATCTTTTGGAAAATGTACTTATTTAGTTAATAATAGATATTACAAACTCATGAGCTTCCTACTTCCTGACTGAAAAGCTACTAATGAATTCATGTCTACTGAGAAACTTGGCCACGTACGTAGAATAAAGCTGCAAAAATGAAGAATTAGCTCTGTCCCTCTGTCTTAAAAGTGAACAAATTTGGCTGCTAAGGGACCAAAAGATGATAGTTTCATTGGCAATCTGCTTTTCAGCTTCCTAGCATATTTGAAGAATTCAGCTGCAGCTATGCTCACCTGAGCAGTGGGGCAGAAGGCCTTGAACCCATGACTTGCAGGCAAATTTGTGCTTTTGTAATGGTCAAGAGAAAAAAATGAGAAGGACAAAGAGGAGGACTATGACTGAATGTCAAGCTCTTAGCTAAGTAGGCTGGGATTTTCTGCTATCACTATAATTACTGGGTTAGCTTTTGCAATCTTAATTAGGAGGTGAGAAAAGACATGTGGACTAATGAATAGAAAATGCCCCAGGAGGGAAGGAACAACTCAGTTGCTGCCCAGTGGGTCCTTTGAATAGCAAAGATGTGACAATGGGTGGCATCTAACTACTTCAGTCATTTTACACAGATCAAAAAGCTTCCTATTCATTAGAGTCTATGACAATGAAATGGCTTTTTAAAATGAGGGTTTTCTCCGCTGGGTCCATTGTTTTTGGAAGGTCACTGATTAAAGGGAAAAAGAAATCGGAAGACTTATATCAAGCTAGAATCTCATTTAAATATCTGTGGGCAACGTAGGTCTCAAAACACAGCTAAAGCTTCAGCCTTATAATAGGTGAAACTATTAGAAACAGGTCAACGGCACCAGTGTCTTGGATGACTTCTAAATGTTATACTCAAAGGCTTGACAATTGCTCCATTAAAAGAAGCTGTTATCTGAAATGGGCTAGTGTTCTAATACTGGCCTGATGAAGGAAATTTATTAAAATGGAGTGTCAGAAAAGGAGGGGAAGAAAAGCCCATGTCAAAGAAATCTCTCCGGGGTAGCAAAAAAGCAAGGACAAGAAGGTTGCCCATTGATTGTGGATTGGTAGAACAAATTGCGGTCTGTGGACATAACGGAACATTATTGTACCATAAGAAATGCTGACTATGAGCAACTCAGGCAAAACACTGGAAGATTTGACATTGAGCCAAGTAGGATGAACTGGGAGAACCACATACTCAAAGAATATAATAATGTAAATAAAAAAGGTAAAAAGTAGCTAAGCTCAGATTCCTGTCAATGATCAGTCTTGGTCCTAGAGCACACATAATGAAACATTTCCTTCACCTTGGGAGAGGGGTGGAAGTCCATAGGCATAGAATGGTATGTATTCTGTCAGGGACATTTGTTTTGTTGATTGGTTTTGCTTAATTGTGTTTCTTTGTCAATGGGAGATGATGTAATATTGGGAAATGATTGGTACAGAAAACCAACTGCTGTTGCTAATTGGTTGCCAAAGAATTTTAAAAGCTTAGCCATGTTTTTTTTAAAACCTTGAAAAAACAATAGCCATAATTCTGTCTAGTCGGTTCACTAAAAAAAAAACCAAAAAAGACAGGTTCACTTTCAAATAGGAACATTATTAAAGTTCTGAAAACCATCTGGTCAATTTGGGTGAAAGGCAAACAAAGCCTTTTCCTAAATACCTCTCAGTCCAAAGAGAACTTGGCATCCCACTGTAAAATCTTTCTAATGTTGATTAGAATTGCTCCCAATGCTGCTATATCAGCCTTTAAAGAGACAACCAAACCTTCCTGACTTTTCCCAATCTGAACTGGAGTCGGCTTAAACAATCATTTCCATCGAATCACCCAGAGTTGTGGCTCCGAAGTCTTTAGATAACAGAAAAACTACAACTATCTGAAAGGGTTAAAGTTGAAGAAGATGTTTCGTTTTGTTTGAAGGGATAGAGAGTTACCTCATTTGGGTCATTCCACAAGGACAAGATGGGACAAAACCAAGCCTTGATGGCAGTTCACATAAAAAAGACTTGGGGGTTTTTAGTGGGCTTCAGGTTGGTGTAAGTCTACAGTGTAAAAGGCTAATCTCCCCCCCAAAACAAACAAAAACAAATGTTATTTTGGGGTGCTTGGTGTCTAGGACTAGGGATGGGAGTAGTGCTCCTGTACTGTGTCCTGACTCGATCCTCTCTCTATTTCTGGTGCCACGTTTTAGAAGAAAGACTAATAAATTTAGCCAAGGTAGTAAAGAGTCTCAATACGATTTCATATGAGCATCAGTTGAAAAAACTGGAGATGTTTAGCCTGTAAAAGTCTTGGGGACTGTGGGGGTGGGGTAATGGAGGGGACAGGCTAGCTGTTTCCAAACATTCGCACTAGGTAACAGGGAGTAGGTGTTTGTTATGCTTGACCCCTTGGACCACAACCTGGAGGACTGGGTCAAACTTGAAAAAGAAGCCTCTATAGCTTAGACATCAGGAAAAAGCTTCCTAACAATTCAAGTGGAAAAGGGTGGTTCTTCCCTTCCCTAGATCTTTTCTCACAAGCGGCAGCAAGATCGTTTACTTATCTTCAACGGTACAGAAGGAATTCTCATTCAGGTATGAGTTGGACTAGAAGGCCTCCACGATCTGTCTCGATTCTCTAATCTCTCTTCTCAACAAAGGACGAGGGTGGGAGGAAGTAACTACATATGATTTTTTTCAGTGTGCTTCCAAGCAGAATAGATCTTCCCGTAAAAATGATTGTTAACTGAATGATCTAATCCTATAATCCCCTTTTGCTGGGAATCTTTCTGGAGCCTCTAAGTGCTCTGATTCAGACAATCTAAGACCCATTCTCCTTGGGCTCCTGTTACCAAATCACCTCCCAAGAACACTTTACTGTCCCACTGGGAAGCCCTGAGAATTACATAAAAGCAAATCCAGTTTTACCAGAAACCTGAATCTACTACACTGATCAATGGGTTTCACATACACTGGTTAAAACCTATCCATTTCTGATGATTAAAAATTTTCGTTGTCCCTTAACAAGAAGTAGGAATAACAAAGATAGGTTACGAGCAATGCTCAAACATGTTCCTACCTCGTGGTCGTATATTCAGCTCTGTGACCTAAGGGAACACGCACACAAAAAATAGGTTAAGTTGATGGAAACAGATCATGAAGTCTATTTTCTATTTCTTTATCACTTACCATTACAATACTTTTTTTGTATACATCAAGTTTACAATTACACACTAAGTAAATATTAGTATCCTACTCGGAAACATGAGATTAACATAAACTGAGAAACACATTCCAAAGCAAGTATTTCCAATATCCCAATTGTAATACAAAAAAAAAACAAAACCGTAGGCCAATTTGAAATCATGCATAATGTCTCTAAAAAGTCAGACCAGCTTATGTTTTTACTGAATTACACTGGTCATAAATTGATACCTTCTCACAAGATTGACTTTCATTGATTCATATCCTATACATCCCTCTGCTCAAACTTTCTGGGTGTTAAAGAAAAAATGCTCTGCTATGAGATTTAAAAGCCAACTCCGATAGAACAGGGACAGTTTCCCTTGTATCCCCAGCCTTTAGTATGTATATAGCAAAAACACACACATACACACATACTACAGTTTATGAATTATAGTATATAGTAGTATATAGCAAATCCTTAATAAATACTGAATTGAACAGAAATGAATCTGAAGGTTCAAAACCAGAGAACAGTCTCTTGTGAACTCAATTCTGTATCTTCTTGCCTGAGACCAAAGAGAGGAAGAGAAACAAGCTACTATCTGGCATTCTTAGGGAATGGGGAGGGAGGTCTGATGTTCCTACTTTTATGTAGGAACATTATCCTTACTTGATCCTAGATGTTAAGGCTAAGGATAACAGAATGATTAAATACTACCAAAATGCAATCAGGATCCAAATGCCAATTATTTATTTTGAATGGTTTGTATTGGGGAAGGGGGCAGAGCATATAGATTTATTTGGAAGTATTGACCTGCCTCTAGGTCAACTAGTTGGCTCAGTGGATAGGAACACTGAGCCTAGTGTCAGGAAGCCTGAATTCAAATCTAGCCTCAGACGCTTTACTAGCTGTGTGACCCTAGGCAAGTTACTTAACTTGTTTGCCTTAATCCGCTGGAGAAAGAAATGGTAAACCAGTCCACTATCTTTGCCAAGAAAACCCCATGGACAGTATGGTCCATGGGGTCACAAAGAGTTGGAGATGACTGAAAAACAACATTGACCAGATTTAAATAGGTATTTTTGTTGCAATGTGCAATTAGAGACCTGGGAGGTGATTAGATTTTCTAATCACATATGACATTTTGATCATTGACATTAAGGTTTGACAGCGTTCAGTTATGATGCTTCTCCTAACACATGAATGAGCTCAAAACCTTCCATTTGGATTCCCTGTCACTCAAAATGATGGGCCCTTTTTATAGAATGTTGTCTCTTCAGTTTTGTTCTCATGCATGATTTGGTGTTTGTGTAGTGCTCCCACAATCTAAGCTAATTTTAAGTTTGCATGGGTTTAAGGTTGACATCTGCTCTGATATTTCAGGGCTGGCCAGGAGAGAATGAAGGGTGCATTTGGCACCCTAACATGCTCTAAGGCAACCCAACATTCTCCAGTTTTGTTGTTGTTGAGTTGTTTCAGTCTTGTCTGTGCCACCTGGGGTTTTCTTGGCAAAGATACTGGACTGGTTTGCCATTTCCTCTCGAGCTCATTTTACAGATGAGGAAACTGAGGCAAACAGGGTTAAGTCACTTGTCCAGGATCATAGCTAGTAAGTGTCTGAAGCTGGATTTGAACTCAAAAATAGGAATCTTCCTGACTCCAGACCTGGTACTCTATCCACTGTGCCACATAACTACCCTACATTATTCTATAATAGCTTGGAAATAGACCTGTCCCAAGAAGATTATTTTGAAGTACAACCCTTTGTATCACAGTTCCTGGAATGTTCTCCCTTCTTTACTTTATCTCTTAGCCTCTTGTAATCCCTAGCTCTATCCCACTACATGAGACCTTTCCTGATTCTCCCAAGTTGTCAGGGCTCTCTCCCCACTCCCAATATTCCGTATTTGTGTACATGTTCTATCCATTGTATACTGCCACCCACCCACCCACCCCAATCCCTACCTATTCCATGAAGTCCCTTGAGGAAATTAAACAGAGCAATCCAAGGATTCTAATTTGATGAAGTTTTTAACTGCCTTATTATAGGTGATGAAGGAGCTCTACCAAGTCACTAGGGGATTTTCTAGCCAAGCATCCCCTCTTGTCTACTAATCTGCCATCAGGTATTTGGTAGCTCTCCATCTGATGAAGAATGTTAAGCCAGTTACCTCTTGGGGAAGAGCTGACTCACTGAAAGTCATACCTGGAATCACAGAGTTTTAAGTTGGGACTACTGAGGCCCAGAGAAGTTACTTGCCCAAGGACACAGATAAAAAATGACAAAATGGAGATTAAAGTCCAGGTCTTCTGTTCCCAAAGTTAGTGATTTTTTACTCCAATAGTTGTTGCCTCTAATTACTATTTAAGAGTGAAGTCTTTATTATTAAAGACTTTATTATTAAGGGTTAAGAACCTGTAATGGGCAGCTAGGTGGCACTGGGGATAGAGTGCTGGGCCTGGAGTCAGGAAGACTCATGTTCCTGAGTTCAAACTAGCTGTGTGACTCTGGGCAAGTCACCTGACCCTTTTTGCCTCAGTTTCCTCATCTGTAAAATGAGTTGGAGAAGGAAATGGCCGTGAAGAGTCAGATGTGACTGGATCACAACAACAAAAGAACTCTGTAATGGTTCTTCCCTTTCTTGTAGGGGTGGATGGGAATACTTACCATGAAGTTGGGGCTGCACTCTGACCCTTTGTCAAAGGGCATGCATGACCCAGCATTTTCTAATTGGTCCCCATGATCGATAGGATTATGGAGAAGATGAATAACAATGAAGCCAGGAAAGTGTAGGGCTTTGTCATCTGTACAGAAATATGTAAGCCCTTGATTTATTTGGCTAAGTGGAGATATCTGTGAAAGCTCATTGGTGTGTTATCAGAACTGAGCCCCATTCTTAACTTTTACAAATATATTTTGTCAATATACAATATCAGAAAAAGCATCCCCCCTCCAAAAAACAAAACAGTATGTCATAGTAAATATAGAGACAACCTCAGAGTCTGGAAGCCCTGAGTTCAAGTCCTGCTTTTTATACAGTTGTATGACTCTGGACAGGTCACTTAGCCACTTTTCAAGACTGCACGTGGAAGACAAGATGTTGACCGTGGGATTTCCTCATCCCTATTTCATTGAAACTATAGGTCTAATTCCCATCTCCTATAGTACCAGCAGCATAAATTCCCTCGAATACTGACTCAAATAATTAGTAGAGTCCTACGTAATTCCAAAGCTCACAAAACTGACACTGATTAGAAGCATTAACAGTCAAAAAGCTAAAAGTGGACGGAGACACAGAGTGCAGTTGACAAACATATTCCTGAGACAAGGACTTTGTAGGTAATTTTCTAACCTTTCTCTTTTCCTTAAAATGAGAAGCATCTATGGAGGAGCAGTCCTAGAAAAAGCAATTATTCATATTCAGGCTTTCTTTAGAAACTATACTTATTCAAATGCCAATAAAAGAGAGTAGCCAAATAACCTATTTAATTTTGTTCTCAGAAGCCTTAAGTCATAGACTAGAAACAGAGATGTATATAAATTAAGCTTCCAGTGTCAGACCCTCTGAATTAAGCAAAAAAGAAAAAAATCAATAATCAAAAATCAGAAAAAAAAAAACCAAACCAAAAAACTTGTACTGATTAAAGTCAGCCCCTTTAACTTCAAAAGTGCACGAAAAACACCCCCCCAAAGGAAACATAACAAAAAACAACCAAAATATGACACTGATTGGAAAAGCTCATTGTCCAATTTTTTAAAAGTCCAAACCAATTCCTTTATACACTGGCTCTATTCAGTATACTCAATTTTGTTAAAAACAAAACAAAACAAAACAATACAAAGCATTGGGCCATTAAAATAATGTTATTGTATTGTGTTATTGAAAAATAAAGCTTTTTTTGGTCTCATCTATGCCAACCTATTCTCTAGTTTCTTCCTAAATTTCAGTGAGCTTAAATAATTAACTTTTGATGATCATTTCAATGATGTCACCTCTGCTATGAGAGCAGCAAAGTAAGTTTCGTAAAAGTGTAAGTCAATCAGTGAGAATTTCTTAAGCACTTACTCTGTACTAGACACAGTGCTAAGCATTGGGGATATAGTCCCTGTCCTCAAGTGGCTTACTTTCTAATGGAGAAGACAGTATATATAAATCAGAACATTCAGAAATACAGAGTTGATAGAAGGCAACCTCAGAGGATGGTGCTGGTAAGGCCAAGAAAAGTCTGCTGGCGGGGGTGGTACTTGAGCTGGGTCTTAAAGGAAGACAAGGATCCCAAGTCAGAGGTTGGGAAGGAGAGGATTCCAGGTATGGGGAATGGCCAGTTGTTGCTATTTTTCCTTCTTTCTCAAAGAGGACCATGACATTGGGAAGGTGATGCCATGACTTGCAAGTGAATTGGATTTAAGTGAGGCAGGGCTGTGTAAAGTCATCAACCTCACTCTCTCCTCTGGAATCATCTGGGTCCAGCGGCAAGATATAGATCAGGGTGACTGGAGATGGCCCTGGGGAATGACTAGTACAAATGCAACAGACAGAGAAGATGGAGAGTTGGGTTGTGTGTGAGGTTACAAGTAGGCCAGTAGGGGTAGAGTGCATGGAAATAGAATGTGAGAAGATTAGAAAGGCAACAAGGATCTAGGTTGTGAAGAGCTTTAAATGTCAAATAAAGGACTTTATATTTGATCTTGGAGGCAGTAGGGAATTAGAGAGAGAATGTGACCATGGTCATACCTATGCTTTAGGAAAACCCCTTTGGCAACAGCATTGGATGTATTGGAGTACACTTGAGACAGGGAGACCATTTAGCAAGCTTTCACAGTAGTCCACAGAAGAGGTTGATAAGGACCTGAGGAGATGACTGAGGATGGTATCTGTGTGGGTAGAGAGAAGGGGATATACAACAGATATGGAGAACAGAATGACGAGATTGGGCAACTGACTGGATATGTGAGGTAAGAGAAGAGTTGTGAATGACACTAGAGTTGTAGAACTGGATGACTGGAAGGAAGAGAATGTCCTTGAAAGTAATAGGGTCAAAAAGCAAATCATAACATGGCTAACCCCATGTCTGCAACTGCCACTTTACCTGTATAAGATCCATTGGGTAAATCTTTGAGTTAAGATCTATTTGTTTTACCACAAAGGTGACTTTTGTAGTAATATGTATAATATAATTTTAGTAATAGGTGTAATATTACTAATAATGTGTGTAATATAATTCACACATGCAATTTCTGTTGTGCCATCTCAGACCTTTATGGCCCCTTTCCTGGTGCCCTTACATCATCCAGGCTTACTTATACCTTCCTTTAGGCTATATAAAGGCAGTGTTGTTGAGATGTTTCAGTCATATCTGATTTTCTGTGACCCCATTTGGGATTTTCTTGGCAAAGACACTGGAGTGGTTTGTCATTTCCTTCTCTAACTCATTTTATAGTTGAATGGAGGCAAACAGGGTGAAGTGACTTGCCCAGGGTCACAGAGCTAAAAATATTTGAACTTACATCCTTCTGACTCCAGGCCTGGTGCACTCCACTGTGCCACTTCACTGTCTCTAAAGAGTATTTACTAATTATTAAGTGAGGAAGTACAATATATGAATTGTCCCCCAGGCAAGTGGTCTCACCAGAGCTCTCTTGGTCCCTACTAGCCATTACAGGGTATTCAGACTGCAGATGCCTAGACAGTCGCCTCCATTACTGAGCCTACAGCTTCAAATGGTGGTGCTAGCTGCCAGAGAAGTTAATCTAAGAGATGAAATGGAATATTATTCAAAATAGTAAAATATGTAATGTACAGTCTATATGGGGTTCACGAGCACAAAACTTCATCTTGTCCATGGTCTCCATTCTCAGTCACAGCTTCTCTCTGATACTCATAGATTCATAGGCTTAGCCTATTGGTATCATATAATTCATTCAAGATGGCAAAAATAAAAGAAACTAAACTCTCATATAAAGTCATCTAGGTCCATCTGTCTTCTGAACCTCCTTCCATTTGCTGTACCAGATCTCTGGATGTGGCAGAGAGTCCCAAACTACCCTCACCTGAAACTCATGGAAAAGAACAAGGGAAAGATGTGTGTGTTTTAGGGTTATGGACTATAATATGAGAGAGCAGGAGAGAAAGCAGTATTCTCCCCTTCAGTTCCTTAGCCTGATGATAATCAGAACAGATGCCAAGTCTGAGGACTCAGGATTCTCCTTCCTCATGCTGTTTTTCATCTCTGTTCAGTATAATTTCCCATCCTTCAAAATACCCCCCTGTTTCAAACTTCTGTATTTCTGTCATGGGCACCACCATCCTTCCAGTTACCTGAGCTCACAACTTAATGTCACCTTCAATTCCTTACTTTCTCTTCTAGCATTCATCTCTTTATCTCTACTCGCACAACCACCACCCAGGTTCAGGTGCTTATCACCTCTCACTGGGTCTACATATCAACAGACCCCTAAAATACAAAATCCTCATTCTTGTCTTGTAATTAACTTTTCCAACTTTATGAAATATTGCCCTCCTTCGTGTACTCACTCTATTTTCTAGTTGAACTGAACTCCTGTTCCCTGATCTCAACATACTATCTTCCACATTGAAGCATTCATACAAACTTTGTATCTAGTGCCTAGATCCCATTCCCTATCTTTGTCTTTGAGCATCCTTATCTAGTTTTGTTGTTTGTTCTTCATTCTGGAAAAGGGTCCTCTTTGATGGGGTCCAAGAGGGACCATGACATCAGGAAGATGATGTAGTGATGGGATGTAATGTAAATTGGATTTAAGTGAGGCAGGGTCATGCAAAGTCACCAGCCTTACTTTCTCCTCTGAAGTCACCTGGGTGCAGGGACAAGATATAGAACAGGACACTGGAGATGGCCCCCATCTACTTTTAGGACTCAGCTTAAGTGCAACTTCTTCCTTGAAGCTTTCCCTGCTATTCCCAGCTGCTTTTCTCTTTCTCCTCAAAAATTCCCCAAGCATTTTTTCCGGGTCTATCTCCACTGTTCGTCAGTTCCCTTTCCCTCTATTTAAATACAGCTTGTGTTATTCCTTCTTGACAACAAGTTTCTTGAAGACCATTTCACTTCTGTCTTTGTATACTAAGTGTGAAACTTAGGGCCTTGCACATAATAAGCAATTAATACAAAATTGTTTTTGAATTTAATTGCTCCACCCAGACAGGTTTCTTCCTCTTTGCCTTCAGACCACCCCTCACTCTGCAGAGTTGAAGTTAAGCCTGCCCTTGTATCTTCTGTACCTAACAAAATCCCACCCATCCTTCAAATCTATTTAATTCTCATTGATCCCTCTCACCTCTGATCTTCCAGGTTCCAGGGCACATATTCCTTTTACCAGTCATCCAGTGTCTTCAATTGTTAGTTAAATGTTTCATACACACATGATTTGTGTCCCTAATTAGATTTTGAAGATGTGGGCCATGTGATATCTACATTATTTGTATTCTTCATGCTGTTAGTATAAAATTACTCAATAAATACTTGCTAAGTTAATGAATGAGCGAATGAATTGAAAAGCCTTGCCATGGCCTCTGAAGACCTCAGGGATAAACAAGATCTAAACCAGACAATCTGAAACACAAAGCTCAAACAAACTGACTACATCTGCCATGGAGGGCATAGCGTCTTTCTCCCCCGCCAAGAAAAGGGAAAACCATATCAGGCTCCAACATTGACATAAAGAGTCAGCTGTGTGTGACTGAAGTCACATTCAAGTTAGACCAGTTGGTTTTCTTTCCCCAGGCTGGAAGGTTGGCCTATATTTGGTGTCATACCAACATCTGAAACAAAGAACAGACCTCCTATTATGTGGAGGGAATCCAGGTCCCTCAAGCAGAAGAGAAATGGTCCCGTGAGGAGTCAGCACCCTTGGCCACAAGAGCTTTGGGTGAATTTCCTGATTCTAGATAAAGAAATGACAAGCTTGGACTTCACCATGTACAATGCATCTGCACACTGTGGTGTAGTTTGGCTGCTGACAATGTGATCTGAGATACAGATTAACAACTGACCAGAATATAACAGTATTTAATAAAGGCATATTAAAATAATATTAAGAGTCTGGATTTTCCGTTGGGAATACATAGACTCTGTTCTAGACAGTGAATCACTTCCATAAAAACTCTCTGAATGTGACCTCAAGTGTCTTAACTCATGCAGTCTCTGGTGCCAAGAATGAATTCACAGAGCTAACTCTCATAAGAGTATCATTTGCAAAGTGACATCACACCTTCCAGGTAGAATGCAGAAAATACCTCTAAGCCTTAATGTTCACTGAGGATAAATGCTGCCTTTGTGCTCAGAAATGACTTTGGGGGTATGCTGCTCTATCAGACATTCTGGAAGAGATTTTGAAAAGAATGGGGGGGGGGGAGGGAGGGAGAGAGAGGGAGAAAGAGAGAGAGAGAGAGAGAGAGAGAGAGAGAGAGAGAGAGAGAGAGACAGAGAGAGAGAGAGAGAGAGAGAATGAGAATAAAAGAGAGAGACGGGAGGGAGATGGAGAGAGAGAGAGAGAGAGGCAGGGAGGAGAGAGAGACAGACTGACTCTTGAAAAGCTAAGAAAACTGGGCAAAGACGTACAGCCAAGTTTTCAAAAAACTTGCCATTTTGAGAGTTTTTCTTTCCCCTTACCTAAAAATTTTTACTTTATAGTTTGGAAGCAGAATTGGTCATTCAGCAAGCATTTATTAAGGGCCTACTATGAGGCTACAAGGGCAGCGAGGTGGTGCTCTGGATAGAACGCTGGGTCTGGAGTCAGGAAGACTCATCTTCCTGAGATCACATCTGGCCTCAGACACTTACTAGTTATGTGACTCTGGGCAAGTTAGGTGACTTATTTGCCTCTGTTTCCTCATCTGCAGAATGGAGATGATAATAACACCTATCTCCCAGGGTTGAGTGAAGAACAAATGATACTATTTGTAAAGTACTTTGCAAACCTTAAAGTGTTACACAAAGACTAACAATTATTATCACAGAAGCACATACAACATAAATGTCAGGTAAATTTTTTTTGCCGGGATAGCACTAGCACCTGGGAAGAGATGGGGATGGATAAAGAAAGTCTTAATGTACAACAGGGATTCTTAACTTTTTTCATACCATCAACTTCTCTGGCAGCCTAGAGACGACTATGAACCCTTCAGAATAGTTTTTAAAAATAACTGAAGGGAACGCTAAACTTCAGTTGGAGGTTAGAAATAGAAGAGGGCATTTGGGGCTGAATTCAGGAGGAAATAAAGAATTCTAAGAGGCAGAGGGGAGGGAGGAGTACACTCTAGACACGGGAGAAAACCAGTTCAAAGGCATGGAGATAAAAGATGGAGGAACAGCGAGAGAAGCGTTGTAATGTAGAATTAGGTTGGAAAGGAAAACGGAGGCCATGTTGTGAAAGGAAGTTTCTATTCTGTCCTAGAGGCAGTAGGAGTCTATTGGGGCTTATTGATTAGCAGAATGACACGGCATGAATTGCCCTTTAAAAATTCACTTTGGCACTTGAGTGTAGGACGATGGACTGACGAAGGGAGAGACCTGAGGCTAAGACATCATTTAGAAGACCACTGCAGTAGTCCACGTGAAAGGTGATGGCTGTGTGCTTAGAGAAAAGAGACCACTCGCTGATACTGAAAAGTTAGGTAGGAAATTTGTTTACTTTCTGGGAAAGGCAAAGACATGATTCATAACCTTCCTTTCACTTTCAACTAAATCTAAGCAGGCCCTATACAACATGAATAAAAGAGAGCTCAGGCAAACGGGCTATAGGGCAGCTAAAGTGGGGATTTGATCTTATATTTCCATTTTGATTTTAAATTTTACAAACAAACTCAGAAGCACTAACTGAATCATACAGAGCCCTCTTTTCCTTGGAATAATTTTATTCCTACTCAGGAGATAAACTACAACATAAAGAAAGTTCTTAAGAAAAGTCAAAACAAACTGGATTCTAAGGTGGGAAATGAAACCCCAAATCCTCTAACTTTTATTAGAACATCAAATACACATTACTGGAAAGAGAAGTAGGGTAGGGGGCAGCAAGTATGCAGAGATTATATATAGATGGGGAAGTTTGGTATGGTTTTTAGCACAAATCCCTTTGGGACCACATTAACTCTATTGCCAAAGCCCCTCTATTAGACACCGTCTATACAACCCTTTCCACCCCCTCTAATTCCTTTTCTATTATAATTAATGTAATTAATCTATTAATATAAGACCTTCATCTTCCCCTTTCTGTGTTTAGATAATTTAGTTTTTATATATATGTGTATATATGTATATGTGTGTGTATACATATAGTTTAGTTATATATATATAATTTAGTTAATTCAATTCAACATTTGTTACATACTTATTATGTGCCAGGTACACATAGGAGTAGTGATACAGAGATGAAAAATGTTAGTCTTTGTCCTTGGAGAATTTATAGTCTAATAGACTCTCATACATATGCAAATGATACACTGTATATGCATGGGCATTTATGAATGCATATATGTGATCACTGTATAAATACATAAACACATGCACCTATGTATAGAGTGATTACTATCAACATTCACATTTACACAGCATTTGAAGGTTTACACTTGTCTCATAATAACCTTACAAAGCAGTTAGCGTTAGGAATCATCGTTTACATTTTACAGAGGAGGTTAATGTTCAGATGAATCTGGTGACTTGTCCCCTCACAAAGCTAATGAGTACTAAGGCTGATTCCAATTCCAGATCAATTTTTCATCTCTGATGAATCACTCCCTTCCTGATTATTTTCCATCGCTTACCTTCTCCCAATGTCCTTTGCAGCAAATCATGTTTGGCTTGAAGCTTTGTAATGAGATTACTGCCTTCCAGGTATTCTCTGAATTTCTGCACAAGGGAAGATTGATTTTCAAAAAAAAAAATATTATAAAAAGTCAGCATTTTGAAATAAATGTCCCTGTGTTATCTCGAGTAGACATTATGGCTTGGGAAATGAATGATGTACCATGAAATAGAACTGCTCGGTTTCCTGCTGGTTGGCTCTCCTTTTAGCAATGCTGGGTTTACTCAAGTATGTTTCTGAGACGGTGGACTTTACAGACTCTGTGGACCGACTGTGCTGGAAGCATTCTGAGACATCATAATCCTCGATGGTGACCATGTCTTGTATTGTCTGTAAGGTGGCTTCGGTGGTTTTCTTGACCTGGGGACACAAATACATTTTCTTTATCTCATAGGAAGGAAAACACCCACCATGACAAAAGTGACCTCAGATACTATGTAATGGGGTGAAGAGATTACGAAATGACATGAAGAATTAAGAAAAAGAGAAGCAACTGGACTATACTTTATTTGAGACAGTCAAGAAATCAGTAGCTGAACAGAAACCCAGTGGATTAAGAATTAGGAAACCAAGATACTAGTTCTGGTTGCACTACTAACTAGCCATGGGTTTGGGTGAAAATTTCTCATCTCTATATATTTAGGAAGGAAAGAGACTTCAACTATCAGATGTTGGTAACCCATTGCATTTGAGGCAGGGAGGTGGTGCAGTGGATAGAGCACTGGACCTGGAGTCAGAAGGACATGAGTTCTTTTTTTGTTTGTTTTTAAATTTTTAATTGTCTTTATTAATTTGTTTCTTTACTTTTAGTTTACAAAATTCAGTTCCACAATCCCTTGAGTTTCAAATTTCCTCCTCCTTTCTCTCCTCCCCCCACTGCCCATGGCAGCATGCAATCAAGTATAGGATCTGCAAATACTTTCACACTGGACATTAGTCAGGTTGTAAAGAAGGATTATAACTGATAGAGTGAACAATGGGAAAGAGGAAATAAAACCAAACAAGAAAAAGAAAAAGAGCAGGTAGTTTGCTTCAATCTGCATTCAAACTCTCTAGTTCTTTCTCTGAATGTAGACGTCTCTTTCCATCATGAGTTTTTTGGAGTTGTCTTATAACCTTGCATCGCCAAGAAGAGCCCAGTCTATCAAAGGTGGTTGAAAGACCTGAGTTCTAATCCTGTTTCAACTACTAACAGGCTGTGTGACCTTGGGCAACTCTTTGTATTACTATATGAATGGAAGAAGGTCATGGGAACTTCAAGGCCATCTCCTTTAGTCATATGTGTATGTTAACAACAGCTTCTCACATTTGCATAGTTTTTTAATGGTTTGAAAAGTGCTTTTCTCACACTAATTCTACGAGATATGACTATCTTGGTTTTATAGTTGAGAAAGCTGAGTCTCTGAATGGTTAAGTGACTTGTCCATGGTTATACAGCTAATGAGATGCAAGATTTGGAACCAAGTTCCCTGACCCCAAGGTGAGATCTCTATTCCTCAGACTAGTGTTTGGCCATCTTTTGCCTCAATTCTTACCAGTGGTGACAAACTTAAGTGGAAGAGTGGGCCACATATTGACTTAGATAAAATTATATTTTAAAACTATTTTTTTTGTATTTTTATTAAATATTTCTCAGTTACATTTTAGTTTGGTCCAAACTTCGCTGGAAAGTGTTGTAGGGTGATGCCTTTATATTAAACTACACTTCTTTTATAAGGGCCTTCTGTAAACAATAATAATTATATTAACCTGCATACAAGAAACAGTCATTAAAATATATAAACCAGTAAAGATGAGTTTGATGTAAAATTTTCCTGACAGTAATTGCAACACGTCTTCAACATGTATGTATGAATGCACACTTAATTATAATATCTAGATTCCTACTTTAATGCCCCATTTTACCATGGAATTGACATCTTTTACTATTATTTTGAAAAGATGTTCTGTGGAGTTCTTGAATGCTATGCTATCAGAGTATAAACTGTCAAGTCCTACTAAACTGGAAAGATGTCAAGGATGGGCCCAGGAATGGACACATTTGTTTTCTTCTGTCTTCCTCTTTCTTCTTTCTTTCCAGCCTTTCTTCCTTCCCAGATACATACACACATATACTTATATATTTCAAATATTTACAGTAATATATATTTATAATATGTAATATTTAAACATAATAAAATAATTATTACTATAGAAAATAGATTTAGTTTATCTGATTATATATATAGATATCTATTTATATCTATATCTATTTATCTATCTATCCATTTATCTATCTATCTTATATATGACAGACAATTGCTATTGAAGGACAGCCTAGCTGAGGTCAGAAGCTCATCAATGAGTTGGCAACAAAGTGATATCTTTTTTGGTTATAGAAATTCTCACAGATCATTAATTTAGTCACAGAGGGGTTGTGATTCACATTGGTGAAGAATGTGTGTTCATCCCCCCCAGCATAGATCCTTAAAGACAAACTCTCTGGGCAGGTATACATACATGCAGAATGATAGGGCATAATAATGTAATATTTAGCATCATACATTAAAATTTTTCTTTGAAAGGTTGCTAGTCCCTGGAACAAATTATTTCTAAGCTACTACCTTGTTATAAAATTCCATGCTTTTAAGGTATTAATTTTGAGAGGCATATGACTGGGCTGACAGAACAGTAGATTCAGGAAATCTTGAGTTCAAACCCCAACTTTGCCAAGTCAAGGAACGTCTCTGAGCTTCAGTTTCCTCTTCTGTAAAAAGAGCATCTAAAAGTACTTTTACTATTATTTTGAAAAGATGTTCTGTGGAGTATTCATACAGACACATATGCACATACAAACGTGCACTTATTGATACGATGTTAGAGCTTTCCCAGCTTACACCTCTTCCCCATGAGCCTAACTGACTGTGATAACTCTCTGTAGGACAACTGATTTGGCTGTTCAATCCTGAATGTCCAGTTGAATAAAAGACTGAACAGAAATGTGATCTTGGGGAAGGAGCACACCAGGCTTACATGTAAAAGCCGTATTTACAAGTCACAGGAGAAAATAAAGGATGAAGCCGCTCATATGGCATGCCTGGCGACTCCTCATAGCAATGGAAATGAGAAGCCTTTATTTTGTGACTGGAGCCACAAAAGTTTCAAGAAGACTTGGAGACCTCCCAATAAGGTTAAAGACTAGGATACACTCACTCAAGTTCAAATGCACTACTAGGCCAAACATTAAGAAGAATAACCTGTGTGTATGTGTGTGTACACACACACACACACACACACACACACACACACACACACACACATATACACATTTTATTTTTCAACGAACAAGCATTTATTTTCTCTCTCTTCCGTCTTCTCTCACTCTCAAAGGGGAAAAAAAAAAGTTAAACTCTTGTAACAAATCTGCATAGTTGAGCAAAACAAATCCCCACATTGGTCATGTGCAAAAAAAGATGTCTCCTTCTGCATCTTGAGTCCATCACCTCTCTGTCAGGAGGTAAGCAGCATTCCTCTGTAATCATGGTTGGTCACTGTCCTAATCAGAGCTTTAATGTTATTTATTGTATAAATTGTTCTGTGGGGGAAGAATCATTTTGCAAAGCTGCTGGGTCTTTTTTCTTTCTTCAGGAAGCAGGAAGATCACTGGAGGAAACTCCAAACTGATGGTTCATCTACTCTAATCACCTCTTCACTGTTCCAAGAGAAAAATGTCCCTAAGGGAGGCTGAAGCTGAAGTGGTATGAGCCCCAAGAAATACTTAGGAACAACACCTTCTTTGACTATGATTTTCTGAATGGCTATAACCTTTATGAAAACTCCCATTTCCTGGGGTTTACATACTTTTCAAAGAAGCTGAGAATTGGGAAGGACCTCAGTTAGCCATTTAATTCAATCCATACCCCAAAGGAATTCCAAAAGGTGGACTTCCAACCTCTGCTTGAAGACCTCTAAGGAGGGTGAACCCACCATCTCTTAAGACAGCTTAGTCTGGACCACTCTTAATTAGGAAGCTTTCCTTCATATAGTTTCCTCTTTACAACCATTACTGACTCTTGGGTCTCTTCCCTAGGACTAAAGAGAACAAGTCTAATCTCTCTTCCATGAAAACCATCAAATACTTGAAGACAACTATCATTTCTCCTCTGAGTCTTCTCTTCTCCAGGCTTAATACCAGTGGGCCCTTTAACTGATTCTCATGTGAGATGGACTTATGTTTCTTCCTTTACCAGCCTGCTTGTAGCCATCTGAACAGTCTCCAGTTTATCAAATTGTTTCTAAAACTGTGGGACCTGGAACTGAATATAATATTCTGGATGAGATGAGATGAGGGTAGAATATGGTTAACGGGACTATCATAATTTATTTCCAGAAGCCATGGCTCTCTTAAGCCAAGATGACATTAGGCATATCACCCTGCTGCCTCCTATTGGGCTTGCTGTTCACAGAGACCCCCAGTTGTTTTTCAGATATGTAAAGTTGATGTTTTTCTACTCACATGAGAGGTGAGCTCTCTCTCCTAATTGTATGTGTATTCTATATATGTATATATGCATGCATACATATATACATACGTACATACATATATTCTAATTGAATTTCATCATATCTGATTTTAGCCCACTGCTCTAGCCTGCCAAGATCTTTTTGGATCTTAACTCTCAACCAGTGCACTAGGTAATCCTCCTAACTTTACTGTAATCTGTAAACTGGATGAATTGATAAAATGTTTGACAGTACAGATTTCCTAGGGATTTGTCACATTAATAGTGAACCATTAACAGGGATTCTTTGAGTCCAGTCATTCAGTGAAATTCTGTATCCACCTAACTGTATTATCATCTAATCTATCTCTCCATGTTCCCCACAAGAATAATGTATCATATTTTATTATAAGCTATGCTGAAATTTAGGTAAATTACTCATATAGCGTGCCTTTTATCTACCAGTTCAGAAATCCTATCACAAAAGGAAATGAAGCTAGCCTGGAAGTACCTGTTTCTGGTGAAGTTATATTGAAACTCTGTGTGTGTGTGTGTGTGTGTGTGTGTGTATGTGTATGTGTGTGTGACAAACACACACAAATATATGTATATATATTATATACACACATATAAACATATACACAAACACACACATTTATATATATAATATGTAAATTAATTTGGGACAGAACTGGCGGGTAAAGAGAACCTTGTCATGTGGGAAGTTAGTTACATTCTCAGATAATCTAAGTATTTGTCTCTTGCCTCCTCTTCTATGCCATGTAGAAAAAGGGAGGAAAGAAGAGCTCAGAGGAAGGAATGGAAATCCATATGGAGTCACTTGAGCAGTAAGCTTTGAAAGAGGTCAGTCCTAGGAATGACTCTCCATGATAGCCAGCACTGAGAGGGAAATGGTCAGAGGTAGTACTCTGACGTTAAGCTGGAGCCCAAATGAAGGATAAATTACTGAGAAGAGAGATTTCCTCCAAGGAATAACTCCTAACAAGCCACTTGTCTCAAGTAAAAAAAGTTTAAGAAGAACTTTCTCGCCAGGGACTTCATATGAAATGAAGTTTTGGAAAAGCGGACATAATTACTAGTGGGAAAGATATCAAATTTGACTCTAGACTTAGTTTTCTTTAAAAACTCATCTCAGCCTAAGGCATCATCTTTAAGAAGTGTTTACTACATGTATAACATATATATTGCTTACCTTCTTACAGGAAGAGAAATTTTGGAACTTAAACAAATGAATGTTAAAATTGTTTTTACATGTAATGGGGAAAATAAAATAGTATTTGGAATAATTGTGGAATTAAATTTAAAAATGTTTAAAAAAATTAAATGGCCCATCCCTACTTTCTGTTAAACACTGATTTAAAACAAACAAACAAACTTTGTTTAGGAAGACACTTTGTAAAGGGACTTATTTGACTGTAAATTGGGAAGTGTCTGCTGTGTCAAGAAATTGTCTGGCAGATAACTTTTGGTTTATTCAAAAGAAGATAACACTTTTTTTTTTTTTACTAATAAAAAGATTAGGCCATAAGAAATTAAAAAAAAGAAAAGTGCTTGCTAATGTATGAATTCAGTTACTTTAATAAAGAAGAGGCATGGTAGAGTGGTCACTGAACTGGCTTCGAACTCAGGTCTTCCAGGCTCTAAGTACCACCTGTGACACATATTGACCCACATTATAGGACCCTAGGCAAATTATTTAACCTCTTAGTGCCCTAGTCAGGGCTTGACTTTTTTTTTTTTTTGGTCATCGCCCCCTTTGAAGCCTATGAATCCCTCCTCAGGATAGTTTTTAAATGCATAAAATAAAATATAATGGCTTACAAAGGAAAAGAATGATATTGAAATATTTATAACACACGCCCCTCTCTGTTCCTCAACAAGATCTTGCATGCAAGTTCACAGACTTCAGATTAAGATTTAAGTTGCAGAGAAGGTACTGATCTGTATGTGGTAGAGGGAATTTCTTCACCTGGGAATTTCTGATACCAATGAAATCACAATGAAACTCCATATTCCCTGTTTCTGACAACTAAAAAACATGAAAAATTCTAGTTTATAAATCAGCGAGTGTACATTGCAGGGAAAAGCATATGTTTTCTAGTTCAGATCATATGGTAGAAACAGTTGTTTTAAAGGTTGAATCTGCAAATCTAAAGTTCTAAACTAGCAATAAGCACCACAACCATAATGAATTCATTATTCATTACTTTATCAAAACATTTCCTCAACTTTTATTTTCAGGCTATACCACTTCTTGGGGTCAACAAGTTCTGTAGATTTGCTAAGATAATTCCTATTTCCTTTTGTTTGTCCTCAAACTACTTTCAAAGTTCCTGTACTTCACATCTCCTAGGATCTGATGAAAAAGAGAACCCTCACCCTATCTATAACACAAATTATTTTATAAATCGAGATGATCGATTCACCCTTCATCTTCTCTCTTCCCAGAATGGAGTGTTCTAATTTATTCTAGTCAGCTGGACTAGAATACCTTCAGTGGAATGAGGTGTACTTGGGAATAGAGCAATGAAGAACGGTCTATAAATAGCTGTAGCTGAAAATATGAGAAAAGATTTTGCCTCTGCTATTGCAGTGTGAAGCTAAAATTGCTTCCAAGCCTTCCTACTTAGATTAAGATCAACTGGTACTTTGAGAGAATGGAGGCTGGGCCAACATAAAATGACAACCATGCTGCCTTTTCCAGTGACATATACAGGGGGTACCTGCTGGTGGACCTTTCTTTCTAATGCAGGTACCCACCCTTGTTCTCGGGAAGACATCTTAATGCACCACCTATGTACTTACTTCCTGGATGAAGGCCATTAGAACCTCTGCCCCCCACCTTCCCAATGCCCTTTGTGGAGGGATTCTTTGACAACAAAACTTGTAAAACTCTGGACGGGTTTTGCAGAAGCATCAGAAGAAATACATTTAATTCCTCCCCAAGTTGGTTTCTAACATTCAGGGTATTGCCTGTCTTGTTCAGTTTGTAACAACTATGTGCTTATCTGCATCATTGCCTGGGGAGCTCAGTAAATGTTCCATAATCGCAGCAGTAATAAGTGTATGTGTGGGGTTTTTTATGCTTGAAAGTTCCTGGACACACAAAATCTAGGCTTAATGGGACCTCGTAAAATGTACTGGGAGACTTGCCAAGGCCCCAACTATGTGGTGCTATGCCCAGAAGGAAAGCCAATGGTTTCAGTTTCAAGAAAGATTCAGTTGCTAGAGTACATGTGTTTCAGAAAGCATAATTACCTTGGGCTCAACATAAATCCACCTATTTCAATAAGGGTGGCCTGATTTTTGTAGTTAGAATGGGAGTCAGGAAATTACATTGGTTTGAAGTCCAAATAAATTGGTGAAGAAACATTCACGCACATACATACCAATGAAAATATACATTTATAAACAATTAGAAAGATTTAAAGGGGACTAAAATGACATATGGTATAAGAATCAGTTCTGGAAAGTATTTGCTGCTCAGAATTCTTATTTTGGGATTTGCTGGATTTAATTAGATTCATTTCAGACACAACTAGTTGGATTTAATTAGATTCATTTCAGACACAAGTAGTTACAGGTTAGACTAAGTGGCCTCTGAGGTCCCTGAATCTGTGGTCCTGGGCCCCTTTCTCTCATTTTGCAGAACCATCGGGTTCCCGGGGCTAAATTATCATCTCTATGTGGACAATTTTCAGCTCTACATATCCTTTCTGACTTACTCCTGAGCTCTAGTTCCATATCACCAACTGCCTATTAGACATTTTATTTTAGAGGGGAGAGGTGAGACAATTGGGGATAAATGACTTGTCTAAGGTCACACAGCTAGTAAGTGTCAAGTGTCTGAGGCTGCATTTGAACTCAGGTCCTCCTGACTCCAGCGCCAGTGCTTTATTCACTGCGCCACCTAGTCACCCCCCCCCCCCATCAGATATTTTAATCTGGAAGTTCTGTAGGCATCTCAGACTCAGTAAATGGAACTCACTATTTTCCCCCTCAAACCTGATCCCTAGAATCACTATCCTTCTAATCACCAGGTTCACAGTCTCATCACAATCTTCAATTCCACATTCATTCACTTCACACACCTATCTTCTCTCTACCTCTGCTGCATTTCTCATACCCCTCGGTGTCCTTCCATCCACACGGACAGCATCCTTATCAAGGCCCTTATAATCTGGGGACTGATCTCTCACAACAGTCTCTTGGTTGGGGTCCCTGCCTTAAATCTTGACCCACTCCAATCTATCCTTCCCACAGCTACCACTGACTCCCCAGTATGCACATCCCTCTCACTAATAAAAACTCTAGGTGCCCCCTATTACTTCTAAGAGAGGTAGATAATCTCTTCACGGAATTTAAATTCTTTTGCAACCTGAACCCATACTACGCTAGCCTTATTAGATATCACTTCTTTCTTCATACATGGTACATATACAGTCCAGTGAAGCTGATCCCTTTCCTGTTCCTTACTCCATTTCTCACCTTTCTGCTGGCCCCCATGCCTGGGATGTATATCCAGCTTCTCAGAAGCTCTAATTCCCATCAAGACTTGGCTCACGTGTCACTTTCTGGAGTCAGGAAGACCCGAGTTCAAATCCAGCCTCAGATACTTACTGGCTGTGTGACCCTGGGTAAGTCACTTAATCTTTGTGTGCCTTGAATTCTAAATAAAATGAAACTCAACTGTAAATAAATAAGAGTTTCCTCAACTATAAAATCTGGATAAGAACAGCATCTACCTTGCAGGGTTGTGGTGAGGATCAAGTGAGATAATATTTGTAAAAAACAAAAACCCGCAACCACAGTGCCTGGCACGTAATAGGCTTATTCCCTTCTCTACCTCTCTCTCTCCCCTTCTACCTCTAGTACCCTAGCCTCTAAAAACTACCTTATCTTTATTTCATATCTGCCAGAACATGCACATGTTGCTTCCCCTAATAAAATGTGAGTCCCCTATGGGCAAGGACTGTTTTACCTTTATAGCACCTAGCACACAAAGTGTTTGGTGTGTAGTAGGTGCTTTAACAAATGTTTGTTAATTACTGATATGATGATCATATCATGTGATTACGTGATATGGTCATCATATCAGTAAATTAACGAGCACTTGTTAAAGCACCTCCTATTTGGGTATACATCCCAGGCATGGGGGCCAGCACAAAACACTGTGTGTTGCCATGTTATCTCTTGGATACCTATGTGTTCATAATCCCCATTTTATGGAACACACGTTCATTCTCAAAGCATGGGCCTACATTCCTGCCATATACTGTTCTGGAAAAACAAATCAAATGTGAGCTCCAAGGTCCTAAACCTTTATGATGAATATTATCTGTGTGATCTGACATATACAGTTTCATAATAACAAGCACTGCTGTGTCTAAACGGGGACCACTTTCAACTTTTATACATCTGTAGTTCAGAACCTATGATTTCTTCAAGGAGGGTACTGAGTGCAGATTGTCCCAGCTTGCGAGTCTCATTCCTTTTGTCATTCTTCTTCAAGTTTTCCCATACACTCTTCATAAAGGATGCATCAGAGACCTCCTTCTTTTTAATAATTTATTACACAAATACCTGTGTAATAAAGGGTGATCCAGTCTTCCTGGAGAATTAAGCTTTAGTAACTTAAAACTTCAGTAAGATTTTTGGAACACCTGAGGTTTCCATCTTGTAACTTACACTCTTGCCCTAAGACCAGCCCACTTTAAAAAAAAATCACAGCACAACGTTGAGGTCAAAAGAACCCAGAAAGTGCCTCCGCTGGCAAACATTTGATTTTCTTGTTCAAGCAAAGAGACGGCAGAAGTTACAGACTGCACAAACTGAAAAGACAAGTTAACTTGTAAAACATTATGAGCAGTATAGACAACTCTTTCGTATCAGTTATGTTTCTCTAAGAAATGGTGGTAGCCAGATTCGATGTCTTTACTTTTGTCCCTTTCCTATACTTTGGAGTTGATATTTTATTTAAATAGTTGTAGTAACTGCACACAGTTTCATCTTTATAAACCCCTTCCCTCCCTAATTTAGTACTGCTTTTCACTTTTGTGCCAAAGATACGATTGTACTTAGTCAGTGACTTCCCCATGTTAATATTCAGCTTTTTCCTGATGTTTGGTACTTGCCATATTTAATACCTTTCTTGAGAAAGTGATCATGATGACTGTAAGGTTTCTGAGTATTCTACCAGACTTTGGAGCTCTTTCATTCCTTGATTCTTGATTATTTACAATATTGTTCATTCTTAGTTCTTGAAGGGGACCAATGACATCCCAAGAGTCACATCTTGACTTTTGAGTGAACTGAATTTAAGCGAGGCAGAGCTGCACATTGTCGTCTGTCTCAGTCTCTCCCCCAGAGTCATCAGAGTCCAGTGGCAAGATAAAAGTCAAGACAACTGGAGATGGTCCGGGATGCAGGGGATAACCTTGGCCTTTTAAAATTAAGGTCTTTCCCAGGCTTGTATGTGTCCGAGGCAGGGCTCAGCTAATGTACTTCTCTGAGGAAAACCTGTGAGTTTTGCTACCATGTAAAGTCTTACTCAGCTCTCCCCACAGTGTACTGATTAGGTTTTGGGCAAAGGTTGTGCATATCAGAGTAGTAATAGTTGTTGTTTAGTTGTTTTCAGTTGTGTCTGACTCTTTGTGATCCCATTTGGGGTTTTCTTGGCAAAGATACTGGAGTGATTTGCCATTTCCTTCCCCAGCTCATTTTCAGATGAGGAAACTGAGGCAAACAGGGTAAGGTGACTTGCCCAGAGTCACACAGCTACTATGTTTCTGAGGTCAGATTTGAACTCACAAATACGAGTCTTCTTGACTCCACTCTACCACTCTATCCACTGTGTCCGCCCCGCACATTCAAAGTACCAGCAGTCAAACCAATGTTTCTAGGTTGCTTACATATGGCTTCTGCCCTGTTTTCTGCTACTTGGTCACCATCACTGAAGATACAGAAAGAGGCTGGCATATTCAATGGCCCTTTATTTAAAAAATCTGTTTCTGATGTGATAAATCTTTTGGCTGTTGTGACCCATCAGCCAACTTTTGAAGACACATCTTAGTACTTAGCTAGGTTAGTAGCCATAAGATGTCACTAAAGCCGGACTCTGAACCTTTCCAGCCTGGAAGAATTTTCTTGAGCTCATACTGCACTGGTATCTGTAGCTTTGAGAATTCAGGGTCATCTCTATGTTGAACTTTGCAACATTTAGCATAATTTAAGCATAAGGCTTAAGATTGAGACCCAGTGATGGACAACGTACCAATCATCTGAAGAACAGCTTAGCTAGGTTTAGCAAGCCTCCAATGTCATGAGGTTGGTCACCAAGTGATGACTTTTCCTGGCCATTAACATCTCACGAAGACCATCTACTAAGATGCAGAAAGGCTGTGATAGGGATCAATGGAGGGAGGACCAACACTCACGAGATCATAGGTCCCTGATGTATTGAAGCAAGTGATACATTTATATTTAAGTGCAGGGAGTCTCTGATAATATTTTTATGATGATAATAATAGTTAACTTTTATATAGTACTTTAAAGTTTGTAAACTGCTTTGTACATATGTACACACACACACACACACACACACACAATCTCATTTGTGTGGTAGGTAGGTGCTATTATCATTCCCATGCCTATTTCCCATTTATCATTCCCATTTACAGAGGCTGAAAAAGGTTGAATGACTTTCCCAGGATCACGTATTTGTTAAGACCTGCATTAAGATTTGAACTTGGATGTTGACTTCAAGACCAATACTTTAACCCTTTAACCAATACATTTATCTACAGAAGGCATGTTAGACAGTTAGATTTACTCATTACATATAACAGTATGAGCTATTTTTAGAGGTAAATACTAAAATAGATGTGTTTTATTATGAAGACAGCACATTCAGCACATTAATATTCTGATGCTGTTATGTGATGCCAACAGTGACCAACGCCACAACTATCACGGGAGTTTCAAACTATGCTGTGCCATGGAAAGAAATCTTACCTCCTCATTCTCGATTTTGAGCGTGGCCAGTCGTGACTGCAGCTGTTGATACCTGAGCATGAGCTCTGCTTGTACTGGCTGCTGGGCACTGACCTGACAGACCTGAGGAAGAAGCACAGAGCATTGTTAGGCCCAAGTTTGGATCAAAGAAGCCAGAGATTCTTACCAGACTTTTAAAATACCAGATGAGTAACTGCTGGTTCCTTAAGAATTCCCATCATAAATCTTCTTTTAACAGCCAGCTCAAACAGTCAATCTAAAATTTGCTCTTTTTGCATAAAAGGCGAGAACTGTACGCAATGATGTGGCCTAGGTATCACTATGAGAACAACATTCGTGGAGGATCTAGCTAAAAAATGCCTGGAGATCAGGCCCTTATTAAAGTTAATGCTCCAGGAACTTTCTTAATGATTGAAAAAATACTGTCACAGAGAGTCGCACCAAGGTGGGGAAGGGAGACAAAATCTAAGATAAATTGGTATAGTATCTTTCAATTAACTAAGCATCAGCTGGGTCACAGAGCCCATGCTGAGCTAAAGTAAGCATTACAATTAAAAAAGCATTGGTTAAGTGTCCACTGTGTGCCAGGCACTGGCAATAGAAATAGAGGTAAAAATCCATCCCTGCCTTCAAGGAGCTCACAGTCTAATGAATACTTGAAGCTTAGGTTTGGATGCAAAGACATTTAAGCAATATCTGTATGATTTCAATGACAGTACTTTTCACTGGGGTTTTATCTGTTTAAATTCTGTGCCCTTGTCACCTAGTTTTACAAAAGCTTCCCTTGAACCTACCCCCCACCCATGAAATGTGCACAGGCACATTTATTTAGAGCTTCATAGTACCTGAAAGATAATTGTGTTCAACTTCTTTTTAGAGATAAGGAAACTGAGGACCAGAGATACTAAGTGAATTATTGAAGATTACACTGGTAAGAAATACACCCTGAAGGAGTTGTATGAAGGGTAGGACTCCTTGATGGGCTCAAATTCTCATAGGTTGCTTGGTATAGCCCTTGGTACAGTTGGTGAAGAGTACAGAGGATTTCTACATTCACCCAGTTTCAAAAACGAAACCTCACAGTCTATTTTTGAGGAGATGCTGGCTATAGTCATTCCTGTCCAGGATATACTCTCATTCCATGGCCGTTTAAATTTGGTCATGTTTGAAAAAGAAAAATATAGCAACCATTTCCAGTTTGTATATAAGACACCTGATCAATAATTCAATTTGATAAACACTTAGTGAGTGCCTACTAGTTACAAGGCACTGTGCAGGGCATGCAAAGGCAAAATAAAATAGTTGTCTCCTCAAAAAGCTTACTTTACATTTAAGTTAGCTATCTTCCTACTCGGAATTTCATATTTTTGAGCATATGTCTATTGGTCTGAGACATTTACAATCCAGTCATTCATTCCCAGAAAAAAATAAAATGATAATTAAATTAGAAATACTTAAGAAGTAGAACTTTCTGTTTTAAAACCTTACACAGACTTTATCTTATATGAAAAATGATATTAAATTTAACTTCCATAGATACAATTATGAATGCATATATTACAGAGTCTTGTCACTATAACCACAGTAATCGAGATTTTTTTTTCCCCTCTGAGTATTATTTGGTTTATTTTGCTTTACATAGTAAATTCCAGACAAGTAGTTCTGGTAGCTATTATGATCTGGTTTCTTATCTAAGGACAGAAGTGTAAATAGTTAACTTGAAATTCATTTCAATTATGATTTTGAGAAAATAGATATAAACAAGAATTTAAGACAGAATATTTTTCTTTTTTCTTTTTCTTCTGCATTTTAGAGGGGGGAAGGCAGGGCAATTGGGGTTAAGTGACTTGCCCAAGGTCACATGGCTAGTTTTTGGGTTGTGTCTGAGGCTGGATTTGAACTAAAGTCCTCCTGACTCCAGGGCTGGTGCTCTATTCACTGTGCCACCTAGCTGCCCCAACAGAAGATTTTTCTCTGAAATTTTTTGTTTCTACCATTGTGGACATGTTTCTATAAAAAGTTTTCCTTTTCCAACTTTTCCTGCCATTTAAAAATTTGTTCTCCACCTGACATTCTTGAAATGGCAGTCTGTACTAGCTGAACTTTGCACAACATGGCAAATAATGAGGGCTAGGAAGCTATAAGGGTAACCTCTTGAGAGACTATGGAATCAGACAGTACACTGGACTGGTAAGGTGTCGAGAAAGGCAAGAGAAGAGTCATTCTCTTTAGTTCAAGCAGTCAGCAGTGACACACCTCATCACCCATGTGAGACTGAAACTCAAATTTCATTGGTGGGCAGAAGGCGGCAGGGTACATCTCCATAAACCTCTGCTTATCACTCCGGGGCTCTAAATTATCGACTGCATTCTCAATAATATCCAAGCCTTCGTGTCTGGAGGTTTCGAGGTTGTACTCTGCCGAGAGGTATGTTCTCAGGGCTCTGTTCAGACTGGCGTGGTATCCCAGATCACAGCACTAAGGAGGGGAAGAAACAAAAACAGAACAAATCACAGGGAGTAAGAGACAGGAGAGGACTGTTTACATTTTCTGTACGTACAATGAGATCACTGTCTCACTCTATAATGACCTTGTACATAAAACCTAGAGCAGCAGCTCTCAACCTGTGGGTCGCAACCCCTTTGGGGGTCGAACGACCCTTTCACAGGGGTCACAGGGGTTGCCTAAGACCATCAGAAAACACATATTTCCGATGATCTTAGGAACCAAGATACCGTTCCTCTATCCGTCTCCAGGCGGGTCTGCCCACATGCAGACACGCCCACATACGAGTATTAAGGGGTCACTGCATTAGGAAGGTTGAGAACCACTGACCTAGAGGAATGCAAAGATACACCACTATTTCAGATTTTTTCTATTATATCAAACCCTATGAAATCATAAGATCACACATTTAAAGCTGGGAGAGACCTTTAGGAGTTACTTAGTCCAATTTTTCCCAATTCACAAAGGGGTGAAATAACTGGGATTCAAAGCCAGGTCCTTTCACTCCAAATGCAATGCTCTTTCCACAGGATCATGATGTTTCTTCCAGAGCACGAGGTAGGGGAAATGGTTAGCAACGGCTTCCCCCTTCAAATCTTCCTTAGTCATTTCTTCTTCAACTTTTCATTGCACTTATTATGGAATATTATGTATAATAAATAACTACCCTTCTTGGTGTTTTATTTTCTTACTAGTTTATAAGATTCTTGAAAGCAAGAACTGTTTTATCTCAATTCTATATGTTTCATGGCACCTAGTATAGTACTCTATATTCATTACGTCCTTAGTAAGTATTATAGAAAAAGAACTAGAAATGGGGGGGGAGGATGGGGTGGGAGAAAAGGGAAGGGAATAAGTATTTAGTGCCACTAAGTAGTCAGACACTGTGCTTTATACACATATTTTCTCATTTGATTCTCATAACAACCCTGCAAGGTAAATGGAGACAACTGCGGCAGACAGTGATTAAGTAACTTGTTTAGGGTAACACAATTTGTAAGTGTCTGAGGCTGGATTTGAACTCAGGTCTTCCCAACTCTAGTGCTGACGTTCTATCTGCTGAGCCACCAGCCATGCCTAGAGTGAGACAGTGATATGGCTTGTCGAACAGACGAGAAGGGAAGATGGAAAGGGGACATAGGACGTGGAAGCAGAATTAAATCGGAGAAAAGAACAGAAGCATCACTTCCGGTCATTCCCCTTGGCCTTGGTGCCATCCTCTCTTGTTCCACCTTGGAGGAAAGGGTCCTTGGAATTTGTCAATCATCATCACTTTTTCATTACCTTTGTCATATTTTTCTTTTTATTCTCAGGGAAGCTAATTTTAAAAACAGGGCTCTGATAAGTTATTGATGTGTGCATGATGGATGGTAGTGCCATACTCAAAAGAAAGCTTCTGGGTTTTATGTATCATGACAAAACCAGATCACTCCACTGTAGACCTAATTCATTGTACAGGAGTAAACAAATGCATAGATTTGTTCACTAGAACTGCTTTGATAACCTTGTCATATGAGGGTTATTTAAGAACTAGGGACTGCTTAAACCTGGGGATGAGGAAGCTTAGGGGCACATGAGATTTACATACCTGATGAGCTATCTTGAAGGAGATGTGGTTTGCCCTATTCTAGAACAAAATATGAGGAAGTTACATGGTAAAGGAATTTGGCTTACCAAGATAATGTCCAAACTGTCCTCTATCTCTCTCAAAGATGAGGCCCCTTTAGATCTTGTTGTAATTTAGGTGAACTGTTGCCCTGTTCCTTTTCCCTTCCCCAGTTTCCATCCCCCATTTCCCCAGGCTCCAGAATTTTTGGATATGCCACTGCATTCTCCAAATTGGGAATACCATTTTGTAATCTCAGTCAAAAGATACTGCCATAGAGTAGAAATACTCAACCAGAAAAAAATGCTGTTATATTCCTTAATCATACCATATCAAGAAAGTGTGGTGAGTTTTTTTAATCAACAGTCGCAACTAGTCTATTGAAAACAAATCATTGGTCATCCATTGTATGGACAACTGGTCACTCGTGGTCCTCAACAGATGAGGGCCACTCAGATATAAAAAAGTGAATTATTTAATGTCTTTTAAGTTTCAGTCTTAGACATATGAACTGAACTAACATCTTTTATTTTTCCTGCTCTAAAGAAATGCAACAATGTGTTATTACATGAAACTCATAGAAATTTAAAAATAATTTTATTATAAAACAATTCTCATGATTTTCCAACAAGTTCAAGCCCGCATAAAGAAAGATTTAGCTGTATATGAAGTGAATTTAAATTTTTCTGGAACAAATGATGTCTTGAATACACCTCACTCATTATTGTGAATATTGACAGGCTCCTAGTAATTAAAGGAATTAAGCTGCCTGCTGATCAGGCCAGCTGCTTTATATTTTATGAATATGGAATCCAGTGGGACTTGGTAGGAAATTCAAACTGGGAGGAATGAAATTAAACAATAGCCTGTCTGATTTATCTTTTTTACAACAGAAGCTAAACTTCTCTTTTAGGTTTTTTTCTGGGAAAAAAAAAAACCCAAAGACACAACTTCTAAATTCTAGGTAATATAAGCTATATTCTTAGTACATAAAATAAATTGTAAAATGTGTATCTTTCATCCCTCAAGATTACCAGGTAGAACTTGGAAGAGGGGAAAAAAATAAGCTATTAAAAATAGATCAAAATCACTAGATAAAGATTTCTACCCCCAATACCTAGTGTAATCCTTTGTATGCAGTAGACAATGTTTCTGTAATTGAATCAAATTCATCAGATAGGCAGATGCAGATATACAGATTTATATTTAGATCTATATATCTGCATCTCTAATAAATTCAGTTTAATTATACACACAGACATATTGAGTCTCAAAAGCCATGATCATACATCTTGATTTTTTCTATGACTTGAGTGATGAGGGAATACATTGGTTAATAACAGATTCATGAAGTTCCGTAGGGCAAACCTGGAAAGCCATAGTAGATGAACAACACACTCATCCATCCTTCTTGCCACAATTAGCTGTTGAGTGTGAATTATTTTTTTTCCCCTATCTCCTCCCATCAGCCTGAGGCTATATCACAGGTTTTTAAATGCTCTTCTTTGGGGCACCTTTCAAAAAAAAAAAAATGGTATAATGCCAGTACTTCTTTGTTAAAGGGTATATCACTTGAGGAGTTGAGGTTGATATTGGAATTGTCTTTTTCCATATCATAATTTGAAACAAGATCGCATACATTCAGATTCCAGAAATTTGGTTAAAAGGACATAATGTAATTCCTTGGAGCCTAAGAATTATTAATGACCTGAATAAAAACCAGTCTCTCTACAAAGAGTTGAGTTATAACCCCAGCATATTTAATGGACTACATGAGAAACCAATAAAGGGGCTAATGAAAACAAAGTTGAGCAATATTGGAAGATGGAAAATTCTGAAGGGGAATCAGTTTAGTTAATATGGTGACAGGGAAAGTCTTAGAAGAGCTCAGCTCTCCCATATATACTCTAACAAAGATCTCAAAAGGGACACCAGATCAGGTAGTGGTCAAGAAATCCAAAGAGAAAACAAGTTTCCTCCACCAAGCCCAAGACTGCACAAAAAGATGGCTTGTGGGCATTGGGAGACAGATCTTGCCAGGGAAGTTAACAAGAATAGAGGTAAACTGGTTGGGAGCCTGCTGACCAGTCATTGTACAGGGCACTAATGTTTACAATGCTCTGACCTCCAGGAATATTCCAGGTGGCCAGAAGATCTAGCGAAGTCAAAAGTCTTTTGACCCAGGACATTCAAAGAGGGCTGGAAGTCATCAGTGCTATGACCAAGGATTCTCCAGGAGACTTAAAGAGTACAATTCTCTGAGGACAGTCCACGGGACCAAGAAATAAAGCTTTTTAACCAAGAATAACTTACTCTGCAAGAAATCTATAGGGGAAAATGGACCTTTAGTAGAGTAATTGACTTTCAAATATTCCTGATGAAAAGTTGAGAACTGGGGGCAGTTAGGTGGTGCAGTGAATACAGTACCGGCCCTGGAGTCAGGAGGACCTGAGTTCAAATTTGACTTCAGACAGTTGGCACACTTACTAACCGTGTGACCTTGGGCACGTCACTTAACCCCAATTGCCCTGCCCTCTCCCCTCCAAAAAAGCAAAAAAAAAAAAAAGAAAAGAAAAGAAAAAAAAAGTTGAGAACTGAGCAAAAACTTTGAAATGAAAATAGGAAATCAACAGAAACTTAGAAAAGTAATATATTTGAACACCAGGAAGAGACTAGATGATGATGAAGTGCTTACATCTTAATAGGAGAAGAGATATATACTATCCCTACAAATCTTCCAATGGTCACAGAATTAAATAAAATATATTAGGGGGTCAGGAGGGTGGTTTTATTGTATCACTATGGTCTTAAAAATGGAATGAAAAGAGAAGGATAAAAGGAATACACTAGAAAAGAAAGGCATAGAATTTAATATTTCTTATAATTAGAGTACATGAGAAAAAGAACATACAAATATGGAGAAAATGGAGGGGAAGTAAAAATCATGTAAACTTTAATCTTATCTGAATTAGACAAAGGAAAGTTGAATACATACACATATACACAGTGTCTGGTGTGATGTAGAAATGTTAATTTTAAATGACAAATATGTAGGAACAGAGAGAATGGAAATGAAGGTTTCAGAAGGTGAGCAGACTTAGTAAAGAAGGGTCACAAGAAAAACAAACATTAACTTTTTGGAAGGTAGACTCTTAGGGTGATGAAAAGAAAATACAGTGCAAGAATCAGTGATTGGCATTTGGGAGCAATAAAGTGAGAAAAAGCAAAAGAGTGATAGAGATTGTTTTAATTACAAATTGCTAGCATTGCTCACACTCCTCTTTTATCACCTTCCTTGAAAAGAGGTTTTGGGGACAGGAAGAAGGTAAAAGAAAAAAATTATAAGCGGATAAGATGGAAGGAAATATACAACTGATCATTATAACCATGAATGTGAATGGGATGAACTTACTCATAAAAGAGAAAAGGACAGAAAAGATCAAATAACACAATCTAAAATGTTGCTTAAAAACAAAACCACTTGAAATAAAATGATGGGCTAGAACAGAATTATGTTTGAGATAAAACATAAAAATCATGATGCAGAGGATTGAGTGATAGGCCTGGAATCAGGAAGACCTGAGTTCATATATGGCCTCAGATACTTACTAGCTGTGTGACCCTGGATAAGTCACTTAACCTCTGTTTGCCTCAGCTTCCTCATATGTACTATGGGGATAGCAACAGTACAAACCTCCCTGGATTGTTGTAAGGTTCAAACAAAATACTAATTGTAAATCTCTTAGCACAGTGCCTGGCATATAGCAAGGGCTATATAAATTTTAGGTAATATTATTTATGACAAGTTCAAAAAAAGGAGCAGTAAAGAGACGTGGTTAAAAGATGTAACAGAAAAACAACCTTATGCTTAAAACAAATATAGAAAAATCTTAATCCTTAATATATATGGGCCAAAATGCATACCATCCTAACACAAAAGCGAAAAGTTAACCAAATTATAGGGAAAAACAGATAGCAAAACTATAACAGGTGGGGATCTCTGTGTACTCCTTTTAGACCTGGACAAACCTAATGAAAAGATAAAAAAGAAAGAAGTTAATGATTTGAATAGAATTTTAGAAAAGTTACATAAGATAGATCTCTGGTAATTACTGAATAGAGGAAGAAAGGAATATATACACGTTGCTTAGCTGCATATGAAATCTTTTAAAAAAGGACCATTTGCTAGGGCATAAAAACTCCTAAACAAATTCTGAAAATTAAAAGCACATTCTTTAATGACAAGAACAAAATTAAAATGTGAATCAATAAAGTGAAGGAAAGATTAAAATTTAAATGGATACTACTCCTACCATCACCACCATCTGGCGCTTTAAGGCTGACAAAGCACTTTACTAGTATGATTTCATTTGATCCTAACAACAACCTTGAGAGGTGGCTGCTGTTTTCTCCATTTTACAGATGACTTAAACAAGGCTGAGAATAGGTTAAGTGACTTGCCCTGGGTCACACAGTATCTGAGGACAGATCTGCATTTAGGCCTTCTTGACTACAGATCCATTGCTCCATTCACTTCACCACTATGTTGCCTTCGAAGTAAGAGATTAAACAATCTGATCCTAAAGACTTAATGGGTCTAAGAAAAATAGTAGAAAAAATACAATTTTATCAAAGAAAATGATGAGACAGCCTAACAATACTTCTGTAATGTAATCAAAGAAATTGGAGGAAATTCATAATTCTGTGTCATAAACAAAAGAGAGAAAGAACACTTTTTTTTGTTGTTGTTGAGCATGGAACAAAGAAAAAAATGACAAAAGCATGAAATAAAATACCCCAAGTAAACAGCAAGCTAGCAACTGTGAACATCAAAGAAGAGATAAATGAAATTGAAAACTTGAAAAATAAAAAATGTTAAACCATTTGCTAATCAGATTTTTTTAATAGAGAGGAAAACCAAATTGATAATAACAAAAATGAAAAATTAGTATTCACAACAGATGATGAAGAAATAAAGGAAATCATCAGAAACTACATTCAAAAACTGATAATTTAAATGAAATGAATAAGTATTTGCAGAAATACAAAATACATGAACAGAACAAGAAAGAATTTTTTAATTGCCCCATTTCAGAAAAATAAATTGAAAAACCCATAAACTCCTAAGAAGCAAAGAAAACTAGAGCCAGCTAGATTTACAAGTGAATTCTATCAGACCTTCAGAGAAAAAACTAATTCCAATGTTTGCTAAAATAAGAAAAAAAGGGATTTTATAAAATTCTTTCCACGAGTATAGTTTTGATACCTAAATTAGGAGGCAAAATAGAGAAAGAAAATTATAGACACTTTTTCCTAATGAATATCAATGCAAAAGTACTAAATAAAATACTTAAAACATATTAAAAAGATCATTTATTATGACTACACTGAAATTATAACAGTAATGCATGGCTGGTTCAATGTTAGGAAAACTATAGCTACAATAGGCTATATTTTGTTAAAAAAAACAATAAAAATTATAAGATTATTTCAATACTTAAAAAAAAACTCCCAACAAAATACAATACTCATGTCGAAAAATATTAAAAACTGTAGGAATACATGGATTTTTTACTGGTATGGTAAATAGTATCTCTCTAAAAACCAAGAGTCAATATTAATTATCTGTGATGGAGAAATACTTGAGGACTTCCCAATTAGATTAGGGGAAAAACAACCACTATGAAGTCATATGGTTTCAAAATGCTAGATAAGATAAGAAAAAGAAATTGAGGGAATAACAATATGCAAAGAGAAAATAAATGTGTCACTCTTTTCAAATGATATGATGGCCTACATAAAGAAGACTAGAGAGTCAACTAAAATTATTTGAAACAATTTCAGCAAAGTAGTGCAAAATAAACACAAATAAATCAGAATCCTTTCTGTATATTACTAACAAAACACAGCAGGAATACATAAAGTGGAATTATATTCAAAATAAATTCAGAATGTATAAAATATCTTGAAACATGCCTACCAAGACACACAGAAAAATTATATGAACACAACCACATAACACATAAAGACGGCTTAAAATAACTGGAGAAATACTAATTGACTGTGGTTAGGCTGTTACAATATAATAAAAATGCCAGTACTATGTAAATTAATTTATTTACTAGTACTATAGCAATCAAACTGACAAAATTATTTTATACAACTAGAAAAAAAACAAATAATTGACTAAAATCTCAGGGGAAACAGTGAACAAAAGTGGGAAGGAAGGAGTCTAGCGGAACCAGATTTTGAACTACAGTATAAAACAGTAAAAAATTATTTGGTAGTAAAAAAAAAAACAAAACTAGAAAATTTGATCAGTCAAATAAATTAGGTATACAAGCTCCAGAACCAAATGAACATACCAGCATAGTGTTCAATAAATACAAGGATCTCAATTACCAGTGTAGGACCTCACTATACTATAGAAATTGTGGGGGGAAATGGTAAAATAGTCTGGCAAAAATGAGGATTAGACTAATACCTTACCCCAAATACCTAAGGTTCAAATAGATAAAGACAAAGATGCAAAAGATTACATCATAAATAAATTAGAGGGTCAATAAAGAAGACAGCTTTCACCAACATAGATAGAAAGAGTTCTTAACTAAACAAGTAATAGAGAGGATTACAGAAAATAAAATGGCCATTTTTGATCTGCAAAACATTAAAAAGTTTTTACACAAACAAAATAATGCAGGTAAAATTAGAAATGAAACAGCAAATTGGGAAAAATTCTTTGTAGCAAGTTATTCTCATAAAGGTTGACTATCAAAAATATTTGGAAACGGCTTCAAATATATAAGAACAAGATCAATTCTCCCATAGATAACTGGTCAAGCAAAATGAACAGGCAGTTCTCAGCAACAACAAAAAAAAAAATGAAATTTTTAACAACTATCTGAAAAAATGCTTCAAAATACTAAAAAGAGAAATAAAATTTAAAACAACTCTGTGATTTTACCTCACACCTATTAGATTCTTTAAGATCAATATTTTACCGGGGTATCTGATTTCTCCATCATGACCCAAGAAGCTTATTACTGGGAAAACCTAATCATCTTGTAAGATCCAATTAGCCTTGGCATACCACTTCGTCACCACACTCTGAACTTCTGATTGAAGGGTGAAGCCATGAGCTCCCAAATGTTCATTTTAGGAGGAGCCTAACTTGAACATTTCTTCTTTTCTCATCTGACTGCGCTTCTCTGAGATTTCTGACTTTTCCACCATGTCCCCTCATCATGTAGCTTCTCCTTCCTGCCCTGACCTTAGCAGCTTCCTTGTATGTGTTGTCTTCCACCTTTAGATTGTAAGCTCCGTCAGGACAGGGACTATTTTTTTTTCTATTTGCATTCCGAGTTAACCCTTATGCTAATGGTTCAGGGCTACAACTGGTAATAGGAAGTAGATGGTGCAAGCTGTGTTGTGAATAAAACAAAATGAGAAATAAATGATGAGTTGTAGTAGTAGCTATGTTGAAAAGGGATTTTTACAGTTATAGAGGCTCATGGGAAATAAGTTCACTAGGTCCCATATTGCTAGTAGACACAGTAGACAGAAAGGTAGCCTTAGAGTCAGGAAGAATGGAGTTTAAGCCCTGCCCCTGATTCATGCTAGTTGTGTGATCAGGGGCAAATAGCACTTTACATTTTAGTACCTTAATCAATTCTCTGAGCCTATGAGTTAATGATGAGTTGGCAACTTGAATTGGTGGTTTGCATTTCCATGTCATGGAAAGTTGTTCTTGCCTTCTTTGAGTCTTGAAAGCTTACTTAAGCACAGTGCTTGGCAAATAAGTGCTTAATAAATGTCTGTTGACTGACTGATGTTCCAAATATCAGTAAAATCATAGGTCAGGATGAAAAAAGTGGGGGGAAGGGCTATGCATTAATGTATATGTGCATGAATGTATGTATACATGAATGTGTATGTAGCTCCAAACTTCCAAATGGCTTAAGGAATTCTATTTTTCTTACTTTTGTTCATTTCTCTCCCTCATGCATTCCAAAGTCCAGGCAAACTGCCCCTTCTTGGTGTCCTGTGTACAAGGCATGCCATTTCCTGTCTCTGTGCTTTTGCTCCAGTGGTTCTCAACCTGTGGGTTATGTCCAATTTAAATACATCCTGTATATCAGATATTTACATTACGATTCGTAACAGTGGCAAAATTACAGTTATAAAGTAGCAACAAAAATAATTTTATGGTTGGGGGTCACCACAACATGAGGAACTGTATTAAAGGGTCGCAGTATTAGGAAGGTTGAGAACCACTGGCTTAGGCTGTTTCCTCTGTCTTGAATGCCCTCCTTGCTCTACTCTTAAAATCCCCAGCTTCTCTCAAAGCTTAGCTCAAGTGCCACCAGCTGCTAGGGTATCCTCTGAAAAAGGACCCAGTATTTATCTTGTACACATTTTTCATACTTGTATATGCATGCATGTCATCTTCCATGATAGAATGTAAGCTCCTTGAAGGCAGAAGCTGTCTCATTATGGGATTATTCCCTGGGCCCGGCTCAGCTTGGCATAGACAGAAGTCTGATCTTAATGAACTGATTCTATTGAACGATTGTGTGATTCATGAGAGTTAGAGATATGGTAGGATTTAGAGGCAGAAGAGAGACTTCATATTTTCCACATGCTTCCATATCTGATTGGCTCTCTTCTTTTTCTTTGCACTGATTTATGAGTCAATTACCAGAATACTCTGATCAAGCACCATCTCCCCAAATCCCATTCCATATAGTGGCTCCAAATAAAGGTGCAGCTCAAGCAACCTATAATAATCAACAGTTATCTAGTCAGTGAAGAGCAGCTGTTAAAACACCTACTATGCACCAGATACCATGCCAAGTGGTGGGAGTACAAAGACAGAGCAAACCATGATGTCATCCCGGGGTGAGTTTAAGAAGATGGCAGTCATATAATTACAGTTCCTTGATTTACCAAGAATATGTAAGAAGGGAAGACGGAAATATGTCATTGGAATGAATAATTATCTCTCTCTTCCTCCTTCAGCATTTCTTGCTATAATATTCTCCACCAGAAATAACACTTTGTAGGAGGAAAGGCACCTCTGAGGTCGAGTTGGAAGGTATAGATCAGTGGTTCTCAACCTGTGGGTCACAACCCCTTTGGAGGTCAAATGGGGTCGCCTAAGACCATCAGAAAACACATATTTCTGATGGTCTTAGGAACCGAGATACTGCTCCTCTATCAGTCTCCGGGCGGGTCTGCCCACATGCAGATATGCCCAGATACAAGTATTAAAGGTTCACGGCATTAGGAAGGTTGAGAATCACTGGCAGATGAATGGTAGACATTACCTAAGCTGCTACAGGGTCTTTGTGTACATCTGTTATCTTTCCCTCCCCAGGTGCCTTTGTCTTCAAAAGGACAGAGCTGACTATAGCTCCCATGAGTCACCAGAGGAAGATCCCACTCTAACTTATTTCTTACTGCTATCTAAACAACCTGGCCAAGCATTTAGGAAGAATAGTGGTCAACTATCTCTTTGGTAATAAGTGGGCCTAAATGATAAATGGGTGGGATGGAAAGAGATGCAAAGAACAAAATGAAAAGATGGATGTCAATATATGTGGCACAGAGTGCAGTAAAGTGAACGATAATTTGCAGATTTCATTACCTGCCTGTAGCCAGATCTATGGAGACTATAAGTGCTCCCCCAGTGTATACCCCATCCCTTAGGTGGGACCTGAGTCTCTGGAGCCATTCTGAGCCAAATGGGTTTCCACAGGGCTTATATATTCTTGTGTACATGTTTATTGGAAAGGAAAAGATAAGGAGCCAGTGGGTCAAAAACTCATCTTTTTTGCCTGTTAGATTTTCAATCATAGTTTCCTAGTCTATCTGATTTTGTTACATACTCTTTTTATTTACTAAACTACAGTAAGAGCTAACATTTAGATAGCACCCACCAAGTACTTTCCTAAGCACTTTATGATTATTAGCTTATTCAAGTCTTATAATAACCCTGGGAAGTAGCAGATGTATTCTTATTCCTATTCTAAAGGTGTGGAAACTGAGGCAAAAAGGGCTTAAGTGACTTGAGCAGGGATACCAGCTAGTAAGTATCTGAGGCTTAGATTTGAACTCAGGTCTTCTTGACTCTAGCTGCCCAAAAGGAAGGTGATGTCTGTAAGGTGTCATTAAGGGCAATGAATTTTGAGCTGAAAAATATTGAAAGTATGTAAGGTAGAATTGAACTATTCTGTCACTAAACGGCTAGAGGTCCAATGCCTACATCCCAGAGCAGTGACAAATAGTAACAAAAAAATTCCCTAGGAAGAAGTTACAGTTACTTCTTTAAAAATTAAGGTCTGTGACACCCTCCCTAATGGAGATACTGTGCTTTAGTCTCTAAATCTTTCTGACTTATACAATGCTACTAGTTAAACATTTTTGAACATGCATCTCTAACAGATGTTTATTTATTTCCATACTACACACCTGAGCATGGTTTGAAGTCCAATTTATTTCATTGTGAGCCTTAAATGGCTAACACAGCTGAAAATGGGGGGAGGTCATAGCTCCCAACTGAAAGACATTATTGACAGCACTCAACAAATTCCTGATATTCATTCTTCAACCCCATCCTGTGCCTAAGTTTTGGTTGAAATCCAATAATTTCCTTCTTCCCTGATATAATTTAGTCACCTTACCCTCAGGGAAAAGATTGAGCATGCTTAATGTTTCTGAAAATATCTGCTAGACATGGCTAATACGGAAACATGTTTTTCATGACTTCACGTGTATAAGGGGTATCATTGCTTGGCTTCTCAAAAGGTAGGGGAGGGGCTTGAAGGAGGGAGAGAAAATGGAACTCAATGTATCTGCTAGATAGCATATTTGATGACAGCCACTCATCATCATAGAAAAAGTCAGCAAATTTGGAACATTAAATTATGTAAAAGAAAAACGTATGCCATCTTTAAGTTTCTGAGACTGGATTTGAACTCGGGTCTTCCTGAATCCAGCCCCAGCGGCTCTATCCACTGTACCACCCAGGCTGCCTATTTATTCCAATACATAATACTGTAAATACAATTCTGGGAGAGCAGATACTAGCAGCTGGTTGGGATGGAGGGTAGGGGAAGTTTAATATAGATGATAAGGCTTACGCTAAGTCTTGAAAGAAACTAAAGATTTCAAGAAGCAGAGGGGAGCAGGGAGGAAACTCCATGTATGGGACACAGTGCAAAGGCAAGGACATGGAAGATTTACATGGAATAGAAAGAAGGCCAGTTTGACTGGACCATGGAGTGTATGAAAGGGAGTAATGTTTTATAAAAACCGGAAAGGGATATTGGGGTGGCTAGGTTGTGAAAAGCTTTAAAATCTAAAGAGAGGAGTTTATACTTGATCCTGGTCAATAGGTAGCCGATGGAGTTTACTGAGGAGGGGAGTGACATGGTTAAAGCTTTGCTTTAGGATATCACTTGTGGTATAAGGAAGGATTTCAAATGAGAGAGAAGGCTGCAACTGAGGCAGGGAGAATGGTATAGGTGAAAAGGGGTGACTACTTAAACTCTGATAGTAGAGAAGAGGGGTAGGTACAGAGATAGGACAGGTAAGACAGCAATTGATTAGATGTACTGGGTTGAGGATGAGTGAGGAGTCAAGGTTAAATCTCTGTTTGCAGACTCGAAATGAGGAGAAGGATTAAAACCAATGAATTGAACTAAAATATTATGGACTTTGTAAAAAAATCCATCCCCTTAGAGCAAGAATTCTAAATCTTGAGTTTGTGAACTCAAAATATATTCTGATAATTGTATTTCAACCTAATTGGTTTCCTGTATAATCTCCTGCATCTTATTTAAAAACAGAGAGAAGGGGTCCACAGGCTTCACCAGCCTACCAAACGGCTCAAAAAAGGGTAAGAACTATTATTTTATAGGAAACAAGTTTCCTCAATCTTCTTCTAACTCAAAGATTTAAAAACCGTCCATGATCTAGAAAGAAGGAAAAGATGACAGAATCATTATTCCTCAACACTTTAGGTCTCTCTCAACCCATGGTCTCTCTTTAATTGCCTTAATAAAGACTCAGCTCTAATTGGGAACACACCATTATAATTGGATGGATCTCAACTGATAAATCTTAATGAAATTCCTATGATGTAGGGAAAAAGTCAAATTCATTAAGAAAACTCTTCATTCTGAGTAAGTTGTTTTTTTAAGTGGCCTCATTATCCCAGAGACATAAAGATTCAGCCAAAAGAGGCTACATAGCTCATTATTCTGAAACGACAATATAAAGATGGCCTGCGACAGAAGAACTTCCCTCTACACGAAAAGCTAATAAAGCAGATTACATACATTTTTACAAAGCAAATTAGTGGGCTGTGGGAGGTTACTGAGCTGCAATAATGCCTAACGCCTGAAATAATCCATGCACTTCTATGTAGAATTATTAACATCTAGAAAGTTGCATGTTAAAGATGACAAATATTTTGCTATTACTGTATAAATGGAATGATTCAGGGTACTGATAATGCTTCATTATTCAAGTCACTGGGGTACAAGTAACCCGCACAAGATAGGCAACTAAGTGGTACAGGGGATAGAATACTGGGTCTAGGGTTAGGAAGACCTGAATTCAAATTCATCCTTAGATGCTACCTAGTTATGGGTAACTCATTTAACCTCAGAATTCCTTCGCTTCCTCATCTGTGAAATGGAGACAATAATAATACCTACATCGCAGGACTGTTGTGAGAATAAAATGAGATAGTATTTGTAAAATGATTAGCAAAATACTTAGCATATTTTTTGTTGTTAAATTGTTTCACTCATTTCTGTGATAGTATTTGGGGTTTTCTTGGCAAAGATACTGGAGTGGTTTGCCACTCCCTTCTCCACCTCATTTTACAGATGGGGAAACTGAGGCAAACAGGTTGAAGTGACTTGCCCATGTCACACAGTTAATAAGTGTCTGAGGCTGTATTTGAACTCAGTTCCTCCTGACTCCAGGCCTGGATGCCCTACCTAGCATACAGTAAGTGATTAATAAATGCTTGTTCCCTTCCCTTCCACACTGAGAAAATGTGCAGGTGTGGAATGGGTTTGAAAGAAACTTTAGCCAGTGGAATAAATGCCACTTTGTGGGCGCCAATGTTCATTTAAAAAGCTCAGATTTGTGGGAATATGAATTTGATTCCAGCTCAGGAAGTTCTAGTCAAATGACCCTGAGATCCAGAGCTGGAAGGGACCTTAACAGTCATTTCATTGAACCCCTTCATTTAACAAGGGAACAAAGAATCAGAAGTAATTTTAGGGTAGGAATATACTCTGGACCACAGGGCCAGGAGGCAGTGGATGATTGGCTTAGAAAACAGATCAGAAGCCTCCTAAGAAAAGTAAAACTTAACAGTGACAGGGGAATTCAACTGTCTTCAAGTCACTAAAAGTAGATAATTTGATAAATTCTTGACTCATGATATTTTCATTCTTTGAAAGCTATGAAGTGAGTTGTTATTCTGGATGGATTCTGACTAATAAAAAAGGAAATGTTTGCCGAGACGTTGTTGAATTGATGATGTTGTAAGCTGGTACCAACTTGGGCTAATTTGGTAGATGAGTTTCAAGAGTGGAATGAAATGAAACACTCATAAACTATCTAACAGTTGACTAAAGGAGGTTGCTGTGGCCATAGCATGGGTAGGCTACTTAGCTCTAATTTAGTGGGGCAGAGCTCCCCTGACTCTGTGGGTTACGTTGGTGAGCATAAGGTAGGAGAGGTAGGGACTCCAGTGCCCCCAATAACCCATGTAAATGGTCTGGGAATTAGTCCTCTGAGCCAATTAAGTCTCCAGGACCAGTTACACTATCAGTTTCCATAAACAGCTGTGGAAAGTAAAGGTTGAATTTGACATTTTTTTTAAGGACAGTTCTATAAAATTGAAGACAATAAATAAAAAAAATTAGTTTCTAATTTAATTTTGTATTATTTTTTCTATGGCCAGGAGATGAAATACCACCATTAGTGGTGACTCACTCAAGCTTGCATAAGATGCAAACACAATGACTGATTTCCTTGGGCAACTTAGATGTTTCTATATACAACTGTACCACTCGGTCTTATGTGATCTGGCTCATTTATAGACTGTTTTCAAAGACATTACCCTGGCGTTCTTAATGAGTCTACCATCAAATCTATTCTTTAAACATGCCCAATAAAAAGTATTTTCATGTCAATAAAAAAGGTGGGGATTAAAAGGAAGGGTCTATTCAAGGAGGGACCAGTCCTAAGCAAAACAAACTCCAACACTGGAGGGTGGAAAAAGGGAGAATAAAAGGAGAGAAAGAAAGGGTAAAGAACTGGGATAAAGACTGGGCAATGGGAAGAAAAGCAGCATATTAGCAAGTACCCTCCTCTCTCACTATCCTCTTCTTTGCAAAGAGGGGGTGGTGGATAAAGAGAAGAAGATAAGATGGAGGGAAATACAAAACACTTTTCATCATGGAGTAGGATTTGGAGAGGTGTATGATGTTGCCAAAAAAAGAAAAGAAAAGAAAAAAAAAGGAGGGTTATTGTGCATTTTTAATGCACAAAAGAGAAAGAAGTTCAGAAAGAAAAATGGATAAGTGACAGCTTTGAAAGTAACATGTAATGATTTAGACATAAAGGGCAAAACCATAAGAAAATTAGGAGCCAAAGAATAGTTTACTTGTCAGATCTACAGAGAAAGGAAACATTTATGATCAAACAAGAGATAGAGAACATCATAAAATGCAAAATAGATTATTTTGATTACATTAAATTAAAAAGATTTTGCACAAACAAAAGCAATGTAGTCAAGTTTAGAAGGAAAACAAAAAGCTGAGAAACAATTTTTATGGCCAATGTTTCTGATAAAGGCCTCATTTCTCAAATATATAGAGAACTGAATCAAATTTATAAGAATACAAGTCATTTCCCAACTAATAAACGGCCAAAGCATATGAACAGGCAGTTTTCAGATGAAGAAATCAAAGTTATCATATGAATATGAAAAAATGCTCTAAATCACTATTGATTGGAAAAATGCAATCTCACACCTGTCAGATTAGTAAATGTGACAAAAAGGGAAAGTGATAAATGTTAGTTAGAAACTAATTTTTTTTAAATTTATTGTCTTCAATTTTACAGCCCTTAAAAAAAATGTCAAATGATAAAAGATGTGGGGAAAAACTGGAACACTAATGCACTGCTGGTAGAGTTGTGAACTGATCCAACCATTCTGGAGAGCAATTCGGAACTATGTTCAAAGGGCCGTAAAACTGTGCATACGGGGCAGCTAGGTGGCGCCGTGAATAGAGCACTGGCCCTGGAGTCAGGAGGACCTGAATTCAAATTTGGCCTCAGACACTTGACATAAAACTAGCTGTGTGATCTTGGGCAAGTCACTTAACCCCAATTGCCCTACCTTCCCCCCTCCAAAAAAAAAAAAGCAAAAAACCCCCAAACCAACTGTGCATACCCTTTGATCCAGCAATACCACTACTAGGTCTGTATCCCAAGAGATTTATAAAAAAGGGAAAAGGACCCACACATACAAAAATATTTATAGCAGCTCTTTTTGCAGTAGCAAGGAATTGGAAGTTTAGGGGATGTCCATAAATTCTGGAGAATGGCTGAACAAGTTGTGGTATATGAATGTAATGGAATACTATTGCTCTATAAGAAATGATGAGCAGGCAGATTTCAGAAAAACCTGAAAAACTTACATGAACTGATGCTGAATGAAGTAAAGTAAGCAGAAGAACATTGTACCCAGCAACAGCAACACTGTGCAATGATCAACTGTGATAGATCTAGCTCTTCTCAGCAATACAATGACCCAAGACAATTAATTCCAAAGGCTCATGCTGCAAAATGCTGTCCACATCCAGAGAAAGAGTTATGGAGTTTGAATGCAGATCGAAGCATTCTATTTTCATTTTTTCTTCTTGTGGTTTTTCCCTTTTATTCTGATTATTTTTTCACAACATGACTAATGTGGAAATATGTTTAACGTGATTGTACATGTATAACCTTATCAGATTGCTTGCCTTCTTGGGGAGGAAGGAGGGAAGGGAGAAAAAATTGGAACTCAAAATCTTACAGAAACAAATCTTTACAGGTAATTGGAAAAAAAAAATACTAGTAAATGGGGAAAAAAAAGCAACGTGTACAAAAATGTAATTTAAAATGATTAACACTTAAGATTTAAGAACTTGCCAACCATGATTCCAGAGTACTGATGAAAAAGAATGTTAGCTACTTCTTGAGAGAAGTAGTAAGCTCAACATGGAGAATGAGACATATGTTGGCTATGGCCAGCACTGGGATTGGTTTTGCTTGACTATGCAGATTTGTTACAAGGGTTTTGTTTTTTCTTCTTTCTTTTCAATGGAAGGAAGAGGGTGAAGAGAAAAAAGGATTGCTTGTTAATTGAAAAATATTAATTGAAATTAACATGTTGGACTTATGTATTTATATATTATGATTAATGGGACATATATAATATATATGAATAAATATAAATTATTACATTATTTATTTATTCATAATTTGTTATATACTTATTATAGGTTCATGGTTCCACATATAAGCCTATTTTTCTAATCTACTTTGTATATGGAAATATTAATTTCCTTTGGTGACTGTAAAGTTTGGGGTTTTTTGGTAAGTTTTTTTTTTTAAAGAAAGGATCATGACTTTTTAGCCTAGATAAAGGGATACTTGCAATCTAGGGAGAAGAAGTGGGTGAGAACACGATAGCTAAGGGTTTGAGGATTTTCATGGAAAAGAGAGATCAGAATGGTTCTGCTGTGGCCGACATTTCTGAACAAGGAGAAGGGTCAGAAATTGCCAGGAGGCCAATGCCAACTTGAGGTAGAGAAATACTCTCATTTAATTGGAGTTATCTAAAAGTGGAATGTCTCCACTGGTTTTCAAGGATTTTTTGCAGGGTTTTCCTGTTCAGATCCAAGCCAGATCACACAGGGCCCCAAAACACAGCTGCTCCTGCTTTCCAACTAGGAACATGCCGCCTCTTGCTTAGGCCTGCTATGAGGTCTTCCAGAAACCTTCCAGCTCACAGCGATAGGGCACGTCAGGCAGCTGAAGGTTATCCCTCCCCAGCTTCCTTTAAGATTGAGCTCAAATTCCACCATTTACTTTTTCTCCTCTCCCCCTCACTCCTTATGCCTTCCCTCTGAAATGACTCTTGTCTGCCTTATCTATATATCCACATATATCTATATACATGTGTATATCTATCTATCTGTCTATCTATTTATCTATCTATCTATGTATCTGTCTGTCTGTTTCTGTCTGTGTCTATCTATCTATTTATTTATCTGTCTGTCTATCTATCCATCTATCTATCTATCTCCTGTATGTATAGAGTGGTTTATGTGTTTTCTTCTTCATTTGAACTTGAGTTCCTTGAGGGCAAAATCTATATTTTTGCCCTTCTTTGCATGCCCAAGACTTAGTACAGTGCCTAGAATATAAGAAGCACTTAAATAAATGCTTGTTAGGACCAAATAAATACTTGTTATGACCTCTAGGACCAGCCTCAAACCCTTTAATCATCTGGCTTCAAGATAAGAATTCAATGATACCCATTTCTCCATGGTTAACATGCTGCTGTTCCCTCCTACTCTCCCCAGCTCAATGATATGGAATCCCTGACGACCAGAAAACACCCTGCCCCCACACCTTCCAACTCCAGCTGCTTCCTAATTCATCAATCCTACATCCTCAACGTCCTACTCCCTATCTGTCTATCTCTTCCACTGTACTTTCTGGAATACTTACTCCATAATTAATAAACTTCCTTTAATTTACACCATGTTCTATTGTGCTCTTTTTATCTGCTAGCACTCATTAAGACCTGGTTCTGTTGGAATGACAGTACATTCTTGGCCATCACTTCTAGTGCTGGCTACACTTTTTCTCCATACTCTTTGACTCAGTTGCAGTAGTGAAATTGTAATCCTTCTTGCTCTCTCTTGCTATTTCAAGACCTCCAAACAGCATCACTCAGCAACCTTTCCCATCTCTGTCTCTTAAGAGTTACCGGCATCTTCAAGACTCATTTTACAAGCCATCTTCTGCACCGGATCTCTCAATAGTTCCCTCCCCCCCAGCTACAAGTGACTTCCATTAAGAAAGACTAAGATTAGCTTTCATTTACTCTGCCTATATAACTTGTACATAGCTAGATGTTTATGTTGTCTGCCCCAATAGAAGGTAAGCTCCTTGAGGGAAAGAGCTATTTTTATTCCCCTTGATATTTTTAGTATTTAACCCAGTGTATGGCTCATCATACTTGTTCAACAAATGCCTGTTGACTGAAGACATCTGAAGTCTTGTCCAGCTCTACAATTCCCAATAAATGCCTGTTGACTGAAGACATCTGAAGTCTTATCCAGCTCTACAATTCCCAGATGCTTCTATCACCCAAGTGAATATCCTTAGACTTCCAACACTTTTAATTTAGTCTTAAGAATAAAGTTTCAGGATCTGGCAGCTGCTACATTAAGGGATCGAAGGGCCTGGAATATGATATTCCGGAGATCAAGGGAGCTTGGATTAAAACCAAGAATCACCTACCCAGCAAAATTGAGCATCGTATTCCAGGGGAAAATATGGTCATTCAATGAGGTGGAGGACTTTCAAACATTCCTGCTGAAAAAACCAGAACTCAAAAGAAAGTCTGACACGCCAACACAAGAAGCATGAGAAGACAAACACGGAAAAGAAATCATAAGGTACCCATCAAAGATGAACTATTTACATGACAACATGGAAAAGTGACAATTATAAATGTTGAAACTTTTTTCAGTATGAGGATAGGGCAAGGGAATACAAATG
>CM053585.1:351972179-351995828 GCA_028646515.1 Pseudochirops corinnae | reverse complement strand
TTTCGTCACAATCATATGCCACAATTTGTTCAGTCATTCCCCAATTAATGACCATTTCCTCAATTTCTAATTCTTTGTTACCACAAAAAGAGCTACTATATATACATAGGGGTCTTTTTCCTTTTTCTTTGATCTCTTTGGGCTGTAGATCTAATAGTAGTATTGCTGGGTCAAAAGGTATGTACAGTTTTTAACTGAGAAGGCCGAGTTCCAAATTGTTCATCAGAATGATTGGACCAGTTCCCTACTCTTCCAGCACTTCCTTAATGTACCTATTTCTCCTCATCCCTTCCAGAATTTGTCATTTCCGGTGTGTGAGGTGATATCTTGGAGTGGTTTTAATTTGCCTTTCCGTAATCAACAATAACTTAGAGTATTTTTTCACATGCCTATAGGTCGCTTTGACTTCTGAAAATTGCCTTGAACGTTCATATGCTTTGACTATTTATCAATTGGGGAATGGCTCAAATTTTTTAAAATTTGACTCAGTTCCCAATATATCTGAGAAATGAGACCTCTGTCAGAAATATTACTTTATTGTCTATGGTACCTATTAACAAAATGTAGTTTCCCTGCTTATATCTTTTAATTAGGTCTATTTTTCCTTTTCCTTTGCCTGAAATTATAATTCCTACTCCTACCTTTTTTTTTTTTTTACTTCAGCTGAAGCATAACAGATTCTGCTCTAGCCTTTTATTTTAACTCTGTGTTTGTGTTTCTGTTTCAAGTGTGTCTCTTGTATACAGCATATAATTGGATTCTGGTTTCTAATTTATTCTGTCTGCTTCCATTTTATGGGTTAGTTCATCCCATTCACATTCACAATTTTGATTACTAACTGTGTATTTCCCTCTATTCCATTTTCTTCTGTTTGTCCTTCTCTGTCTCTTACTTCTAACCACCGACTCTGTTAATTCACCCTCCCTTTTGTTCCCTCTATATCTCTTATTCCCTTCCCCTCCTATTTCTCTATTGGGTAAGATAGATTTCTATACCCAACTTGTGTGTGTGTGTATGTGTGTGTGTGTATGTATGTGTGTGTGTGTATGTGTGTGTGTGTGTGTGTGTGTATGTGTGTGTGTGTGTATTCTTCCCTCTTTGAACCAGTTCCATTGAGAGTAAAGTTCAAGCCTTGCTTGCCATCCCACCCCTATTTGCACTTTTACTATAAAGGCTCTTCTTTGTGTACCTTTTTTATGTGAGAAAAATTTCCCCATTCTGCCTCTCCCTTCCTCTTTTCCCTAGTACATACCTCTTCTCACCTCTTAATTTTTTTTTGAGATCATCCCAGCATAATTGATTTATACATGTCTTCTATCTATATAGACTCCTTCTAATTGCCCTCATAATGGTAACGTTCTTAAGGATTGTATGTATCTTCTTTCCATATAGAAATGATTAATTTTATTGAGTTTCATGTTTACCTTTTTATGCTTCTCTTGAGTCTTGTGTTCGAATGTCAGATTTTCAATTCATTTCTGGTCTTTTCATCAGGAATACTTGAAAGCTCTCTATTTCATTGAACGTCTATTTTTCACCCTGAATGATTATACTCAGTTTTGCTTGGTAGGTTATTCTTGGTTGAATCCTTGCTCCTTTACCTTCTGGAATATCATATTCCAAACCCTTTATTTCTTTAATGTGGAAGTTACTAAATCTTGTATGATACAGACCTATGGCTCCATGATATTTAATTTGTTTCTTTCTGGCTGCTTCCAATATTTCCTCCTTGATCTAGAAGTTCTGAAATTTGACTGTAATATTCCTAGGAGTTTTCATTTGGGGATCCCTTCCAGGAGGTACGTGGTAGATTCTTTCCATTTCCATTTTGCCCTCTAGATTTAAGGTATTGAGACAGTTTTCCTTGATATTTTCTTAAAAGAGGGATATTTAGGCTCTTTTTTGATCATGACTTTTAGGTATTATAATAATTCTTAAATTATCTCTCCTCAATCTATTTTCTAGGTCAGTTGTTTTTCCATGAGATATTTCACATTTTCTTCTATTTTTTTTTTTCATTCTTTGACTTTGTTTTATTGCTTTTTAAAGTCTCATGGAATCATTAGTCTCTGCTTACCCTGTTCTAATTTTAAGGAATTATTTTCTTCACTGAGATTTTATACCTCTTTTTCTATTTGAATAGTTCTACTTTTTAAGGAGTTCTTTTCTTATGTGAATTTTTGTACCTCTTGCCATTTGGCCTATTCAGCTTTTTAAAGGAATTCCTTACTTTAGTGAATTTTTGTGTCACTTTTTCATTAAGCCAATTTTGGTTATTTTAGGTGTCATTTTCTTCAGTATTTTTTTTTTTTTTGCTTTTTGTAGGGGCAGTTGGGGTTAAGTGACTTGCCCAAGGTCACATGGCTAGTAAGTGTTAAGTGTCTGAGGCTGGATTTGAACTCAGGTCCTCCTGACTCCAGGGCTGGTGCTGTATTCACTGTACCACCTAGCCACCGCTTCTTCAGTATTTTTTGTGCCTCTTTTACCAAGTTGTTAGTTCCCTTTTCATAATTTTCTTGCATCACTCTCATTTCTTTTCCCAATTTTTCCTCTACTGTTCTTATCATTTTCTTCAAATCTTCTAGGAATCTTCCTGGCCTTGGGTCCAGTAAGTATTTTTCTTTGTGATTTTGCCTGTAGCTGTTTTCATATAATTGTCTTCTGAGTTTATGTCTTGGTCTTCCCTTCCATTATAGTAGCTTTTATATTCAAGTTCTTTTTTTTTCTTGTTTGCTCATTTTTCCAACCTATTTCTTGACTTTGAACTTTATGTTAAAGTTTGGCTCTGCTCCCCTAGGGATAGGGAAGCACTGTGCGAGGCTTCAGGCTTTTTCATGCTGCTGTTTTCAGAACTAATTCTGGGGGTCTGCAAGTTTTTGGTTCTTCCAAGGTGGAAAGAGATGTGGTCACTGTTTTCCTGGTCTTTACCCAGGAAGTAAAGGCCATCTTGGCCCTGGAACTGTGACCAGGTCCCCAGCTTGCTTGTGACCAATCACAAGTGCTCCTGGAAGTACACCCCAGAGCTAGGTATAGGCAGTAGGGTTGCCAGTTAGGGCTAGCTGTACACAATGTCAGCAAAAGTTCCTTTGTAATCTCTTTCCAGCCAGTTGTCCAACCCCTTTAAGTTCTTTTGGGATAAGAGCTCTGGAAGTGCACCTTAGAAGTCACCTCCAAGGCCAACTGCTTAAGCTCCTCCTGTTGCTCTTTGGGCAGGCCCCCACCTGGGTGTCTCAGACCTCTCCTGACAACTTCTTAAGTTGTCCTAGGCTGGAAAAAATGTCTCGCCCTAACCTTGTCTTGACTCTACTGCTCCAAAATTTGATTTGAGGAGTTATATTAAAGTTATTTGGAGGGGAATGTTGAGAGAGATCAGCTGGGTTGCTGCCTTCCTCCTCTATCTTAGCTCTGCCCCCAAGATTATGCCTCTTTTTAAAGGTACTGGGTCTCAGGAAGAAGCAGCTGGGAAAATCCAAAGGTTGCTGCCCATCTACATTTTAGCCTTTTCTCAACCATAACCCAACTTCCTAATGAAATGAGTCATCCCAGAGAAAACTGGGCAGCCACCTTGACCTCATATCTCAGAGCTCCCCAAAGGCACTGTTGCTTAGTTTCTGATCAGAGATAATGCTCACCATCTCCCCTCTCCAATGCAGCATCTGCATGAACAAGGGAGCTCTGCACACTAACATATGCAGTGATTTCTCAGGTTCTTGGTGCTATAAGCTTGCAGATCCACTGTAGCCCATGGAGTCAGCTCAGACTAAGTGGAGAGGCTACAGCCAACAGGCCAAGAGGCAGCACTTAGGAGGCTGGGGCTTAGGAAGACAGCTGATGGAGCCAGGCATCTTTTAGAGCAATCCTCCTGGGGCACAGGGAACTTGGCCCAGGATTGCCTTGGTGTCTTGGGAAACCACTGCTTAGCCAGAAGGAACAGCCAAGCATACTGTCCTTTGGGTCCTGTGAAAGACCCAAAGAGGGGACCACAGGAGGGAAAATGGCAGAGGCAAAAAAGAACAAGATTATTGTGAATAGTAGTGAATAGTACAGTTTAGCTGAGACATGAACCGTGAAAGGATGAAGGGTTGGAAATAAGACTGGAAAGATAAGCTGGACCCAGATTGTCAAAAACCTTAAATGCTAGACCAAGGAGGCATCATTACTAGGAAGCTGTTAAAGATTTTGGGGCAGGCAGGTGATATGATCAGAGTAGTGCATTAGGAAGATAAGAAGGGCTATGGGGGGAAAAGTAGGGACAGAGGGAGACTGTAGGAAACCCACTCAGGATGCTGCTTTGAGAGTCTAGGCGAAAAGTGATGACTAAACTGAGAACAGGCTGTCAGAGCTAGGGCTGGGAAGGACCTTAGAAGTTACCTAGTCTGTCCCCCCTCCCTCAATTTTACAGATGAGAGAGTTGAGGTGGATTGGGGTTAAATGACCTGTCCAAGGTCATCTTGCTAAGGATTTGTGCTGGCTGGGATTCATCACTCTTTCCCTTGAGAGTTGCCCAAGGCATGAGAAGGGGATTGGACTAACTGGCCTCTACCACCAACTCCTTCAAGCTCTGAAGTTGTCATCCTGTAATCAGAAAAAGCTGCATGGAGGAGGTAATACTTGAGCTTGACCTTGAAGGAAAAGGAAGACGCTTGCACAGGGTCACACAGTCATTGTGTGTCAGAGAGAAGAGACCGGCAATAAGATTGAGGAAAGATGAGAGACTCTTCCATTGTTTTGTATGGATGGAAGATAGTTTGGTGGAAGAGATGGCATTTTGTTATTTGTTTGTTTTTTCTTTTTTGGAGGGGAAAGGCAAGGCAGTTGGAGTTTAGTGACTTGCCCAAGGTCACACAACTAATAAGTGTCGGGTGTCTGAGGGCAGATTTGAACTCAGGTCCTCCTGGCTCCCGGGCCCATTCTCTATTCACTGCACCACTTAGCTGCCCCAAAAATCTTGTTTTAATAAATCAACTTGCTCTTTTATAACCAGGAACAATAAGTATAGTGGAATTCTACCTTTCACTCAGTTGTGATCTGCTTTAGAATGTTATTTGCTAAGGCATACCTATTCTCTTCTCAGACTTTCATCAAAGACACCATCCGTAAGTGTATAGATTACTTCTATAAAGATTAGGAAGCAATGGAGACGGAGGCATACAAGGCAGTAATTATTGGTGCTTTCTTGGTTGCTTCTTCTCAGGAATAATAAGGTCTGACATTTTTTTCCCCAAGCCTTTGGGAACCTCCCTTCATTTTCTCTTTATTTTGACAGTTACTAAGTTGGATTTTTTTTTTTAATAAATTAATCAAAAGCTCAGAGGGAAAAAAAAACAAAAAAGCAATTTTAGAAAAGCTTAGAAACTGAAATTTACATAGCACCACTTTTTGGTGTCTTAAAAGGAGGATCAGGTAATATTATGAGTGTGTGTGTGTGTGTGTGTGTGTGTGTGTGTGTGTGTGTGTGTGTGTGTGTGACAAATATATTTAGTCAAGCAAAACAAATTCCCTCACTGACCATTTCCAAAAACATGCCTCGTTTTATATATTGCATCTAATGCACATTCATTATCACTGATCATGGGTCACTGTGTGAATTGTTAACATTTCCTCCCACTTCCCCCAAAATGACATCAATGTTCCCTTGGAATAAAAGTTTTATAATTTGCCTTTATATATGTTATTTCCTCCCTGCCCCAGTAGAATATAAGGTATTTGAGGGTAGGAACTATATTCATTTTTGTCTCTATCACTAACACCTAGCATAATTCTTGACATTTAGTATATACCTAATAAATGAGTTTTTAATTGAATGAGTTAGAGAGTCAGAGAATATGGGTATGATTGAAATTATATATGATGTTTAATTAGCCCAGGAAAGGCTGAAGGGAATGTGTGATTATCTCCAGTCAAAATAGTTGCCTGATCAATTCAATAGCCCTACATATACAACATTTATAACAGTCTTCAAGTCCATAAGGACTTAAACAAAAGAGTAGGTGAGGATCAGTTAAGTGGTACAATGAATGGAGCACCAGCCCTGGAGTCAGGAGGACCTGAGTTCAAATTCTGCTTCAGACACTTAACACTAGCCCTGTGACCTTGGGCAAGTCACTTAACCCCAATTGCCCTGCCTTCCCCCCTCCAAAAAAACAAAAGATTAAAAAAATTTAAAAATCTTTTTAAAAAAAGAGTAGGTAAATTAACAAGGCAGCATGAAGAATTTTGATCAGAATAAAGGAAGACTTTCCAAATGTGGTTACTAAAATCTAGAGTAGGATATTGAGATTAGTTGTAGAATCTTTTTTTTCTTAGTGGGAGGGGATTGATTTTTTTCCATAAAAAATTTTTTTTTATTAATGTCCTTTCTTTAGATCACCAAAATTTCCCCTAGTATCCTTCCCTTAATCCCTCCAAGAAAGTCATCCCATATAACAAATAATATATATATTTTTTAAAGATGAAGAATATTGGAATAGCTAGGTGGCACTGGGTATGGGTGTAGAGTGCTGGGCCTGGAGACCTAAATTCAAATCTGACCTCAGACATTTCCTGACTGTGTGATCCTGGGCAAGTCACCTTCACCCTGTTTGCCTCAGTTTCCTCATCTGTAAAATGAGCTAGAGAAGGAAATGATAAACTGTTTTGTGTTTATAATAACTTGCTTTTGAAGGTTCAACCTTGATATGATGAAAAGAACTTAACCTTGGAGTCAGAAGGCCTGGTTCAATTCCCGATTGTGATTTTGGCTACTTGTGTGACTTTGAGTAAATTACCTTCATTTCCTCATCTGTAAATTAAGGGGATTGCATTAGATGATCTCAGAGGTCTAATGATCCATGGCCCTCTTGGCAGGAGTCCTGACTTTGAAGTCAAAGGATTTGAATTAAAATTTTCCTGCTGACTCACACCTGTGTGATGTTTGGGACATGTTTTAAACCCTTTCTCTCCTCTTCCTCTGTCCACATAGGGAATCATATCCTCACCTGCAGGTGCTCTGCCCAAAAGCTCTTTGATCACTGAAACCTCCTGAGATGTGTTGAGGTTTACTGGCTTGATTTCTTTAAGGATCGTGCCTTAAACCGAGATCACTCTGACGCCCATTGATAGATAGATTTATTAAAACAAGATTTTTGGGGCAGCTAAGTGGTGCAGTGAATAGAGAATGGGCCCAACAATAGATCCTAGCCCAAACCTCACTTGGTCCTTGTTCGGGCTATGATGACTCAGAGTGAGTGTAAATAGCAATTGTTTCTGGTTTGGGCCTGAAACCCTGAGAGTCCTCCACTCCCAGATTGATTTTATTTTTTTGTTTCTGTTTTTGACTAAGTAAAAAAGGCCACTCTTCGCCTCATTTCTTAGCTAGCTGTCATCAATTAATGGGCATTGCTTCTGTCAGACTGAGACCTGGGGAAGACCTTAGCTAAAAAAGGCCATGGTCTCCCACTACATCCAAGGCCATCTCTAGTAGATGGCTCCAGAGGAGAAAGTGAGGCTGGTGACTGCACAGACCTCCCTCACTTAAATCCAGTTCACTTACAAGTCAAGACATCACCTTCCTGATATCATGGTCTTCTTTGAGAACGAAGGACAACAACTCATCCATAAAAGGAGGAAATTAAACTTGATTTCTGAGGTCTCTTTTTAGCTCTAAATTGGTGATCCTATAAACTTTGTTGAAAACACGTTTTGTATATGCCTATCAGTAGTCTAGAAGATGAGATTTTTTAAAAAGTAAGTTTCCTTCTCTACTGGTTTAGAGAATAAAGATTTTTGAGTGATTTCCTTGGTTGATCATTTCATGAGTTGCTATGACCAAAATAAAAATTGTTTTAAATTACCACCTAATGGCTCATAAAATGTAGGCTCCTTGAAGACAGGGGCAGGTGTGATTTTTGTAATATTGCCCAATGCTTGGGATTTTTGGGATGCTGGGAATCCCGAAATGCAAGGATAGAGAGGAATCTGCCTCAAAAGGATTCAAGTACTCCAGTCTTCTTTCAGTAAAAATAATAAGGTTTATTATAATACCAGTATGGTGGGCTAGATTCCTAGTATATCTGCTATTGTGATGCCAGTAAGAGCAGGCAAGATTCTTAGGGATTCTGCACAATTTAATGGGATGAGATTGGTACTTATATACAAAAAAAGACAAAGAAAAGATCTGGATTGGATTAAGGAGTGGTAAATAGCCTGGGGTGGCTCAGGGGTAAGAGAGAAAGGATCTACAGCAGCTCTCAACCTGTGGGTCATGACCCCTTTGGGGATCGAACAACCCTTTCACAAGGGTTACAAGAGTTGCCTAAGACCATCGGAAAACACATATTTCTGATGGTCTTAGGAACCGAGACACTGCTCCTCTATCTGTCTCCAGACGGGTCTGCCCACATATGAGTATTAAAGGATCCCGGCATTAAGAAGGTTGAGAACCACTGGTCTAGAGTCTAGACAGTGGCAAATGGCCTGGGGTGGGTCAGGTGCACACGAGAAAAGGAGGTAAGTGGTCTGAGTAATCTAGGTAGCCTAGGATGGGCCAGATACCTCAGGTGAAACCTGTGTGGGAAAGTTCTGGGCTTTTTAGGGTCCAGGTCTCACCGCCATGTCTGCAAATAGTAGGAGCTTAACAAATGTTTGTCTTTTGACTGATTGATTGGTCCCATTTATGGGGAATACATTGCATTGCTAAGCCCATATTTGAAGCTTCCCCATCTTGGGTAGGACCTGGTAGAATTTGTGCTTCAGTAGCATTAGTATTGAGAACTCAGCACTTCTGTGGAGGCCTGGGAGATTTTAGGTAAGAAAGAAAAAGATGAAATTAGAATATTACTTAGGTAGAGTCTCAGAATCTTCTAAAGAGTCTCACTGTATTCCATAAACCCCTCACTACTCCTCTAGGCAGCACCTCACCAAAAGTGCTGATTACCTAGCCCTTGTTCCATGACTAATGACAAAGCAAGGTAACTCAGTGATTGAGTCCAATAGAAAACACAGAATATCCTGATAGACTTTTAAGATTGTTTCTTTCTTTTTTTGCATTATTAGAATGTCTAGAATGGTTGTGGAAATTTTTAATAATGAAGAACGGAGATGAAGAAGACATTTATTTCTCAGTTTAACTAGATGTTTCTATCCATTATCATTTAGTATGCAAAGGATCACATTTAGTATTAGGCTGATGTAGAAGTTAATTTATTTGCAATATATATTCAAAGAAAGGCAACTTGGGTTAGTGGATAGATAGCTGTTAGTTTAATACCATACCTACTGGGAGAGGGGGGAAGGTAGCCCCTGGGTAGATAAAATTTCTAGTCCAGCCTCAAACCACACCCCTATCTTGTAAGAACAAAATATATGTATTCAAAATCCATATTTAAAAACAAAAGATTTCTTTTTATTCCTCTAAAAAGAAAGATGTCTTCTGTTTTATTTTAAATACAACGCACATTTAATTTCTGTCAACAGCTTGCATTTCAAACCATGCAGTTCGCAGGCCTGCATGCATTATCTGTAATTAGGGTTCTTGAAAAGCTTTCAGCATTTTTTCTTTCCAAAATTTTAAATACATTTATTCCACATTGTTGACATTTCGGAGAATAGTAGAGATCTTAGGTCAAATACTAAGCCACCTTTGGACTGAACAATGTAACTCCTTTATCACCAGACAGCATCAAACTGAATGAAACAATTGGAATGAACCATAGGGAGGAGCCATTGATTGATCAGTCATTTAACAGCCATTCAGCACCTACTAGGATAATTTATTCATTCTGTCTTCTCCCTTGCTATAGACAGGTACGCCAGGCCAACAAAGCTTTAGCCTTCCACCCAGGCTGTCCCCATCAAAACAGCAACAGTGGGTCAGGCTAATAGTCAGCCAGCCTCTCATTCCATCTCTCTGGCCCCAGAGATACTTTGTAGATACCCACACCCTGTAAGATAGTCGACTTTCATAATAAGAACAATGGCTCATCTTTATGTAGTCCATTAAAGTTTACAAAGCATTTCACTCCTTGTTGGATCTTCAAATAACCCTGTGAAGTAGGTAGTTCACAGATCTCTGTTTTACATTGGAGAAAACCAAAGCTCACATTAGCTGAGTGATTTGTCCAAGGTCACGCAGCTACTAAAGTTGGAATTCCAACCCATGTCTCCTGACCCCTTATCCAGTATTCTTTCCACTACCTACCTCATAGGTCAACAGCCTACAGTTGATTGTAGTTCAGGTATTCTTTGTGGTCCTATTACTTCAGAGATTTGTGATTTCATTGGTATGGGTCTTTGCTTCACTGATGCAAATTTCAATCTGTCATAATAGAATGTCTTCTTCAGTTGCTCTGGCCAAAAGCATCTATCATCTACTGGTGAAGCCTCCTTACTCCTGCCTCCGGGCATCCCAAATTCCTACTTAACACCTTCTTATAAGAGGTCTTCACTGATTCTCCCAATAGTTGGTATCCTCTTCTCCCAATTATTTTCATTCACTTTTCTGTGTACTATTTTTTTTTCTGTGTACTATTTTCTGCTGTTCCTTCAGTAGAATGTAAGCTCCCTGAGGCCAAGGATTGTTTAATTTTTTTGTCTTGGTATAACAGTGCCTTGCACATAATAGGGATAGGAATGGACATCAGGACTGGGCCAGCAATTTAATTCACATATAGAACTCACCATGTAAGGAAATTCCCTTTATCAGTGAAGGTTGGTACCCTTTCTCCTTCTCTCTCTCTCTTTCTCTCTCTCTCTCTTTCCCTCCTCTCTCTCTCTGTCTCTTTCTCCCCTCTCCCTCTCTCTCTCTCTCTCTCTCTGTCTCTCTCTCTCTCTCTCTGTCTCTTTCTCTCTCTCTGTCTCTTTCTCTCTCTCTCTCCTCTCCCTCTCTCTCTCTCTCTTTGTCTCTTTCTCTCTCTCTCTGTCTCTCTCTGTCTCTCTGTCTCTGTCTCTTTCTCTCTCTCTCTGTCTCTGTCTCTCTCTCTCTCTGTCTCTCTCTCTTTCTTTTTCTCCCTCTCCTGTCCTTATAGCCTTAGGAAGTTGCCTGCAGCATTGAAAGTTAACCTCAAGCCTTGCCCAGGGTTACACAGTGGACTTGAACCTACATCTTCCTGGCTTTGATGATGGCTCTCTCTTCACTCTACTACACTTTGTTGTATCGTTTTTTTCAGTCCCGTCCAACTCTTGGTGACCTCATTCACGGTTTTCTTGGCAAAGATACTGGAGTGGTTTGCCATTTCCTTCTCCAGCTCATTTTACAGAAGAGGAAACTGAGGCAAACAGAGTTAAGTGACTTGCCCAGGGTCACACAGGTAGTGTCTGAGGTTAGATTTTAATTCAGAACGTTGTACACCAGAACAGCAACATTGTACAATGACCAACTTTAACAGACTTAGCTCTTCTCAGCAATATATGATCTAAGACAATTCCAAAGGACTCATGATAGAAAATGCTATCCATTTCCGGAGAAAGAACTATGGAGTCTGAATGCAGATAGAAGCATACGATTTTCTCTCTCTCTTTTTTGTCTTTTCTTTCTTGTGATTTTCCCTTTTTGTTCTGAATCTTCTTTCGCAACATGACTAATGTGGAAATAGGTTTAATATGATTGTACCTGTGTAGCCTGAAAAACAAAAAAGATTTGAACTCAGAAAGATGAGTCTTCCTACCGCAGGCCCAGCACCTGCTCTGCTGCCACCCTGCCTTCTGGCACATCCAGAAATGCTCTTCAAATTAAATTAAACTGAATTTTGGTGATCAGCCTCTCTGACCTTAAAACCCCTGACATCCATTGCTAGGCCTGGACTCAGAGTCTTTCTAGCTTACAGCATGGGTATGACTTAATGTCGTGGCGATGCCGTACTCAGCCCTTGGATTTAAATTAGGCTTCTTTCTCTATTCTGTCCTTTAAAATAAAGATGCTTGTGGGCTATAAAGGAGCAGGCCATTTAAATCAAGTGCATACTCCTTTCTCTACCATTCTAATGACAGTTACATTTCTTCATTTCCCAACCTTCCTCTTCTTCTCCTGCCTGTTACTTGGAGGAATACAAATGTCCAAAAAAGAAAGACAGGAGAGACAGAGAGACACAGAGAGAGAGAGAGAGAGAGAGAGAGAGAGAGAGAGAGAGAGATGGAAGGAAGGAAGAAAGAAGGAAAGGAAGGAAGAAGGAAAGAAAGGAAGGGAAAGATAGATAAATGATAGATAGATAGATAGATAGATAGATAGATAGATAGATAGATAGATAGATTCTCTACTTATGGCAATAGAACCCAGCCTAGAAATGCAAGGTGTATATATACACGGAAGGGTCATTTGCCCAGCTGCTGGATAAGTCGCTTCTCGTTTCCCAGCTGCTCTTTGGCTTCCTAATGCTGTTTTGTTTTTCTTTTGAACTTGAGTAGCAGACCTAGCTTTCCCTGGCCGGGTCTGATTACTGCTCACTTAGGACAGATAACCTTCCAAGTTACAATTGGCCCAGAAGCAGCTGCTGCTGTTTTCAGTTTCGGCCTCGATTACATTCTCTCTCACTAGCATGAGAGAGCCAGTGCATGTGACCCCATTTTCTCAGGCACCTTTTACAGGAGGTCTCTGTCTCTTGACTCCAATCCCTGGGCTCTCGCTGGTAGGAGATGATTGGCATTAAATGGCACCTTAGAGCTCATTCTAATGCAATCCCTTTTTTCTACAAATGAAAAAACGAAGGCCCTGATGAGTTGAAGGGAATTATCTAAGGTGATGAAAGTAGTCAGGGTCACAATCACCAAAATAACCTTCTCAAACCCCAGTACTGACCATGTCACACTCTTCCCCCACCCCAACTACACACACACACTCACACTCTCTCACTCTCACTCTCTCTCCAAACCTTTTAGGAGTATCCTGTACAATAAATTTAAAATTCCTTAATTTGGAATTTAAGGTTGCACCCCATCTTTTCCACATTGTTTCACTCCACTCCGCTTTATACATTCTACATTCCAGACAAATTGGCTTATTAGCTCCCCTTGTTGCATTAATGCTCTCCATCTCCCATACTACCACCATGCTTGTTGAAATGTTTCCCTTGCACTGCTCATTCAGTGACCTGGATTCTCCACAAAATGTTCTCTGATTGATAGGAGCTACAAGGTACCTTATAGGGCAACTCTCCCATTTTAAGAAAACTGAGACCCAAACAGGAAATGACTCGCCCAAAGTTATATGAAGAGCAAGTGGCGGAGTCAAGACTTGATCCCAGGTCCACTGATTCCAGGTGTTGCAGTTCAGGATTTAGGGATGCTTGAGATCTCAAAATATCAACACACTGGGTCCTGCCAAATGAATTTGACTCAAGTCTTCTCTCAGCCAAAGTAAAACAAAGTTTATTAAAGATTCTCCGTAATGGGTAGACTCTTAAGGAGCCTAAGCATATGTGAAGCTTGTATTGACAAGCGGGCCAGAATAATCTGAAACAGAATGAGCCTGTGCTAGATTGAATTCTCTGCACCTTGTTGGAGGCAAGATGGATCTTATATACAGAAAGGTTGTGGGAGGATTTAGGGATGGTCTAGAGGAGGTTTAGGGAGGGTCTTGAGAAGGAGGAACTTGATGGGACTGAGGTCAGACTCCAGGAATGGGATTAAGGTTGGGAAATAGCTGAAGGCTACCTGGAGATGACAGACCATGGAGGGCTAGGCTAGTTTAAGGGTAACAGATTTAGGTATAGATATTTTGATAGGATCAAGATTGGGAAGTAGCTGGACAGTGGAGGGCTAGGCTAGGTAAGAGTAACAGATTTGGACCTAGCAATAATGAAAGGCTTATGACCTCAGGCAAATGCTTCATGGATCAGAGTTCAAGGGGTTTCCCAGGCCTATACCCCATCATTGTCATCATTTCCTTGATGCCATGTTCCTCTTACAGAACAAAGGACAAACCCAGCAACACCTATGTGGCAGGAATTATACTGAGCAACAGAGATACAAAGCCAGGCAAAACTTGTCTGTGTTCAACAAATGTTTGTTGCATTTAGTCGAATTTAATTTGAAAATAGTTGAAGGACTTTTTTTAAAAAGGAGAGGAAAAGTATAATCTCCCATTGCTACAATGTGCTTCTTATTATGTATATTTGGGGATTCTACCCAGTCTTATTCAGTAATCATTTATTAAGCTTAAATTCATTCTATTAGGAATGGGGGGAATGCAAAAGTAAAATAATATATAGTTCCTGCCCTCCAGGAATTTGCATTCAAATGAGGTGATTAGACCCAGACTTTTCTGTATTTAAAAAGTCTTATGCTCCCCTGCCTGTCCTCAAGTTTTTGTAAGTGTCCCATATGCCTGAGAAATATTCATACTACTTTTTATTCCTATTCAATAATTTGCTGAGATTATTATATCTAACCTTACTAAAATTCTGTTTGGGTCCTGAATTTCTTTCTCTTTTGTCTTTTGTTCAGTTTGATTAGGTCTGAAAGGATGCTTTGAGGTTCCCAATGATTATAGTTTTTCTGTCTCTCCCTGTAATTCAGTTCACTTTTAATTTTTTTTTTTGGAGGGGGAATGCAGGGCACTTGGGGTTAAGTGACTTGCCCAAGGTCACATGGCTAGTTTTTGTGTTAAGTGTCTGAGGCCACATTTGAACTCAGGTCCTCCTGACTCGGGGGCCAGTGTTCTATTCACTGTGCCACCTAGCCGCCCTCCTCTCCCTTTTAATTTAAATACTCAGATGCTATTGCAGCAGATGCATATACTTTCTTTGCCTATGTCTTCTTTAAGCACAAGGCACTTTCCCTGTTTTTCTTTTCTGACCGTATTTATTTTTATTCTTACCTTCTCTGAAATCCTTGAGTGGTCAGAGTCTTTTGAGGCAGACCTGCACCCTTTGTCCTTGCATTTCAGGGTTCCCAAGACCCCTAGACCGCAACAGTTAAATTGAATTTTAATAAGAAACCTATCAATATTTTAAAATTTTAAATAACCGTCCAAGTACATTTTTAGCATTTATATTTCTGAAGTCATAAAAGCTTAAAAACTGGACTAAGACTTTGGGGATACCCTGTATTTGACTTCCTCTGTAACCCTCAAAGATACTGAGATTCTAAAGGAATATTTATCTCTTTGACGGTAATCATGTTATCAAATGTATTTACCTTTACAGGTATCTCCTCTGTCTCCTTCTTCAGTAACTAAGGAACACAGTGGGTAGAGCACAGGATTTGGAGTCAGGATGAGCTGATGAGTTCAGTCCTTGCCTCAGATACTTACTAGTAGAGTGATCCTAAGAAAAAATCACTAATTTCTCCATATCTCAGTTTCCTCATCTGTAAAAGAATCCTACTTCCAAGGATTTGTTGGGCAAATCAAATGAATTAACATGTATAAAGTGCTTTGTTTAGAAGTGCTATCTATATAAATGCAAGTGCTTGAAAGTTCTCTATTATATTAAAATTCCATTTTTTTTCTCTTGTAGGATTATATTCAGGGTAAATTATTCTTGATTTTAAGTCTGTATCTTTTGCCTTTTGGAATATCATAAGAGATTCCCTCCTTTTTGTCAGTAGGACCAAACAAGTCTTGTCTATTTTGACATGTTTCTTGGTACTGGATTTTTTTTTTCTTTCTGGCTCCTTGCAGTATTTTTTTTCATTGATAAGCAAGCTCAGGATTTCAGCTATGGCATGCCTGGGAATTTTCATTTTCAGGAGGTAATCTTTCTAATTTCACTCTAGCTTCTGATTCTCATAGCTCTGGGCAGTTTTCTTTTATGATATTGAAATATGATAGCCAGAGTTTTTGTTTGGTTGCAGTTTTCAGAGACTTAGACAATTATTAAATTATCTCTCCTTCCTCTCTTTTCAAGAGACTGAAACGGAGAAAAGAAGGAAAAGATTACTGTCTTATTTAACCTAAGATAATGAAGAGACATTTTGGTATTTTTTTATTGACACATTCTGAGATCTTTATGGTCAGTATGTCCTCCATAGATGTGCAACATTGAAACTCTGCCCAAAGACTTCTCTGATCCCTCTTTGTGGGCTGGAGATGAGCTGGGTTTTGAAAGGCTGTGCCCGTGGAGCAAGGTTAAGGCTAGTTTTCTACCAAGCTAGAGAAGGATTGAGTATCAACAATGCTCAGTTTATCAGTTTTCCAAATTCCAGCCTAGCTATGTCTGGAGAAACAGATTACCATAGTGGTAGCTACTAAGTAGTTATATTTTGAATCATAGTATTGGAGGTTTTTGATTTGTTTAGCTGGTCAAACTCCCCACAATGATCAACTCATCAAACAGTGCAGTATTATATAAATGCCAACCTTTCCCTTGTCGTTCTTTCCTTATTCCAGTCTGAGCCTAAAGGCTGTAAATGGGGGGTAAAACTTCACCAGAATGGTAGTGAGACAAGGAAAGGAAACTTCAAGGCTCCAAACTCATTAAACTTACTAGGACTTTGTTTCCAGTACTTGTTCAAGAAATGCCAAGGCATTTTGATAGGCAGAATCTTATACAATATAATTAAATTAATGAGGCTTTCTATTCATTTGGAATTTGTGACAAATCAGAGACAGACTAGCAATGAAATTTACCTTTCTAGTGACTAAAAAGAAATGAGTTACCAAGTAAATTAGTAATGTGAATGAAATGGGGGGGGGGATGTTTAAACTTAAAAAAGTACAGTTTTCAAGCATTTTCGTGTTCCTCCATAACATCAGTGGTCATAATTAGCATTAATGTAGTAAATTAAACAGCCTTACCTAATTCCCAAAGTAATCTCCTTCTAGGTAAGTTTTTTCTTTTGAAAAAAAAATTAAATGAACACTCATTTTATTTTTAAATTAACAAATATTGTTTTTTCTTTTCCACTCTCCCACCCCTCCAATTATGCTGATCAGTGTTTAATAACTGACTTTCAGAAAAAAACACTGTGCACTTTTCAATTTAATCTACATTATATATAATATATTTTTTTTACATCTAGACAATCAACAGAACAATTAAGCCCTGATTTGTAGCCATTTGCCAATTTCCAACGTTTAATGCTCACACTGAAAATTTGACAATTGTCTCTGGAGACTCCGAACCCACCCCTAATTAAAAAGAAAATAAAAACCTGCATTTTTTTTCTAATTCCAGTTTCTTTAAATTAAAAAACAAACAAGATTTAAAGGGTTGCTATACATAAAGTGCTGTGCTAGGCAAGATGTGAGCGTAGCTCTTATCACTGTATGTAATTCAAAGTAGCAAACTACATTTCAGTCAATTAACAAGAAGGCAGTTAGCACCTACCTACACATTCCAGGCGCTGGTCCAGGGGCTGTGGATGACAAATAGAAAAAATAAAATAATCCCTGTTCTCAGGGAGAGTGTGGTGAAAGATAATGTGTTTTATTTTGGATGTGTTGTGTTTGAGATAGCTCCAGGACATAGAGTTCTGAATGTCCCGTAAGCAGTTGGAGATGGGGGACTGAAGCTCAGGGGAGAGTCTGGACCTAGATAAACAAATCTATGAGTCGCTGGCATAAAAATAGTTAAGCCCGTGGAAGAAAATGAAGTCACTGAAAGGGTGTGTGTAGAGAGAGGTCCCTGGATGGAGCCTTGAGTAACACCTACTTTTCAGAAGTATGAAATGGATAATAAGCTATTGAGAGACAATCATGAGGTATGATAATGCGCTATTACTGAAGACAGAGAAGGGGCAGTCAGAGAGGCAGGAGGAGATATTCAGTGGTTTCAAAGACTTTGTGCTATATATTGAGCCATTCTTGGAATAGTCAAAGATAGTATATAATATAAGCCTCTGGTTTATACCAGCGCTTTGATTACCCGAGTGACTCTTGGCAGACTGTAGGGTTCAGTGGAGAAGACTTTGAATTTAAAGTAATGGACTTGAGTTCAAATTCAGGCTTTTCCATGTACACCTTCTTGACCTTGGGCAATCACTTAATCTCCCTAAGCCTGAGGTCCCTCATCTCTAAATTGAGAGTTGGACTAGAACACCTTTTTTTTAAAAAATAAGCATTTATTTCTTGGAGGGGGGGGGGAAGGCAAGGCAATGGGGTTGGTTAAGGGATTTGCCCAGGATCACACAGCTAGTAAGTATCAAGTGTCTGAGGCCTAATTTGAACTCAGGTCCTCCTGACTTCAGTGCCAATGCTCTATTCTCCATGCCACTTAGCTGCCCTTAGAATACCTTTAAAAGGTGTTCTTTCATCAACTGTACCCTCATTGAATTTGGCTTAAGGAGGGAATAACATACACACTCAATTGGGTATCTTACTCTAGAGGAAAGTAGAAGGAAAGAGGATAAGAGGGGGGATGATAGAAGGGAGGGCAGATTGGGGGAGAGGATAGTCAGAAGCACACACTTTTGAAAAGGGACAGGGTCGAAGTAGAAAATAGAATAAGTGGGGGGCAGGATAGGATGGAAGGAAATGTAGTTAGTCTTTTACAATATATCTACTATAGAAATATTTTGCATAACTACACATGTACAACCTATATTGAATTGCTTATCTTCCCAGTCGGTATGGGTGAGGAAGGAACAAGGGAAAGAATCTGGAAAACAAAGTTTTAAAAACAAATGTTAAAAAAAAAATTGTTTTTTTTTTTACATGCAATTGAGAAATAAAATAAATAGGCACTGGAGTATAGAAATCCATCTAACCCTACTAGAAAGTTGGAGGGGGGGAATGGGAGAGGATATAAGAGAGAGCAGATTGGGGGAGGTGGTATTCAGTAGAATCACTATTTTGGGGTGGGGGGTAAGGGAAAGACAGGGAGAAAATTTGTAACTCAAAATCTTGTGGAAATGAATGTTGAAAACTAAAAATAAACAAAAGAAAAGAAAAAAAAGGTGTTCCTTTCTACTCTTGATCTGTGAACTAAAGTTGTAGAAGAGTTCCTGAGTTAGATTAAAGATAGTAATGATAACTTAACATTTTTCTGGGGATACTATGGGCCAGGTACAATACTAAGTGCTTTACAAATATTAGCTCATTCGATCCTCACAGCAACACTGGGAGGTAGGTGCTTTTATCATCATCCCCCTCTTATAACAGCCGAGATGGAGACAAACAAAGGTTTCATGACTTACCTAGGTCACGTGCCTAGGAAGTATCCAAGGCTCAGTTTGAACTGAGGTGTTCCTTACTCCAAGCCTAGCATTCTATCTAGTGTGTCATTTAGCTGCATTAGTGGAAAAATCTTCTCACAGTATATGGATCCAAATACAAGTCTGGACCCAGGAAATAATTCAGCAGGTTTTTTTCTAGTCATTCATTCATTCATTTGTTTAGAACTAATATAGACTGGCTTCCTCCAATATTCCATTCCTGAAAACGAGATTTTTAGACTATTTATACAAATATGATTGCTCCAAAATGGTGATTTTTTTTTTTTTTTGCTTTTATTGTTAATGAGTTTCCTTGCTAATCTCATTCACTATTTAAATCACAGTTGTGTTTTCACCATTCTCTGGCTTCCTTTTCCCCACAGGTCATGAAAACATACCACATGTATCATGCAGAAAGTATCAGTGCAGAGAGCAAATTAAAAGAAGCAGAAAAACAGGAAGAAAAGCAAATTGGGCGGTCTGGGGACCCAGTCTTTCACATCCGACTAGAAGAGAGACATCAGAGGAGGAGTTCTGTGAAGAAGATTGAGAAAATGAAAGAGAAGGTAAGTCACAAAGAATTCAGACCTGCTCCAGTGGAAAATCAGTGAGTCTGAAAAGGCATTGATGCAGTAACTATGATGAATATATTTAGACTTTAATTTGAAACTGTGTCTCTACTCTCAAGAGGAGATAATTGTTTTAGAAACATAAAAATCATGTAAGAGCAGCTGGACATCATTTTGTGTTGAATACAAAATATCACGATCCAGATGTAGAGAACTTGAAAATTAATTAAGAGGTTTTCATTGCACACGGGCCTGTGGCCAGCTGTGTGGTTGTTATTCCCAGTCGTCAGGGTAATATGGGCCTCTAATAAATCAAATTTGAAATGTTCTTTTCTCTAAATACTTTGAGGCATTTGTACATATTAGATATACAGTTTAGATTAATAAAAATTCTTAGGGATTTTTCTGTCTTTAAACAAAAAAAGCTATGATTTTTGTTTTCATCTTCAGTTCCTATATCTTCATTCACAGCGACAGGCAAAGTATTCAGAGAATAAATTAAAATCCATCAAAGCACGAAATGAATATCTCCTAACCCTAGAAGCAACAAATGCCTCCGTGTTCAAGTATTATATCCATGACCTCTCGGATTTAATTGATGTAAGTACTTAGAATTCTGTATATTTATTATATTTAACCAGAACAGAGAAGATAAAGAAGGTTTCAGTTGCCCATTTTATTTTTATTCCTGGTGTACTGTGTGAGTTTTTGCTTGGCCAGGAAAGGAAGGCAGACATCTTTGAAGAACAGCAAAGGAAGGGCTGTTGATTAGGAAATGTTTTGATTGATAAAATAAATGAAGCTAAAATACTCCATTAGCCTATAAAGTGAAGTAGAGTGCTTAGGTGATAGTAACATCCCATATGATGGTCATAGTTACCACTGCCAACCATAAGTTGGCTTCAGCCAACATGCCACCTTCAAAGATTCTTCTCTTGCTTATGGCAGTAAAAAACTTATCTATAGTTAGCAAGTATAGGTAAGATCAAAGACTGAATTATAGGATTTAGGGCTAGAAAGGACCTTTGAAAATCTAGTCATAAAATAGCAGAATCTTGGAGTTGGAAGGAACCTTGTCAACAATAATAATAATAATAGTAATAGTGTTTCAATAGCACTTTAATGTTTCCAAAGTGCTTAACAAATATTATTTCATTTTATCCCTGGGAAGTGGATTATTATTCTCATTTTATAGATGATGAATTCTGTGTACACGGGACATGTTCTCCCATTGGACTTTCAGTTTCTTGACGGCAAGAAAAATCTCTCATCTTTACATCTATAGCCCCTATCTCATGGGGTTCTGTGTCTCGCACATAATGGAGTTTTAAAACATTTTTTCCTGGAATTTATTTGAAGATGACTCGAGCTTTAATGGAAGAGTCTGTGAAGTATATAAATTAAAATTTTTCATATAAATGAAATTAGATGAAATTGGTCCTTTGTTTCATTTTAGCTTGAACGTGAGATTGTTCCAATAAAGTGTTTTTGCAATTAACCAGAACACTTCCATGCCGCAAGAAGTTGATACTGAGTGGTTGGTTGTTACTTTTAAAGGAAGCAGTGGATTGGAATGGATATATCAAAATGGTGGCTTATTTTATAGGAATTCGTTTTACGTAATGCTTTTGATCCTAAAAGCATTATCAAGTTTGACTCATTTTGGTAGAAAAAAGAAACAAGTTCCTTGGTATTTGAAAGTGTGTAACATAGAACTGGAAAGGGACCTTAGATGCTGCTGCTGCTGCTGATGATGATGATGTTGATTATTAGAAACAATAGCAATATTGAACATTTATACAGTGTTTATGGTTTACAAAAGCACTTCACAAATATTATCTTATTTGGTCCTTACAAAACCCCAAGGTATATACTCTTGTTATCTCCATTTTTCAGATGAGCAGACTGAGACAGATAGAGGTTAAGTCCCTTGCCTAGGGATTACACTGATAGTACATGTCAGAGGTAGGATTCATACTCTAGTCTTTATGAGTCCAGATTCATCAGTCTGTCTTCTGTACTACCCAGCTGTATCTGGATATTACCCTCCATTTCACAGATGGAAAGTGACTTGCTAAATGGCAAACGGCAGAGCCAAGATTTGAACTCAGATTTCATGAGTCCAAAGCCTTTTCTGTCACTTTTGATAATTTTGATAATACAGTTCATGTGGTAAAATACCTTTTAAGATGAATTTCACTGAATAGAGCACCAGCCCTAAAGTCAGGAGGACCTGAGTTTAAATCTGGCCTCAGACACTTGACACTTATTAGTGGTATGACCTTGGGTAAGTCACTTAACCCCAATTGCCTTGCCTTCCTCCTCCCCCCCCCCCCCCAAAAAAAAGATGAGCTTCTTTGGAAAATTGCCTCCAAAACTAAAAAGGATATTCCCCTATCAGGGAAGTCAAAATTCAGAGTAAAACTGTTTATATATAAACTATATTTCAAAAAGCCAAATAGGAATATAATGAAGAGACAGTCTAACCTGGCCTTTCACATGAGATGAAATTTAGGATATGTTGACTTAAGTTAATGATTGGAGGGAAAAATAACCAAATTTTACCATAGATTTAGTTTATTTTAAATGTTCTCCTGAAGCATCACCTTTTAAAAGCATTTGATGATATTTATGTTCAGGTATTTTAATAAAGAGATATCATGGCATGGTGGATGGAGAACTGACCTCAGAGCCTAAAAGACCTGAGTTGAGTTCAAGTGCAGTTTCTTATACTGGCTATATAAGGACTACAGTTGCAGAAAAGGCACTCGCCTGTATTAGAGGGAGTTTCCATATCCCTATTCCATATTATGAATTTTTTAAAAATAACTCAGAGCTGAGCACATTTTACTGTCTCAGTTACAGTTCCCCAGATCAGCATAGACCATAGTCACATCACCAAGATGGATGTCATTAAAAATTCTGTGTCATAAGCCCTCCTTCCACAAATTCAGAATTCAGACAAGAAGTGTAGTTGAGCTAGCTTTTGGATAACACATCCCTTTTTTTTTTGGAGTGCAAATTAATACAGACATATTTTATCTTACATCATCAACTGATTCCATAAAAACATGATGTTGGATGAAACAACATTACAGGGGGCTAAGGAGAATTAATGTCACTGGAATTGAAATGCTAACTCAGATCATCACAGACAGACCAAATTGTGTTAGCTAAATAACATTTCCAGACATTACATTGGCGTTTGCTAATAATGTATTAATGATGTTATCAAAAGATAACATTGGTCAGGGTAATATCACATTGGATATGCTTAGTCTTTAAACAAAACTGTAATGGCAATATTCAGAATATTTCAGATTTTAGAGGCATGCATGCATGCATGCATACATTTATTTACATATAAACAAATGATATCCTAATTTTGACTTTCATCTATTTGCTAAAATTACTTCCTAAGGACCTTCGTTAGATACCACTTTGCCAGCCTGGTTATATTTCTTATGCACACTTTTAAAGTAATAAAAGTACATTCCTTTTAGATACTTTATGATGCAGATGGTTAAGTGGTTCAGATAGAACCTACCTATCATTAATTCTAATTAGTGAGGTTTGGTCATACATATTAGTAGTTCAAAATGTAGGCAAGTTGGCAAAGAATTAGATATGAAGTGATGTCTATGGACACTTTATAGTCAGAGATAGAGAGTTTTATTCAGGATTATAGAATGAATTGCTGCCTGGGTATTAAAAAAGTCAGTAACCCTTAATAATATCTCAGAACAAGAAAATACAGAAATTTGAGGTACACCTTGAAGGGGACCATTTTTTTTTTAATAAGTTGCTATGTCTTTGTTGGAATTGGTTTTCAAGAAAAATTGAATTCTTAATTAAGTACAGTTTTAATGTAGTTACCACATGATTAGTCTTATCCCAAGGATGAAATACGCCAAATGAAACTTTATTCTTTTTTTTTTTTTTTAAATTTTATTATAGTTTGCATCATTCATTTCCACAAGATTTTGAGTTACATATTTTCTCCCCCTCTTCCCCC
>CM053585.1:351955536-351971679 GCA_028646515.1 Pseudochirops corinnae | reverse complement strand
AATTATTTCTTATTTTTTAAATATAGCTTACACACACACACACACACACACACACACTATATTAAGTGCCTACTACGTGTCAGGCACTGTGGTAAGTGAATTAGACTATACGCTCCTTGAGGGCAGGGACTCTTTTTGCCCTTTTTTTTTTGGAGGGGGGGGAAGTAGGGCAATTGGGGTTAAGTGATTTGCCCAAGGTCACAAGGCTAGTAAGTGTTAAGTGTCTGAGGTCATATTTGAACTCAGGTCCTCCTGACTCCAGGGCTGGTGCTCTATTCACTGTGCTACCTAGCCATCCCGAAGGCAGGGACTCTTTTGCCTCTTTTTGTACCTCAGGCATTTAGTACAGTGCCTAGTACATAATAGATGATTAATGTTTCCTGACTGACCTAGTCCAAACAGACAGACAGATAGAGACAGAAAGATAGACAGAGATGGAAACACAGAGAACACCTGGGTAGGTTATACTAAGTGCTCAGTGAGCCAGGTTTCCAACTTATAGTCTTTGACTTCAAATCTCGTGCTCTTTCAACTACATTACATTTTCTTTCCATGACACATCCCATATTATCTTGTATATGTTTCATACATGGAATACCATAGCCAAAGAATTCATTGCCAAGTGGTCGATCTCATGTTCACACACTACTCTGTGGACCTAGTTGAAGTTAGACCTCAGTCAGATGTGGCTGGAACCATACTTGAAGCCCTTCCAACATGGTAGAGCATATCAATTTGTACTCCACATTCATGGTCTTCACACTCAGGGTCACCTCCACACCCAGGGTCACCTCCACACCATAGCGGGATGGTTGGTGGAGCAGGACGAGTGGAATGAGAACTACAGTTATCCCTTCCATGTAAAATCCATAGAGGTAGACCCTTTACCTTCAGTGTCCTTTAGGAAATCATATAAGGGCTTAGCCTTTTCTCGTATGATACCAGAGTCTGCTAGAATGCCTTTTTAAAAAAATAACAATCCTGCATTTCTGAGTCGCTAAATTTTATTCTGCGTTGTCTGCTGGTCTTTGCATGCTATATGCAGCTTCTGCAAAACTGCCCCCTAATTCCCATTTAATTTTTTATGCCAACCCATGATTCATCGAAACTTGCAATGGGGAAAGTAACAATGTGGAAAGCATAACTCAAGAACTGGAGTCACAAAAAACTGGGCTCCTTAGTAGGTACTGCATGTGGAGATGGATGAGAACTGACTTCACATGCTAACTCAGACACTTACTAGCTGTACGATCACGGGCAATTCATTTAACTTACCAGGGAACCAGTTTCCTTATCTGTAAGAAAAGGCTAACAAAATCTCTTGACAGCCACTGTAAAGAATTACTGGGTTCAAAATGAGAAAGCGTATATAAAAGGTTTTATAATCCTTCTATGCAAATGCAAGTTACTTTGATATGTTACATGATACTATACTATATTATATTGTATTATTATAAAGAAAGGGGACATAGCAGAAAGAGAGAGCTGCCTTCTAAGTCAGGAAGACCCAAGTTCAAGCCCCACCTCAGGCACATATTGGCTGTGAGACTCTGGGCAAGGATCTTAGCCTCCCAGTTAAGAGGTTAATCTTCTGTTGCAGAGCAATTATAGATCCAGATTTTAAAGGGGAACTCCTCACCAGGAATTCCCTACATTGGCAAAATCACCAGCCCAAACCAGACAGACAAAACACAATTATTTTATTCTAGATCATTTTCTCCCAAATGTGTTATCAGAGAAAACCCTACTTTCATGGTACAAAGATTTCTAAGGTGAATAATGACTCTTGTGTAGTTGTTTGACTGGCTACGTTGCCTACCTAGGGTCCCTGCCACTACTCAGAGAACAAGAGGAGATGTCCCTAGACAACAAATTGCTTAGAAACAGGCACATGCATATCCATCTATAAGCACAAGATGCCAGCAACATTCTGAAAGAAACGAAACATAGAAATGTTAAGATGAACACTGTGTGAGAAGGATCACGTCAGAAGCAATTGAACAAAAAGACATTCAATACCCAATGACAGAATTCTCCTGACTTTGGTTCTTCTCCATGTAAAGTAATGGTTTTTGAATCAAATGCTGACATCTTCTGATGGGTAAGTCTGAATGAGGGATTAGGGGTTTGCAACTAGAAAGGACCACACAGATCAGATGTACCCAACTCTCCCCCCCACATTTTTTAACAAATACAGAAACTGAGGCCCTGGTGATTTTCTTTTTCAGGGTGCCTGCACTTTGAAATTCTGCACCATAGGGCAAAGCTCTTTCAAGGAAGAAAGGAGATCCAGAAGGAAGCAAAGAAAACCAAGAACCCCACATTCTTATTTCTAAATCCAAGTGTCCTGAACTCATAAATGTTACCAAAATCTTCCAGAGTGTTTGCTAGATATTATCATTTTAATATCAAATTTCATTCCAACAACGGGTTTGAGAGTTAGAAGGGCCCTTAGATGCCAGTAATTAATTTATTCTCCTATACACATTTTATTTCTTCTGCTGTCTAATAGATAAAGATGTAGGAGAAACCCAGCAAAAAGCAAAGAGACCTGAGAGATATTGCTTAGAACATAAACAATCCCTAGGAGCCATCTGGTCAACCCCCAGCAGGAGCATGCCTATATACTGTTTTGTTTTGAATCTTCCCCAGAGGGAGACTTCAGCAAAACTGTTAAGTAGACAAAATTTACTTAGTCTCAGCAAAATTTTTTTTTGCATTCCTTGGTGAACTTTTCAGGGATATGCTTATGTGTGACATCCCCCAGAGAATGCAAGTTCCACAAGGAGAGAGAAATGGTTTTTTTTACCCCCTTGTATTCTGTACAATGGGCAGCTAGGTGAATAGAGAGCTGGGCCTGGAGTCAGAAGACTCATCTTTCTGAGTTCAAACTTGGCCTCAGGAACTTAATACCTGTGTGACCCTGGGCAAGTCACTTAATTTCTCTCACTTGTTTCCTCATCTATTAAAGAGAATAATAATAGTACTTAACTCACAGGTGTGTTTAGGTGTCAAATGAGATAATAAATGTCAAGTGCTTTGCAAACCCTAATTTTAGCTCTTATTAAAGAACAGGCTATGCTTTCATACTCTTCAGTGTGCTGAATACGTTGAATAACAGAACATCTTCATTTTTCTGTCAGGGACAGGGAGGGGGGATGTCTAAAAATGGTATTTTCCCCAGTTTTTCAGAGTTCCTTTGAAGGCCAACTTTTATCTCTCCCAGTGCTGACCATTTTCTCTTGTCCTCCATACGTCCTTGCTGTAAGCTTAAATAAATATAGTTGTGAACCAATAAGATGGTGCCAGAACCCAGAGGAAAAATACAGATGCCAATAAGAATATCTCAATTATCAAAGAATCAGCTAGAAGTATGTAGCATGTGTCTGTACTTTCTTTTAAAACCTGAGAAGTGAAAAAGTTAATAGATAACCCTGAACTAATATTACCCAGTGAATAAGTGAATAGATAACACGAAGGAGACCTGTAACACCCTTTCATGTAACAAGAATGAAAAAAATCATCTTCTAAAGTGACAAAATGTTAAATATTTTCCTTGCGCTTAAAATTACTTGGACAGGAGAACATGAGAGGTGAGTCCATCCATATGTGGAAGTGCTAGACCAGGGGTAGTAAACCTGTGGCTCTGAGGCCACATTGGCCCTCTAGATCCTCAAGTGTGGCCTTTTGGCTGAATCTGAACTTCACAGAACAAATCCTTTTATCACTATTGTTTTTTAATAAATAAATTTATTATTAATGATACATAAATTTCTTAATAATAAAAAATACATTTATTATTAATAAAAAGAATTTGTTCTGTGAAGTTTAGATTTCTTCAAAGGTCGCACTTGAGGACCTGGAGGGCCGCATGTGTCCTTGATATTGCAAGTTTCCCGCTCCTGTGCTAGAGGGAAGGAAAAACATTTCTGTAATTTGTGGGCAGCCGTATGAGTCTGAATAGGCTTTTAAGCCAATAAAGGTAAGTCAAGCCAACAAGCATTTTTAAAATGCCTACTATGCGCCAGGCACTGTGTTAAGCGCTGGAAACAAGACTTAGAAAAAGGAATTTTCCCGTAAGGGGCAAAATAAGCCCAGAATAAAAAATAACACCCAGCCAAGCTCCTAATATTGATACACGGTGTACTTCTTCCCTGGTCTGTGGCAGCTGTGTTCTTGGGGAGGGTGAGACATCCTTGGGAAAAAACAGAAGCGGGGAGATAATGAGCACAGCCAAAACAAAAGGAGAGAATATTGAGTGATCAATCATGGGAAATGTCTGGTTGCATTAAATGACCTTTGCTGAGAGCCCCTGGGCTCTCCCATAAGTATTTGTTAAAGTAAACTCCCTATGATGACCAGTCAGAGGAAGAATGAATGACCTTATATTGAGTAAGAGGGAGAGTGGAGAGAGAGAGAGAGAGAGAGAGAGAGAGAGAGAGAGAGGAAAACAAGATTAAAATTTTAATGAGGAGGTTTCGGATGGCTTCAGTCTCTCACACTTGGTGAGTTTTGAATGTCAGTTCTGGCAGAAGGCTATACTGTATTTCCATGGCTTTCTCCCTTTAAACTTTCTTCATCTTGACTTCATGTCAAAAGGAAAGATTACCAAAGTACCAAGTCCCTTTCACTCCAAAGACAAAGGCCTGTCTTGAGAAAGTTGTGCCTGGCTTAATGACCTGAACCAGGCTTCTGGATAACATTTAATAACATGGTTTTGGTACATTTGCAGTCTATCTCCTAAGTGTTGTGGTTTGACCCCAATTGTTTAAAAAAAAAAAAGCTACTACTAGAGCATGAAACCATCTTCCAAAAAAGCTCCTTTTCCAATTAAGCGTAGTGCTCTAGCTCTATTTGGAGAGACTGGGACGAGTTAGAAAAACGAATCTGATTTTAGAGGTAAACTGGGGTCTCATTTCCCAGCAAGACAAAGCCTAACTCATGGAGGGAAATATTTGGGGCATTTATTTAACCAATTTTTCTTGCTACAAGGGATTTCTCACAGAACTGAAAATGTACATCATATAAAAATAAAACAAAATCTACTGGTATCCTGAGTGTACCTGGTAGGAAGAGAGTTGACATCAAACAGTAAACAGGTAGAGCACCAGCCCAGAGTCAGGAAGACCTAATTTCAAATACCGCCTCAGTCACTTACTGGCTGGGTGACCCTGGGCAAGTCACTTAACCCTGTTTGCCTCAGTTTCCTCATCCGTAAAATAAGCTGGAGAAGGAAATCACAAACCACCTCAACATCTTTGCCAAGAACATCCCAAACAGTCAAAAAGAATCAGACACAGTGAAAAATGACTGAACCGCAAACAATTAAGAGTAGCCTTTAGCTTGAACAAAGGTAGTATGGGATAGAGTGAATGGAGACCTAGGTGGCATAGTAGATTAAGGCCTGGGCTTGGAATTGGAAAGGCCTGAGTACAAATCCAGCCTCAGACACTTGCTTATTGTTCTTTAGCAAGTTAACCTTTATTTATCTCAGTTTCCTCAACTGTAAAAAGGGAAAACATTGGCACCTACCTCCCAGGGTTGTTGTATGGATCAAATGAGGCACTATTTGTAAGGTGCCTGGCACAATGTTTGGCACATAATAGTTTCTATATAGGTGCTAGCCACTATCATCATGACCATTATCATCACCACCACCTGGAGTGAGGAAGAGCTGGTCTGGAATCCTGCTTCTGACATTTTCTATGTGTATGATCAAATAATTTTGTTTTTTAACAAACAAATAACTTAATCTCTCTAAGCCTCAGCTTTCTCAGCTGTTCTGTTTTCTCATCTGTAAAATGGGAATGACAACTGTACTAGCTCTTTCCTAAGATTGCTGTTGAGATTCCAGTGGGGCAATGTATGTTACTGCAAACCTTAAAGCGCTACACAAATGTCTGTTTTTGTTATTATTGCTAGCAGAAAATATGTGAGAGAAAGCTGCCTGAGCCTAAACCACTTACAACCCTACAGGTGAACAGAGCTACGTACCAATAAGTCACAGAGAATACTGGGAAGATTTATGAACCTGCAGACAAATGAAAATCTTAAAACAAACGGATGGCTTTCTAAGATTCCTTTTCTAACATTAAAACTATGATCTTGGGGCAGCTATGTGGTGCAGTGAATAGAGCACCAGCCCTGGAGTCAGAAGGACCCGAGTTCAAATCCGGCCTCAGACACTTAACACAAAAACTAGCTGCGTGACCTTGGGCAAGTCACTTAACCCCCAATTGTCCACCAAAAAGCAAAAAAAAAAAATTAAAAAAAAAACCAACTATGATCTTGTCATCCTATGAACTGGGATACTTTAACATTTCAGAGGAGTCTCTCTCTGGGGCTCTTTATTTGAAAAGCTGATCAGCTTTGCTGACTTTTCCCTTGCTGCTGAATGAGTATCACCAAAGTACACACTGTTCATGGTTGACATACGTGTATGGCCAACAGATTAAACGTTATGTAAAGTTATGTAAATGTATGGCCTACAAATGCCTCCCTATTGCTTTAGAACAATAATGATCATCCATTTCCAGTATACCAAGATGCTACAAAGCACTAGGACTAGGATGTTTTCTTCCATTGCTTTTCCAATGGATTCCTACAGTCCCTGCTGGATATCATGCCTGGTCTCCAGGTCTCCCCAGTTCTTCCTACCCCCATCCCTCTACTATAAGCTCACAACTGCAAAACAACTGGAAAAACAAGAAAAGGCGTGAAGCTAACTGGTCCACAAGGAAAAGTGCCCACAACCTTGTCTTCACAATGAGAAATAAGATGAGGGTCAATTTAAAAAAATAAAAGTTTAAAAGCCATTCACTGAAACAAAGAAACACAAGGTCTAAAATGCTGATGGGCTAAACCTAACAAATCTCTATTTAAATCATTGTTCAATGTCATCTTAAGTAAGTAAAGAATTCCTTATTTAACCACCAGACCATTAGGAATACAGCCTGGAGCAGCAAAATCCAACATTTATGATTCAAATATGTTGTATAAATAGGATGATAGATTCAGAGCTGAAAGGGACCTCCGAGGTTATCTAGCCTGACTGTTTATTTTACTGATGAAGGTCCAGAGGGCCAGAGGGGTTAAGGCGTGCACATAGTGAGGGGCAGAACCCATATGGGAACACACCGGACATTCTTTGGACTAGTAATGTGCTCTCAGCACCAAAACTGGCTAATTTCTCTTAAGAATGACACGGCTTTTAAGAAATGGTAGTCTAAGGTCAGATGTAGCAGCAAGAAAGATACAGATATGTGTGCATCTATCTATCTATCTATCTATCTATCTATCTATCTATCTATCTATCTATTTATCTATCCATCCATCCATCCCTCCCTCCCTTCCCCCCCAGGTCATCATAGCCATTCATCAATAATTTAACACTAACGCCATTTTGTCCCATGCTCAACAGCCCCTCCTCTCAATCTGGCACCAAGATAACTGAGTTTTATTATTTAGCTCATTAATGCTAAAGCAGTAATTTCTAAACTTATTTTGATATTACATCTTTATTAATAAAAATATTGAGCATGTATCCCAATATATGTATTTTATTGATAAATTATATATGCATTTATACACATGTATAAATACATAAACTCACTTGTATACATATATGAACACACACACTAAAATGTAATAATGCGGGGTTCATATACAAAAATCTTAGTGAAGTTCTAGACTATTAAAAATTCTGCAGAGCGCACAGATATGAGAGGATTTATGAGGGACATGGATTGTTTTCAGCAATAAAACTAAGTGAGGCTGTTGAATTTTATGTTTAATAAATGAGTTCAAAACCCACTGTAACTCATTGGAAGACTTTAGAACAGTTTTTAAAATTCTCTGAAGTGTACAGATTTGAGACATTTTATAGAGAATACACATGTTTTTAGCAATAAAATTTTAGTATAAGTTATTAAGTTTTAAAATGCACTAACACTTTGGAGAGACCCTGTATATTATGCATATTATAAAATACACATAAAAATAGATATTTTAAAAGGATGAGATAATAAAAACATTTACAAATTTTTTCACAGCATAAAAAACCTTTTTGGTCTTACTACAATTCATTGATAGTGAGAAAGACATGACTGAACTATTTTTCATTATTTTTGAAAGTCTTGGGCTAACATTTTGTGATACAGCAATTTAAAAGACCGAGTCTCAGTGAGTGTGGGTCAATTAGCATTCATTGATTATCCGCTGACACAGGTACTGTGTTAAGAACTGGGCAGAACAAGGAAAGGCAAGAACTAGCCTGTGCTCTTCAGGAGATAACATGCAAACAACTCACTTGAGTTTATTTTGATTGGATTTAATGGCTATCATGATGAAAACGCAACTACCTCACAAAGATGTGTAAATTGCCTCATTGCCTGTGTTTACTAAGTCATGAAACATCTTTTTTCAGCATCATTTGTTATTTACGCGAAGGTCTTTGTTGGTATTCAGTGGGCAAATTTTCGTCTTCCCTGATGTTAGTCCGTTATTTTTGTAAACTAACTGAGGGGGTTGCACCGTATGTTTTAACAAATGGGTACAAACCTACTAGAACTCACTGGGAGATTTTGAAATAGCTTGAAAAATACTGCATAGTGTATAGAGAGGAGAAGTTTTTATAGGGGACACACACTTTTTTTAAGCAGCAAGAGCATAGTTAGTACAGCTGTCTTGATAATCATGACAGTTTCACATGACCGTTAGCGAATGTCTCAAGGCATGATATACACTTAGAGCAAGGTTCTTAACACCAGTGGGTAGAAACTCATATCTCAGTAAGCTTCTAGACAATTTCTACTGTTTTTGGTGAAGTTCTTGTCAGACTATATCAAGCTGTCATTTCACACAGAGTAGCTAAAGAGGAACCCAAACCAAGAGGAGAAGTGTCAGTCACATTATTTTTTTTGGTAGCTTCCAATTGCATTACTACCAGTAGCTTCAATCTGTGAAAAAAATCTATTTTAAAAGCCACTTTTTAAGCCATTGTGAGGGTTAGCACAGTGAAAACTAAAGAAGGTGAGCCATAAACCCACATAACCCGTAATAATAACACGTAAATTGTCTCACTGCAATACATGAAAATGAAGAAACGAGGCAGAATAGTGTGGTGGGTAGAGCAATAGAATTGAAGTTCAGGAAGATTTGGGTTTGAATTCGGCCTTAGAATGCTTAATATTTGTGTTACCTTGGGCAAGTCAACTAACCTATTTGTGCATAAGTTTTCTCACCTGTAAAATGGGGGCTTTGTATTTAATGAGCTCTAAGGCCCCTTCCAACTCTAGGAATCCTCAATTAAAAAGAAATTTTTTTTCGATGTAATTGGAGTTAAGTGACTTGCCCAGGGTCACACAGCTAGTAAATGTCTGGGACTGGATTTGAACTCATGTCCTCCTAACTCCAGGGCTTATATTTTATCTACTATGCCACACAGCTGCCCTCCTTTCCAACTAGAAATCTATGATTCTTGGTATACAGTGTGCAATATTGCACTATATCTAGTTTATTCCAAATTGTTTTCCAGTTTTCCCAAAGTTTTTGTCAAATTGTGGGTTCCCACCCCAATAATTGTGATCTCAGGGATTATCAAACAGTAGGCTACTGTGAACTTCTGCTTTTCTATATTATATACCTAATCTGCTCCACTAATCAACCTCTTTATTTCTTACCCAATATCAATTGTTCTGATGATTAGAGTTTTGTAGCATAATTTGAAATCTGGTTCTGCTCGTCCCCCTTACTTCTCATGTTTTATTTATTATACACCATTAGATTCTTGACCTTTTGTTTCTCCAGAAGAATTTTTGTCATCTGTTCCAGTTCTATAAAGTAATCCTTCGGCAGTTTTATTGGCATGGCACTTCATAAATTAAAATAAGTAGTATAATCATTTTTAACATTTTAGCTCAGCCTCCAACAAGCACTTAACATTTCTCTAACGATTTAGGTCTGTATTTGTGTAGAGAGTGTTTTGTAGTTACATTCATATAGTACTGGTATGTATTTTCTCAAGTAAGCTCCCAAGTATTTTATACTTTCTGTAGTTATTTTAAATGGAAATTATCTTTCCATATTTTTCTGATGTATTTTGTTGTTGAGATACAGAAATGTGGATGATGGATGTAGGTTTACTTTATATCCTAGAACTTTGCTTAAGTTGTTCATTGTTTTTATGTTCTTTCTGATGCCATTTTAAATTTTAAATTTCTATGAAGTTCTGGTCTTTCATTAGGAATGATTGTTTTGGTGTTGTATCAGTCACGCCTAACTTTTTGTGATCTCATTTTAGGGTTTTCTTGGCAGCAATTATGGAGTGGTTTGCCATTTCCTTCTCCAAATAATTTTACCAATCGGGAAGCTGAGGCAAATAAGGTTAAGTGACATACCTAGGGTCACACAGCTAGTAAATGTCTGAGGCTGGATTTGGTGTATAAGATACAGGATATATAAGAGATTTTATATTACATATATATTATTTTATATATTTTACATATTTTTATATATAATAATTTTATTTTCATATATATGTATAAAAGATACAGGAACTGTGTACCAATTGGCAGCAGTTTCTTTGTGGTTTTGAAATCTGTTCTTATTCTGGTACCTGGCTTTGGTCTTCTTTTATTCTGGCATGGCAGAATGCTCTGCATGTCATTTTGTTGGCTACACTCCATCCCCAAGGTTCATAGACCTCTCTGTCTCTCTATGACAATCTGGGCTAGAAATATGACTCACTGTGATTTTTTAAAAAATTCCCTATCAAGACTTAGTGTGACGTGTTATCGAGGTCTCTGGAAGAGCCTGAATGTACTTCTTGCTGTTACTTCACCATCCTGGCTCTACTCCAGGACTCCAGCCAGAATACTCTTAAGATTACTTAGGCCAGAGTGGGGAAACCTGTGGCCCCTCTAGGTCCTCAAGTGCGGCTCTTTGATTGACAGGGTCATAATGGTCACAATATAAACTGACCACGTCAGTCAAAGGGCTGCACTTGAGGACCTAGAAGGCCACATTTGGCCTTGAGGCTACGGGTTCCCCACCCTGGCTTTAGACACTCCAGACACTTCAACTTATTGTAGGCACTTGTTCCCTTACGGGTTCTTCTCATAAAGTAGTAAGTTTCCTTCTTGGCTTGTGAGAACCAGATAAGCTTCACTGCTTGTGGTTCTACCTTTCTAGTCTTCAATGACTAAATTTAACCCATTTTAAATCCTAATATTAAATAAAAAGACCAAGAAATCCAACCATATACAACATAAGATTACCTTCAACCAGTACTGAAATGTTATCCAACTCTCTGTTAAAAAGGCAGGATTATGGGATAAAAAATATTTACTGGGCCTGGCTTTTTCTCCCTTTTACAGTAAACAGTGAATAGTATTTTCATTGGAGCCCATTTTGCTCTAAGAATTAGCTTTCACAAACTATTATTTGGGAGGTTATTTACAGCCCTCTTTCTCTCAAATGTAATTGTCAGGTCAACTATTAACAAAAAACAGTCAGCACCACAGTGCTGTGAAAGACTGTCTTGTGATGCAATGTCCAACTTGGTTACATGTGGTTCTTTTTAATATGTTATGTTGTTAAGGAGACACATAATTTTCCAGCTTTTGTTGACTTGACCTCTACTACATCTCCTGCATGTGTTTTTTTCTCTCTCCTGACACAGTCATCACCCTAGTTCAGACACTCATTATCTTTACTCTGGACCGCTACCACATTCCTCCTAATTTGTTTCTCTCCCTCAAGTCTTCCCCCTCTCCAGTCCATCTTCCCAAAGCAGCATTCCTCAAGCCTAGGTCTGATCATGTCACTTTCATTCAGTCATTTTTTTCAGTCATATCTGACCCTCCGGGAACCTATTTGGGGTTTTCTTGGCAGAGATACTGGAGTGGTTTGCTGTTCCTTCTCCAGTTCAATTTTACAGATAAAGAACTTAGGCAAATGGGATTAAGGGACTTGCCTAGGGTCACACAGTTAGTAAGTGTCTGAGGTCACATTTGAACTCAGGAAGATCAATCTTTCTGACTCCAGGACCTGTGCTCTATCCACTAACCATGTCACCACCCTGTTCAACATCCTCTGTGGTTCCCTATTACTTCCAAATATCTGTTTGGCATTTAATTCCTTCACAATCTTGTTCTAGTCTACATTTCCAGGTTTATAACACACTACTCCACCAAGTCTCTCTATGTACCAAATTGGATTATGTGCCATTCTTTATATACAATATCCTTTGTGCCTGAAATTCACTCTCTGTCTTTCCTCCACTTCTTAGAACATACAGATTCATTCGAAGCAAACCTCAAGAGTCACCACCAACATGAGAATTTTCTTGATCTCTCCAACTACTAGTGCACCTCCCCCTGCCCCAAATTACTTTTAATTTGCCTCTTTTTGTATCCTCAGGGGTTAGCACAGTGCCTGGCACATAGTAGGGGCTTAATGGCTTAATAAATGTTTACTGATTGGCTGCTTATATACATATATATGTAAATTATATAGAATAAATATAAATAAATGATATAAAATATATTTAATATATAATATATAAATAAAATATATAATATATAAAAATATAAAATATTTATATGTAAAAATATACAAATATAAATAAATATAAAAATTATTAAAAATAAATATCATATATATGTGTGTATATGTTATATATATATGATGTTTATCTTTATTTCCTCTGATAGAAGGGAAGCTCCTTAAGAATAGGAACCATTTCATTATTTCTTTGGGTACAAAGCACCTGACCACATAATAAAAGCTTAATAAATAATGAGTAGAGTGCCAGATGTGGAGTCAGAAAAAACCCAAGTTAAAATCTGGGCTCATATAGTTACTAGCTGTATGACCCTGAGCAAGTCACTTAACCGCTGTTTGCCTCAGTTTCCTCAACTGTAAAATGCAGATTGGCATTCCTTAAACATAGATCTGATCATGCCATTTTTGTTCAGTCATTTTCTTAGTCATGACCTACTCTCTGTGACCCCATTTGGGACTTTCTGGGCAGAGATACTAGAGTGGTTGTCATTTCCTTCTCCAGCACCTAACTCACAGGGTTGTTATGAGGATTAAGTGAAATGACAGAATACCTGTAAAGTGCTTAACACAGTACCTAGCCCATAGTAAGCATTATATAAATGAATATACCTGTCCCTCCCCCTTCAATAAAAGGAAAACTGGGGGAAAGTTTCAGGAACAATGGTTGATACATTCCTTTAGAAACTCATCTGGTGAATTCAAACCCCCCCAGCCAAATGTACATATGTCTGTCATCCTCAAAGTAATCAAACACATACTAGTTTCCAAGATGCTTCAAAAAAACTGCATAAACATAAAAGATGAAAGTTAGCTTTATGAAATTTACAAAAAAAGGACTATGTTAGACTCAGAGTGTATGGGAACTTGCTGCTGGTTTTAGCACACATTAGTTTTCAGATCCAGAAGTGGAAGGAACTTTTGAGGAAACTGTATCCAATACATAATAATAGCATTTCTTTACATTTAGGTACAACAAATTCTTTAGTTGTTCCTCCATAAGTGGGCACTCTCCTTAGATTCCAGTTTTTTCCTATTATAAAAGGAGTTACTGTAAATATTTTTGGGTATATGAGTCATTTTTTTCTTTCTATGACATCCTTGGAGTATGTGCCTTATTAGGCATTCCTGGTGGTATTCCTGGGTCAAAGGGTATGCTCAGTTTGGTGACTTTTTGAGCATAATTCCAGACTTCTAGGATGGCCATAACCAGTTCACATTGTAGCTGGGATCTGAACCCATTTCTCCTGATTTCAAACTCAGTGTTCTTTTTACTATATCATGAGGCCTCCAGAATCTCTTAATGATCAAACTGTTCTTTTAGGCTGGTGGGCTACCATTTGATCTTTCTGCTATACAGTTCTCAAATTCCTCGAATGAAGAGTTTGCAATTATTTAATACTGGTAGTATATTCTGAGTGGCCTTCTCTGAAAAGAAGTGATTTTCTCTCGGGGCATTTTACTCAGTACCCAACATCTTACTGCCAAAAGCTCTGAAGTTAAGGATTTCATCCAATGGATCAGTTTATTGACAAAGGATCACTAAACATATGAAGAATTGGTTCCTCTAAAGCAGCAGTTCTCAACCTGTGGGTTATGTTCAATTTGTAACAATGAAAATACACCCTGCATGTCAGATACTTACATTACGATTCATAACAGTAGCCAAATTGCAGTTATGAAGTAGCAACCAAAATAACTTTATGGTTGGGGGTCACCACGACATGAGGAACTGTATTAAAGGGTCGCGGCATTAGGAAGGTTGAGAACCACTGCTCTAAAGTCAGCCTTATGAACTAGAAAGAGTGATGGACGTGGCACTAGGAGACATGGGACTAAAACCTAGTTCTGACACTTACCTATATAACAGGTGTCCTGCAGTAGTAACAAGTGAACTGAATAACCTATGGGTAGCACAGATATATAAAGAAATCTGGAATGCCCCACCCCACATCTTAAGGAAAATGGAGTTTCACTTTTATGGAAAACAGGAAGATGGCCATGACTCGGTCATTATCCTTCCTCCCCTATCTTCAAGAGGAGTGTTGGGCTGTAATATCTAATATGTTGTTGTTGCTATTCAATCATTCTCAGTTGTGTCCGGCTCTTTGTGCCACCCCCATTTGGGGTATTCTTGGCAAAGATACTAAAGTGGTTTTCCTTTTCCTTCTCTAGCTCATTTTACAGATATGGAAACTGAGGCAAACTGGCTTAAGTGCCTCGCCTAGGGTCACATGATTAGTAAGTATCTGAGGTCATATTTGAATTTAAGTCTCTAGGACTGGTGCTCTAACCATTATACCACCTCGCTGGTGGTATATTATTATCTATTAGACATTATTATCTATTAGACATCAGATATTTGCAGTCAAGGTGTAAGACTCCTTTGGGGTGGGTGGGGGAAGGAAGCGGGGGATGACAGAAGCCACTTCCCCTGATGGATGGCTGGGGGAAGGGAGATTACTTCCTCCTAGACTTGCAGAGTAAAAGTTAGTTTAATCTCAGCCAGCTTAGCTTCCTTCCCATTAAATGTTTTATTACACAAAGGATAATCAAAGATAGTAAGCAAATATAGTTATCAAAGTAAGCAATAAAACACTAATTCAGGGAGTCATATAGTTTTAATTGAGGCAACAGGCCATGTAAGATTCAGGGCAAAACTAAGAGCAAGATGAAAATTCTGTTCCAAAAAGGAAAGAATGATTTCCCCTACTCTTAGCAATCTCTGAGGTGTAAGAGCTGAGAATCAAGGGACATGTTGGGGTGCTGGATCCTCCCCACATGCCCGTGACTCCAGTGGTTTCCTGCTTACTATTCACCCCAACTATCTCTCTCTTCTCTAGTCCAGAAGGCACTCAGTCGATAAGGGGTCATATTTCTCTACAAGTATTCAGCATTCACCGTCATGAGATTGTGCTTTAGATGACAGACAAACTCAGCTGAGCAGAAGCTTTGCAGCCATGAAATTAAAATAAAAAAAGCTCTGCATTCAATCCATGTGACCCTCGGAAAGTCACTTTCTCTCTCCGAAACTCAGTTTCTTCACCTGTAAGTTTGAAGGGGCTGAATTGGGTGATCTATAAGAATCCTTCTTGCCACTTGAAAACCTGTCAGTTATAAATGTCAACTATTGTTATGAGAGTCAGGATGCCTTAGCAGAAGGTATACACAACTTTAAGTCTAGAAAGACTTGGGTTGGAATTCCGTAACCAAAACTCAGGAATTGTAGGACCATGAACACCTCATTCAAGCACTCAGACTCAGTTTCCTTGGCAGCCAGCTAGCATAGGAAGTGGAGCCCTGGATTTGGAATCAGGACTGCACCTTCAGGCTCTTATTAATTATGCAACCCTAGGCAACTTTCTCTGGGCTTCAAACACAGATATTAAGAGCACCTATCTTCAGGGACTAGGACTGTTGTGAAGATCAAATGAGATGTGTGTAATGTGTTTTGAAAAACATAAATCACTATTTAAGTGTTAGCTGTTTCTATATTTATTTGTAATATATACTATATAATTATATATTATGGTATATGTGTAAAATATATCATTATAATATATCATGTATTTCATAATATGC
>CM053585.1:351937808-351955036 GCA_028646515.1 Pseudochirops corinnae | reverse complement strand
CATGGAGAAGGCTATATATACCCTGACTGAGGTTTTGCTTTAGGGCTCACTTTGGGAAGAGTTGTGTGATTTGGCCAGATGAGACTCTGGGCAACTGTTGAGTCCCCCGGCTTTGAAAACCCAGATGTTGGTGCTTCTCTCTCTTGTGACTAACTAGGTATGGACATGATGGTCATACAGCTAGAAGCCCTGTCTGTTGGTCAGCTGAACTGTGTTATTTTCCCCTGTCTGTATTTTTTGTCTGCTTGTAACTTCTGTTTGTATTCTCTGAAGTTCAGGGTGCTGACCTTTTCCCTTGAACTAGGTAAATGATGTATGTTTGATTAAAGTGAGATTGTTAACCCATTTTGAGTTGATTTCCTTTAGAAAAGCAGATCTAAGAGCCTGTGCTGGCAGCCATCCTGGGTGTGCTAGGGTGCTTGCTGTTACAGAAAGATGGAAACAATTTTCATTTTTTTATGCTAATGAGTGTCTTACTATTTGACTTGGAGCCATCTCAAGAAGTTGTTGGACTGGCTGGTCAAGGCTGACACAAGGAAAAAGAGGAATCAGTCAGGCTATGGTTTTCTGTATCATTTTCCCTTCTGGTGCCCTCTAAGAACTTGAATGGAGTATTTGTGGGAGAGTTGGACTTCCCTAGGACCTTTCCTGTTACCATCTTACTAGGAAATCCTTATTTTAGCTATTTCCATGAATGGATTTTACACTTAAATGATCAGTAAGGACACTAACAAGAGCTCACCCTTACATAGCACTTTAAGGCTTACAAAATGTATTACATTAATTTATGTAAATGATCTGATCTGCTTCTCACAACAACAATAATTCACGAGGCACGTTTTGTTGTTTGTCCTTCATTTTCAGAAAATCAATGTCATCACAAGGTACGCACGCCGGAGATGCTAGAACACTGAAGTTACATTACTCTAAAATGAAGCTTAGAACAACTAGGTCACGTTCACACAGCCCACAGATCTCAGCAGAAGTATCCAGCCCAGGTTTATCATGTCTCCCAACAACCATCATTCTTTCCAGCACTACCACACCATACTTTAACTTTAAAAGGTCGGTGCTAATGTTTCTGGGACATTCAGGGACAAAGGTGCCCAATGCAGGTAGGGGACATTGATGAATTCTTGAACAGATTCTGTGCCTCCTAAATAGCTGGATGTGTTGACTTTTCCCTTGGCAACCCAGTAAAAGAATTGACCAGCACTTGTTCAAGTGCCAAGGAAAAAGAAAAATTGCCTGAGTTATTATCTCAGAGCAACAAATGATACAGCCATAAAGATCATAAGTGAAGACATAAATTATCCTGATGACTAATCGACACAGCCAGCAACACAGATTTGTCAGAAGCTGAAGATCAGGACAGTTAGATCTGCAAGCTTAAAAGTTCTAGGAAACAGAACCAAGAGAACATTGTACACAATTACAGACACACTGTATCTGTGATGATTAATTTTGACAGACTGGGCTTTTCTCAGAAATGCAAGGTTCTAAGACAGTGGTTCTCAACCTTCCTAATGCCACAACTCTTTAATACTCATATGTGGGCATATCTGCATGTGGGCAGACCCGCCTGGAGACAGATAGAGGAGCAGTGTCTCTGTTCCTAAGACCATCAGAAATATGTGTTTTCCGACGGTCTTAGGCAACCCCTGTGAAAGGGTCGTTCGACCCCCAAAGGGGTCATAACCCACAGGTTGAGAACTGCTGTTCTAAGACAGCTCCAAAAGACTCATGATGGAAAAGCCTATCCACATCCACAGAAAGAATTATGGAGTCTGAACCTATATCAGACTGTAGCCATCTTGGGTGGGGAAGGGAAAGAGAGGGAGAGGGAGAAAATCTGGAATTAAAAAACTTGTGGAACTGAATGTTGTAAGCTAAAAATAAACAAATTTAAAAGAAAAAAATTCTATTATCAGAACCAAATATAAGTTTAAATATGTCAGTGCATATATAGGGCTAGAGGCAGGGCAGATAATTGCTGTATGTGATATCATCTTCTCCACCTGGGATGTATTTCCCCTCAAGCTCTATGCTTCCAATTCCCATCCATCATTCAATAATGAGCTCAAATGCCACTCCCTCCACAAAATCCTTTCCAATAATTTCAAAACCATGCCCGGCAATATTTTTTCCTTCCTACAAGTTCCCGTAGACTTCATTCATACCTCTGACTGAATATATTATAGAATAATTATGATATAATTATATTACAGAACAGAGGCAACAAGGTGGTGCAGTAGATAAAGCACTGAACCTAGAGTCATGAAGGCTGGAGTTCAATTCTGGCTTCAGACACTAGCTGTGTGTCCTTGGGCAAGTCACTTTACCTCTCTGTAACTCAGTTTCTTCATCTGCAAAATGGGGATAACAACAGCATCAACTTCCCAGGGTCACTGTGAGGATCAAGTGAGACAATATGGGTGCAAACTTTAAGGAATTATATAAATGCTTTTGTTGTTGATGTTCAGTCATTTCACTTGAGTCCATCTCTGTGACCCCATTTTTGGGGTAGTTTTCTTGACAAGGATACCGAAGTGGGTTGCCATTTCCTTCTCTAGCTCATCTTATGGATGAGGAACTGAGGCAAACTGGGTTAAATGACTTGCCCAGGGTCACACAGCTAGTAAGTGTCTGAAGCTTTGAACTCATGAAGATGAATCTTCCTTCCTGCATTCTATCTATTATGCCATCTAGCTGTCCATATAAATGCTAGCTATTTTAATTATTAAAGATTAGAAAGTGAATATTTTAGCTGTTATGATATTTCCTCAATTTATAATTCTGCCAATGTGGATACTCCTTTCACCAATGCGCACGATAGATCTTTGGAAGTCACTGTGGCTGTAACCATGCTAATGATCCAAACCTAGCTAGTCCAGTCCTCAAACTAATCACTTGGTCAACTAACATTTATTAGAAGTCTAGTATGTGTTAGGCACCCTACTCAGGGTGGGGCGAGGGGAGGGCGAAGAAAGAGTCCATGCCTTCAAGACGCTCACTGTCTAATAAGGGTGATAACATGCAAAGGACTGTGTACAAACAGGATATGGAGAAGGTAAACTGAGGCTTGTCTCAGAAGGAAGGCACCAAGATTCAGAAGGACTAGAAAGGAATTCTTGTAGAAGGTGAGATTTTAACTGAGACTTGAGGGAAATTTGAAGGCAGAGAGAAAGAGGAGTGAATTCCAGGTATGGGGAACCACCAGTGAAAATGCTTGAGGTTAGGAAATGGCGCATTACGTTGAGAAATTGCAAAGGAAGTCAGTGTCACTAGACTGCAGAGTAGGGGAATAAGGTGCCAGGAAACTGGAAAGGCAGAAAGAAGCTAGGCTGTGGAGGGCTTTAAAAGCTAAACCAAAGATTTTATATGTGATCCAGGAATAAATACGAAGTATGGGAAAATGGGGTGATATGGTCAGACCTCCATTTTGGGAAGATCACTCTGACAGCTGAGTGAGGACAGACCTGGAGCACAGATAGTCACCAATAGGCCAGTGCAATAGTTCAGGCATGGGGTGAAGACCACCTGTACATGCACCACCTGCACAGTGTTGACAGTGACAGAGAGAGAAGGGGGCATATATCAGAGACGTTAGGAAAACAGAAATGACAAGACTGGGCAAGTGACTGGATATGGTGTGAGGGGTGAGACAATGAGTAGGTTATAAGCCCATACTGTACCTTTTCTTTACAGCTTGGTAATTTAGTATAATATCTCAATAATCTAATTTTATCAAAAATTAATTTTAAGTTGATTCTTTAGGGTTCTTTAAGTATACCATCATATCATCTGCTAAAAGTGATAGTTTTCTTAATTCTTTACCCGTGTTTACCTCAACTTTTTTTTTTTGGTCTTATTGTCATAGACAGCATTTCTAGTACTATGCCAAACAGGAGTGGTAACAACAGACATCCTTGTTTTACCTGTGTTTTTTGGGAAAGGATTCTGGTTTATCTCGATTACATATAATAGTTAACTCTTGGTTTTAGACATACGTATTGACCATTTAAGGAAATGATATGTATTCCTTTGTTTATTTCCAGTTTTTGGTTGTTGTTTTTTTAAACAGAAATGCGTGCTGTATTTTGGCAAAATCTTTGCATCTAATGATACGATTTTTGGTGATTTTGTTATTAATATGATTGTCTTTAATAAAAAAAAACTATCGTTGGCACAAATTCAGCCTATTTAGTTTATAACCTTTGTGACAAGTTGTTTTAACTTTTTTGCTATAAGGGTCAAACGAGGTGTCACCCACCCCACATTGGTAGGTGGAGTTTCTTCACTGGGGAGTTCCCTATACTAGTAAAATCACAAGTTGGGTCTTTATCCCTATAGATAGTACATTGGAGATGTCAAACACCTTCCCCCAAAACTCCTGAGTACAGCCTGTTCAGATTAAAATTTAATTAGGAAATATTTGACAAAATAAAAATCCAATACAACAAAGATAATGTTAATTTGTGGTACTCTAAGCTAATATGAGGCCCACAGGGTAAACATGTAGTATATGTGTAGTATGTTATTTATATATATATGAATAAATAAAATTAGATTACACGTGTCATACTGCATATACACACAAACACTCATATACACACACATGCATACACATATGTGACTGCAGGTCCTTGAGCTCCTAATTTCACCATAACTTGCCTGACCCAGATGTACCCTACTCTCATGCCATGTGCCTGTGCACTAACTAGCCTCTAGCTCTAACCTGGCCCTGCAGAACCTCCTTGGGGCCCTGGGCTTGGACTGATGAGCATTCAAGTCTGAACCAGACCCAGTGCTGTTCTTCAGCTATCGTCATGCTATCCAGCCTTGCATATACCCTTCCACCACCTTCATTTAGTTCTGGAAGAATATTCAAATACACACGACATTTCTTTGTTGTTGTTTGTCCTTCTTTCTCAAAGAGGACCATGACTTCAGGAAGTTGATGCCATGACTTGTGAGTGAATTGGATTTAAGTGAGGGAGAGCTGTGCAAGGTCACCAGCCTCATTCTCTCCTCTGCATCCCTCTGGGTCCAGTGGCAATTTAAAGTTCCATTCCTTTAAAGTACAAATCAATGCCTATGACTCCATTCATCATCCCTGCGACACAACCCCCTTCCCACCATTTCCTTATTTGTGTTGTCACCTGATATCAGAATGTAAACTCTCGGGGAACAAGGACTATCTTTTTATTTTTTTTAGTAACTATCAGCCTGGCACATAATAACCAATTAAATGCTTTTATATTCATTTAAGTCACTCATACATTTATGTATTACACCAATTTATATTTCAAACAAGATCTACATACTATCTACATACTAGCAATCTATAGTGATTCTGGTCTTTAAACAACATATACGGTCAGTCCGTCATACAGGACGAGATTTATGACTTCATTTGTGTGAAGATTCCTAGGGTGCAATTTCCTTATCCTGTGCAGTTTAGTCCCTTCTCTGCAACTTATAGCCTTGGTAAGTTCCCTTAAGAGATTAAGTCTCCAGAGCATTGTCATACCCCTAGTATGTGTCAGGGGCAAGACTAGTACCCAGGTCATGGGTTCATAGATGTCAGGAGCTGCAAGGAACCTTAAGAAGCCAATGAGTCCAACCCTCTCATTTAACAGATAAAGAATTGGAGGCTGGAGAGGCAAAGGGACTCGATCAGGGTCATGTGGCAAATAAGTAAATGAAGTTGCATTTGATTCTTGTCTTTCTGACTCTGGCCAAACTCCCTACACCTAGATGATTCTCATCTGTATATTATATTATATCCCTGCAATACCTTAGCAATTTAGTGGGGGAGATAAGACATATGCACAAATAACTATAAGTTACTATAACTATAATTATAGTTCTGCCTATGACAATAATCATTAACATTTACATGATGCTTTAAAGTTTCCAAGATACTTGTCATATTTAATTTAATTTGCATTAATGTCCTATTTCCTCTGCTAGATCACTAAACTCCCTGAAGGCAAACATCTTGTCTCACTCTTCTCTGTATTCTCCACAGGGCCTTTGACCTAGTAAGTGACTGAATATTTACTGAATGAATGAATGGCAAGTCCATCAGGATGCAGTCCCTTATAAAATCAAGCACTCCAAAGGAGTCATATGGAGGACCTAATTAACTGACAGTGTGCCTGCTCTAAATATTTTTTCAGGTTCAAATCAGTTCTTCTGCCTTATGTGCTGCAGAACTCTGATGGTGATGGTGGTGATAACAATAGTGGGATGGTGATGATGGTAGTGGTAGCAATGGTAGTGGGATGGTTATGGTGGTGGTGGCAATGGTAGTGGGATGGTTATGGTAGTACTGGTGGTGGTAATGGTAGTGGGATAGTGATGGTGGTGGTAGCAATGGTAGTGGGATGGTTATGGTGGTGGTGGTCAGGGTAATGGATGGTGGTGGTGGTAATGGTAGTGGGATGGTGATGATGGTGGTAGTGGCAATGGTAGTGGGATGTTGATGGTGGGAGTGGTGATGAGGGTAATGGAATGGTGATGGTGGTGGTAATGGTAGGGGGATGGTGATGATGGTGGTGGTGGTGGTAATGGTAGTGGGATGGTGATAATGGTAGGGACTGCTCTCAACAAGACATATTTTTTCCCAAGGACAATATTGACTCTTTCTTTACAAACCTGATATGCCCACTATCTAGGCTGAACTTACTTTTCCTTCTTTCTGAGTGGGAATAAAAGGTCAGGTTCTCAAGATTTCCTAAAAGAATAACAACATTCCCCTCTGCTGCAGGACTGGAGTACTTTTTAGATAGTTCAATCAATTCAGGCTGTATTCCAGCACCTGCCAAAGGCCTCTTTAAGATATCTAATCATTTATTTAAAAAACACAAGTCAAGAACACCAAGCATTTCTCTAGGGTGTCTAGGTTTTAAAAAAAATAAACTGACATAAGAACTTGGGGAATCATTCCATTCTAGAAGTATCTGGTCCCATTTTGAAATTATGCCGCTATCTGGATATATGTGAAGTCTCCGTTACTAACCCTCATTTCTACAAAGGTCAGATTTGCCATCTGAAAAGAAAAAGATCTTTTTTTCCTTTTGTATTTTGATAAACACTGAAGAAGCTGGAACTGTTAAACTTTATCTGGTGAAAAACTCATAACTGGTTTGTTTGGTGTTGTGGAAACTCTTACTGTTTTCAACAGACAATTAGTAACAGACTGTTTTGTATACTTGTTTTCAGTTTTCTTTTCAACAAAAAGCATGTAATTAAAGCTATTAGAATAAAATCTCTGAACTATTACAAAACAGATATCTGATCACTGAAAGAGACAGTCTAACAGGCATGTTAATTGTCTATCCATTCATTTAGAATCTCCAAGGTCCAGCTATATATGAAGTTAGGTCATTGACAAGCAAAGTGGCTGGGCTTTATTTTCTCAGCTTTCCACCAAAATGTTTTCACTGAATTATGAGTTCACGTTATCCTCTTTTCTTTCATATGGTGTCAGTACCAGAATTACTCATTTTTAATAGGGTCAGACCATCTTTTGTAAAATTATAGTTAGATATCAGCCACTATTTTATTCACTGATCCTTACAAAAGGATCCACAATGGTAAATTCCTGGTTGAGTTAAGTACCAGGAAAATATATTCTTCTATGAAATTAATCAGCCTGTTTTCTCTTATCAGAATATTAATAATATATAACACACAGATTGTAAGCTCCTTGAGGGCAGAAACATTTGCCTCTTTTTGTAAACCTAGCTCTTAGCACAGTGCTTGGAACTTTGCTGTTGCTGCTGCTGAACCATTTCAGTTGTATTCAACTCTCTGTGACCCCATTTGGGATTTTCTTGGTAGAGATAGTGGATTAATTTGCTGTTTCCTTCTCTAGCTCATTTTACAGATGAGGAACTGAAGCAAACAGGATCACACAGGGTCACACAGCTAGTAAGTGGCTGAAACCAGATTTAAATTAAAGTCCTCCTGACTCCAGGCCTGGCACTCTATCCACTGTGCCACCTAGGTGCCTATAGCTGGCACTTAATAAATATTGATTGACTGTTTTTTTTTTCTGTCTTGGCTATCACTGCCCCCCCCCCACTACAGTTTCTAATTTAATACTTAAGTATAATTAATTTTTTTTTTTCAGGCAACTGACAATGTTTGTGCCTTCTTCCTTGAGCTGGTGTCCATTTCAGTTTTTATCCCTGAATATCCCTATTTTTCTCAAGTACCTATTAGGTATCAGGCATATAAAGACAAAAATGATAATGGTCCCCCCCTAATATGTTCTAATAAGCAGAGACAAAATACATATGCTTAGGCAGACACAAAACAGATCCAAGGTGATCTTGGGAGAATAAGGCAGTAGTAGTCAAAAATAGTTATGAAATCATGAAGATGGTGGTACTTGAGCTGAATCTTCCAAAAGAAACTTAGGCATTAATTCACCTGAGACTCAGATGAAGAGGAAGAGTATTCCAGTCATAGGGGACAGTCAATGAAAAAGCTCTCAGTACAGACAGGGAGTCTCCTGCCTGAGGAATAGCAAAGCCAGTTGGGTTACACCATAGAGTTCATGAAACAAAGGGATATTTGATGAAGTCGGAAACACAGGAGGGGAGTTGGTTTTAAAGAGCTTTAAATGTCCAACAGGAAAGTTTTATACTTGATCTGGTAATCAGGCCCAATTAAGTTTATTAAGGGAGTAGAGTGGTGGTAGGTAACATGGTCTTACCTGTGCTTTACGAAAGTCACTGCCAGCTCTAAGGAGGAGAGACTGGAGTGGGGGAGGGGACCTGATGTAAGGAGACCAATTAGGAGGCTATTATGTTTCACTTATAAAGCATCTCAAATACTTTCAGGAGATGGAAGTCATAAATGCTAATCAAATGATGAATAAATATTATCCATGGCTAGAAATTATCAAAGGGAATTCAGCTCGAATGGGAAGTGGAGTTCTCAAAAACAAAATTCTGATTATACAATTAAGAATGATCTGGATAAAGAAGAGGAAGAGGAGGAATCTTAAGAAATCAATGTGGCTGAACGAAGAACTTTCTGACCAGATAATTTAAATAGACATATAAGAAACAGAAAGAAACACAAGATAAGAAAGAAACAGTAGCATTCACTTAGAAGAAGAGCTCAAGGAAGGCTAAAATTCAAAATAACACAAGGTTTACGATCAACACTAATGACCAACAACAACAACAAAAAGGTAGGTTTGTTTTTTAAGCCATATTTAAAATGAAAATAAAAACAAGAAAAAGACACAGCCATTGCTTCAGGAAGACAAATGACAAGGAAGATCTATTCAACTCCCATTTTGTTTCCATCTTTTTCATCAGGGAAATTTTCCAACCATAAAAGACAAAATGATTTTAAAATGGAAATGTATACCAACATAGGTGAGGAGATAAAGGACACTTTAAGCAGTTTTGTGTTTCCAGCTCAAATGAAATATACTCTAGGTATCGAAAAAGCTTGGTAGATAAAATCATGAAACCACCGGTACTTAAAAAAAAAAAATTACAAAGAAAAAGAAATACCAGAATAATGGACAGGCAAAAGTTCTGACTTTTTATAAAGAAGAGGGAAAAAAATGTAGATTCTATAAACCACAGACTAGGCAAGTTCATTATCAATATCCATCAAAATTCTAGAAATCATTCTATAAGAAGTTTGTGACCACATAATTATGGCTTTTCTTCTGAAGAGCCAGCATGGATTCACTAAGAACAAGTTATATTATATTAACTTCATTTCCTTTTTTTTTTTTTTTGGTTCAGATTAATAAACAGGTGGCTCAGGAGAATGCCCAATAGAATATTAGGATCCAGAAAAGCATAGTGTCTCTAAGCACATCCTTGTGGATAAAATGGAGAAATGAGAGACAGAAAAGATGATTTGTGGATAGGTGAGCAATCAATCTTAGAAGTCTCTTGGAGCTTGTACTCAATAGTTTTGTCAATGACAGAGAAACATTCTAAAGCATAAGAGACTCCATGTAACATTTTGCTCCAACAAGTTACTCTCCAAATACACAGTATTGCACAGCACACAAATGATAGTAGAGTTTTCCCAGTAGTTAAATATGGAGATCCTTAATCCTAGGAGGCATATTAAAATTCTTGAATAAACAAAGCTCAGAGGCAGCTAATATGATAAAAGGGCAGAATTAAGAATGGTGAGCCATTCTGATGTAGTAGATACAGCGATGGACTAGAAGCTAGGAAGAAGGGGGTTGGAATCCTACTTATGATACTAGCTGGGGGTCCCTGGCAAACTCATAGAATCTCTTTGAATCTTAGTGTTTTCCATTTGGAAAACAGGGATAATTAAATCTGTAATATCTTCCTCACTGGATTGCTCTGGTAAAAAGAGATAACGTGTCTAAAGTATTTTGTAAACTTTAAACATTACGTAAATTTTGGCTGTTATTATTTCAACTATAACCTTCTAACACCCAAGGGTATCAGATTTACCCGGATGGCTGCAAATACTGCAGCAGAATATCTGAAATGTGTCCTCCTTGCTCTAAAGCAGGGGTTCTTAACTGGTGAGTGGATAGATTTCATGAAGTTCACAGAGTTGGACTGGAGGAAAAATGCATCTTCATTTCACTAATCTGCAGGGACTATCTTTTTGCCTCCTTTCGTAGCTCAAGTGCTTAGTACCAGTACCTAATATATAGTAGGTGTTCCATAAAGTTTCTTGACTTAGTGACTCATCTCTAACTGAAGTTTACACGTCTCTGATATTTCAAAACGTTATTCTAAGAAGGGGTCTATGACTTCGCCAGCCTGCCAAAGGGATCCATGAGACAAAAAGCACGTAAGAAGACCAACTCTAAAAATAGGTGTCCATCACACACTTGATATAAAACCAGCTCAGGTGGTACAAGTAAAGTTCTTTGGAAGGCATGAAGTAAAACATCAATGTCATTTATTATTATTGCTAATCAGCATATCAATGAGTCTCTTTAATTTCACCTCTAGGATGACTTCTTTAAAAATTCCCATAACTTAAGATAAAAACTACTTATCTTCTCCCTTTTGGAGTTGTCTGCAGATTCCATCTCTTCCTTTCCCTTTTGACTAGCAGCATTTCTCCCATTACAGAAAAAAGACCATTAAGGTTCATCAAATTCCATTTCCAGGACAGAAGTCAAAGCTAATATAGCCACACCGAACATCACCAGGAAATTTTCCAGATGGCCTATTATTAACACTATGCTTTTGTTGTTTGAAAACTTTCAGCTATAAATGTCGTTAATATTTAGTGGTTTTTTTTTTTCATTTTTTTAAGACTTCATGATTAATTAGTGAATAGTAGGTATGAGCCTCTGCACTGAACAACCACCATGACACTACACAGCTGGAAAAAATTCTGGGTCATGTAAACATCAAAAACAGAGGCCAGCTTTGTTACTAGGCAGGAACTGCACTCTGTATGTGGGGAGAGAGCCAACTTAGTCATTGCTCAAAATGAAAATGTCCACACAACGAAACCAGTTATGCAGTAAGAGCTTTGTAAGTCTGGCTTCCTTTCTAATTTGTATTGGAGGCACAAACTCTTCTAGCAGAAAGGAGAAGGGACTCCGGGTAGGGACTGGGTCTTCCCTGGCATTTTTCAGGCAGCTAAAGCTGCAGATGCAGTTCTCTCTTGAACCTAAAGTTTTCTTGCTCCAATCTGAATGTTCCCAGTTACAGACAGTCCCTTCCATTGGGCCGGGGTTGTAATCAACCAAGAACATTCCATCAGGGTTTCTCTTTTAAAATCAGATGCCTGCTCCTACAAATGTTACAAAGGAGAACGGCACAACACTCAATGATTTTGGTTCCTATAATACTGCATGAGTCTTAACTGCACCCAACTGCTAAAATACATGTTCAGGGGAGCACAAAGTGGCAGAAATGATGGTATTACCTTTTTAAACATTCTGGTAGAATCCTCGCTTATCTGCATGAAGCGCATGATGACATTGTTCAGATAGATATCACTTAACGTTGCATGGTCCTTGCTTTCTCTTCTTACTTGGTTCAGGAGTAAATACCAACAGTTCACTGGAGACAACAGGTTCTGGTCTTTCCTAAGGATTCAAAGAAATGCAGTATTATAAACAGTAGTCAAAGTACATGCAATCAATTACAGCAAAATAAAGTAAACCAAAGAAGCATAATATGATGTTGTTGTTGTTCAGCCTTTGTTCTTGAAGAAGACCAATGACTTTAGGAGGGTGATGTCTTGACCTGCAAGTGAATTGGATCTAAGTGAGGCTGAGCTGTGCAAACTCATCTGCCTCATCCTCTCCTCCAGAGTCATCAGAGTCCAGTGGCAAGACAGGTCAGGATGGCAGAGATGGCTCTAGATGCAGTGGGGAGACCTTGGCCTTTTTAAACCAAGGTGTTTCCCAGGTTTCAGTCTGTCTGAGGCAACACCCATTCTGCACCTGAATTACGAAAGGCACACCATCACTGCAATCCATTCTTCTATTCGGTAGAAGGCATATGGCCAATTGATCCCCACGCTTGGAGAAAGAAAACCCAGGCCAAGATTATTTGGTCAAAACCCACACTCTTTAGAAAAGTGCCATGGGACCCCTCACATCCATAGAGCTCAGAGACGTTCTTAGTTTTAAGCATCTCATTGAGGAAAGACAATTTATGTTTACATTTGAATCGATAAACTCCTGCCTCACAGAATGAACTGCCTCAAAGTGGTTTGCCACTGTTCAAAGTCTGCTAGGGAAATTCAGTCCATTTCATGTCAGAAAAGATCTGGCTAGGTATGGCTTTCAGTGGGATAAGAATTCATGTGTTACATATCTGTATTCCCCCCAAAATGTCCAAATGACAATATTACAGTATTATGTCTAATATCCCGACTGTACTTTCTCCACCATGCCACAGAAGCCTCTACATCTTAGAAGTTCCCTTCACTCTTGGTCTTCTCACACTGGAAGTACACTCCACTCCCATGGCACCTTCCTCTGATTGGCTGGCTCCTTCCAGAACCATCATTTTAAGGAAAATGCCCAAACCAGCCATCACTTTATTCCTCTCCAAGACTCTGGCATTTTCTCTACTATGCATGGCATCATACACACACCATATGGGTACCTTCACCTCTCTCCCCCTTCAGTTTCCTATTATATATTTTTTTCCCCTCTTAGAATGTAAGCTCCTGGGGTGGCCTATGTGGCACAGTGAATAGAATACTGGCCCCAGAGTCAGGAGGACCTGAGTTCAAATCTGGCCTCAGACACTTAACACTTACTAGCTGTGTGACTTTGGGCAAGTCACTTAACCCCAATTTCCTTGCCTTCCCCCCTCCAAAAAAAAAAAAAAAAAGAATGTAAGCTCCTTGAGGGCAGGAACTACCTTTCTATTTATATTTGTACTCCCAGCACTTAGTACAGTGCCTGACACACTTCATAAATACTCGTCAACTTAACTTGACATCGTAAATGAGAGCAAGAAGACTGCTGGCTTATAGATTGTTCAAATGCTATTGGTTTCTTAAACACTGATTTCCCATCTCCCCCAACGGAATTATTAGCTAAGCATAATTTAAATACTGGAACTTTTAAAGACTTTATTCTTTAAGAATAAATTATTTTGACTATTATGAACAGCAAAATTAACTATAAAGTACATATAAAGAAAGATGCTATCTGCATCCAGAGAAAGAATGATAAATAGAAGTATGTATAGAACAATTTTATACACACACACACACACACACACACACACACACACACACACACACACCTATTTGTGTCTAATGGTAGCCGTCTCTAGGGCAGTGGGGAGGGAAAAAAAGGGAAATTTACACAATTTTGTTGTATATTTGAAAGGAATAATATTTGTACATATTAGATTTATAGTTTTATATACAACCTTTTTTATTGTACTATGTTATGGAAATTAAAATTAAATTAAAAATAATTTTTAAAAAAAGAGCTCAGGGGGTGGCTAGGTGGCGCAGTGAGTAGAACACTGGCCCTGGAGTCAAGAGGACCTGAATTCAAATGTGCCCTCAGACATTTAACACTTGCTAGCCATGTGACCTTGTGCAAGTCACTTAACCCCAATTGCCCTGCCTTCCCCCCTCCAAAAAGCAAAAAGAAAAAAAAAGAGCTCAGAAAAAGAAGTCTATTGTTAAGGTATTACTGTATCATGATACAATTTCAAAATATGAATCTTTTTCTCTTACATTTGAAAAAATATTTCAAAGATCTATGAATTCATGAATGGGGATACTTCTTCCTCTAATGCCTATCATAACATCCCTATGGGTTGAGTAAAGGCAGTAAAGGAGAACTAGTAAGAAGATCATGATCTGTGACTGAAGATTTCAAGGCTGTGTAGCCACTCTAGTGATGAGTATTCTCGAAATTGGTTAAGTAGGTCCTGAGAGGACAGATCTACATCCCATCAAAGGGCCCCTCCTTGAAGACCTTCTATCTCGGTAGGATAAACCAGAGCTCATGTTCTGCTGACATCACCGTCAAGAAGTCAGTGTTACCCCTCCTGCTATGGTAAGGCATCAGCAAAGGATTTTTTTTTTAAAACCACCTATAAAATCAAATTTATTTAACTCAAATTTAAGGAATAAAACCCATAAGTTTTGTTTATGACTCAGGTTTAGAAGGTTACTGCTCACGGTCACTTATGGTCCTTGAATTATAATGTAGACGGGATGGTATGGCTAATGAAGTCAGAGCTTTCTGCCTACTCAGCTACAGTGTTCACAATTTAACTTCCCAGCAAATCAAAATTCTATTTCATTGATCTAAAATATACTCTGTCAATGTACATAATTTTTGGACATGGCCAATGTGGGAATTCATTTTGCTTGACTCCACATATCTGCTACAAAGGTTTTGTTTTTCTTTTTTTCTTTTTCCCCCCTATGGGGGTAGGGAAGAGATGAGAGAGAAAGAAAACTAGATTTTTGTTCACTGATAATAAAACGTTAATCTAAAAAATAAAATTGATGACACCCTGTCAATGCCAACTATCCTGTATGAGAAAACTTCAACAAGAAGGAATCATTTAAACTTGAAAATTCCTAACTTTTCAAAGGTCATCGAAATAAATCTTCAAATCTGACACTCTTCTGTTGTCTAACCTGCAGGCTAACTATGAATATATTTTGGGAAAGATAAAGGATTCTTGGGCGATTATTTATAAACAACAGTAGCTATTTCTTCATATCTTTTAAATAGAATATATAGGGATAGGCTTAAGTTAACGAGGAAGATGCTATGTTTCTTATTAAACTCTTCCCTCACTCCTTGTTTGCTTAATAGGAACAGATTTACACTGTGTAAAAATCAGCAATAATATAAGGGAGATTTGTTTTTTTTAAAACACATCAAACTTTTTATTTTATTTAAGGTAGAGCCTAAAAACTGCAGATGTGTTATATCTGGTGACTAGTTATTCTTGACAAAAATGTGAAACAATCATCCTGAAGTCATTAGACCCTTTTATTAGGTGTCAGCCTTTGGCAGCCTCTCTCTCTCAATTTCTCTCTCTCTCTCTCTCTCTCTCTCTCTCTCTCTCTCTCTCTCTCACACACACACACACACACACACACACACACACACACACACGCACAAAATTACTGGGTACTGTTGGCTGGGCAAAAGCCAGGTGGCAGGAAAGTAACCCTTGTGGTTGGAAAAAAGAACACTCCTAGAAACTTCTGTTTTTTGTTGTTCAAGGAATACCCAAGCTAACAGTACCACACATTTTTTCACAGAACTTTTATGACAACACCTTGTAGAGCAGTGGTTCTCTACCTGTGGGTCATGACCCCTCTGGGGGTCAAATGACCCTTTCACAGAGGTCACAGGGGTCACCTAAGACCATCGGAAAACACATATTTCCGATGGTCTTAGGAACTGAGATACCGCTCCTCTATCCGTCTCCAGGCGGGTCTGCCCACAGGCAGATATGCCCACATACAAGTATTAAAGAGTTGCAGCATTAGGAAGGTTGAGAACCACTGTTGTAGAGTGTTATGCATAGAAAGTTGCATAAAGTAAACATCTAATGAGCATTCATTGAATGAGTGAGTAGAATGTTAGCTAATCAGATGGAGAACAGAAGGAAAATCTGTGGCATCTGTTTTTCAAACAATCCCATCTGCCCGGCTAAAAGGATAAGGTCAGATCAGAGTTGAACGGACAAATGAATGAATGATGAAAGTATGAAGGGTGGGGACAGCTCAACTCTGGTACAGAACTTCTCTTCCCAATCTGGAAATCATCCACTTGCCTACGAATGATGATTTAAAAGGAGAACAGTCAAGCTTCCCAGAGAGGGAAAAGAACCCAAAGCAAACCCCAGCAAGTTCACTCCGCCTATTAGGAGAGCTTATATTCACTGCATTCATACTATCCTTTCCATTCCCAAAGCCACCGTCTTGGTCTAGATTCACTTCCCACCTTGTAATTACTACAATCTCCTCCTCTCCATCAATCTCTCTCTCTACTTCTCCCACTGCATTTCTAGTCATCCTGATATATATCTTGCCACTGTTCCCAGCTGGCTCTGGGGGAGAAGGCGAGGCTGGTGGCTTTGCACAGCTCTCCCTCACTTAAATCCAATTCTGTGGCAAGTCATGGCATCACCTTCCTGATGTCATGGTCTTCTCTGAGAATAAAGACAAACAACAACAACTCTACATTATTATTATTGTTGTTGTTATATTACTAGGCCCCAGACCAAGCCTCACTTGCTCACTGTTTTGGTTCTGATGACTCAGAGTGAGTATAAATAGCAATTGTTTCCGTTCTGGCCAAAAACCCTGAGGGTCTTCCCTGCTCTGACGGATTCTTTTGTGAAAGCAAACTAGGACATCTTTTACCTCAATTCCTACCTAGCCTTTTACTACTGAATGGGTGTTGCCTCAGACAAACTGAGACCTGGGAAACACCTTAGTTTTAAAAGGCCAAGCTCTCCCACTGCATCCAGAGACATCTCCTGTCATCCTGACCTGTCTTGCCACTAGACTCTGATGACTCTGGAGGAGAGACTGAGGCTGATGACTCTGTACAGCTCTGCCTCACTTAAATCCAATTTACTTGCAAGTCAGGGCATCACCCACTCTCGTATCATTGGTCCTTTCTTTTTTTTTTTTTTAATTTTTTATAGTTTGCATCATTCATTTCCACAAGATTTTGAGTTACATATTTTCTCCCCCTCTTTCCCCCACCC
>CM053585.1:351897534-351937308 GCA_028646515.1 Pseudochirops corinnae | reverse complement strand
AAGAAAGAAAGAAAGAAAGAAAGAAAGAAAGAAAGAAAGAAAGAAAGTGGGTATGCAATAAGAATGAAGGATAAGAGATAGCCAAACCGAGTACTTCACTGAGGTCCATAACATGTAAAACAACCTGTAAGTAGGTCTCTAGCACATTGGCTAGATCCTCCTCTGAAGGAGAACATGGACAAGTCACAGTGGATGAGAAGATGCAGGTGAGTTACAATCTATACAGATGAAGAAAGCAGACATACTGCACTGCTGAGATTAAAGATTTACTGCAGGTCCAAGTGGCTGAAGGAAAACCTAATACTAGGACTCAGATGTCACTGGTATATTTGAATCTGAATTCAACTCTATTGCTATGAAAGTATCTAGATAAAAATGAGGAAGGAGGCAAACTGTGGCAAATACAAAGATGATTTAATGAGAGAAACATGAAGATGATTTAACAAATAGAATCGATTTCACAAAGGAAAAGCTATTTGATTAGAATAGTAATATAAACTTGTAATTTTTTTCTTGGAGAAGAGACCTCAGTTTGAATAGCACCTCTCAAGTGTGTTAACAAAGCAAATCACTGAACCTTGGGGAGTCTGTGTTTCTTCATCTGTAAAATGGGGATAATAATCCTTGTAGAACTGACCTACTCACAGATTTGTCAGGAAGATCAAATGAGATAATAATGTGTGCAAAATGCTTTGTAGGCCTTAAAGTAACATATAACAATACACAAAGTGTTGATTTGCCACCGGTTACTTCTAGAGACATGACTAGCGTTCATATTCCTCTTTACACACTTACACACACACACACACACACACACACACACACACACACACACAAAGACACACACACTTACATCTCTATTATTCCCATTGTGACTACAAAATTCACTCGTGCAAAGTTTGGCCCGCTTTAAAAGGAAAAAGATTAAACAAGGGATGATTTTTGTCACAAAAAGCTGCATTTTGTTATTATTTCATTCTCGACAAATATTTTGCTTGTTCAACAACTACACAGACGGAAAAAAAGAAATCAAGAATCTCCTGGGTTGGCGGCTGTGTTGGAGCGACCCTTACTTGTACTGCTGATGATCTTTTGTGCTTCTGGTTTTGGCCATGAATCTCTCTGCTAACTTCTCCAGGTTGCGGGAGTACTCAGTCTCAATTTCAGCTTTTTTGCGGAAGAAATCTTGCAGATCCTGTAGGAGCTGTACCCGCATCTCGGTCTGCTGCTCCAAGCATTTCTGCTGCTCTATTAGCTGAGCTCGAATTTCTAAAAATGAAAGAAAAACAGAATAAGCAGGTTCAAGAAAAAGTAAGATGTATCAAAATGAATAGAGTATATAATGGAAGTAATCAGCTTTTTGCTGTATTCAGCACTGACCACAGTCAATTTGGGCTTAAGTATCCAGGACAATTGCCAACCTCCCCCTTCCCCCTTTTCTAAACAGGATAAGCATGAAGATAATCAATGAAAAAAAAAAACCAACCCAACACTACCAGCCATTTTTCTACTGCTATTTATATTTTGCAAGATGTAATTGTAAGTCATGAAGAAGAAAAAAAAAATCAAATGTTTAAGAGACTGCCACAACTATTAGCAAGAACTTTTACAAGATTTCTGAATAACCAGAACTACTCTGGATTTTTCTTTTAATCTTGCAATCAAGACCTCACCTCAATCAACCCTGAGCCAACATGGGCAAGAAAAGAACATCAATTCTTCCTGGTTTCTAATCTACCACGTCTTGCCAGTTGGCAATATATCCAGAGACTGACATCTGGTAATTTTTATTTAGTGCGTGTATTTCTAGTTTGTCAAATACACAGCTTCGGAATCATGGGGATGCTGTTTCTAAAAATAGCTTCTTTTTTTTCTTTCCACATAATTCATGCAAAATTGGGCTGCCTTCACAAGGGGATTCCGCTTCATGGTTTCATTCACAAAATTCACGTGTCTTCCACTTCACCTTTGCTGTTTAGAGACTGCTCTAACCAACAGCTTACCAATACCTATTGCCTGGGGAGAATCATTTCACTGCTAATCTTCATGATTTTTAATATATTCAGGTGGCCTGACCTTGATTAAAAATGAAGGGTACGCTTTTAGCATTTTTTATTTCAGAAAAATACAACAAAATGTGTCCTATAAAAATACTAACAGATATGGGTAACAATAAATTATGTGTGTTTTGGAAAATAAGATACTGTAGCTAACAACTACTGACTTTTTTTGGCCTATGACAGAGGTATGAGCTACCAAAAAAGGAAATATCTTCATAATGGAAAACCTCTTCATTTTCTCATTACTGACTTCAATAGATGTTTGGATAAAGTGAGTCTGAAAACATTAATGAGTATAGCAGAGAAACAATGTTCAAAGAGTACTCCCTTGACTTGATCCCTGCTATTTAAAATGGAAATATAGACATATATTGAACTGTCCAATCCATGCAAGACAACGTTCTTTCCCTCTTCCTCCTCCTCCTCTTCCTCGAGGATCCCCAGTTTCCTTAAAACCATAATTCAGGACTTTGGTTAAGATGGCTACCTGAGTGAAAAAGACCAGCTCTTGCACATGTACACCAGCAAAAATCTAAGAGCACCAGATCAAATAACATTCAAGAAATCCAAAGAGAAACTATAATATGCATCTTTGTCCAGGCTCAAGATTTTAAGAAAAAATAGCCAGTAGCCTGCAGGCACTGGGAAAGGAGTCCTACCAGAAAAACCAGCACAAGAACAGATAAACATGCCTATAAGCTTAGACCAGCAGCCCTCCAGGAACATCTAACCCTACAGTGCACTGTACCTGAGAGCAGACAAAAAAGCTGAAGGATGGTCAGAAATCCATGTCAGTTTAAGAGCCCAAAGGGTACTGGAAGTTCATAGCACTCTGACCTGAAAACTGCAAAGGAGCTGCAGGACCACAGCACTCTGAACCTGAATGACCCAATGGGGCTTAAAATCTGCAAATGCTCTGAACACAAACATACCAGGGGAAGTGGATGCCAGCATCAGAAATGTAGGAGACAGAAGTCAGGGTCAAACAAGGCCCAGCTACCTAGTCTGAGGGGCAGAACCTAGCCTAGCCGTGGCAGACATCCCAAATCAGGAACTTAGGCTGAAAAAACAACAACAGTAAACATAAGATGACAATGAACACCTTCTATGAAGAGATATGATGGATCCAGAGATACCCAAGAGACAAACCCAGAAGTGTTTAATTCCAGAGCCTTGGAGAAAAAAAAAATCACTTGTCCATAAGGAATACAAGAATACCTGTAAGAAATGAAGTAAAACAATTTTTTAAAAATCAAATCAAATTTAAATAAAATAAGAGTTTGGGTGGGGGAGGAGTGGACTGGAAGGAGAATAAATGGCTTACAACAAAAAGAAAACCTTGCATAAGAGATCCTCTGAAAATCATTATAGAGACAACAAGGAATATTGAAACAAAATCAAACAATTGGAAAAATATAACAAATTATAAGATATCTACTATTTTATAAAAAAACTCATATAGAAAAATTTAAGGAGGGATCATCTAAAAATCATCAGACTCCCAGAAAACCATTTCCAAAAAATCCCCTACATACTATATGCCAAGAAAACTATGCAGTTCTAGTAGAGCCAGAGGACAAAGCAAAAAACTGAAAAAACTGATTGGGAACCTCTTGAAAGAAATTTTAAAATGGAAACTCCTCAGAATGTCATAGCCAAAATTCAGGTCATATAAAACATGCTGCAAATAGCTTAAAAAAAAAAAAAAAAAAAAAAAAGTTCAAGTACTGGGGAACCACAGTCAGGATTATATAAGACTGCGCTGCAACTATTATAAAAAGGGAGAAAATCCTGGAATACAATATTCAAAATGGCAAAAGATAAAAGATGAAAACCAAGAACAACTTAACCTGTAAGACTGAGTATAATCCATCTGAGGAAAAAGTAAACCTTCAGGTACTTTCCAAGAGTTTCTTATGAAAAAATCAAAGCTGAATAGAAATGAAGAAATGCAAACAGAGGAGTCAGAAGAGACCTAGAAAGTAAATACATCTGAGAAACTGGAAGGGGCTATATGATAATATGATTATATTTTAATAGGGAAAAAAGTAACCAATGTCCCTTCAGAACCATATTCTCTTCAAGGGTTAAAAAGAGAGTTAAATAAAACAAACAGAGGGCCTGTGTATTTCATTCTGTTTTGATGGTCTTAGAAGAAGAAAAGGATAAAAAAAAGGAAGAGAGGTAGGAAAAAGACAGTAGAACTTTCTTTCTGGAGGGTAGATCATGAAGAAACAAGAAAGAAAGAAAAAAGAAAGGAGGTAGGGAGGAAGGAAAGAAAGAAGGAAGGAAGGAAGAAAAAGAAAGAATGAATGGTCAGTGATAGAGGAGCCTGGACAAAAGCAGGAGAAAGGAAAGGAAATAAAGGCACTGAAGCATGTTGGTTTTTTTTAAATGAGCAGAATGAAATTCAGAGAGAGAGACAAACAACAGCTTTGAAGCGAACATGCTGAATTTAGTATATACTTAAATTAAACAAGAAAACTAGGTCATATGAATAGACATTCACCATTTATTTCACACACAATCTCCTTTTTCTGTTTTTCTTAGTATATGAAAATACTCATATTTGTTTGTGGAGTTTACAATAAAGAAAATTACATATATATGTGTTGAATATATTATATGCATATATATGTATGCATATATAATACATACATATATATGTACACACACGTATTTTAAAAAACACAATCCAAGTGGCACCTCTTATAAAGGGTCTTTTACAATTTTTCCTAATTGTTAATGCACTTTCTCTCTTGAAACTATTTGCATGACTTTGTATATATTTTGCCTTTATATATCTGCGTTCAAGTCCCCTCCCTTGCTTGGGAGGGAGAGGTCAGGGGCTGTTTCATTTTTGTCTTTCTGTTCTCAGCAGCTAACACAGTAACTTGTCAGAAGAGGCATTTCTACGCTTTAAAAAATAAAAATAAAAATAAAATTTTAGGGAAGATCCCTAGAATGTGAAGATTTGGATTTCAATTGTGTCTTTGTCACAGAACTTGTCACAGAACTTTGTCACAGAACACAGGAGATCATTTGACCTTTCTGTGGCTCTGTGTCCTTATCCATAAAATAAGGAGAGCACAGTGTCTAGCAATTAACATAGTGCCTGGCACACAGTAGGCATTTAATATTTACTAATTAATTGATATAAAAACAAAAAACTTTGCTCTATCTATGGCACAGAGTTGTTGAAAGGAAGGTGCTGGGGAAAGCACAAAGTAGTGTGTATATACACACACACACACACACACACACACACACAGTCAGCTTTTTTTTTCTTTTTAGATAGCCTGGGGGGAAGAACCTGAGGTTCCTTGCCTCAGATTTTCAAATCCACTAGTTTAGGCATATTTCTACTCATTTCACAGAAATGCTGTGAACACCAGAGCAAACCATTTCTGAGAGTTTATCACCACCACCATCTGCTTGTCAGTTGATCAAAGAAGTTGCTTTACAAACCAGAACTATAATCAGTGTGCCTGCCAACCTCACTCTCAACACACGCAGACACCAAGAAGTTTTTTTTTTGCCCCTTCAAAAGAATGATCAAGAGTCTTCATTCAGCAATCTCAGTAAAACTTCAGAACCAATAGAATATTTAACACATCTGGCTGTGCAAAGAAAAAAAAATACATCAATTGCCTAATGAAGGATGAGGGAGAGCCGATAACCATTACTGAGACAGAGTCGAAACTTATGGCCAAAAATTAAAAGTGGGAGAAAGTACACATTGGTGTTTCACTGGGAAATTTAACACAGGGAAGCCTAAAAGCTATGTGGGGTCATTATGAGATGCTGTGCCCAATTTGCCTTCTATCTTTGGTCAAGGTTTTAAAATAAAGACTGGAAAACTTGAAAGAGTAATACATATGCTTCATTTTTAATATATGTTAAAAAAAAAATCCCACCCAAACGGTATCTATAGTTGGCTATCTGAAGTTAAGTGATATTCCCCAGGGTAACAGCTAGTTTTGAACCCAAGCTTTCCTGGTCGTGAAGAATGGCTCTTTAGGCCACCCTGCCTCTCTATGGTAGCTTGGGGAATTATAAAGTTAACCTCAGGGACGAAAATAGGGAAGCACCACTATCAGAAATACTGGAAACCCAAGAAGCATTCCGAGTATTCCACTGGCTTTCACAAAGGAGGGCAGCAAATGGCAATGGGAAGAATATGGCAAGAAGTGAGCTCAAACCCTCAGCTACTTGGGTCTCAGTTGTTCATCTGAAAAAACATAAGAGTTGAACTATATAACTACTGAGGTCCTTGTAGCTCCACAGGATAAGATGTTATGATCATTCCCTCTTTTTATGTGTTATCACGGTGTGGTTGTGATCTGAGTACTCAAAAATCTATGTTTCAAGGAAATTCAAGTTCCTATAAGTCCTACCAAGCTGAGAAGGCTTCAAGTACAGGCCCAGCAATGCACTCTCAGGAAAAGCATATTAAAGTTTGAAGAGGTTCATTAGCAAAATACTGACAGCCAAGGGATGAAGTTTTTTGGGGTTTTTTTTGGTCATAACTCATGAAACCATAGTGCAGCTAGGTGGTGCTGGGACTGGAGTCAGGAAGACTCATCTTCCTGGGCTGAAATGTGGCCTCAGATGGTTACTAGCTGTGACACTGGGAAAGTCAGTTTGCCTGTTTCCCTATCTGTAAAATGAGCTGTAGAAGGAAATGGCAAACCACTCCAATATCTTTGCCAAGAAACCCCCAAATAGGGTCACAAAGAATTAGACATGAATGGAAGTTACTGAACAACAACAAATATAACTAGTATTCTGTTCATATAGCATGTAGCAAGTAATAAGTGTTACTAAAGAAGTATCATCTTATGTTCTTTATATTCTCCTAAACTCCTAAATTTTAAAGCTGAAAGGGCCAACTGGGATTATCTAGTCTTTTCCCTCTCATCTTATGTGAGGAAACTGAGGGGCCCAGAAAATGTAAATGGATTTTCCAAACTGTGTAAATAATAAACATCAGAATCAAGATCGGAACAAAGACCCTCTGACTAGGTCCAGTGTTTGTTTGTCTTCACTACGCTTTCCAATTTCCAGTGAACTGGACCTCCTTGAAGCCAAGATCTCTTAAATGGGATTGGGATCTCCAATAATTTGGACATAGAAAGCACTAAGACAATTGTTTCCACGAGTAGAATGTCTGATGTGAGTTTGTAGTCATTGGTATTGCTAAACAAATTGTACAGGTGATTCTCTCTCAATTACATAATCCAAGGCAAGAGCCACTTACATATCTTCAAGATAGGAGAAAAAGAATGAAATACTCAAAATGTTTCCATTCCACTGTTTAAATGTATGGGTTTGTTTTAGTTTTTTTTAGAGTTTTATATTATGTTTTAATCTTATTTACAGATAATATTTGACATCAAATGATGTTACGCTGTCTTTTCTGTGAAATCATTCTTTTAATTTTAATGTTTCCATGTCTATATAGTTAAAGGATTCATTCTTGAATGTATGAATCATTTCTCAATTTCAATAGGATAGTGAAAAGCTCTTGTGGTCAAAGTGCAAGCTGAGAGTTGAAGCCCTGAGTGTACTAAATACTGATTCATTATTTTTTTTAAAATCCATTAGAAAGATTTTGAATAGATGGGAGGCTTAAGAATTAATAATATAAATACATATACATTAGCCATTGCTATATAAAATGTATGTTTCAAGTAACTTGGGCTAGAGCTGATTACCTAAGTAACATACTTCTTAGACTAAAAAATAAAAATCTTAAACAATAAATTTTGGTGAGAAACAGGTATATTTTCCCTATAAACTTCCTTCCCATACCATTTTCCCTTTCCTGGTCAGATGCCAATCTCCCATCCCCTCTTCTGTGGGTGGGAATCCAATCAACCAACCCACCAATCAACCAATCAATCACTAAATATTTATTATGCACCTATTATGTACCTGGCCATGTGCTATGCTCTGGGGAATACAAAAAAGGCAAAAAGACAGCCCCTGCCCTCAAGGAGTGTAAAATCTAATAGAGGAGAGAACATGCAAAACAAAGCAAGCTATATATAGGATAAACAGGAAAAAATTAACAGAGGGAAGGCACTGGAATTAAGAGGGGGAGGAGAAGGCTTTCTGTGGAAGGTGGGATTTTAGTTGGGATTTAAAGAAAGCCATGGAGGTCCATAGTTGAAGTAGAGGAGGAGGAGAATTCCACGCATGGGGAATAGCCAGAGAGAAAGACTGGAGCACCTCCAACCCTCTTGCCCACTCCTAACAGTGGTGGGCCAGGTACCTCTACCTACCCCTTCCCTTGATGGATGGACACGGCCATCCATGCTACTTGAATTATCAGAGAGGTGCCAACTATAATCCTTCCTATCAAACTGAGGACCGCGTGGCCTTACCATCTGTCTTGCCACTAAACCCTCTATCCCACCATACCTTACCATTTGCCATGCTATTATAAAACCACTTAATGAGCCTTCAAAGAATGACAGAATTTGACAGCTGGAAAGGACCTTAGTTGCCATCTACTCCAACCCACATAACAAAGGAACCCCACTATAATATAGTCAACGAGTATATATCAACCCAGCCTTTGCTTGAATACTCCTAAGGAAGGGGTAAGCTACCACATCTGGAAGCATTCCATTTTTGGAAACATCTAATTATTAGGATGCTTATCTTGACAAGCCTAAATTGGCATTTTTGTAGTTTCCACCAAGTTCTGCTTTCTGGTTCCTGGTTCTTTCCTCTAAACCAAACATAACAAGTACAGTCATTTCTCCACAAGAAAGTTCTACAAATACTTGAACATAGCTGAGTCTCCCCACCCCTGGAATAAACATGCTAATTTCTTAAACGGATCTTCATATGTAATGTGCTCCAGGCTCTTCACCCTTCTGGATGCCCATCTCTTGATGACCTCTGGCTTATCAGTGATCTTCATAAACCATGGTGCCCAGAACAGAACATGATACTCCAGATGTGGTCTGACAATATCAGAGAAAAGTAGGATTATCATCTCCCTGTTTCTGGGGAAACACTAGAAGCTCTCATAGTGAATACAGGAATAAAGCAAGGAGGCCCCAGGATTCTTGACTATCATTAGACATAGTTCCAGAAATGTTAGTGAAGTCAATAAGATAAGAGAAAGAAATTAAAGGCATAAACACCGGTAAAGAGAAATAAAAATGATTCTTATTTGCAGGCAATAAAATGACTTATTCAGAAAAGCAGCAGGATCCAAAAGAAATAATAAAAACCATTAGATGTTCTATATGGCAATAACAAAATCTAATAGGAATAAACAGAAAAGGAAATTACATTACAAATAATTACAGAATGTATAAAGTATCTGGGAGTTCATATATTAAGATATATCCAAGATTTATATGAATTCAATTACAAAATGTCCTTCAAAGAAATAATAAATGAATTAAATAATAGGAAGAATATTCGTTATTCATGGTTGGGACCATGTCAATATAACAAAAACAATATACCTAAATTAATTTACAGATTTAGAGCTTTATTAATTAATCTAACAATAACTAATAATAAATACTTATAGTCAATAGACACTAAGTGCCAACTACGTACCAGTGCGGTACTAAGCCCTAGGCATAAAAGTAAGAAAAATACAGCCCTTGCCCTCTAGAAGCTTATAGCTATTGGGGGGAAACAACAAGCAAAAAGGAAGCCAAAAAGGGGGCGGCTAGGTGGTGCAGTGAATAGAGCGCTGACCTTGGTGTCAGGAGGACCTGAGTTTAAATGTGGCCTCTGACACTTAACACTTGCTAGCCATGTGACCTTGAGCAAGTCACTTAACCCCAACTACCCTGCCCTCCCCCCTCCAAAAAGCCAAAAAAAAAAAAAAAAAAGGAAGCCAAAAAGAGGAAGAGGCAGCTGCTAGTCTCGAGTATGAGTATTTAATGGTGGTGGAATAGAAATCAAGTGGAGCAGCTGGTGGGAAAACAGAATTAGCTGGACATTTATGAATCTACTATAAAGGGACAGTTTGAGAGGAGTTTCTTACTCTGCCCTCTGGCCCTCCAGTCCGAGGGGAGAAGCACCAGAGAATGCTGTGGACTTGTTGCCCATTCAAGCTCAATCAGTCTCCATAATGATGAGTTCTCATCAAAGAAACAAAGAAGCTGTTCTGCATACAGCTGATAAAAATAGAAAAATGTTCACTCACATCTAGTATCTCAAGAAAACTTTTTTTTTAAGTAAGAATAAAGAGGGAAAATGAAAAAGGCACTAAAAACAAAACACTACACAGTAACAGTTAAATCTTGTAGCTAAAGTTGGCCCAGGAAAGAGCTCATAAAATGCACGTTGCTCTCTTCATTACAGATGTGGAGGACTATGGGTATGGAATACATCGTCCACCAGATGTGGCAAATATGCTGGTTTTGTTGAACTATTTTTCTTTTCTTTTTAAAATCTTTTTTACAAAGGTTCTTTCAGCATAGAGGTATAATCCTATGGGATTATGAATCTAGAGATGGCTCAGAGACCATCTAGTCAGAATGTCTCATTTAATATTTTAGTGGCTGCTGGGTGGCACAGTGGATAGAATGCTGAATTTACAATCAGGAAGGACTGAGTTCAAGTCTTGCCTTACACACTTAATTGCCCCTGAACCCATGGCCAATCAGTTAATCTGTATCTGCCTCATTTTGCCTGACTGTAAATGGGAATAATAATTCCACCTTACATCCCAGTATCATTGTAAAGCTCAAATAAGAAAAAATTCTATGTAAACACCTTAAAGCAGTGGTTCTCAACCTTCCTGATGCCACGACCCTTTAATACTCGTATGTGGGTGTATCTGCATGTGGGCGGACCTGCCTGGAGACAGAGGAGCAATGTTTTGGTTCCTAAGACCATTGGAAATATGTGTTTTCTGATGGTCTTAGGTGACCCCTGTGAAAGGGTTGTTCGACCCCCAAAGGGGTCACGACCCACAGGTTAAGAACCGCCGCCTTTAAGTGTTATATACTGTTCTTATTTTACAAATGAGGAGTCTGAATCCCAAGGATGCTAAACAGCTCATCCAAAGTCACATAGATGTAAGGATAAGAGGCAGGATTTGAACCCAGGTATTTTGAACACAGACTGTTAGTAGTTGTATGACCTGGGCAAGGTACTTAACCCTGTTTGCCTCAGTTTCTCTCTCTGTAAAAAGGAGCTACAGAAGAAAATGGCAAACCACTCTGGTATCTTTGCCAAGAACACCCCAAATGGGGTCACGAAGAATCAGACACGACTAAAACTACTGAATAATTAAAAGCCAAAGACATCAACTTTAAAAATAGCTTGCAAATGGTAAGGGTGATAAAGAAATAATTTCAAGGAAGTCGGCTGATCTCGTGGCAAGAAGCAGAAATAATAGGTGAACAAGCTGAGTGCTATGTGGATATGCACGAAATGTTAAAAGAACCAAAGAAAGACTGAACTTGGCTGGGTAGATACTCCATCAATAATTAATTAGAAGCCATGGACAAGGAGAATACAAGTTTAAAAGGTGTGAATGGGCTGCAACTGGTAGAGCAAGCAACGACAGGCATAAAATAATGAATGCACAATATTTCCTAACGAGTCCAGGATCTGAATGAAAGCCACCTCTGCCATTCTTGTTTCAGACATGAACGCAAATTCAATGCTTTTATGTTGATACTCCCTAGAAAGTATGTAATAAATATTTAATGAAAATGCACAATTTGCAAGTAGAAATGACAGCAAGTAATAAATCCTTTATATAAGACACTTTTCCAAATTATGTTGACCAAGAAAGCACAAACACAGGTTGTCAAATTATATAACCTGACCAGATTAGGGTCTTCTACCTTAGCTGGGCAGCTGATCATCTTAAATATGCATTTTCTCTATAGATCAGGTTATATTATCCAGCATCCTTCCTTCTAGAAAAGGGCTTTACTGTCTTTACTGACAATCAATGTATTCTGAACAAAAACTCTGAATTTCTGAGCAAAATGTTATAAACCATACATGTCTATGTTTCTAGTCATTCAAGTTTCTATTTCAGTCATTCCTGAGTCAGTTAGCCTTACCATCCAAAAGGAAAACTAAATCATCAGTTTTAGATTTGTGTCACTCTATTATCCAGTTCCTAGGGTACTGTGATATTTCCACTTAATTCAATGCAACTAATTCAAATTTTTTTTTTGGAGGAGGGAAGGCAAGGTAATTGGAGTTAAATGACTTGCCCAAGGTCACACAGCTAGTAGGGTGTGATCAAGTGTCTGAGAGCAGATTTGAACTCAGGTCCTTCTGTCTCCAGGGCCAGTGTTCTATTCACTTCACCACCTAGCTGCCCCAACTAATTCAATTTAAACGTTGACTTGGGAAACCATTTTTTTGGCACATGGAACCAGTAAGGTGAGGGAAGAAAGTACAGGACTGAAGACTGTAATGCACTTATAATCACTTAGCACAGTGCTTGGCACATAATGGGAAAGGAATAAAAGACTGGATTTGGAATCTAGAAAACCTGAGTTTTCTAGTTTCTGAGTTTTCTCACTTCTGGACAGATATGAGCTTTGTGACTTTGAGCCTAACCTTTCAGAACTCCAGGTAATTCTCCAAGACTATATGAATTACAAATAAGTTGCCAATCTGCACTGAATGAATAAAAAAGCAGTTTTTAAGCTTTTACCATATTCCAAGCACTGGGCTAGATGTTGGGGATACAAATGAAAAAGCTAGGTAATCCCTCTTCTCAAGGAGTGGATATTATTAACAGATGGATGAAATCAGCAGTAGGGTAGACAGAAAGGTCCAGTGGTACTCAGGGTACATCAGCAAAGTAGATGGTAATGCATCTTCTTCAGTGTCATTTTTATTGACTAAAACCATATGACTGGATTCTGCAATTGGAGTTTCCCCCACTGATGAAATCATTAATATGAATGACAAAAAACCAAAACAGTCGTTGATGTCTATGAGTGCTAAATTATATGGTAAAGATAAGAGTGCCAAAGACATTCCAGTGAAGGGAGAAATGTTGGTGAGCTAGTCAGGAAGGCTTCATCAGAAAGCTGCCTTGGAGAATAGTAAGATTTCTGATGTGCAGAAAATGGTAGGAAAGGCATTCAGACTGGGAAGAAAAAAAAAGTGGGGAGGGGGAATGGTCAAGGACAGCCAGCTTCAGTCTACTCCATCTTTTTAATACTCCCTCAAAATATTCTATAATTAACAGAGAATTCCAGTAAGACATTCCTGAGGATTTCCCATCTGTGATGCCTTTGCCAACTATAGAACCTGTGAAATGCTTCCATGCAAAAATCTGTGGATGGAAACATAGCTCTTAAGGAACTGCCAAATTACAAAGCTTAAGTCATAGAGTGAACGACTAGATCAAAAGCCACCTCCTACCTCTGGGGGATAAAACTGTCTCCCTGAGATCTTTAGCCATGATCTTACAAACACCGCACCATCAGTGACTGAGTTTGTTATGTACAGCGAGCTATGAAAGCAGGTTGTTTTCACCTTAAACTTGAAAAAACAACCTCCTCCCAGGGCACTGTGGACAAGTAATATACTCTGAGGGACAGAGCAATTATAGTAACACCACTCCCCATGATGTGAGGGAACCAAAAATTATTCCAGAATAAACTAAAATTTCATTAGACTAAATTCATTGGGATAAAAGCTTTCCCACCATTTCAGTGGGATTTAGTCTAACAAAATTTTAGTTTTGTAAAACTGGGTTTTTAATCTTATTTTATTCATAACTTACAAAACATCCCCTATAGATTTACATATAGATTCCACTTCTCTCTTTCAGAGTCTGACTAAAAAAAAACCAAAAACCCAAACAACACTTTCACTTCACACACAAAGCTGAATCTGTGGCAAACTTTTATAGATTTGTTACTAGGAAGAAGAAAAAAATTCCAAATGGTTATCAATAGACTGAAAAAAAGAATATGGACAAGCATCTTTTTCAGATAAATTAAAAAACAAGGAACCAATCCATCAATCTACAAGCAATAAGAGAATATCCGAGCTGGAAGGGCTTTCAGAACTTATTTAGTCTGACTCGTACTTCAAAAAGAATCCCCTTTGCCACAGGGTATGTTGGAATATTTAACAACCAGCTCTCTGGTAAAAGCAATAACAGCACCCCCCACCCACAAGCCTAACAGGTACAGAGAGACACACTTTTAAAGTTTAATCTGTATTATTGACATTTTCTCTATAGTCTTAAGTCTAGACAATAAACAAAACAAAAAACCAAGCTCTATTTTAGATCTTTTGCTGATTCCTGAGGTATACGTGCTCATATAAAAAATTTAACAATCAATTCTTAAGAGCTGGTACAAGCTGGCTCGAATATTCCCCTGATATGCCTCATCATTGGTCATACGCCTCGTGTGAAGGCCTCCCAGTGATGAGAAACTCACTCATGAAGCAGCTTTACTTGGGATCTGCTTTACTTGTTAGGAAATCGGCCCTCACATCAAGTTCAAATATGCCCATCTACAACTTCCATAGCTCCCATTTCTGCCCTCCCAGCCAGGCATAACAAGGTAAAATCCTTCTTCCATGTGAATTCCATGGATTCTTGAAGATCACTATTATGTTTTCCCTAAATCTTCTCTTTTCCTAGAAAAGTTGACCCAGTTTGTTCCATTGATCTTTATATACATCACTGCAACTGAGTCCCCTCATTGTCCTGGACACCTTTCAATTTATCAATGTGTTCTTGAAAATGTGTCTTCATAAATAAACATAATATTGTCAATATGATCTGATATAGGTACAAAATGTAAGGAGTAACATCTCCCTTGTTGTAGCTAACTAGACAAACAAATAGATATAGAGTGGTCTAGACCAGTGATTTTAATCAATGTAGGGAAGTTACATATAGAAATTCTCTTTTCTGAAACAGATTGGTAAGTCATCTATAATTTATAGTCTTAAAAAGTTCCTAGAACCACCAAAGGCTAGAGGCATTAATCATGGTCAAGTTGTTTAAATGTGTCAGAAACCGAATTTGAACTCATGTCTTCTGACTCAAGACCAGTCCTCTATCCATTAAACCATACTTCCTCTCATCCTAGATAGGATGGTCTCATCAATGTGGATCATACTGTCTTTTCTTGATACCACAATGCACTGCTGACTCAGACTGAGTTTCTGGTTCACGATAAAACATCTAGGGGCTTTTCCCACCTGAACTGTAGTCTAGCTACCTCTCACTGCCAACAGCTTTATTTCATGTATGTGATGGTGGAAACAACACTATCTTTACAATCATCCAAAGAGAGGCAGCTAAGTGATGCAATGAATAGACCACTGGCTCTGGAATCAGGAGGACCTGAGCTCAAATCTGACCTCAGACACTTACTAGCTGTGTGACCTTGGGCAAGTCACTTAACCCCAATTGCCTTGCCTTCCCCCCTCCAAAAACAAAAATCTTCCAAGGAGATGAGGCAGATTAGGAAGGAAAGAAAATAAATAAAACTAATAAATAATGTGGGATTAGATACTTCTGGAAGGAAGAGACACTTAAGGAAGTACTAAGCTAAATGAATTACTTTGGTACTTTTTTCAAGACTTACTGAAAGCAAGATTCTAGTAAATTCTCCATAATTAAGAAATTAAAACCAAAACCATTAGCAGTCTGTGTTAACAGACCGATTTTTTTTTTTTTAACACCGAAAGAAAACAGGACTGGACTATTCACACCCTGATTTCAAAGCAAGCACTGAATCTCTTCAGTTTTTGTCAGTCAACTGGTTTATAAACATTGATTAAGTGCCTACTTTGAGCCAAGCACTGTGCTAAGTGTTTGGATACAAAAGGAAGCCTCTCCCCTCAAGGACCTCCCAGCCTAACAGGGGAGAAAACATGCAAACAAGCTAAATACAAGATAAGTTGGTAATACCCAACTGAGGAAAGGCACCAGAATTAAGAGGAACTGGGACAGCCTTCCTGGAGAAGACGGGATTTTAGCTGGGATTTGTGGGAAGCCAAGAGGTGGTGATGAGGAGGAAGAGTATTAGTATAGGTATGAGGGACAACCTGTGGAAATGTCCAGAGCTGGGAGATGGAGTGTGTCTTGTGGGAGGGGCCAGGGTCACAGGATCATGGACTATGTGGTCCAGTCTAACAGGTTCCCCACCCCTGGCTAAGGTATGAGAAGACTGGAAAGGTAGAGAGGAAGACTAGGTTATAAAGGGCTTTGAACACATACATAATAGAGGATTTTATATTTGATCCTAGAAGCGCTGAGTGGGATAAGGGGTGGGCTATAATACGATCTGACCTATGCTTTAGGAAGATCAATTTGACAGCATTGTGGAGGGTGTCCTCGAATGTGGGGGGACAGCTATGAGGAAGGAACTATCTCGATAGTACAAGGTGAGAGGACCTGAATCAGGGGGTGACAGTATTCAAAGGAGAGATTCATGGAAAGTACTAGTCCAAAGATTTGCATTTTTTTGGAATGATTACATAACTGATGCACTTTAGGCTCATGATATTTTTTAACTTAACTACGATCAAATCCCATTTTATCCTTAAAAATCACAGGAGAGATGCATCTAAAAAAAAACACCCAAGTTATGCTATATATTATACTTTGATGAAGTTTTAAAGCTGTGTTTCTCAGCTAGTTGAAATCTTTCACAGGGGACTGATTTGAAATTACAAATCTATCTTAAATGAAGTAATTTTTTCTTCTCTAAAGTATAATTAGAATTTTAAAGCATTTGCTCTTCATATAAGAGTCCACCACTGGATATAAAATGGAAAACAGCTTCAATATGTAATGAAAAGGATAAGAAAAAGTTATCAATTTATATGCAAAATTATCTGTCTGCAAGTATTTTAAACATATGTGGGATGCTAATCCACGCAATAATATTTTATATATACTGCCTCACTTGAGTACCACAAAAGACCTAATGAGAAACAGTACAAACAACAAATAGGCCCATCCTTGCCATCTACATGGATAGTCTAATTTTTATGTGTTCATAAATACTAAGATATTGACTAAACATTTGTTCAAAATCTCCTGTTCCTCAAATAATGAGAATTAAAATGAAATTTAAACTATTGCTTTCAGTAGAGTGCTGGATACAGCGTCAAAAAGACCAGAGTTCAAATCCATTCTTGGACATTTAATTAGCTATATGACCCTGAGCAAGTCAATTAACTTTTGTCTGACTCAGCTTTTTCATCTGTAAGACGGTGATAACAATAACATCAACCTCCTGAGGATAAAATAATATTTGTAAGGAGCTTTGCCTACCTTAAAGCCTTCTAATAAATGCTAACTATGTAACCTTCCACAGGGTCACTCCAGAGTTGTAGTAGTAGGTCTGCAATTATATTTTTAAATTATGATAAATTGGTTGAGGGCAGTGCCTGCATTTTTACATTCCTTTTTATATCCCATAGCATTGAATAAATAGAAATGCTCAACTGACTGACTGTATCCATCATACATACAACTAATAAAAATTTGACAAAACAGACAAATATTCTCCATGGGAACTGGTAGTCATCAGGCAGACTTTCCTTTATTCATGAAATAACTACCTGACCAGGCCGAGATGGTTGGTTGGTTAAAAAACAAAACAAAACATTTATTAAGTACCTCCTACATTTCAGGTGCTATGCCAAGTTCAGGGGTCAAGAAAATACCTTAAAGGCTTTTTAAGGATATGGTCCTTAAACTGTCTCCCCCCCAAAACAAACCTAATCCAAATCAAAGTGTAAATGCAAAAAATTTTTGAAAGCACATTAATTAACAAATATTAATCATCTCATTTGATCCTTGGAAAAACCCTGCTACTATTATCACCATTTTACAGGTTAGGAAAATGAGACAGACAGAGGTTGAAGGACTTGTCCAAGGTCACACAGACTGAATTTGAACTCAGACCTTCCTGAATCCAAGCCTATCTGCTCTATCCACTGTGATACCTATTCCGTTTGAAGTCATAGTCCTTTCAATTCAATTCAACAAACATTTAGTATGTTCCTGTCACGCCTAAAGGACTGGAAATATGAAGACAAAAATGAAAGATGATTCCATACTATTTCAGGGGATACAACACATACACAGATAAGTAAGTATAAAAGAAGACCATTTGAGGAAAAGAGAGAAAGGGGTGGGGTGGGATGGAGGGAATTAAAGAAGGCTTTAGGGACATCTAGGTGGCATAGTAGATGGACTACTGACTTTGGAGTCAGGAGGACCTGAGTTCAAATCCAACCTCAAATACTTGATACTTACTACCTGTGTGACCCTGGGCAAGTCACTTAACCCCTATTGCCTCACACACACACACACAAAAGGCAGCTTTGCAGGGCACCAAAGCAGAATCTGAAAGAAAGCTAAGGATAAAATGACCAGTGTACTTTTCATTTTAGTATCATGTACTGTACCAAATGAAGGAAGAAAATCAAATTTTTTAAAATGCTTAAATATTTCAAAGAATTGATAAGTAATTTGTGAAAACAGATGTTATATGAATGCAAAATTTTATATTCCAGAATAAAACACAGCAAGGAATGTAATTCCTTCACAGTCACCTGTTCCAAGTGATAAGAAAGGAGTTTACAAAACAAGTTAATGACAAATCACAATTGTACGTTTAAGAAATATGATTATAACTGTATCTTAAATGATGAGAGCTTTGGAAATTGATATATCCTGATGTTTTGGACAGATTTTTTCAGAAGATTATTTTTAAACTTTTTTTTAAATTAAATTTTAAAGGGGCAGCTAGGCGGCACAGCAAATAGAGCACCAGCCCTGGGGTCAGGAGGACCTGAGTTCAAATCCAGCCTCAGACACTTAACACTTACCAGCCATGTGACCTTGGGCATGTCACTTAACCCCAATTGCCCTGCCTTCCCTCCTCCAAATAAAAAGCAAAAAAATTAAATTTTAAATTATCATATTTTAAAACTATTTATTTAAATTTTTTAATTTAAAATTTATGCCAATTTAGAGAAAAGAGTGTAGTCATTGCTATATTCAAGAACACAGAAGATATGAAACAGGGTTCTTTATAAGCATAATCAAAGGTACCTTTTGTTCCCTAGGTTATGTTTTGTTACTTTATCAGCACATACAATTTTTATACTTAATCAAAATGCTTTTTGGTATTTTCATCACCCCAGAAATATTCTCTTTCTTTCCTTAAAAGACTTTAGGACTGATCTGGTTTCATTATCACCCCCATTTACTTTATGTCTAAATAGCTTATTCCTTTTCTATTATTAGTATTAACTATATCTTGGAATTCAAGATATATCTCTAAGATGTACATTTTCAATTTTTATTGTTATCTTTTGTTTTTACTTTTACTTCCTAATATATCCCTTCCTCTTCTCTACCATCCTCTATAACAAAGGATTTGTTTGAAAAAAGGAAAATTTATCTTTCTGAAAAGAATACTCCATTTAAATTAAACCTCATGAAAGTGATATGTAAAAGGTCCAGATGTGTTGGTGTAAATGCATTAAACACCCTGAATTCAGTATGACAGAACTCTGTAAACATTTAAATTTGTAACTTCACAGCACCTAAGACTATTAACATTAGTATGACTTCAAAAATTCTTTTCATTTATGCTTTCATTTGGAGTAGATTAATTTTTAATGGTCTATATCCTTAAAAATTTTAGGGCATTTTCTTGATCCCTGAAATATTTTCTTCCATTTTTCTCCATTCTCAGTCCCATCCTCTGGTGTTATTTCAGATCTAGAATCTGGCCAGTCTCCTTCTCAGAGCTTTCCTTATGCTGCTCATAATACACTGGGGATTTTCTTTCTATACCTTCCTCTGTAATAACTGAAGGAAGGAGAGAAATTGAGAAAGGAATAAAGTAGTTAAAGTAAAGGAGGGAGGGGGAGAGAGAGGGAGAGAGGAAGAAAGAGAGATGGGAAGAGAGAGAGGGAGAGGGAGAGAGAGGGAGAGATGGAGAGAGACAGAGAGAGGGAGAGAGAAGGAGAAAGAAGGAGAGGGAGAAAGAGAGAAAGAGAGGAGAGAGAGGAAGAGAGAGGAGGAGGAGGAGAGAGAGAGAGAGTGAGAGAATAAAGGAAAGCAAAAGATGAAAGAGAAAGGCGATTAGAACTGAACAGAAACAGCGTGTTAAGGAGAGAAAGAAAATGAATGAACATAGATGAAAGAATGGGAGGAAGCAAGCAAGAGAGACAGATAGCAAGAGATAGAGAAAGCAACATTTGTAAAGTAAAACTGCAAATGAAGATCATAGCATCATATTCAAAGGTAGATCTAATAGGTAGAAGACTTCTAGAGGTCACCTGGTCCAGCCCTTTATACTCAGAAGATTCCTGAAGGACACTTTTTCCTTTTACCCAATCACCAACACAGTAGAATACAGTTCCACATACTCCTCAAAGAGATCAAAAAGGAAAAGGGTACACACACACACACACACACACACACACACACACGTGTGTGTACATATATGCATGTGACAGACATATACACACGTATACATGTATGTGTGCATGTATACACATACATATGTGAGCGTGTCCGTGCATACACATACACATCTGTATATGTAAAAATAATATAACAACTCTTCTTTGTGGTAGTAAAAATCTGGAATCTAAGGGAATTCCCATCAATAGGGGAATGAATGGCTAAACAAAATATGATATGTAAATGGAATGGAATATTATTATGCCCTAAGAAATGAAGAAAGAGGTAGTTTCAGAGAAGCTTGGGAAGACTTGTATTGACTGATAAAAAATGAAATGAGCAGAACTAGGTGAACAATTCAAACCAAAATGTCAACATAGTAAAGAAAAGTTACTTTGAGAGCCTTAAGAACTATGACCAATGCCATGATCAATCATATTCTGGACCAATAACAAAGCATGTTACCTACCTCCTAAATGACAAATAATAGACTCAAGATGCAGAATAAGATATAATTTTGAACATGGTCATCAAAATCTATTCTGCTTGTTAAACATGATTATTATAAGGGTTTTTTTTCCCTTCTTCACCCCCCTCCCCTTAATTTGGAGTGGAAAAAGGGAACTAAAGATGGGGCAGTCAAAAAATGAAATGAGAAGAAAAAAATAAATGAATATTTTTTTGTCTTTGAAATATTGTTTTAAATGCATAGGAGACAGAAGGAAGGTAAGAAAGCATAAGAGGACTTGTTTCAAAGTTATATATTAATATACTATATATTTTTAAAGAAAAGCAAGTTGTACATAATAGAGAGCCATAGTCTTCTTATTCTGTTCTAACATGTATACAGAAATGCTCATTTTAAGTGGCATTTGTGGAGTTCAAAATTTTTTTTTATTTAAAAAGGTCTACTGGAGGTTAAAACTTCAAGGTCAAACACGGTGCAAGCTCTCTCACAATGCTTCCTCCCGATACTGAAACTTACTGCTCCTAGCTGCAAAAAAGGAATATAACTAGAAGCAAGTTTTAGCTTTGCATGGTAATTCAGTTAAATCTAGGGTAGTCATTACACATTCACCTCTTTGTGAACATGTGACTTCAATATTAATGGAGTCTGCCAGGAAAAGAATTCACCTTTCTTCAAAGAACCTTAAATCGAATGTAGTTCTAAACCCAAAGCATGAAAGTTCTCCTTTTTTCAGTTTTTTTCACATCTAGCTTCAAGCAAGTCTAGTCTCTCAATTATGAATCTTGCCCCCTCAAGGGCCAGGTCATCCTGGAAAGAAATTGAAGACAGGTAGAATCTCTTAGAATGCTTCTTACCTTCTTCCTCAGAAATATGGCACCTAAATCACAAGAGCCAAAAATCTGCCACTGACAAACATAGAAACATTTTTTTTTTAGTACCATGAAGTTTAGATACTTCTGGCAAGGAACCATGCTATTCACAGACACAGTTTGTGTTCTTTTGGCTGCCTGCACTCAGGAGCTGTTTGAATGGATGGCATGGAGCCTTCCACCACTCTGTTGGACAGCTCCCCAAGAACAGGTGCCAAGTGACCATGATTTCAGGCAGGCAGGCAGTCTACAAAGTCAGGCATCGTTTCTTTTCTGAATGTGGCTTATGGATGCCAGCAGCTCAGCTCTGGTCTAATTAATTCCCCTCCCTCACTTTGATCAGAGGTTTTTGTTTTTGTTTTTGTTTTTTTCTTTGGTTGGGATCACCATGAAAGCCAAACATTCAGCTCCAATCCAGGGGAATATGGAAAATTGCTCAGGAGTTATTTCTTGAGGTTCATACACAAGTTATTCACATCCCTGAGGTCTGAAAGGTGAGTAGCAGCATAGAAGAATGTCAATAAATCTTTGGACCATCTTAGAAATTAAACACACAATCAGGAAAGCAGCACACAATAGATCCTCGGACCTGGAGTCAAGAAGACACTTGCATTCAAGTCCATCCTCAGAACACGTTGTTTAAATGGTGTTTAAAATCATTTCCAGTGCTAAGTCAATGATCCTATAAGTAATTAATTTTGAGAAATGAAAAAAAAGAAAAGGAGAGAGAGACAGAGATAGACCGAGGGAGGGAGAGATGGAGAGACAGAAAGGGAGATGGAGAGGAGAGAGAGGGAAAGGGAGAGGGGAGAAAAGAGATAGAGAGAGAGAGATGGCAAGAGAGGCAGAGAGACACAGACAGAGAGACAGAGATGGAAAGAGGAAGGGAGAGATAGAGAAGGAGAGATGCAGAGAGAAGGAGATGGAGAGAGATGGGGAGATGTGAAGAGAGTGAGGGAGAGAGAAGGAAAGGAAGATGGAGACAGATAGAGATAGACATGGAGAGGGAGGGATGGGGAGAAAGAGATGGGGGAGAGACAGACAGGACTAGATGGCCTCTGGATTCCCTTCCAGTAATACATATGCAAGGCGGGGAAGAGGGGAAGAGTGCTGGCCAGCGTACAAAGATCTCTCTGACGTTCTCAAATGCCAACTATGGGACCATTTGATCTCTTAGTGACCTAATAAGTACCTGTCTGAGACTAAACGAAAGGGGAATTGTGAATCTGTACCAGTGGGAGGCATTTTCATTCCAGAACCCCTCTAAAAACAATCGGTAACAGGTTCGGACCAAATAGATATGTGAGAAAGGTGTTGTTCACCACAGACCTTCTGCTTATTAATGGATTCATAGATTACAATAATCCAACAACCCTCAGGATGGCAAACACCACAGCGGAGCTGAGATGCTGCCTTAACTCCCTGTTAGCTGAAGCATTTCCATTAAAAATACTTTCTATCACAGCTACTACTAAGATATTTACAAAACTGGGAAAGAATGTGGTTTATGTTAATGTTTTATGTTGCTTCATCTCTGCAGCTCTGAAGTTGAGGGGTTGGGGTGGATAATCTCTAAAGAGGACCTAGTACTAACCCTAAAATTCTTTTTTTATTAGTCAAGCAAATCAGCATTTCCCAATCATTAGCCATCTATTAAGGGCCTACCAGTGCCATATTTGACTGAGTGCTAGAGATACAATGAAAAATGATCTTTTATGTCTAGTACAAATTACATTGAGCATCAAGATCCTTCCACTGGTCATACACACGACCATCACCTGCCTAAACTCCCTCTCTCACCTCAATTTCCCATAATCTTGCATTCCAGCGGTTCCTAAACATTTGAGAATCGCCACACTCCACTGATGTTTAAATTACTTCCCTTCCATGCCACCCCAAACAACAAACCTTCACCATACTAAATGCTTTGAAGGAGAAACTCACAAAAACCCCTATGAGACAACTTTCACAGGGTCACTTTTTCTATTAAGTGAGGAAGCTAGGAAGGCAAGGCCTGACTCCAGGAACAGAACTATTTCCACTCTACATCTCTAAACAAATTCTTGCCCTGAAGGAGTTTGCAGTTTGATAGAAGTAACAAAATTACATGAAATAAAAAGACCATTATAGGCTCACAGTGCCATAGAGCTGGAGCTAAAAGGAACCTCAGGGTTCTTACTCCAACCCCTTTACTTACTAATGAGGAAAGTGAAGTTCAAGATCCTTAATGGAAACAGTCAAGGTCATACAGATAGTAAGTATACAAGGAGGGGTCTTAGCCCAGGCTCTTGGACTCTAGAGCCAGGGATCTTTCTATTCTACCCTTAAGGCAATGGAAATTTTATGGAACAATTAGTGCAGAAGGAGTTTAACTCATATTTGAGTACACATTAGGCTCTTAATAAATGCTCACTGAATTTTAATATCAGCCTTTCTCTAAAGTCTTCTGGGAATGTAGCTGGATAATGAGTCTTGATCAGGCCTTGAAACAGAAATAGAATCTGAATAGTGTTACATAGCTGGGCATTTTTTAAGAAATTCAATTAATTTCATTTTGAGTATGTCACAAGACTCTTTGATAGACTGACTGTAAACATCCTGTGATGTTTTTATTCTCTGGAGTATAATAACAAAATGGTAGATGCTATCAGTAAATAGAAGCGCTCTTGGGAAGCACAGAGAGCAACTATATATTCTAAGGTTTATTTTAGTTAGATTTGTAGGTGATAAAATTTAACATAATTAGAAACCCCGGTCAATTTATAATTGTCATTGTTCAATTGTGTCCAACTTTCCATGACCCTGTGGACCATACTATGCCTGGGGTTTTCTTGACAAAGATACTAAAGTGGTTTGCCATTTCCTTCTCCAGTGGAGTAAGGCAAATAGAGGTTAAGTGATGTACCCAGGGTTACACAGCTGAGGCCAAATCTGAACTCAAGTCTTCCTGACTCCAGGCTGATTCCAATTTATAAGTAGTATGGCTCAAATAATAAAAATGATTCCAATAAGCCAACAGACTTACATCTTATAAAGAATCATGGATTGATTTCCTATGAAGATCATTTACCTAAAGAACCTGCCTGAAGAAGTGCAACTCAGGGCTAATTGGAACTTGTAAATTTGTGCATGTGCATGTATGTGTACATATGTGTATGTATACACATTCACTCACACACACGCACATGAAAATCCAGAAGAAGACACTGAAAAATAAATCTTTTAGGGAATTATCTTTATGTACACATAATCAGAAAACAGGTTAGATTGAGTGGGGTCCATAATTAACTGAATTTATTCTCAGTTTTTATAGAAGGAGAGAGTAGTATTCCTGGAATTCTTACTCATGAGGACAGGGAAAAAGAAGGGTTAAAACCTAAAACTGAAAATGTGTAGCCAATGAGGAAAAATAATAGCATGATGACAGCAGCTGTACCAAGGACACAGCTGTATCACTCAGAGCTTTTTTTTTCTTACACCTAGATGATAAAAAACCTTAAAATGGGGTGGAGGAGAGAAGGAAATGAGACAAACAGGTGGTTTTCAGTTGCACATAAGTTTCTTCTAATATTTAACAGTTTTCCTCTAGGTGGAATACAAAACTTAGGTTTCAGTAATAGGAATTTAACAGATTTAAAACAAATATACAAAAACTTGGTACACCAGGATGCCTGAAGCATAATAGACTGTATTTGGGGTACTTGTATAATAGATAACTTCTAACACTTTCCTAACACTTCTGCCAGATTCCAGTGAAGTAGAAGTCAAAAATCACACAATACTTGGGAGTACACACTACACCAAGTTAACTTGCTGGTTTTCTGCTCACTCACAATTCTACTTGAAAACAAGAATTGTCGTAGCTCTTTTTCCATGATAAAAGATATTTTACAGATGAGAAGTGGGGTTTGATTATACGAGAAACTACTGGTTAGTCAAATACAATACTGAGGTATCACGAATATGGAGTAAACTATTTGTTTAAATATTCCAAAAGACGCATCAGTAAATACTGTATTTAACAAAGAATAGGTAACTTGAATGTACATAAATTTTTTTGGAACTTGTCTTAAGAACCAAATACCCCTGTAAAAGAGATTCAGCCCACCCTATACTATTTAAATATTTTGCTCTTGTATGTCATAGAAATTATTTTGGCTGAATTAACAAATATAATTTGATTTAAGAAGAAAAATGAAAAAGAAAACAAATTAGAGTTTGGAATCTCAAGTTGATCATCTCTGCTCACCCCCATTCAAAGTTAAGGTGATGACTGCCTGATATTCTAGAACAAAATGTTCACATTAAATATCGCATGTTACTAGATTCTAAGTTTTGATTATAGATGTAAAATATTTTTCATTTGTTGAAAATGGGGGGTTGAGCTAGGTGGTGCAGTGAATAGAGCATCAGCCTTGAATCAAGGAGGACCTAAGATCTTGCCTCAGATACTTAACACTTACTAGATGTGTGACCTTGAGCAAGTCACTTAACCCCAATAGCCTTGCCTTCCCCCCTCCAAAAAGCAAAAGGAAGGAAGGAAGGAAGGAAGGAAGGAAGGAAGGAAGGAAGGAAGGAAGGAAGGAAGGAAGAAGGGAAGGAAGAAAGAAAGGAAGAAAGAAAGAAAGAAAGAAAGAAAGAAAGAAAGAAAGAAAGAAAGAAAGAAAGAAAGAAAAGAAGGAAGGAGGGAAAGAAGGAAGAAAAAGAAAGAAAGAACAATACTCAAATACACAAGGGAGCAAGACTTTGGCATCATAGAACCTCAGGCATTTACTACGTTTGTTACCCTGGATCATTTCCTTTTCTGGGCTTCAGTAAAATGAGAGGTTTGGGCAAGATGACCTTTTAGGTCTCTTCTTGTTATAAATCAGAGGCAGTGAGATGACTCAGTATAGATGACTATAGAACACTGGGCCAGGAGTCAGGAAGACCAGAGTTCAAATCTGACCTCTGACACTTACTGGCTGTGTGACCCCGGGCAAGTCACTTAACCTCAGTCCACCTTAATCTACTGGAGAAGAAAATGGCAAACCACTCTAGTTATCTTTGCCAAGAAAACTCCAAGGACAGTACTGGTATGCTATGTATGGTCCACAGGATGATGAAAAGTCTGACACGAATGAGCAACAAGTTCTAAATCTGTAATTCTAGGATTTTTCTTATTATATATTATTTATATAAGTTATATTATTATATATGACATATTATATATTATATTTTCTATATTATTATATATTGTGTATTATTTATATATTATTATCCTCAAGAAAAAAATGGCAATTTCTTTTTTTAGCCCAAACATCTTTGAAAGTAATCACCTTATGCTCTCTCATATCATCACAGTTTCTTTTAATGGGCTGTTAAATTAATGACTCCTGTAACAACTTGGAAAATTGCATGAAGTTCCTCATATTTCTTGATACAAGTAATGTGTCAAGACTGAATGAGGGGCTAGATTTTTAAATAGTACTTGTAGACCTGTGTTTTATTTATAACCAACTGAACTTCATCAGTGCATGATCCAATACAATTCTCCCACATTATGTAATTTTCATTATAAAAAAAAAATCTATCAATTAACATGAGATGGGGAGGCTATTTAGAGAAATTTGATGATATAAAAAGAAAAGATTAATAAAAATTTATTTTTTAAAAAGAGCTATAATTATTGAAAATTTCTCTTGATATGGGATTGCCATCCATAGGTTTGCAAATTAAGAAAACTTCCCTAATATCACTTTCAAAAACATATTGCATGTATGTAACCAAATGAACCTCTTTACATCTGTTGTTTTCAAAGCGAAATAGGAAGCTATCAGTTTCTCAATTAACTGATCATAAAGGTCCTCAGACATATGGACAATTCTCTCTCCTTCTATATTATCTCCATGTGGAACCACTTGAAGTTGCTTTGCATGTGACTCTTAAAGCATCATTTTTACCATATCAATAGCTTTGCACAGCCCAACATTTCTCCTACAAATGTGGCTTTTAAAAAAAATCATCACTAATTCTGTGAACAACCTTATAGGATGTCGGCAATCCTTGTGATGTTGTAATGTGCAGTATAACTTGCCGTGAAATTTCCCCATCCTGAAACATCAAATCTAAAGTGGCGTCAGCATTCACTAGGCCTAAGCTTAGAAGTCACCTGACCTTACAGGACTCTGGGACTTAGAGCAATGGAGACCCTCCCCAGGGCACCCCAGCACAAGATATGTCAAATAAGGGTAAAACTGCTTCCCTGGCCTTGCACTGGACACCCATATGTCTCCATGTCCTTTGTCTCTGAGATAGATTCCCATGCTTAGATTGTGGGTCGGCGTGTGCACCAATGAGAGTGAAGGCCAGCTGGGGGGTTGGGTTTCTGCATTAGAAGGTTATATAACCATGGGCTGGCTTCTACCTGTTGCTCTCTCCTTGGCAGATGCCATTTGAGCGACAGGGGGGAGTCCTTTCTCATGAGGAAGAATAAAGACCTTTTCTGATCTCAAACTCAGACTCCAAACTCTTTCGTGCCACACAGTAGACATAGCTTTGGGGGAAACAGAGTTTTTGTTTATTAATCACATCTAATTTTCTCTGGAAAGATTCTTGTCTTGCTGATGGATTTTGAGTATAAACTTAAATATAAATATAAATTTATATTTAATATATAATATAAAATATTTTATAAAATAATATAAAATATAAATATATTTTATATATTTTATAAACATAAATATAAATAAAATGTTTCAATTTATTGCTTTATTCTGTATGAATCTAGAACTTCCACACAGGAAATCTATATCCATAATAATATTTGTGAGCTCTAATAGTAGCAGATCATGTTTTCTGGATTGGGCTCTTTACTTTCTCTATCTGTATTTTCTTTTGTTTGTTTTTTTTTTGCTTTTTTATGTTGCCTCTTTGCTTTTGCTAGTTTCAACGGTTCTGGTGGACTTTCTTTTCAAACTAGTACTATATGTATCCATGACGAAAAGATATTTCAGTTTTAAAATATAAGAAAAATGTAAGACAACTAAATTTCAACTTAATTGTTAAAAATTTAAATGATTCTGTGCGATCTTTCTCAAGATGAAGTTCTTCTGGGAAACCACGTAACTATATCATACTTCCAGAATGAATGAAAATGAGGAATAGAACAGATATTATAATGCTTTGAACATCTATATAAAGATCAATTGATTTAGAGTTTAAGTACTTCCCATTCAAATGTAACAAGCAGGGAGCCATTACAACTGCTATGTCAAGAGCTCATGCCAATTGACCATGGTAGCTGTAGATGACATCCACATCAAGACTCAACAGGCATTTACTCAAATGTGACCTTCTTCATGTATACAATATTAAATGACTGCTACACTGAATTTATCATTGGAGGGGATAGAAGGGATTTATTATTTTAGTCTTGTGTTTGTTTTTTGTGATTAGAATTTGGTTTGACTGGGGAAAGAGACTACTAGAAAATATCCAATTATTCTGACTTTGCTTCACAACATGTCTCCCCAGTTTGAAAAATTGAGCCATGATATAAGGTCACACAACGAGAGCGGATGGATGACCAGCAGCCACTAAGGAAAACCTGCCATCTATCCTGAAGATACAATGCTATGATTCCACCTTGTGGAAATCAATCAACCAGTGATGTGAATCCAAACAACGAGATCTACACTTAGAAAAGAAAGAAGATGAGGAAGACTCATGGGAGGTATCACTGAAGAGAACAGGGAGCATGTACCACAAAAGGACCATAAAATACAGAAGAAGTGGTGATAGTGAATGACATTCAAGGGCTATTTACACATCTGTGGGAAGTAACCCAAGAGCCGTATCAATCCACTTCTTAACTTCATGATTTCTGTTGAGAGCGTGTACAGTTACCAAGGTTCACAATCTAAGAGTCATCTTCCCTCTCCTTACATTCAATCAGTTAGTGAGTTCTATTGATTTTTCTTCAACAATATCTTTCACATCCTGTTCTGTTCTCTCCACTCACATAGTCACTACCCTAATACCAGCCCTCATTATGTCCTGTCAGAGGTACTTCAATAGCTTCCTCTTTGGTTTCTCTGCCTTAAATTTCTGCCCTCCCAGTCCATCTTCCACACAACTGTTGAACTGATATTACCAAAGCATAAGACACTCGATAAGCTCCTGCCTGTAGGATGAAACGCCTTTCACTTTTAAAGCCTTTTACAACCTGGCTCTAGGGTTATTTCATTTTCTTCTTCACTCCATTTATACATTATAGCCAAACGGGCTGGCTTGGTGTTTCCTTTATATAGCGCTCCATTCTCTACCTCTGAACAGGCTGTGGCCCATGCTCATGCCCAGAATACACTCCCTTCTCATTTCCAACTCTAGAATCCCAGCTTCCTTCTAAGTTCAGTTCACATGGCCCTTCTACAGGGAGCCTATTTCAATCTCCCAAACTGCTAGGCTCCTTCTTTCTCATTTATTTTTGCTGTTGTTATGTTTCAGTAGCATTCAATTCTGTGATCGCTTTTGGGGTTTTCTTGGCGAGGATACTGGAGTGGTTTGCCATTCCCTTTTTCCAGCTCATTTTACAGATGAGGAAACTGAGGCAAACAGTGTTAAGTGACTTGCCTAGGGTCATTCAGCTAGTCAGGAAGATGAGCCTTCCTGATTCCAAGCCTGGCACTCTATCCACTGCATCTACACTGTCTTTCACTTTCTTCATACATGTTGTGTGCCTTAACTCCCTCCCCAAGAGAATATAAAAGCAGGGACTGCTTTTTTTTCTTTTTGTATAATCAGTGCCTGGCATATAGTAGAAGCTTATCAAATCCTTGTTGATTGGCTAATCCACTCCGAAATGTCTAGTTTTTAGATCATTCATATCATTTAAACCTAAAGTTGGCATTGGGGTGGAGGGAATAAAAATTTTGCATCAATTTCCTAAGAGCATTTAAAGAGAACTAAAAAGTTGGTAAAGCCTAAGACAAAAACGACTGGTGTATTGCAGTCACTTGGGGTATGTTTTACCTGCCACCCATATGCTCATTTTCAGCTTCCATATGTCTTGCTTTTCTTCAATGAGAAAAGGGATAGTATGGGGGGGAGGGGAAATCCCATATACTATCTGGCTTCACTGAATGTCATTCTGAATAGGAAATGCTAGTACTGAAGAGGTTTTCATTTTTAAACAGCACAGAACTTTTATTACGTAAGATGAAAATGTTGAGGGTGTCCATATATGACCTAAAATATTCAGAATCAAACATTAAAGAGAAGTTACAGAGAAAGTAAGACTTGGTCTTAAAAACTGGCCTATTTGACATTATTTTTTACATAATACATTACACATCCCCAGTCCTATGTCTTCAGACAAGCTATTCTCCCATTGCTGGACCATCCTTTCTCCTCACCTCTAATGGCGGCTAGTGGATGCAGCGGACAGAGTTCTGGGCTGGAGTAAGGAAGGTCTAAAGTTCGAATCTGTCCTTGGACACTCACAAGCTAGATTAGGAAATCAAAGGCTGAAGTAGCTTCTTAACCTACAGGGATCACATTTTTACTGGAAGACTAGCAGGGTGTCTAGAGTTTAATGAGGCCTGGTTCCTAGCAATAGCCCTTGAAAAGTCCTTGTTGTCCGGCTGGTTTCTTATAAAGAGAAAGTACAAAGGGTTTAACAGCATGACCTCCTGGGAAAGACATCATGGCTGCCTTTACACAAAATTAGCTGTGGAATCGGAGGCTGAAGCAGCCTCTTACCTTCCAGAAAAGTGTCCTGTTCTGTATCAATGCTGTCTGTGCCCTTTTCCTTGTTAGTACCATTCAGGATTCAAAACATTACCTATGATTTCTGCCTGTTGACCTCATGGGTATGTCTCCTATGGACACTGGACCCCCATGAGCAGTCACTTTCTCTACCTGACCCTCCGTTTTTTCTTTTGTAAAATGGGGATAATAATAATAATATTATATTATTATATTATATTATTATTAATAATAATAATTATTATCCCCATTTTACAGATGAGGTTGTTGTGAAAATAAAATAAGATAATAGCATCATACAGAGATTGCTATTGTTACTGTCAGTATTTCAGCCTCTTGGAATCTCTAGGCGCCTTCCACATTCCCTTGAAATGTCACTTCTTTCAATTAGGTCTTTCCTTAAGCTTCCAGGTATTAGTGCTGCCCCTTCCTACTTAAACCACTTTGATTTAATTTGATTAAATTTAAATGTAATTTAATTTGATCCCATCATCGTTTACTTATATATGAAGATACTGTACCTCCAGCCCTCAAGTACTATTCAAGCTTCTTGAGGGCATGAACTATTTATTTAATTCCTTGATTAGTTTCTCCGGTGCCGGGTGTAGTATGGTGTTTGACTGGCATTTACTAAATTCATGTTGATTATGGACCAAAGGGCCACTCCCTAATTATGAAAAATTTATAGATTTTATTGTATACCTTTCCTCCAAAACCCATTTGCTTATTCCTCTCATGATAAAAGATATTGCTCCTTAATGAACCATGAGGAGGGCAAGTGAAATGGAAGTGTGAGTTTAATGTCTCTAGGGGGTATACTTTCCTGCAGCCCATTGGGTTTATACATAAAAAACCATGGCCCCTTTGGCCATGGTCTAGTGAAGCCTTCTCAGAATCGTGTTTTTAAATGCATAAAATAAAATACACAGTCTTACAAAAGAAACCAATTGTATTGAAATACAGCTATCAAAGTATTTAAAAACTTTTTAAAAAAACTTACAGATGGGGCGGCTGGGTGGTACAGTGAATAGAGCACCAGCCCTGGAGTCAGGAGAACCTGAGTTCAAATTTGACCTCAGACACTTAACACTTACTAGCAGTGGGACCTTGGGCAAGTCACTTAACCCCAACTGCCCTGCCTTTCCCCCTCCAAAAAGGAAAAAAAAAAGTTTACAGACCCCAGGTTAAGAGGCCCTGGCATAAAGGAAAGAACTCTGGACCTGGAGTCTATAAGACCCAGATGGGATTCCAGCCACAGACAGTAGCTTTGAGATTTCTGCAGACTAACACTTAGCATTTGTGAATCCAAGTTAAGTCACTTAACTTCTCTGAGGCTCAATATCCTCATCTGCAAAATGGACTAACAGCATCTTCCTCACAAGTTGCTTGTAGGATCAAATGATGTAATGGCTTACAAATGAGATAACAGCATTAAAGACATTCCGGGAATAGAGCTAAGTAAGGTCCACGGACTCAAAGAAAAGAAGAGATTGAAGGGATGGGGGAGAATGAATGTCCAATAAGAGGACTAAATTAGAACAATGCTACATCCAGAGAGGTTAGGACGTAACCTGCTGACCTCATCAAGCCTGCTCCCTAGAGATGCTTCCTCACTTTGACTTGGAAGCTGCTTGAGATTAAGTAGAGCCAAAAAAAAAAAAAAAAAAAAAAAAGGGCAAGAATACTGGTGTCAGATACTAGAGACATTCATAATGGGAGAAAAAAATAAAACAAAGGGTGTTTTTTTAAAAGTAGGCATCCCCTTACTGATACACCGATCAGATCAACTCACCCGTGAGGACTGTACTTTTCTGTTTGAGAGACAGAATACACACACACACAGAGACAAAGACAGAATTCCACAGTAAAGTAGGTAAAAAGTCAATAAGAAAAATTTAAAAAACCAATGTGGAGACTGAATCCTCATAGATATTAAAGTTATTATATATATATATATCACATATATTTTTATAAACACATATATAATATATATCACATATATATTATCATATATCACATATATATTTATATATAAAGTTATCATATATATATAATATATATAGCATATATACTAAAGTTATGAAAGTAAATCTTAGAAAAGGACATACCATACAAACATCAGTTTAAAATCTGTGCAGGGCCTTTCAACAAAGACACAACAAGGAAGCTACCAATCAAATCTGGCTCTCCTGAGAAATGTCTCGGCAAAGATGAAAAAGTATCATGTGAAGCACTGACTCAGGAAAATGAAAGAGAAGTATTAGAAATCTCCTCCCAGGTCAGGACTGTACAAAGAGAAGGCACCAGTATATGGATATCTGGTTGGAGGCACAATGAGGGGCCTGAAAGAGCCACAGTTGTAGACAAAGCAGCCCTTAATGCACAAGGAGAAGAAGGAGAAGATGGGGTGATGCAAATTCCTCCATTGGGCCACCACGAGAAAGAAACAGAAGCTAGAAATTGAGGTGGAAGGTAGGGTGAGGTTTGCTGCACAAGGCAGGGCCTGGGACCAGGGACCAGGAACTCACCACTTCCATTTGGACATACAGCCCAGCAACCACAGCAGCATGCAGATTGCATATGGAACAAGCAGTGTCTTCGCCATCCTAATGTGGGATGGGGCTGAGAAGGACCCTGGCTCAGAGGTACAATTTAGGAAAGAAGAATGTAAGTAAATAAACAGAAGAAAATTCCTAATATGATGGGGAAAAAAAAATAGGTTAAGAGAAGCCTGAAGAGAGTAACTATGCCATAAATACAATTAGAATCTCTGGGAAGAAAATGACTATCTATGAGGTCTCCAAAAGTAGATGGAAGAAATTAAGTAAGAGATTAAAAACCAAAATCAGGGCTCTTTAGGAAAAAAATTAAAAGAACAAATAGCTTAAAACATGGAAAACATGACCCAACTAACAGATACCTTGAGAAATACGATGGAAGAGATATGACCCAATGATTTAATGAGACAACAGGAAATATTACAGCAATGCAAAAGGATTGAAAAAAAAAAAAAATCAAAAAAATATGTAAGTTAGTTACCATAATAAACAACAGACCTGGAAAAGATGAGAGAATTTATGAACAATGAAATTTCCTGAAAAATACAATCAAACAATAACGTGGATAATTTATGCTGAGAAATCATAAAACTGCCCAGGAGATAGAAACAGAGGACAAAGTAAGAAGAGAAACAAACCCTGGGTTACCTTTTGAAAGAAACCTAAAATGGAAAAAGAACTCAGAAGTTGATTAGTTAAGATGGTGCTATGAAAGGTTAAGAAGATCTCCTGGGGCAGCTAAGTGGTGCGGTGAGACCTGAGTTCAAATCCGACCTCAGACACTTAACACTTACTAGCCGTGTGACCTTGGGCAAGTCATTTAACCCCAGCTGCCTTCCAAAAAAGCAAAAAAGAAGAGGATCTCCCCCAACATACTCCACAATGTATATGAAAGGGGCCTAAAGCAGATTCTTGTACTTCTATCCAATCCAGAACAGCACAAAAAGACAGCCAGAAGCCAGGAAAGGCTGGGAGAAGGGTTGCACCTGTTTTACTCTCATTATCTGCCACTTTTATGCCTACTACCATGCTGCTGAATAGAACTGGAGGAAATCATAGTCCTGTAAGTCCAACCAATCAATTAATAAATAATATTTTTTTATTTACTACGCTCCAGGTACTGTGCTAAGCACTAGAGATAGAAAAAGAGGCAAAAAGCTAAGCTCCAATGGATTCTCACTGCAACAAGGCAATGCTGCTTCTCCCTATTTGATCCCTATCCCACTGACCACCAAATCTTTTGTCCTTTCTTCAAGTCTCCCATGCTATCCCCTCCTCCCAGCCTCTCAGCTGAGGATCTTGCCTCATACCTCACTGAAAAAACTGAGGCTACTCATTGAGAGCTTCCGCACAAGCCCCATATCACCCCTCATTACCTCCTGATTTACTCCAGTCTCTGAATGTCTCTAAGCAAAGACTGGATACCTACCCGTTTGGTATGTTGTAGAAAGGATGCTTGCTTGGGCTGAAGTTGGACTGGATGGTCTTTGACATCCCTTCCAACTCTAAAATTCTATTAAATCATACATGGCTATTCATGGAAGGTTGGGGGTGGGGATGGATAGGAAGAGAGTAAATGAAAGCTCTCATTGGTCCAAAAAGCAAACAGACAGCAAATTGCTCAGATTCAATATAGCCTAGAAAAACTCTACAGCTGGTCAAGTGCTGTCACCAGCTCAGAATGGGGCCAAATGTTAGAACTGAGTCTGTCACAGAGAAACTGAGATGCCTAACAGTAAAAGGAGTGAAGCTAGGCAGTTGTATATCTTGTACAAAGGCCTTCAGTTTTTGCACAATTCTTTAATAAGTGAAAAAGTCAGAAACTCTACATTCTTGACGGCACTATTTCACAAGAAGAAATCTCAAGAGGAGTGTTCCAAGAATTAGCATTTAGCTGTCTGATTTCTCTCTCTCTCTCTCTCTGTCTCTCTCTCTTCTTCTTTCCTTTCTTACTTATTTCTTTCTCCTTGGAGGTGGGAGTCTAAAAACACCTCTGATACTTTCATATGTCTTTTTAAAAATGGTAAGTAGATGCTTTGGGAAAGGCAGACAGGAGGAAGATTATTACACTGAAGGCTTTTTCCCCCCCTTCATTGAGAAGATATGTCTCTCTTTCAATAGGAAGTTTATTCACATTCTAGCCAGCTGCAAAACAAGGTTGAAAGCCAACTTCCTATTGCCAAAGTTCACTCTTCAAACCAGCAGCCTAAGGTCTGATAACCAGTTGAAATGCTTAACACAATTGCTGGATTTTGGTAGGAAACAGAAGATCTATTGTTTTAAAAATATATTTTCAAGTTTGATTCTTCTAGTTATGAATCCCTGAACAAAAGATATTAATTAATTTCAACCAATACCAGAAGAGATTCTTTTTTCCTCTATATTCACTGAGAGCACTTTATCTTTTTGAAAAAGAACGATAAAATGTTTGGATTGTTCTAGCAATAGTCTGAAAAGGATGTTACCAATCATCTATTAGTATAACATCAGAACATTTTAGGATCTTTTAAATATGCCTCAAATTCAACAGTTTGATCTGGACAGCTGCAACATATTTTATTAATTTTTTCATTTAAGAATAAAACAGCTATCTTCTAAAAAAAAATGATATTTCTTTACTAAGACTCCAACCCTGGCCTTTCAGAAGGTCAAGGAACACAAGAAATAAGGTCTGTTTATTTCTGTCCCTTTAAGGAGCTAGGAAAGGAAGCCAGACTCCATCCCGTTTAGTGTATTTTATAGTGGACAAAGAATAAAGAAAGGAACTTTCAAATATTTAGTTTTATGGCTCAGAATTTAAACTCATCACTATGGAAATCCTAGGTAACCTCTTTTCACAATGACAACTATAATACTATTACTAGTAACTCCTTCTTCTGCTAGTATTACAACTGCTATTGCTACTTACATTTATATAATATAATTCATATGTGTGTATACACATACATAACATGCTATATACACATGTATATGTGTGTATGCACACACACTTTCTTATCTGATCATCACAACAAGTCTTTGGGGTGAATGCTACAGTTAATATATTCCGCATTTTAAAGATGAGGAAACTTAAAGTGAGAAAAGGTTATGTGACCCGCTCAGGATTACCCATCTGGTTAGTGTATAAGGCAGTATTCAAATCTCAGGTTTCCTGCCTCCAAGCCCAGCTTCCTATTCCCTCAGCTACCCTGCCTGTCTTCCTCATATTTCCCCGTTATGACACTATCTGAATTGCTGCTTATCCAAAACACCTGTGACATTCTAATAACTAACAAAGAAACCTTTTTTAGGAAGGAAGAATCAGAAGCAGTCGTGTTTGTTTGAGGATTTATCCTAATGCACAAATAAGGAATCCTGCAGAGGGATTCCAACTCCGTTCCACCTTCTAGATTCATTTCCCCATCCTGATTTCTCACTCTATTCTGGAACCAAACTGTGAGGTCATTGAGTTAAATTCTGTATCAATATTTTTTCAGCCTTCTGTTGCAGAAGTGCCATCCCTCTCCCGTAGCACTAGAAAAGCCAGGCAACATTTTGATAATTCCAAGCTAAATGTATTTTTGTGGATGAGAAGGAAAGAAAAGAAAAGGATCAGGGGAGAAAGGCCTCTGTGAAGAATGGCCTATCAGGATGTTTAGACTCTCATCCCTTCTTCTGTAGGGGTCTTTCAAACCTTCAATTCAGAGAAGTCAAAGCCTGACACATTGCACCAGAGATGTGGCTAGAGCCAGATCAAAATCTGATTGGGAAATATTTCACAAAAGGAATAAAAATACAATAGGCCATAGACAATGTTACTATGTAGTTTTCGAAGCTGACTTTCCTATCACTGCTCCAGTCCGTCCTAGTTACTGTTGTCAAAGTAATTTTCTTGAAGTGCAGATCTGACCATCTGAATCCCCAATCACCCAACTCCAGTGGCTTCCATTGTCTCTAAGATAAAATACAAATTCTTCTATCTCGTTTTTGACACCATGTACCATCTTGACCCAACCTATCTTTATCTTTTCAGCAGTTCCACACTAGAAAGGCACCCTGCACTTCCTCCTCTACTGTGCTATGCTGTAAAACTGGCCATATCTCACTTCCTCATTCAGGACCCTCTATCTCTGGATTGCCGGCCTCTGTGCTGGTCATCCCTCAGGCCTGGAAGGCAATCCCTCCCCACCTCTGCCTCCCAGAGGCCCTCCACTCCTTTAAGATGCAGCCCAGACACCATCTTCTTCCGGAAAGCCTTTCCTGATCTGCCCAACAGCGAGTGCCCTCTCTGCACCGTATTTAATTATGGTGTATAAATTAGTATTTATTTAACTACACAGTTATCTGTTTTTATATGTACTTCCTGTCTTCCCCATTAGTGTGAACTCTTCCTGAGTAGTAGGAATTATTTCATTTTTTTGGTATCTGCTTCCTCAGCTCCTACTGTACTGCCTGGGGCCCCATAGTAGCTGTTTAACAAATACTTACTGATTGATTGACGATGAAAAAAAAGCATCTGTGGAGAAGAACATATGGAAAGAAGAGAAGTAAAGTGGTCAGGGGAAAATAATTAGATAAAGAAAAGAGGAACAGAGAGTTTGTAAAACACGGCATTTTATTTTTTTGGTGGGGGGAAGGCAGGGCAATTAGGGTTAAGTGACCTGCCCAAGGTCAATTCAGGTTCTCCTGACTCCAGGGCCAGTGCTCTATAAATACAGCATTTCTTGAAGTACTCATTCACACATTTATTCAACACATACCATATGCTGCGAGTCCACCACTGTGCTAGGTACTAGGAGAGATGCTAAGATTTATAAGACACAATCCCTGCCCCCTAGGATCACAGTATCACAAACATAGAGTTGGAAGGTGATCTCCAAGGCCATCTCATACAACCCCCTCATTTTATAGATGTAGCCCCAGCCCCAGCCTCACTTGCTCATTGTCTGGGTTTTGAGGGCACAGAGTGAGTGTAAATGGCAATTGTTTCTGTTCTGGCCAGAAACTCTGAGGGTCTTCCCCAGTTCCCAGGTTGATTTTTTTTAGAAGGGGGAAGGCAATTGTAAGTGACTTGCCCAAGGTCACACAGCCAGAAAGTGTCAAGTGTCTGAGGCCAGATGTGAACTCAGGTTCTCCTGACTCCAGGATCGGTGATCTATTCACTGCTGCCCCCCAAGACTGATTCTTGTAGAAAGGCAAACTAGTCCATCTTTTTCCTCAATTTTTACCTGGCCTAAAATCACTGAGTGGGTATTGCCTCAGACAAACTGAGACCTGGGAAAGATCTTAGCTTTAAAAGGCCAAGGTCTCCCACTGCATCCAAGCACCTTGACCCACATCTTACCACTGAGCCCTGATGACCCTGGAGGAGAGAGTGAGGCTGAAGCCTCTGCACAGCTCTGCCTCACTTAGATCCAATTCACTTGCAACATCGTCCCTCCTAAAGTCACTGGTCCTCTTTGAGAAGGAAGGACAAACAGCAGTAGATGCAGCTCCAGAGAGATTAAGTGACTTGCCTGGGTCACACAGGTAGTAAAATCACAGAGACGAGATTTGAAATTGGGTGCCATAGTCCAGTGTTCTTTTGACTTTAACAAGCTGCCATGTACAGTGGCCTGGGAGAGGAATGAAACAGGTGTACAAACAATGGTACAAACTG
>CM053585.1:351880709-351897034 GCA_028646515.1 Pseudochirops corinnae | reverse complement strand
TTTAAATAGGATATTTATCTGGAAGAGAGAGATCTCTACCCAAAGATATGGATGAAAAGAAAAGACTTAATTAGCACCATGTGTGTGAGCCCCTGATGCTAAAGTAATAATAATTGACATTTAAATATCCCTTTAGGTTTTGCAAATAACTTAAAATATATGATCCTATTTAATCCTTATAGCAAATCTATAGAGGTTGGTTGGTTGGCTGGTTGGTTGGTTGGTTGTCCTTCATTCTCAAAGAAGACCAAACTGATATCACTATGGTGGGATAAAGGTACAATGTGTCTGACTGTGACTAATCAGACTAATACAAGCTTAGAAGGCTCTACCAAAGGTTGAGCACAAATAGTTCATATGAACGTTTAGAGTGGAGATACCTCCAAATTTGTATACCTCACGTTTCTTCAAGCTACTGCAATTCTGCTTTGCTCATAGAGCACAGCACCTTCTTTGACAATGGGCATTCCCATGCTGGGAGGTCCTATGGCAGTGTCTCCCATGTCTCCCATGTCTCCAGAGTTCTTCAGAGACACCTTGAGAGTGTCTTTGTGTTGCTTCTTCTGACCTCTGTCTGAGCACTTGCCTTGTAGTAAATATCATACTTGTCATGTACATTTTCCAAGTGAGAAAACCAAGGAATAGAGAAGTGAAAAGACTTGACCATGGTCACAGAGTCAGAAGCGTTGGAGGGAAGATTCAAACTTGGGTCTCTCCTGACTCCAGGTCCAATGCTAGTTCTCCTATACCAGTTCCCTGGTGACTCTAAGCCCAGGGCTAGTTTTCCTTCACTCTCTAGTATCTCATTCCTTTATCTCACAGTATAAACCCAGATCTCTGGCTAGAATTGGACCCAGGAAATATTTTTTTAAATAAATCAGTCCATACTAATTGAATATGTCTGCTCAGCACTATTCAGAACTTTTCAGGAGAAAAAAAGAGGTGTCTTTCTCTCTTTGGGAAGGGATGAATCCTGGGTCTAAAGAAGAGACTTTCCATTGCTTATAAAAGACTGTAAGTAAACGCTAAAAATAAACCATTTAAGATAAAAGGCCTAAGCACTTAGAATTGCAAACTAACTTGAGAAAACCCATGGAGTTCATAAAACTTTAACAATGATGAGTCCTAAGTTTAATGAAGCAGCGCCACAATCTGAACTGTACCACCAACTCACAAAAGTCCTCCGTATTGCGTGTGATAAAATAGAAACAGGCAGTGTCACCATAACATTAATAAGGAGAAGCCACCTACCATGAAGTGAAGGGCTTCTAGAGTATTTGAAGAAGCTCTCTAAGAAAGGAGAAGCACTACCATGTTAAGGTAACTTGCAACAACAAAAAAGAAGTTTCAAAAAGGATGCTCATGACTCCAAATACTTAGTAGTTTTATGATTCTTTCCTAGTGTAAGGCTTTAGAGAAGAGACTTTAACTTTGACACATGATTCAAATAGGTCATTTTTTCTGAAATAGGTTAACTGTTGTTAGATAATAATTGGACACTCTTTGAGCTGTATAAATGCCTCCTGAGAGATCACATCTACTCCCCCAGCTCTAACTGTTAGCACTATGTAGGTGACTCCCAGATCTTTATCTCAAGCCCTGACCTCTATCTTGAGTTCTACTCCTCTAGTCTCATTGCTCACCAGATGTCTCTCCATTTGAGTGTCTCACTACAATTCAGACTCAGCCTGTTTAAAACTTATCCATTATCCCCACTCCCACTTTCATTGTAATCATATTACTTAAAGAGCTTGTTGAAGAACTTTCAAGTAAAGGAAATTATGAATTGTCAAGACTCTCTCTCATCAGGTGTGATTACTGCTAAGAGAAATTACTCTTTCATGTTAAAGCTGAAGAAAGTGAGGGCCAAGAAAAGCCAAGTGACTTATCCAGGGCTATATAGGTAGCGGAAGTAGAGCCAAGACTTGAATCTAAGGTCCCCTTACTCAGTATCCAGGGCTCTCTTGACTAAACCCAGCTGTCATTTATCAAATGATGATCAGTTCAGAAAAATGTGAAGACCACCTTCCTCCCCGCCCCTCTCATTTATTCCCCTATTTTAGCACCATATTATATATAATTTTGTTCGGATCATATCTGTTTGTGACACCTGGACTTGCTAGGTTAATTAAAGCAAGGATACAGACTTTGGTCAGATTATATCCTCTTCAGAAGACAGAACCCCTCCAGGATAAATAAAGGAATATCCTGACATTTTGAATTCTCTGCACACAGGGACCTTTTGCATGTGAACAAGATACAATCCTTTGTTAACTTCTTAATGAGACACAAAGTTTATGTCTTGTTTGAATGCTAATTAGCATGCATGCGCTAAGAAATAAAAACATGGGCATACCCATCCTTGGGGTTCACTTCCTCTCTCTTTCTTCTCATTGCCAATAAATCCAGTCTGGGCTCCTCCCTGGTTTCCCTACATTGAGCCTTTCTAATATATGGTAAAAGCCCCCGCTTCCAAATAGACATTGGCTGGGGGGCGGGGTGGGGGGGAAGCTATATCTAAGACAGTTTGTGGCTTGCTTGACTCCTATCCTCTGGGTTGCTCAGAACATGGAGGCATGTGGAACTGCCATGGATTTCCAGGTCAGCCAAAATCCCTGTCCAGTGTTTTGTGTGTTAGCAAAACATATGTGAACTCATTGATGTGTACTAGCCTGGGGCAGGGTGAAGGAAGAAATACTTGGTGCTTTTCCATTGGAGTCTATGCTATAAGGCTGGGGTACTTTATCTGAGGTCCATGAACTTGATTTTAAAAATTAGGGAGGGGGAGGCTGACTATTTAAAAATAAGCAGTTTCCTTTGTAATCTGTGTGTTTTATTTTATACATCGAAAAACATTATTCTAATAAGGGATGCATAGATTCCAGCAGATTGCCAAACCACCAAAAAACCCCTTATGATAGAAGGCAAGACATATCTTGACATGATTGTCTTTCTGAAGTGTCACAGAAAACAAGGCCAAAGGAATTACTGAGTTGGGCTGCCTTAGGGAAGAGCTGTAATTTCACAGATTTTCAAAACATCTCACACTGGATTCCTGCCTTCTTTGCTTTTAAAATTAGATGTTCTCATTTTGAAGGTCATAGGATTGAGGCCTGGAAGGGACTTTAGAGATTAGTCAACTTCTCTCTATCTCTGTCCGTCTCCATCTCCATCTCTCTGTCTCTCTGTTTCTGTCTGTCTCTCTCTCACAAACACACACACACACACACACACACACACACACACACACACACACGAAAAGTGAAGTTCAGACTTTAGTCTCACTTCCCCCCGTCTCTATCCCCACCCCATTTCTGGAAATTATGCAGGGTCTTTGCTGAGCCCAGGAAACAGGAAAATTTTGAGAACACTTTCATTTCCCATTGAACTTATTGGCTCTAAAGAAGATTGCAAGGATGGTTGTTGTTCCCCACCTGTCACCTGTACATGCCAAGGGGCTACAGAAGTATTGAAAATCGCAAGTTATTGGAGTCCTGTGGCATGGGGAAAGACCTTCCCAATTCCTCAGTCCTTAATTCTCCAGGAAAACTTTCAAGGAGGAAAAAATTACTGCTTTCACTGCCCTGGTGTTATTTTTAAAATTTTTGTGTGTGACATTTTAGGAGGTGGGGAAAGAAGAAGGCCTCAGGCTCCTGAACAGCTCTGTGTGTGTGTGTGTGTGTGTGTGTGTGTGTGTGTGTGTGTGTGTGTGTGTGTGTCTTATTACACTTTGGGTTATGGGTTATGCATTGTTTGGGCATGTTTGGAAATAGAGAATTCATTACAGTAACATTCACCAATGAAAAAATTTTGTTTTGGGAGAAGAGTGTATCAAACATGTATTTCCTCTTCTTGAACTGAAGAGAAGTGAGGAACTCTGGTGTATGTCTTGTCAGATGTGGTTACTTTGTTAATCACTTTTGCTTAACTGTTTTTTGTTTTGTTTTTTGTTGTTTTGTTAAAGTAGAGGCTTTGGAGGTGGAGTATATACAGAGAAATGAGTGATGTTTTTTAAAAGCATCAGTTTTTAAAAGTTATATACATCAAGTTGGCACCTGTCTCTCTGTGCTTAAAATACCTTGAAGAATACTTGCTTTTAAAACCTGAATATGAACTTGCCAGTTGTAGATTTAAAGCTAGCAGGATTCTTAGAAGTTGCAGTCAAGGAAACAGAGGCCAAACTTTTATCTTGCTCAAGGTACACACAGGCACTAAATGACAGAAATGTAATTCAAACCCATGCCCTTTGACATGGAATCCAGTAGGCTCTGCCAGCTTGCCACCCTTTAATGCATGTGTAAGTGTTGTTTCTAAGCAGAATGTGATATTTGCATTCCTGGGCATAAAAATCTGACTTAGAGTGATATAGCATTGACAGCTACATTAAATTAAATATAAATTATATATTTATATTATCATAAATACAATATTATTATATTATTGATATAATATGAATTATTATATATTAACCAACATTAATAATATAATATTAATATATTATATATAGCATTGATGACTATTAAATATAAATTATATATTTATATTATTAATATAAATATTAATTGTTATATAATATCAATCAACATTAATAATATAATACTATTATATTATTATATATAGCATTGACAACTATATTAAATATAAATTAAATTAAATATTAAAATCATGGAAATTGATTCTTTGAACAGCATATTCTTATGGAACCAACTGTGCATTGTGAGCATTAGCCTGTAAATCACAGTAAGTTATTTTCTGACTAGCATTGTGAACTTGGAATAGTCATTTCTTTGTGAAATCATAGGAGTTAGTGTTGGAAAGAATTCTTCTTGTTGTTCAGTCATTTTTCAGTCATGTCTGACTCTCCATGACCTCATTTGGTGTTTTCATGGTAAAGATACTGCACTGCTTTGCTATTTCCTTCTCCCGGTCATTTGACAGATGGGGAAACTGAGGCAAACAAGGTTAGGTGATTTGCCCAGGGTCACACAGTAAGTGTCTGAGGCCAGATTTGAACTCGGGAAGATTCTTCCTGACTCCAGACCTAGGACTCTATCTATTCACCACCTGGCTACTGGGAAAGAGTTCTAGAGATCATCTAATCCAGGGGTTTTTAACCTGGGGTCCATAAATGTGGTTTAAAAATATTTGAATAACCACTTTTCAATATTGTTGTGTTACTTTGTAATCCTAGATTTTATATCATGCATTTAAAAACGTTATCCTGACAAAGCACACATAGGCTTTGGCCAGCTGGATCCATGACACAAAAAAAGGCTAAGGCTTTTTTTTTTTAAGTACCTCTGATCCAGTGTATCCTTTTAATTTTACAAGTGATGAAACTGAGGCCCAGAGAGTGTAAGAGACTTAGGATCTCTGGCTCTCAAGTCCAGTGTTCTTTCTAGTACCCTGTGTTTTTCTTCCATTACTAAAATGGGGACAGCAGTGCCCGAGCTTCCTCATAGAACTTTTGAGGGGCTATATAAACATGCATGGGAGAAGTAAATATATTTTGAAACTTAAAGGTTTGCAGAGCCCTTGAGATACATTAAATCTTCCCAACAATCCTATGAGGTATACAGGGATTGTTATCCCCTCTTTGCTGATGAGGAGACTGAAACTCTGTGGAGCTTATCTGTGGTAGCAGCCATAAGTATTAATGCCAGGATTTGAACTCAGGTCTTTCTGATTCCATATGTAGCACCCTCTTCACTAGGGCAAGCTGCTTAACCTAACTTGGCCTCAATTTCTAAAAGTTCCTTCAAGCTCTAGAATTGGGTGATTCTGGCATCTTGCCCCTCTTATTTTCATTCCTATAAAACAAAATGCTAGTTTGTTCTATACTCTGGAGAATATAGCTGGAGCAGAAATAATGACCTTGGAAAGTACTGTGTTTGAGGTAAGGGTTGAAGATCACAGTGAATGGTAAGGAGGGCATATGACAGAAGGTATAACCATAGCCAGTATTAGAAAGGATGGCCAGGGATGTAGAACCACATTGGGGGAACCAGGTCTCAATGAGTTCCAGGAGATGAAAGGAGCAAGAGAAAGCATCAGAGCATCAGAAAGTTACCTACTCGACAAGACCTCCAGCCAGGGAAGCCCACCACCTTCTGAGGCTGCTCATCCCACTTTGGGATATATCACTCTTGGAAAGTTTTTCTTGACACAGAACCTCAAACTGGCCCTTTTTCAACTTCTTCCCACACCTAGTGGCCCATCAACAACATCTTCTTCCCAGTGCTCCCAGTTTTACCATCTGGGGCTGAACAAAGCAAATCTAATCTTTCCTCCTTGTGACAGTCCTTCAAACATTTGAACCCAGCTGTCAGGTCCTTTCCCACCAAGTCTTCTCTTCTCTAGGTTAAATATCTCCAGTTCCTTTAACCATTCATTCTTCATATGAGGTGAACTCAAGGATCTTTAGTACTCTAGCTGTGCTCCTGTGGATACTTTTCAGCCTATAACCAATGAGGCACCCTTAACTGAACATGGTGTTCCAGATTCCACAATCTTACAATGGCAGAATATATGGTGAGACTATTCCTCCTATTCCTGGAAGCTCTGCTGCTGTTAGTATAGTCCAGAGTGGCATTTTTTGGGTTTTGTTTCATTTAATTTCATTCTGCTGCCACATCACACTGTTGATTCATTGAGTTTGCAGTCTGCTAATGTCACCCTCTAGATTTTTTTCCAGAACATCCATGCTTCACCCAAATTTTACTTGGGCAGTTGATTGGGTAGGCTGGGCGAGTATCCAAGTGTAAGACTTTACATTGATCCTTATTGTATTTCTTCTTATTAGATTCTCCTCAGTGCTCTATCCTTTCAAAATCCTTTTGAATCTTGTATGGGTCTCAGGAGCACTCCACTGGGGGCCTTTTTGACATTGAAGCATTGACAGCCACTCTTATTAATGGAGTCTGGCCATCCTACCAGCTCATAATCCATCTTGTATTATCATCTTATCACATCTCTTTTTCCACAAAAACAATATGAAATACTTTATCAGAAACTTTGCTAAAATCTAGGTGAACTGTATCCGTAGCATTCTTATCTTCGACTAGTTTAATAATTCTGTCAGAAAGTGAAATTAGTCAGACAAGACTTGCTCTTGGGAAAGACATGTTGGCTCTTTGTAATCTCTGCTTCTCTTGCTATACACCAATCATCATGTTAATGAATTGTAATAGAATTTTTCAAGAAATGAAATGTTCCTGAGAATTGAACATTCATTGGTCCGTACTGAGAAGATTCTGTTCCCTTCCCCCACACCCTTTTTTTTGGGAAAACTGGAGAGGAATTGGGCAGATCTTCAAATGTCACTGATGGTGTCTCGGGAATCACACCTGCCTCTTCTTTTAGTACCTATGGTGGTTGATCTGAGACAGCTGACTTGCATCCATTAAGGGCAGTCAGGTGTTCTCTTACTGTCTTCCTTACTTATCTGAGGCATCAGTTCCCTGTTGGTCATTTTTGTTGTGAAAACAGACATAAAACAAGAATTGGGCATAAACAAGAATTGGGCAGAATTGTTGTAAATTATTTTCTATCTTTCTTGTCAGTTCTCCTCATACTATCGACCACGAACAAAGATTCTATGCTTTGAGTGAACCTCCCTTTTCTCCTGTCATTTTCCCTTAAAAAACAAAATCCAAAACTCTCAGTGCTTTTTTGTTATCCTAATTTCCTTTGCCAGTACAATTTTTTTTTTCATTCTTCAGTCAAATCCGATTTTTCCCTCTTCATTGAAATTGTTTGTCATTGTTTTAGTATTTCACTCTGGAGCATCTCCCATCCTTCCTGGACTGAATTCCCTAATCATATTGTAGTCCATGGGATCATACCCATCTTTCCTCTGAACTCTGAAATCTGCTTTTCTAAAATCTAGGGTGCACATCATACTGTGCCCAAATTTCATCTTTCTCTGTCTCAAGTTCTAGGAGAGATTGGTCACTTCCTTTGAAGGCTCACATAATTTCCAGTTGTCTTAGTAAGAATCAAATCCAGAAAAGGATTTTCTGTTGTTGTTTCCTCCACCTTTTCAAGGATGAAATTATCACCAAAGTAAGCCAAGTGATGAAGTATTTTGCTTTTGGTAGAAAGAGTGCTTCAACAGATGAGTCTGGATAATTGAAGTCTCCCATCCCTGCTGGATCATTCCTTTTTTGCCAGGCTTATGATCTATCTGCCATTTATTTGCTCTTTCTGTTTGGGTGGTCTGTAATAGTACTCTAATGACAAAATTCCCTCTGTTTCTTCCTTTATTGACCTTTATCTAAATACTCTCCACCAAGCTTCCTCTATTCTACTTCCTGGATTTCTTTACATGACAATACCTTCTTAATCTATAGATGTATCTCATTCTTTCTCCACCCCTCATCCCCCTACACAAACCTTTTACCTATTCTGTTTCTTTTGTATAAACTGTATCTATCCAGAACCATGGTCTGGTCATGGATTTTCCCACCAAGTTTCAGTACTGCCCATGAGGTCAAATTTGCTTCCTTTCATTAGGACTTAGAGTTCTTGTTTGTTGCCTAAACTTTGAGTATTTGGATGAAAAAGAACCAGAAAAAGGCCTCCTATTTTACAAAGCAGTACTTGATAACCGTGCTTAACATAACATATGCCGCTGTTGTCAAGCAAACATACACACATTGGCTATGTCTGAAAATATTGTGTCTTGTTCTGTATCTTCTGCTGTTGTGTAATCATTTTTCAATCATGTCTGACTTTTCATGACTCCATTTGGGGTTTTCTTGGCAGAGATAGTAGAGCAGTTTGCCATTTCTTTCTCCAGTTAATTTTACAGGTGAGGAAAGTGAGGCAAACAGGGTTAAGTGACTTGCCCAGAGTCACACAGGTAGTAAGTGTCTGAGGCCACATTTGAACTCATAAAGAAGAGTTTTCCTGACTCTAGGCTGAACACTCTATCCACAGTGTTACCTTGCTGTTCGTAATCTCTTCTAATCTCTGTATTTTTAATCTCTGACAAGAAATTAGAATCAGGACTTTAGTCTTCTGCAGTGCTGGGTGATCATTGCCTTTTGATAGTTTTTTAATCTTTCAAAGTTGTTTTCCTATTCCTGCATTGCAGTCGTGGGACAAATTGTTCTCCTGGTTCTGCTCACTTCACTCTGAATCAGTTTGGGCAGATCTCCCCAGGTTTCCCTGAATCCATCCCTTTCATAATTTGTTATGATTCAGTCATATTCCATACATATGTACAACGTTTGTTCAGCCCTTCCTTGATTGATGGATACACACTTTGTTTCTAGTTCTCTGCTCCAACAAAAAGCGCAGTTATCAAGTACTGCTTTGTAAAATAGGAGGCCTTTTTCTGGTTCTTTTAGTTACTTTTCTAAGGTTACTTTGTATGTATCTCATACACACCTAGGTGAATACTTCTTGTCTCTCTTATTACAATATAATCTCCTTGAAGGAAACTGTATTCTGTTTTTATTTGCATCATGAGGATTTAGCATAGTGCTCCAAGCGGTAGAAAAAATGTTTATAGATTGATTAGTCCTTTCCTAGGCTTGGTATGTTAGTGAGGTTTTGTGACCCAGTGAAAAGAGTTCTTGCTTTGGAATCTGAGGACCTAGGTTCAGATCCTACCCCTATCACTTATTACATATTGAACCTTGGGTAAGTAAATTAGTCCCTCTGGGCCCCATCTTCGTTATTTGTACAATTGGGTTGAACGAAATGCCCTCAAAGACCCCTTTCAAGCTAAAAATCTATGATCCCATTGAAGAGGTTACCCATAAAGAAGGTTGGGGTTGCTCGAGACCCCAAAATACCAACACAACGGGTCCTGCCTTAAGAATTCGACCCAAGTCTTCTCAGCCAAAGAAAAATAAGGTTTATTAAAAGTTCATTTAAAGTTCGCCATATTGGGTAGACTCTTAAGGAGCCTAAGTATCTGTGATGCTTGCATTGGGTAGAGTAAGTCTATGACAGAGTAAGTCTGTCACAGAATTAGTCTGTGCTCAGTCATTCTATGGCACTCTCCCAGCATGTGGAGGGAAGATGGGGTCTTACGTACAGAGGAATCTAGGGGTGGTCTAGAGGAGGAGTTTGAGGAAGGTCTTTAGGAGGAGTTAATGAGGTCAATGCAAAGGTGGATTGATATTTTGATAGGCTCTCAAGGGTGGGAAGTACTGATGGACAATGGAGGGCTAAGATAGTAACAGAGGTTTGGGCCCAGCCACAATGAAAAACTTACGCCTCTGCAAATGCCTCATCAAGTGGGAAGATTCCATCAGACTTCAGGGGGTTTCCCAGAGCCTGTGCCTCAAAGATTCAAAGAGAGCCCAAGGGGGCTCCCAGAGCCTGTACCTCATCACCATGATCTTATGACTCTTCACCTCACTTTTCTCCTTTTGCAGCATTTCATGGTTGGAAGATTACTCAAAGGTCATCTAGTTCAATAAAAATGTATATTTTGACCCTCTTTGCTTCCTTATGTAATATGAGTTCTTGAAATTGGTTTAAAAATTTTTTGATAATGAAGTTTCAGTATAATTGGTTTCCTTTTGTAATCTAGTTCATTTTATTTTATTTTAGACATTTAAAAACATTATTTGAAGGAGGAGTCTATAGGCCTCACGAGACTCCTAAAGGGATCCGTGACACAAAGAAAGGTTAAGAATCCATGATCTATAACCAGTCCTTCCCTTTTCTTTCTACTCCATCCTGTTGTTCAAGCAGTCTTTTCTTTGTCACACAGATGTTTATCTATTTTCACTATTTGCTTACAAAAAAAAGGCTGATTTGCAAAACTCTTTGCCAGTGGTTGGGGGGGTGGCATAGACCTTCCAGGTCTACGGGAAATGGGAAGCAGTTTTTGCTTTTCCTTTATTTACAAGCCAGCTGCAAACTCATCTTTAAAGCTTGCTGAAATGCCTTGTACTTAAAAAAGATGGGCCAAGTGAAGAGCTGGTCTATGGGGGTACGCTGGTTTGCTAATTGTGATTTTATTCTTAAGTGTTTAGCACTTAAGCCACAAGCCACAGTATATGTCTAAACCCAGTGTTTAGGGAGATTTGTTTTTACCTTCTTTTGTCTCTAAAATTCCAGTGTCATTATGTTGTTGGCAACATGGAAAATATCATCTGCCCAAGGAAAACATTTAGGCCTCCAATCTTAACGATAGTTGAAACATGACTTTGTCATGGCCTGATAAAAGGTTGTTTCCCTCTACCAAATGTTGCTTCCAGGTGTAGCATTTAACAACGTGTATAACTCTTTCATGGTTTGCAGATGGAGTACTTTTAAAATATCATTGAGTTTGGGGCACAATGGAAAGTCCTTGAAAGGCAGAGGGTTTTCTGCACTAAACATAAAACCATTTTTAGTGACCCACATTGTTAGAAAAGCTCAGTGGGATTACTAAATTTCATCTTTTCTCTTTTGTGTTTGGAGGTGGGAGCAGTTTCTGGCAGTCATACATATCATAGTTGGCTTTGTTTGTCCTCCAAACAATTTGTCTTCTGTTATTTTTTCCCCTCTTTTGTAAATTTGGCACATCTGCACAGAATTAAATGTCCTTCTGTGACCTGCTGGAATATATAAATTGAGGTCTTTCCTATCCCTGTCACAGATCCTTTTTCTTTTCTTTCTTTTTTTTTTTAAAGTGAAAATTTCCTTGTAGAAATTGTGGAAAATTTTATTATTTAAGGAAGAGCCAGTATCCAAGACTCAAGGGGTCTGGTCCCAAGTGTGTTGGAAACTCACACCCACAACCTTTGGTGAAATGTCTACTCTAGGCAAGGAGACACTGTGCAAGTAACCCATTTTATATTCTCTGAGTTATCTCTTTATCTGGGATCAGAAGTCTTAAATACCGGTGTCAGCAGCGAAGCTGATGATTTGCCTTGTGATTCAAGGGTTATAACTATGGTATTAGATTTGTAGCTCAACATTTTACTTAATTTTCACCAGACCTGTCCTTTGTACAATACACTCTGCTCTGTGGCACAATTAGAACATAGGGGTGGAGATGGGGAAAGGAGGTAACGAATCATTTCCTTTCTAAATTGAATTTTGTTTCCTTACCTTCCAAAATGGGTTTTACTAGTAGTAATAATAGTAGTTGGCATTTATAGCATTTTGAGCTTTGCAAAGTGCCTTACATAAGTTATGTTATTTGAGCCTTAGAATAAAATTCGAGATTGGCTTTCCTGGTATTATTCCCATTTTATAGATGAGTACATGAAAGTTCTCTGAGATTTCAAGTGATTCTTCATATTCATACAACTAAGAAATTTCAGAGGCAGGATTTGAGCCTAGGTCTCCCTGATGCCAAAGCTGGCAACCTATCTTCTTCTACATGGTTCCATTTCTCCACACCAGCAATTTTCAAATTTTTTCGTGTCAGTGCCCTTTTGCACTCATCAAAATTATCAAAGACCCCTGCCTTCCAAGAGCTTTAGTTTGTGTGGGTTTTAGCAAACAAAATTTGCTTTTTGAAATTAAAATACCGTAGTGTTATGAAAATAGTTTTGACCATATAGTTTCCTTTGAAATGATCTTGCAGGAGTGAGGAACCTGTGGCCTCTAGGTCCTCAAGTGCAACCACAGGTTCCCCACCCCTGGGACTCTTGGGTATTGGTCTCTGAACCCCACTTTGCTCTGTGAGATCTTCTGGGACCTTATTTTGATACTTATGGCACTGTGCTCATTTTAAATGGCTCTGGACTGCTGTGGTTTTAGGGTTCTCATGGCTGCTTTTTTTCTAGGTTTTTTTCTTCCATTCTTATCAGCTCTCATTCCTCATTGCTGTCAGTGTGTTTGTCTGTAGGAGACCATTACCTTTTTATATGGCTTCTTATTTGCTTTAGCTTAGAAACCAGACGCCCAGGCAAGGCAGAACTATCCTTATAGTATCATTTGGTGGTGTCATAGCTGGCTGAACTATACCTGGGAGAGGTAATTAATGGGTCATTGTCAACCTGAAGAGTAATCATAGGCATGGCTTCCTCCTCTTCATGGTCTCTAACTTCCTAAAATATAATATACAGGATTGAACCTTAGTGCTCAGCATGTGGTCAGGCCAGGGCAGAGTACAGTGAAACCATCCGCTCCCCTTGTCTGGACATACTTTAATTAATGTGACAGAACATTATTATTTTTGTTTTGTTTTTGGAGAGATATTGCATATTATTCCATCATTAAGCCCTTTTCATGTGAGCTGTCTAGGCATGTATCCCCTATCTGTGGAACATATGTGGATGGTTGTTATTATTATTTTAAAAATCTTTTAGAGGGAATTGTATTGAGAAAGTCACTCTACAGCTTCTTTCTCACTTGTGAGATCAGAATTGTTATTACATCTGGCTCCAGAACTAAAATTGTATTTCTGGCTATGATTTGTGGAACACCAGCAATTTAGAAGGATGATTGAAAGGACAACTAACCTAAAGGGCAGTGGAAAGATATGCTGGGTTTGTATGTACGCTGCAGACTATTGCCGATGAAGATTGGACATGCAAAGGGACGTAAAATATAGCACCATGGACATGTATGACCAGAAAATTCATATAGAAAGGAGGGAGTTCATTAGAAAAGTAAATGCTTCTTTTATTATCTAAATGGATAGTTTAAAGATTTGACTGACTGATTTCAGACCTTTCAAAAATAGTTTTCATTTATTATTAGTCAGTCAACAAGCATTATTAAGCACTCATATGTCAGGCATTGTGCTAAGCCCTTGGGAATACAAGTACAAGCAAAAAGAAAGATAGTACCTGCCCTCAGAGAACTTAATGGGGAAGACAGCCTCCAGAAGGGAGCTAAAAAGGTGGGGAGGGGGCCACCTGGCATAGGAGAAGTCCAGAGTACAGCCTGATGATAAATGAAGAGATGGCTGACCCGGGCACCCTCCTTAAATACAAGTCCTGGGGTGGGAAGGGAAGGGGATAAGCATTTCTTGGGCAAGTCACTTAACCCCAATTGCCTTACCTTCCCCTCTCCAAAAAGCTAAAAAAGGAACACAAAAAAACCCAAAGGGTGGGACTCCAGGGGGAAGCTACTTCTGAGGAGGCATGAGTTCCTGGGCTTTAGGGATCTTCCTGGATGAAAAGGTATCTGGGGCACGGTGGAGAATTCCAGAGGAGTACATCCTGGTGAGCTGCATGAATAGAGGATTTTACATTTTACACAAAGCACTCTCCTCACTTCACTGTGAGGTAGGTAGTAAAATAGAATAGCTCCAATTTTAAAGATGAGGAAACTGAAACCGAGAGGTTCCATCATTTGCTCATGATCACATGGTGTCAGAACTGGGATACGAACCATTGAGTCATAGGATCATAAATCTAGAACTGGTGGTGACTCCAAAAGCCCTCCCCCATTCGAGAAAGTGGCAGCCCAAAGAAATTAAGTGATTTGGTCAAGGTCACACAGGTAGCGAGTCTGTTAATAACCTAAGAGCAAGGTCCCAGTAATTGCCTACCTTGTATTTAATTACTTTGTATGCATTGGTCTTTATCCTTAAATTTATACTTTACATGTTTGTATATGTACATGTTATCTTCCCCATTAAAAATGCCAGCTCTTGGGGCAGCTAGGTGGCACAGTGAATAGAGCACCAGCCCTAAAGTCCAGAGTTCAAATCCAGCCTCAGACACTTAACACTTACTAGCTGTGTGACCTTGGGTAAGTCACTTAACCCCTAATGCCCTGCCTTACTCCCTCCAAAAAAAAAAAAGTCAGTTTATGGTAAATAGGGATTGTTTCATTCTTTGAACTCATATCCCAAGTGCCTTAAATACAGTAGGCACCTAATAAATACTTGAATGAACATCTGACCTTTAGTGGAAGTGTACTTAAAAATTAATTTTTAAAAATTAATTCCATATACAATTATCCCTAAGATTAGGACACATGCAGTTCTAAACACAATGGGGTTCTACAGTGATTTGTAAAATGAAGGGCTTAGAATTTTCCAAGTTTCCTTCCAGCTCCCTTATCCTAGTTGACTATAAATTAAATATTAATCTGTTGGCCATGGGGACCTCAAAAAAGCAAATTAATCTTTATTATGCTCTAATATTTGAAGATTTCATTCTCTTGTCAGCGTGACTACTCTTACTATCAGTGCAGATTGCCAGCCCAGAACCTTGGTAGAGAGAGATGTTTTGGGGTTGCCTTGGCTTCATCAACCTGAAGAGAACCTGGCATAAGCCCCATTGACCCTACTCTGATTGATCCTTGACTGGCAAGTGTAGAATTCATTGTTGGGCCAGTAAGTAAAATTTGCTGGATCTTCTCCTCTTGCCATGATGAGATGAGCCTTTAGTCTGGTGGAGGAATGTGATACATTCTAGATTTCATTAATGGAAATGTAGCTCTCAAAATAAAGGAGGCAAGAGTCTCATCACATTCTACTCTGGCCCGACCACACTTGGAATATTCCGTTCCTTCTGAGTTCCATATTTTGAGATGGACGTTGGCAAACTAGAATGTACATAAAGGAAGGCAAGAGGACTTTGAAGCCATGCCATACAAGAATTGTTGAATAAACCAGGGCTCTCCCCTGAAAAAAGACAACTTAGAGAGAAAGAGGGGGGAACTTTAGATGTTTGGAGTACACTTATTTGAAAGAAGGAATCAAAATTATTTTGTGTAGTCCTAGGGGCAGCTAGGATGGAGTGCCAGGTCAAGAGTCAAGAAGACTTATCTTTCTGAGTTCAAATCTGGCTTCAGACATTTCAGACTGTGTGATCCTGGGCAAGTCACTTAACTCTGTTTGCCTTAGTTTCCTCATTTATAAAATTATATGGAGAAAGAAATGGCAAGGCACTCCAGTATCTTAGCCAAGCCCAAGTGGGATCATGAAGAGTTGTACATAACTAAAACGGACTGATTAACAACAACTATGTGTGGTTTTAGAAGGCTGAACCAGGGTCCATAGTTGGAAGTTACAAATAGGTGCTTAATAATTGGATTGGGCAAGTTAAAGGAGAAAAGATTTTGTTTGAATGTGTGGTAGTAGCATCATCTACTAGACCAGTGGTTCTCAACCTGTGGGTTATGTTCAATTTGTAACAATGAAAATAATCCTGCATATCAGATATTTACATTACGATTCATAACACTAGCAAAATTACAGTTATGAAGTAGCAATGAAAATAATTTTATGGTTGGGGGTCCCCACAACATGAGGAACTATATTAAAGGGTCACAGCATTAGGAAGGTTGAGAACCACTGTACTAGACCAAATAGACGGCTAGTTTTTTCCCCAGGAGACAGGAAGGAAGGAGGGAGGGGGACAGTCATAGCCTTAAGTTTTTTATGGGGTTTCCTGATCACCAAGCAC
>CM053585.1:351841558-351880209 GCA_028646515.1 Pseudochirops corinnae | reverse complement strand
ATTTTGCATTTTATAATGCTCTCCAATTCTTCTTTGGTCATAAAGTCCTTCCTATTCCATAAATCTGACAAGTAAACTATTCCTTGCTTCCCCAGATTATTTACAGTATCAGCCTTTATACCTAGATCATGCACCCATTTAGACTTGACTTTGGTGTATGGCGTTAGATGATGGTCTATACCCAGTTTCTGCCATACTACGTTCCAATTTTCCCAGCAATTTTTGTCAAATAAGTTTTGGAATTCTTATTTAATTTCATAGTATAGCAACATGATGCTGTGATTGGAGCTGGGAAGATCTGGGTTCAAATCCAGCCTTGGAAACTTACTAAGTCTGTGATCCTGAACAGATCACTTGATGTCTCTTACCTCAGTTTCTTCATTTGTATGAGGATAATAATACGCCTATCTCACAGGATTGTTACCGGGATCAAATGAGAGAACATTTGTAAAGTGCATGACTATTTTATGATGATGATGATGATTATTGTAACTCTATATATTAAATTGAAACTAAGTAGCTCAAAACAGATTATTGTTACCCTGGGCTTGCTCCCCCAGGCTAATACAGGAAAATACCAGCTTTTGGGCATTGTGTTCCCGTATAAAAGGATTACAAAAGAGCTGGATCACATCTGGGGGTATGTAGTTTTGATTAGAATAGCAGAGTAAGATTTCAAGGTTCAATGTCTTTTTAAGAATCTATTAATACACTGTACATGTATAACCTATATCAGATTGTGTGCCATCTTGGGAATAGTGAGAAGGGAGGAAGAAAAATTTGGAACTCAAAATCTTAGAAAAAACGAATCTTTAAAACTATCTTAATATGTAATTGGGAAAAATAAAATAATATTTACCAAAAAAAATCAATATAGTTTTAATGTAAAATCAAATAATGTTTTTCATTATAATACTTAATGGGGAAGGGACAGAGGGAAAGAGAGAAGGAAGAGGGAAAAGGAGGGAGAGAAGGTGGGGGGGTGGGAAGGAAGAGCCCACAAATCCAAATTTTGCCCTTGTATCAGAGACTCAGCACAAAGGACTTGGGTACACTTTGGGGGAATATTCTTGTCCTCTTGGCTCATAAACTTCACCCAGGAAACCAGGAAAAATGTCTGCATAGTACCACACCATAGAGACACTATCTGTCTCCACTTGTAATTCCCCCCAGAGAAAGCAGATAGCCCAGGGTAGGAAGGCTCAAGAAATCACGGAATGTCTGTCTGTGTTTCTTCCCGTTTTACAAAAAGGGGTTTCACGTAATACGTATTTGGCACATACTCCTGGGGTGGAGGGGTCAGTTTATCAGAAGGGAGACTACAGGATGCCTGAATAATTCTAATATCGCCTAGGCCACCTAATTATTTAAAAGGGCGTGATCTGTGATTTCACTCTGCTCTATAGGGGTCTGTGTGTGAGAGCCCAGCAGTTAAAGGTTTTGATGCCTTTCCCTCACTGCTACCAAACCATTCCGTCTCACTAGAGAGCAAATCATAATTTTCTCAAAAGGCTTAAATAATTCCCTAGCAATCCCTGATGGCTAATGCTCTCCATAGAAAGAAGGGGCTCCCTGTTCATTGGAAGTCTGTCTGTTCTGCTTTTAATAAGGTATAAGGGATCCCTTTCTGCTAGTTCTGTTAGGATTTAAATTTCCATCTTTCTTTTTTTTCTCTAACAATAATCCTCCTGCAGCCAGATAGCAAGAAGTGTGTGAGCCTTGGCTTCATTAATATCTCAATTTCTAAAGAGTCTGGGGAGTCTGGGTTTAAGGTGGCCCTCTGTGTTCACAACAGTTTCTATTCTGACAGATTGCTTTTACCCACTGGGGGCAAATCACATTTTGTTTTTCCTTTTCCCTTATGATCAATTCTGTTTTAAGACTTGAAGTGTAGAAGATGAAGAAAAAGAGATATTGATACATTTAGAAGTTGTTAATCAATATGGAATTTCTCTGAGTTCATGTTTGACCTTGGCATTTTTCAGATTTCCAGTGGTCTCCTTGGTGACGGTTGCTATGATCATTCAGTGTTCGTGGCTAAAAAATCCTCGAAATGTGGTTTGCAGTCTTTCATTCTCTCTCTCAGCTCCTCTTTATTAGCTTTTCTCTCATCCATTTTTTTCCCTCCATAAGTACAAATCATCCATCTTTTTTATCAGGTTATGTTGCGCGCGCACACACACACACACACACACACAGCCTTTTGGTCTCTCTAAAATTTGCTTCATAATTTCTATGTTTTATTTTTAATCTGGCAGTCAGAGAACCACAGGGTATGGTTCAACCCTCTTTTCCATTAAGGACACCATTGAAACTCTCACATTTCCTGGTTTGAGTAAGGGAAAACATTTAACTCTCAGCTGGTTCCTCTAACACATCTTTTTCAGCCAAGTTAATCTGTATTGGAAGAGATGAAAATGAACAACAACAAAAAAAGAATCAAATGTGGCAAATTCTCTTCTACTCTGTTTAGTTCAGAGCTCCTTAACAGGGGATCTCTAAGTTTGGTTTTTAAAAACAGTTTCACATATTTTATGACTATGTTTTAATATAACTGGTTTCCTTGGTAATCCCATGCATTGTATGTTAAGCATTTAAAAACATGATTTTGAGGAGAGGTCGCCACGCTTCACCAGATGATGGCAGAGGGCTCCAAAACCCAAAAAAGGTTAAGAATCTCTGGTTCAGACAATAAATCAGTGAACTGTCCACCTGGAATTTCTGAAAGTTCACTCATGTTTTCATGCAACATGTTTATGGTTTTTTTTTTTATTAAATTAAAAGTAATATGAAGATTGGGTTTCATGTCTTAAGATTTAATTTTGATTGTTTAGAATCATGTGAGCCTTGAAGCACTTTATATTGTATTATGTTTCACAAAATGTCTTCAGGGGGGCAGAGCACTTAAAAATAGGGTTTATTGAAACAAAAAACCCAGTAACAGCCATGCTGCTTGAATGTCATTAAATGGTAATTTACCCCATCAAAGAAAAACCATTTATCTTCAATAACTAGGGCCAACACTAGCTTTACTAGTGCTAACATTTCATTAATTGGGATGTTTCATAGAAAATAAAAGCTTAGTATGTTCCAAGGTTGGGTACTCTGTGCTGAGAAACTGAAACTTAGAATTTAAATGTGAATGACAGGACAGTCACTTTCTGCAGTTTTTTAACAGACCAATCACTAGGAACCACCGACTAGAGAAAACATCTTAAGAAAAAAGAGGGAAATGGACATACAAACGAAATCAAATGTGAATGCATCATATGGCAGATTGTGGGAGGTTTGACTTGGTCTACAGCAAGTCTGCAACAGGGGGAAGGCCTTCAGATACAGAAATGGCAAACAGCCTTCTACACCAACAGCCAAAGGAACCACAGCCGCTTACCTAGCCCAAGCCTTCCCAGAGACAATACAAAGGAGATGACACGAGGCATATTTTGCTCATGGAATACAAAAGTCCTTCTTTTTGCAACAATAGAAATCCTTTATGCTCACAATGTTATTGATAGTATTTTGGTTGCTGCTACATTTTTTAGGCGAGGCTGTGATCTCATCAGTGTAGGGGGGAAACCCAGCTTAGAAAAGTCCTCTGGGCTTTCCAGGACATGCTTCTCTCACTTAGAGTCTTTTTATTTTATTTTATTTTATTTTATGGAATAAAATAAGTGTTTCCATCACAAAGTACAATTTAAAAAAAGATGATCGTACATGAAACTGCAAATCTACTATGCACAACTTGTTATTCCAGTCAAATATACAACAAAATTATCATGTAAATTTCTTTTTTATTCCTCCCCCCTCCACCCTAGAGATGGCTACCGTTAGACACTAAAAGGTGTATACACACACGTATATACATATAATTATTCTATACATACTTCCATGAATCAGTTCTTTCTCTGGATGCAGATAGCAACTTTCTTCATATGTCCTTTACAGTTAATTTGGATATTTATAACAGGCAAAATTGACTTATTCACTCAGTCATTCTTAAAACAATATTGCTGTTACATTTCGCTCTTCATTATTTCATACAAGTCTTTCCATGTTTTCTAAAATCATAGAGTTCATTTCTTATAGCATAGCAGTATTCCATCACAATCATATACCACAACTTGTTCTGTCATTACCCAATTGATGGGCATCCCTGCAATTTCCAGAGTCTTCTTTTGCCACCACAAAAGACTTAGTCTTAAAGAGTTGCCTGAGGTACTTATGGATTAAAAGGTTTGCCCAGGTCATACAGCCAGCATGCTGTCAGCAGCAGCCTTCCTGACTCCAAGGCTGGACCCCTAAGTGCTTCATTCTGCCTTCTGCTCACTCTGGTATATTTTAGAAATGATGAGTTCTTAGAAATAAGCTCTCATGGCATTGCTTTAAGACTTTGCACAATATGAGGAGGTCATTGGGAATTCGGTAGCAGGAAGGTGTGTATTAAGCAAATAAATGAATGAATGGATTACTAAATAAGTCAATAAGGTGGGAAAGAGAAAATGATGAACTTCTGCACTGATTGACTTATATGGGGACAAGAAGCTTGGGCAACAGGCTGGAGGTTAGTTAAGTTGATCAAATAAGAGGGTATCTGTAAAGTGCTTAGCACAACCCTGGTACTTAATAAATACTCATTCTCTTCCCTCTTCCCTGACAGATGTGGGCCGCTTATTATTCCCCCTCTCCCTTCCAATAATTTTCTAAAGGACTGATCCCATGAACCTGTGCTAGGTTTATGGAGAGAAACCTGCACCAGTGTCACAGAGAGCAGCATGGTGCAGTGGAAAGAGAACCCTGGACTTCCATTCAGAAGACCTGGGGTTGAACCCTGGGCTTGCTATTACTTGTTCTATGACAAGTATGTTTTACCTTTCAAATCCTAATTTCCCCAGTTGTAACATGAGGGGATTGGATTAGATCAGTGATATCCAAAGTAGGATGCATATATTTCCAAGAGGTATACAAAACTATCCACTGGGGTGCTAAGGAAAATGTTAGAAGTGAGACCATTTCCACTTCCTCATGACTTCATAGAAGGTAGAAATTCACTAGCTAAGTTTCTATAATTTTTTTTTGCATAATTAGTAGGTGGAACTGAAAAATTAGTATCATAATTCAAGCAGTACAGTCAATAATGAACTTTTACCATTTGGATTTTTTGTGATTTAATTCTTCTAGCTATGACAGCCATTACAATCACACATCAAAATAAACTAAATTTAGAACCAGACCTGAGAATTGCTATATGGGTTTAAACCAAGATCTTCAAAAAGTGATGAAGCACAGTCAATCACTCAGTAACTTTTCTTTTAGTTAGAGCACAAAAAGGGTTTTGCATCATTAAAAGAAAATAAAAACAATTTTTAAAATACTGTTTATTTCACAAAAGTAGAGATTTGGAACTGGAAGGAATCCAGCTCCAACTCCCCTATTTTACAAGATGAGCAAGATGAATTCCAGAAAAGTTAAGGCCTATCTCATCCTTTTAAAACTGCATTTTTTTTTTTGGTTTGTGTTTTATGACTGTATAATCTATTATTACAGTAGTATGCTTATATGATTTATAAATAAATAAATATATACACACATATTTGGGGTGTGGGTTCAAAATTTTTTTACTGGTAGGGCTAAACAATCAAAACAATTTGGAGAATGTTGCATGTGATGACCTTTAAGGTATTCCAGCTCTAAATCTATGATAATAATAGTTTATAACTACACTGAACTTCAATGTTTTCACTTTTTTTTCTAGCAAGTATCAGAACCAAGATTCTACTCATGTCTTTCTTTAGGATTCTTTGTACTATGCCCTACAAAGGAACTAGAATGTTCCTATAGAAGGGAAGGGGAAAAAAAAAAAGAAATTTACATGACAACTTTATTATGTACTTAAATGGAACAGCAAGCTGCCCATAATAGATTTCCAGTTTCATGTGCAATCATCTTTTTCAAAATTATACTATAGTATGGAAATGTTTGTTTTACTTCAAAAATTAGCAATAAAATAAATAAATGGGGAGGGGAGATAAAAAAAATCATAGTTGGGTGAAATTCTTAGAACCCTCAGGGCATTTAAGGAATGGCCACAAAAAAAGATAAATGAACAAGATTGTGTGATCTTTTTTCCAGAGCACTTTGAAAACTGGAGAAATCCTCCTGTCTGAGGATGGTCTTTCTGAAAAGCAGGGAGGGACTTAAAGGATACTTTTAAGTCTCTTCCTGTTTCACTGACACTATGACTGAAAAAAGGCTATGGTTTCTAAGAGGCTATTCTAAAAAAAAAAAGATTCTGATGCAAGAAAAAGGGGGTACCCTGGAGACAAGCAAAGGGGGCTGACAGCAGTCAACAGTCACTCCTCCTCACTCTGCATGCTGGAAAAAATGGGTTAGCAGAAAAAAATAATACCAGTCTTATGAAGTCTGCGCTTCGGACTGGGGCTCCTGAACAAGTCACGTTATGCTGACATAGCTTCCTCTTTTCTTGGATAAATTGGAAATACCTTATTCATTACTGACATGAACCCTGCACCAGATCAATCCACCTCCAAAATCAGGGTTGAACACATTTGTATGACCTCAGCCCAACAAGCAGTTTGTAGAGACAGAAGATCACTACCCCTCCTTCTTCACGACTGGAAAAGCATTTTCTCCTTCTAAGTCAGAAATGGATAAAGATGGAGAAAAGATCATCCCTCAATCTGTACAAAATTTGCACCCAGACTCCAGAGATCATTTACTTCCAATAACCAGATCGTTGACCCTGTCCTTTCCTTATCAATACTCATTTAGGACTGAATCCCTTTGTTGTAAAGCCCTGGCAGATATTACTAACGAAGAGAGAAAGGACAAGGGAACCATTTACTATGTGTTCAGATTAACCTGATTCCAATAGAGATAACATTTTTTATTAAGTACCTAAGAGAAGCATCTGAAACAGTCATATGGTGGTTCCCTTATTAGTAGAAACAGTAATAATGACAATGCATTATCCCTCAGATAATGGTGGGATTTTAACAAGGGTCATGGAGATGAGGAAATAATCTTTATTTCCATTTTACCCATGGTGAAATGGAAGCAAAAGGCAAGCAGGCAAGGGATTTCCTTTCTTATAATCATTCAAAAAGGTACAAAAGTCCTGATTCCTACCTAGTTTTATGCTTTACTCATTAGTCCATACTGTCTATTCAGTTACTTTAAATCTATTTGTGCATTATAGATAGAGAAAAGAAAACTAAATTTAGGTCTCTGTAGTAAAATGACTCAGGAAAAATCAATGGAGAAGAGTTTATTTCAGGCCTGATTTCTACCTTGCTTACTCTTAAAATTAGAAGCTTGTGTTTCAGGATACTAAAAGATACTTCCAATACAAGTGAAAGCTAAAATGAGCCAAGCTTGTTTGGGTAGGCTTTATTTAAAACATTTAGCATCACTTAGGAATGTAAAGTAATCCCAGCAATGACCATATATTTTTACATCTCTAGTATGGCTGTCAAGAGTTCATTCAAAGTTTGACAACTGGGGAGCAAATAACCCTGTACAACATGAGTATTTCATACAAGACACTGTGAAAAATGATACAGCATTTCTGGATCTGGAATTTAAGTCTGGCTTAATTTAGCAGTTATGGAGAAGGCAGCAATCAAATGGGGCTTTAAGGAGATCAGCTTAGTAATGCCCTATCTGTGCTGCCTACAAGGGATCAGAACCCCTGTAACAAAGGCATAGAAAAAGACAAGCTACTTGTCCAGGCCAGGGGTCTGCCTGGCAAATGTGGACAAGATGAAAATCTACCTATTCTTGAGAGATCAGCATACTCTTAGAAGGAAAATACACTGGACAAGGCTTTTCAGGTTGGAGAGACTTGAGGGGTAGAGTATAAGACAGCTGTCTTCAAGTATTTGAGGGGCTTTTTCCTAGAAGAGGCATTAGATCTGTTCTGCTGGTAGAACTAGAAAAATGGGTAGAAGGTGCAATGAGACATATTTGGGGCTGATATATTTTAAAAAAAAAAAACAAAAACCTAAACACCTGACTAACAAGTAGGGCTACTCCAAAGTGGAATGGGTTACCTTAATAGATAATGAGTGCCTCAACTGGGCAGCTAAAATGGGGTAGTGGATAGAGTACCAGACCTGGAGTCGGGAAGATCTGAGTTCAAATTTGATCATATTAACCGTGTGATCCTGGGCAAGTCAACTAACCCCTATTTGCCTCAGTTTATCATCTGTAAAAAGGGAACACACTGGAGAAAAAAATGGTAAACCACTTGTTTTGCCAAAAAAAAAAAAAACCAACAAAACCTCATGGACAAAAGTCCATAGGGTATGTGGAGTTGGACACGACAACAAAACTTCTCCCTCATTTGGAGCCTTCAAGTTGAAAATGGACAAACATTTGCTTTGTTGGTTAGAGAATGGCTCCCCGTGCAGGTATCAGGCGAACCAGATGGCCAAAGAATCCAACTCGAACCAGTCCTTTGAGTCTGTGGGAGCATCTCAGAAGTGGAATTAGGAGTGAGCTGTTTCTGTGAAATAATTAAGCTTTTCTCTCATATTTTAACATCTATGAAGATGGTATGACTAGATTCAGTTCCTTTTATACGCGTTGTAAATGTTTGTATTTCAGTTTAAAAAAATTGCTCTAACAAGGTGAAATTTGGTAGTAAGCTACTAAGTAAGAAGACTGACATATATATTTCATTAGCAGGAGATTCATGACATATTTAATAATCGTCCCCATACTTGTGTTTCCATATATGAGGGTACCAAGTATCACAAGTGTATTGGGAACCTGCACTTGGAGAAGGACCCAGTTGATAACCAGCCAGGAAACTTCAGGTAATAAAAAGGAAGCTTTACGTTTGACCACATTTAAGCATCTTGAAAAAGCAAAAGAAAAAAAAAGTAAAAGAGAAAAAGCAAGGTTTGATTTGGGAAGAAGTTCAAGGGATCAACTCAGTTATTTGTCCACAGTATGCTCTCATCTCCAAGAAGGAATATCACATTAAGTGCAATCATGGGCCATGCCAGAAGGCAACCAATACAAGAGTAGGAAGTTGCACTTGCTTTACTATGACCTGAATTACAGGCACAAAAAAAGGAGTCTAGAGCAATCTCCATAATCCTACCCTCAACCGTACTCCTGGAGCATTCACTTTAGTACTAATGTAAAAACACAAAAGGGATGCAACTCAACTGTAGCTTATTAGCAGCAATGACTTACATGTGAGAAACCATCAGTCAGGACAGGGCTGGCTGGAATAGAAGATGGAGCAAGAATAATAAAAAATAGAGATCACAAAATTACAACCTAGAGACACTCCAAGCGTGTTAGAGCTAACGGTGTATGTATACACGCATAGACATGTATGTATCCACACATGTACGAATAGGGAGAGAGAAAAATGTGTGTATAGGGAGAGGGAAAGAGAGAGGAAAAAAGAGAGGAAGAGAGATCTATCCTCTAGATATGAAAAGAATCAGAGGAGGGCCTCTAACAAACTGCATAGTTTAGGTTTTTCCTAAAAACACAGTCAAGAATCTGAAGGAATCAAGTGTGGTTTCACCTCATTCCAATTAAGAAAGTGCTTACAGCAATTAGATCACAATTCCAAATATGAAGAAATGAATATTGTTACCTCAGGTTATGCATCCCACCCACCCACACCCTTTACACATGGGTCGTTGGCTACCATCCGGTATAATTTTTTACCCTTTACCTTGTATATATCAACATTTTAATGCTCAAAGTTCCACATCCATTACATAAAACCTGCAGACCTCTTAAAAGTTTAAAATAGCACCCAAAGAGCAATGTAGAGATATAGCTCTACATGTATGAAGTTAGACAAGAGCTTTCCTTGCATTATACAATTCTTAATGCTGAAATTTATTTAGAAGGCAAATGGAAAAGTCAGATAAAGAAACCAAGAGGGTAATCCATACACCTGCTTCTTTAAGCTCCAAATGAATCCAGAAATAGAAGGCCTGGGCATATGAACATAAAAGTATTTGGGACCACAGGGTGATGGGGAAAAACTAATTTCCTGTTAATGATATCAGGTAACTACGTGCATCTGCTAGGCAGTGAAAATCTCCTAGGCAAAATAGCAATCTTCAGTTGCTAAAAGCCATCTTTAGACTTGTCTTCCTTCATTTCATTAGTTACACAAGCACGTGGAAAGTGGAACAAGGTCTTTTGACTCTAGAGTTCATGTTTTTGTCTCCCATTCAGAATTACTTCCCTTTCCCTTTTCCCAATCGAAGTCATTTAAATCTTTGCTTTAATGTCCAATTCAAGCCCTACCTCTTTGAGAAACCTCTTGGAATCACTCCAGTCCATATCAATCTCTCTTTAAGCCCACATATCACACCAAACATAGTGGTTTGCATGTTGTTGCCTCAATTAGATCAAGAGCTTCTCCAGAGCAGGGACTGTTACTTACTTTACATCTCCAGCCCTAAGCATGCTGCTTGGCAAACAACAGGTGCTTAATAAGTGTTTGTTGACATGACTCAAGTTGACTGACTCAGTTTCCAGAGCAGGAAGCAGAGTCAGGGAGGTTGGATGGATACTCCAGGGTGACAAAGCTAGTAAGTAAGAGGGTTGGTGGTTTTTTTTTTTTGGAGACAGGAAGGGGAGGGCAATTGGGGTTAAGTGACTTACCCAAGGTCACACAGCTAGTTAAGTGTCAAGTATCTGAGGCCAAATTTGAACTCAGGTCCTCCTGACTTCAGGACTGGTGCTCTATTCACTGCGCCACCTAACCTCCCCCTAGTAAAAGTTGATCCTCAAACTCAGATTGTCTGGCAAGATGACCAGTTTTTTCTCTACCACACCAACCGGCTTCCCAACCTCAAATCCTCACAACTCTTAACATTCTTCTATGATTCTGAGGTGCTTTTATTGTTCATGTAAAAGCTTCCAATTTACAATGGGATCGAAAAGGACCAACTTCTAAAATTGACAAGAAATATTTTGTGATGATCTCATTTAAGTTGATAGTAAATAATTCAAAATAACAATAGCTCTTTTTTTTGGAAAGGTCTATTTTTTAATAAGAAACAAAGGCAACTGGTGTTTTGATTTTATGCCTTGAGAAAGAACTGATAAATAGAAGTGTGTATAGAATGATTATTATACATATATTATATAGATCTATCTATATTTGTGTCTGATGGTAGCCATCTCCAAGATGGGAAAGAAAAAAAAATTTACATAATAACTTTAAAAGGAATAGCAAGGTGGACATAATAGATTTGCCATTTCATGTGTGTACTCTTTTTAAAAAGTTATACTACATAATGAAAATTCTTGTTTTAGGCTATAAATTAAAAATAAAATAAAAAACAATTTTTTAAAAAGGTAAGATCCTTGAAGGCAGGGATATCTTTTTATATTCGAATTCCCAACGTGTATAGCAGATGCATAATAAGTGATTACTGATTAATTATTAACTATAAATGCAAAATTATTCCTTAAAGTGACCCATCAATCATCTTGTTCCACTTTCCACGTGCTTGTGTAACTAATGAAATGAAGGAAGACAAGTCTAAAGATGGCTTTTAGCAACTGAAGATTGCTATTTTGCCTAGGAGATTTTCACTGCCTAGCAGATGCACGTAGTTACCTGATATCATTAACAGGAAATTAGTTTTTCCCCATGTGAAAAAGATCACATAGAGTTAACACACACTATATAATCTCATATCCAAGACACTGTAAATTATCAGCTCCCATCATAAACACAGACACTGATTTCCTTTCAACAGAAAACTCTGAAACCCCATCCCCCAGAATATAATCACATGGATAAATGTTATTCCATAAATCACTGCAATACTAGAGAGGAAAGATGGAACCCTGAGAAGTCATATGGTTGTCCACTCTGCCTCTAAGCAAAACTACATTTAAAGGTTCCAGAAAGACAATCTTCAAAGACAGTAACTAGACAATCCCCATTTGAGAGGTACTGTGTTCCAGGGTCTCCCAAACTCACTCTATGGTTTCTATTGTTTAAGCTGAATTTCTTCCACTACAATCTGTTAATCTAGCCAGTCCTTCCATCAGGAGACAACGCTTAGTTTATTTTCTGACACTAATAACACATACATGTATCTCTGTGATATATCCTATAGTAGCTCATATAGAATTAGAGAAGGGAAAGGGCATAGACATATGATTTCATCAGTATTTGGATATCCCAAGGAAGGAAACTCCCTCTTACCAATGCAGACCAGTGGCTTGTCTCAGAGAGTTGCTTAGAACACAGAAAGTTTAAATGACTTGTCCAGAGTCATTCAACTTTCTAGTTCCCAAAGCTGGCTCTCTAGCTAGTAAATCATGTTACTGCTGCTGCTGCTGCTATGTGTGTGCATGCACACACACACACACACACACACACACACACACACACACACACACACACATACACTTAGCATAGGGCCTGGTATGTGGTAGGTACTTAATAAATGCTGCTTAATAAATGTTGTTGACCAACCAACTATATGCATCCATGTATATTTGTAATGTATGTGGGTGTTGTACAAACACACATATATGTTCATATATAAGCATATATATGCATGCACATACACATATATGAATTAAGTTAGAGTGAAAATCCTAATGTCTATAAAATTTCTCCTCTATAGAAAATGCATTTCTTCCTGTCTTTTTTTTTTTTTTTTAAAGGAAACTTCACACCTGAGACCATTTTTATTTACAGCTGTCACTAGTAAGAGGAAGCCTGATGCAGCGGAAAGAGTTTGGATGAAGACAGATGCATAGGCATGCTTTCCCCTTCTTGACTGAGGTGAAGGAAGGCCAGCTTCTGTGTGGAGAATAATGCATGCATTTCCAGAAAAAAAAAATATAATTAAAAATTTTTTTTTGCTTTGACTTCATTTATTTGCTGCAAAGGAGGGCTTTTATTTGGGGACTGGGAAGGAAGTAGTGATAATGATGAAAAAAAAGACAATGAAGAAACTTTAGAATACAGATGATAACAGAAGGAAGTTTAGAAGGGAACAGAGACAAGTAAGGTAATGTTAGCACTACCATGTGAAATTACATTTACATATATAATATACATCTATGTAGACAGACACATATATATACAACATACACATACATGTGTATATATATTATATAATATATAAATTTATATATTACACACACATATACTAGGTTATGTGTGGGGATATAATATAGATATATAGATATATAAAACTGATTCAAGCCCCATACACAAACTTTCTTTTCTTTCTTCCTCTGTATCTGGTAATATTTATTTTTGTTGATGACTGTCAAGTTGATGATAAAAAGAAAATCCATACAAAGAAAAAAGAAGGAACACAGGATCTGCAGTCTGAAGACCTGGCTTTACATCTTGTCTTTGTTCATTACACTCTCTATGTGGCTTTGGGCAAATTATTTAGTGTCTTTGGTCTTGATGTCCTCATCTAAACAAGAATACTAGTGTTCCTTATACATGTATATATGTGCAAACATATGATATCAGAGACATGTATGTATATGATATTAGTGTCAACAAGTGAGCTTAGTGTCTACTAAAGATAGGTTGTGATTGGCTACACTAACAGATTATAGGAGGAGGAATTCAGGTTTCTCCAAATGAGTGAATCTCATTTTATCACCTTGAAAATGCTGTGAGATGAAAATGATTCCTCCCTCAATCCAAAGATGAGAAAACAGACTATAAGAGATGAATGACTTACTTACAACTCCATAGGCAATGGGGTCCAGAGATGGTATTTAAAACTAGATCCAAATTCCAGACTAGACTAGAAAACTAGACTCCAAATTCTCTTCCATTCCTTTCAGGTCTTCCTTGTTCAGTCATTTCCTGTCTCCTGGCTGGGAATTCTATCCACCATGCCACCTAGCTGTCCATGAAACTCTTCCTAGGAGCTTTTAAACTGAACAGGAAAACCAAACAACCAACCAACCCTAGTTCAATTTTGCCAGTAAGCAGATACCCACGTATACGCAGTTTCTTTTCTCTATGTGGCAACTAGGCAGCACAGTGCTTAGAGTACTGACTCTGGAGTCAGGAAGACTCATCATCTTGAGTTCAAATCTGACTTCAGATACTTCCTAGCTATGTGACCCTGGGCAAGTCACTTAACCCTGTTTGCTTCAGTTTCTTCTTCTGTAAAATGAGCTGGAGAAGGAAATGGCAAATCACTCCAGTATCTTTGCCAAGAAAACCCCAAATAGGGTCATGAAGAGTCAGATACAACAGAAAAGAAGTGAACGCCTTTGACACGCTTTTGTCTTCTCATTGAAAAAGTTTTATTCTTAATGAAAAGGTCAACATTTTCATCATTTTGAAATACTTGAAAGCAATAGCATATAAGGTCATATATAAAGACTCAAAATAAAAACTAACTTTAACTAAGTGCACATCATTTCACAATGAAAAGGCCTAATGCCTTTTGCTTTGAACTCTCGGTTTCCACCTTGCTTTAAGTGATTCAGGACTCAATAATGTGCTTTCAAAACATCTAGTTCAATTCCACAAACTTTATGGGATGGAAATCTTTTACAATACACACCAAGCCATCCAAAATATTCCTTGACATCCTGCTAGTACATTTAAAATGGCTATGAAAAAGCATACTATAAATGGTACACAAATTGAAGCATCCATTATACCTGATAGAATTACATTTTAAAATTAGCTGGGGAAAGAATAAATGTTCTTGCATGTTTTACAGGTATTTAAAATTATATGCTGCTTTTAGGCTACATAGGAACAGTTTAAAATGCAGGATGTCGAAGTAGAAAGAGCCCTAGCTTTATAGTCAGGAAGAGCTGGGTTCAAGTCCCATTTTACACACTTACACACACACACACACACACACACACACACACACACACACACACACACACACACACACAATGTGGGATCCTGGGCAAGTCAACCTTAACCTCTCATTATTCTGGACAGCTGATACTTCAGGTTGCAGAAAGGTGCTGACTAGCACTGTTAGAGGCTCATCCAGGAGCTCTCCATATTAATGAAATGACAGAATCCAGTCATTCCCTAATAATTTTTTTTAAAAAGTGCTCGGGGCAGCTAGGTAACCAGTGAGTAGAGCACCAGCCCTGGAGTCAGGAGGACCTGAGTTCAAATCTGACCTCACACACTTAACACTTATTAGCCATGTGACCTTGGGCAAGTCACTTAACCCCAATTGCCCTGCCCTCCCTCCTCCAAAAAGCATTAAAAAAAAGTGCTTATCCCCATTCTACTCTATGAAGAACATAATATTTCTTTTACCCATTTTGAAACTTGAACGCATAGAAATGATCTCAGGTATTGTACTTGTATATGCTGAATCAGGTTCTGAATGGCCATTAGCAACTCACAACTTTTGAATGAATTAAAAGGGGAAAAAAAAAAGGGCGGCTTCCACTCAGCTTCCTTGCCAGCACAGGAAATCCTGTATGAGTTGTCTCTACTTTGCCATGCTCTAAGCTTTCATTTTATTCCTATCTAAAGACTAACATTAGCTACATTTCTTAGGAACTTCCCTCCCCACCCCCACCCCCAATAGTTTCTGGCTCTGGGCTCCATTTGAGACAAGGTCAGCAAGAAGAGAGAAATAGGTTCTTATCACTCTGCAGCAGCTGTGCTGAGGGAGCAAGACAACACTATTTCGAGGTGTTCAAACTTATTTTAAAATTACATTTTCTTTTTAATTATCATGTGTTGTGCAAATATTAACAAACATATTTCCCAATTGAAAGGAGGACAGAAAAAAGGATTGTATATGACACTATGAATCTCTGCAGGTATAGCTTTGTTTTTTTAAACATATGTATATAAAATTTAACTTGTGAATGCCAACACAGGCCTGCTTGTCCTCTTTGGAACTTTATTCTTCTTTCTTCTGTGTATTTTTTAAATGTTTCAGTGACATTCTTATTTTTTTATTCTATTTTTTTTTTGGCATCACTATCACTACTTAACCCTCCCTTCCTACAAACCCAGATCCCTCTTTTATAACAAATAAGTACAGCTGCCCTAGTTTATGTATCACGATTGTTTTCCTTTACAATGTTGTAGTCAGTGTAGAAATTGTTCTTACGGTTTTCCTTATGTCACTCTAAAACATCCCTCTAAATATTTCTGGGTCCATCTTTTTCATCATTTCTTATGGCATAATATTCCATTTCATTAATATACTATAATTTATTTCCCAACTGATGCATTCCCCCTTAGTTTCTGGTGCTTAAGTCTAATACAAAGATTTTTGTGCCTATGGGTTTTGTACCTCTTCTCTTGATCTCTTTAAGGTATATATATTTTATATATAAAAGTGTGTGTATATACATACACACATACACACACATATGTATGTGCGTGTATGTATGTATGTATCTTCCCTTGATCTCTTTAGGGGATATTATTAGTGGGATCATTGCCACAGTTGAGTAACTGTTTGGGAATGGTTCCAAATTGTTTTCTCGAATGATTGGATCTACTTATACTTCATCAACCATGCACAGTTGTGTGCTGTGCTCCAACATCTCCTGTAACAATTGTAATTTTTCTTTTCTGTCATCTTTGTCAAACGGAGTGTGAGGTATACGTACTTCAGCTGTTTTAATTTGCATTGCTTTTTATTACTCATTCAGAACAATTTTTTAAAATGGTTGTTGATAGCCTTCCTTTCTTCTTTTAAGAACTGCTTGCTTGTATCCTTTAATAATTTTTCTTTTGGGGAATAGTTTTTGTCCTATATTTCTATCAATTCCTTCTGAATCTTGAATCATAGAACTTTAAAAGAAACTTGAAGCAAAAACTTTTCTTATTTGACTTCTCTTTAATTTTAACTATATTGATTTTGTGTATAAACTTTTTAATGTTATGTAATCAAAACTGTCCATTTTAACTCATATGAGCCTTTTTATCTCGTGTGGTGATGAACTCTTCCCCAGTCCATAGTGTTGTTAAAATTATCTCTTTCTCTACTTTACTAATTTGTTTATGATATGACCTTTTCTATATATACACATACACACACACACACACATATATATGGATATGTATGTCACATACCCATTTGAAGCTTTTGTTGTATAGTGTGACATGTTGATCTGAACATAATTTCTGCCAGACTATCTTCTAGTTTTACCAGCAGTTGCTAAATAATATGTTGTTACTGATGGTTGGAGGTCTTGGGTTTACTGAATATTGTGCCATTTCATTTGATGGATTCTCCATCACGTATACCTAATCTTTTCCCCTGATCAACATTTCTATTTCTTAACCATTAAGAATAATTTCTAGTACTCCACTATTGTATAGTTTGATATCTGATGTAGCTAGGCCCCTTTCTTTCTACTTTTTAAAAAAATTAGTTCCCATGCTATTCCTTGCATATGGTTCCTCTCAATGAATTTTGTTATTATTATTTTTGTTATTATTTTTTCTAATTCTATGGTATAGCATTAAATTTATAAGTTACTTTAGGAAGTGTCTTTTTAAAAATTAGATTGACATGACCCAACTGTGAACAATAAATACCTCTCTGCTTTTTTATAATCAATCTTTATTTCTATAAAGAGTGTTTCTCTTGACTCTTATATTTTATTCTCAGAGCTGATACTTTCATTAGGATTGTTTAAAAGTCACTGTTCTATTACTATAATGGGAAATAGGTATGCAGGAAATCGGTTTATTTTTAGAGTTATTTTTATTCTTCATCTCAAATAGTAAACTGAAGTTGTTGCCAGACAAATTGAGAATTTTATGCAGTTACTGTTGATAAGTCTGGCTCAGGAAGTTCTTTTGGCTGTCCCATAGGCTATCCTGAAAATTCATTGACAAAAATGAAAACGTTCCCTTTGTTCTAAATAATCAAGACAGTGGAGTCAGGTGGGGCCCTCAAAGGGAACAGAGCAGCACGAATCCCCCAAGCATTCTGTTCTCAATGCTTTCCCTCTCCTTGTTCTACCTTCCCTAGTTCTTTCACATAGCTCACAGTTAAAGAAGTAATCTTGTCAGGGTCTTCTCCTTTATATAAAGCGTATGTACAACCTATATTGCAGTAACACTACACATGCTATTAAAAAAATAAAATAAACACAAAGAGAATATAGATGTGATAGATGGTCTCTCAAGTCTCTGCCACCTCTGAGTTAATGATCCTTTCACTTCAGAGCACCCCTTTGGGACAAATGCAAATAGTCACTGGTATTCCTTACTCTGACTTTAGACTGTGGCTTTGTATTTTTTTTCCTACTCTATGTAACAGAGAGTAACATAAATGGGATGCCTAATTGGATTGACAGAATGACTTCCCATTCCCAAGGACCTGAATGGTGCTGGAATGGTGTGAAACAATGTTAGAAGTAAGACCTATATTCCAGTCCTGGCTTTGCCATAAACTTGCCTGTGATCTTGGGAAAATCATCTGACCTCACTCTAACCAGTGTTTCCTAGCTAGGAAGTGTCTTGAGACAAGATTTGAGCTCAGGTCTTCCTGACTCTAAGTACTGGTGTTAGAGGCACAGTGCCCCTGCAATCTGGAGAATCTGGGTAAAATTTTTGACTCTCCATTCATACCAGAGAAGGAGTCTGAATTATTATGGTGTTAAAAGATAAAATGGAGGCAGCTAGGTGGCGCAGTGAGTAGAGAACCGGTCTTGGGAGTCAGGAGGACCTGAGTTCAAATTCGACCTCAGACACTTAACACTTAACTAGCCATGTGACCTTGGGCAAGTCACTTAACCCTAATTACCCTGCCTTCCCCCCTCCAAAAAAAGACCAAAAAAACCCAAAAAATAAAACAAAAGATAAAAAAATGTTGACATTATATAATACTGTACATATATTTTATGTATTTCTGAATTTCTAAACATTTTCTGTCATCTGCTGGCCTTTGTGTATCGTCTGTAGCTACTGCAAAACTCCCCCAAAATTCCCATTTAATTTCTTATGCCAGCCCACAATACACTGAAACCACGATGGGGAAAGTTGCAATGTGGAAGGGACAACTATAGCATTCTTTCCCCTATGCCACCTAGATTCCTCTCATAATTACATCACTGCCTCATTATTCCCAGCTAGATTTCCAAACCCTGAATCTTCTTATAATAATGTTTGTCTACCAGACTGGAATCACTCTTCTCAGATCTTCAATTTCCTTACTACAGCTCAAAACTAAAGCTTTGTCCACAGAGGCCCAGGAATGACACCCTATGTTTAGTTGACATCCACAGTATATATTTTCTAATGAGCTAAATAATGTTTGATTTGGGGGTGGGAGGGTCGGAGAAAGGGGCATAATCAGAGTCACATTAGATAGAGAAAAGGCCAGATTTGCTTAGCAAGAGCCTAGCATAAGAGACAGAGTCCACAAGATCCTAATTTTGCATTCCTTTCCAACTACGTCCTTCCAAAGGATGACAAAAGTCCCAATTTCATTCTTGGACAACATGCCCTCCTAGCTAACAAAGTAATTGGCTACAGCTGATGGTCTCAAAAAAACATCACTTGGAAGAATAATCTATAGCTGTTCCAGCTTCCATTAGCTGAATATTTTCAAATAAACGAGTTAAAATTCCTACCTTCCAACTACAAAGGTTATTCCGCTCCCCCCCCCCAAAAAAAAACCCCACAGGTAACCATTTTGCTTTGTGCCAAAAGGAGGCTTTTTTTAAAAAGTGGAGTCCAGAAGTATCTTAGTATCTTTTATCTTCAGTAATATTTCATATAAAAGTATCTAAGCCCAGAGATACATTCTCTTTCAAAGCCCTCCTGCTAAGACGGGATTCTAAAGTATCCTAAGATTTAGTTTCTTAAACTAGCAAAAAGGGAAAGCCATTTCCTTAATGATCATTAGGTAGCAACATTGTTATTATATAATTGATGAGCTTCATTATTCTTAGGAACTCTTTTAATAAGCTGATTTGATCACTTGAGAGTTGGCAAGGGATAATGGAAAATATGCTGGACACAAGATCTGAGTTCAAATCTCTCCTCTGATAATTACCAGACCATAAAAATCACTTCACTTCTTTGGCATCTCAGGCAGCTGAAACTAGAAGTCATAAATGGTTGTTAATCTGCCAAAGTACTGGGAGCTCCTATACCAATTATCATTTGTTATCCAAACTGAAAAAAAGGTACAAAATCCTTCAAAACAGATTTATTTTATAATATTCAGTTTTGCTAAGTAAACAGTAAATATTTCTCAGATTTATTTCATGCCTTGCAATCAAATTTTGGGAGTCGGTTTTAATGATAGTGACTAAAGCTTGGATTTTTTTTTTTTTGGCTTAGGGAACTCCCAGCTGTGCAAACTCCCTCTACCAATGCAGGTCAGCACTTCTTGAAAACATATATGAGGAAATGACTCACCCAGGATCTTGTTTGGTCATGTCTGATTCTACGTTTTCTTGGCAAAGATGGTTTGCCATTTCCTCTTCCATGCCCAGTGTCAACACAGCAAATATTTCAGAGGCAAGACTCAAATCCAGATCTTCCTCTACCCACAATTCTTCTCAAATTTATTAACCTGCCTCAAATTTTACCAGCCTGCCCATGCCTGCCTGACCTCTATGCCAACTCATGCCTAGGTATAACTAATGCCTATGTGGATCTGCAATGTTTGTAGTCCTAGAGCAAGAAAACAAGGGAAGAGGGATCCCTCCCTCCCCTGAAGAATCTTTAATCATTTGTGTGGGATGGACAGATGCCTTTGGCAGTGCGATGCACAGCACCTAGCACAGAGGAAGTACCTAATTAAATACATGCTTACTTCCTTCTTTCTCTCCTTCCATAAAGCACATAGATCACTTTTCAGAAACATGTTTTTAAATGCATAAAATAAAACATCTAGGGTTACAGAGAAAGCCAATTACATTAAAATATAATTATTTTTTAAAATGTTAGTGATCCCAGGTCAACTCCTAGTCTAAGATCATATTTCTATCACTTTACTTCTCTATACCTTCATTTCTTCACATGTAAAATGAAGGGGGGAGGGAGTTAGACTAGAATCATGGGTGAGGAACCTGCAGCCTTGAGGCCACATGTGGCCCTCTAGGTCCTCAAGGATGGCCCTTTGACTGAATCCAAACTTGATTTGTTCTGAAGTCTGAATTCAAAGGGATGCCCTCAAGGACCTAGAGGGCCACATGTGACTTTGAGGCCACAGGTTCCCCCACCCCTGGTCTAGATGGTCTCTAAGGTCTGCATTTAGGATCTTATTATCATTCATGTCAACATTTCTGTAGACTAAACATCCTTCTCAATCACTAGAAATTCCACTTTTCACCTAATCACAACCGTTTTTGTACAAGAAGCTTAGCTTTTCAGTGCTCTCTTTTTACCTATGAGGTAAACAAGATATGAAATAACTTTATTCAAGATCATATTCTTCTGGAGGCATCTAGGTGGCACAGTGGACAGATGCGGCACTCATGCAATATTTACAGCACCCACAATCATGATAAAGACCATGACTATAAGTATTGCATGACTTTAGATCCCAAAATATACCAAACTCTCCAGATAGAGGACAGAACTGAAGCATTTATTCAGACACCAGAAAACTGAATCCCAAAACCAGTAAGCTGATTCCATCATAGTACCAAAGATATTCAGAAGCCATAATAAAGCTGAGGGCCATAGCATCCTTCAGCCTTCCCACAAACCAATACAAGATCAATCAAACCTCTCTCTCTCCTTGCCTGAGAGTCCTCTCCCCCCTACCTTCTTGCTAACTCTGACCAGCTTCTTGTAGGTTCTGCTTCCTTTCAGCAAAACTCTTCCTACCACAGGCTCCATGGGACTATATTCAGCCTATTGGGGGGGCAGTATCTTCACAGCAGGGAAGCTTCCTGTGGGCCCTGTTCCACCCTTCAGCAAATTCCCTCTACCACAGGCTCCATGTAATTACATTCAGCCTATTAGGGGGCAGAGTTTACTTTCAAAGCAGGGAAGGTCTTCAAACTCCCCCATAGGTCTATTAAGGGGCAGGGAAGATCTTCAAATTCCCATTCCCATTACAATAGAGCACCAGCTCTGGGGGGGAGGAGGACCTGAGTTCAAATTCAGACTCAGACACTAGCTCTGTGACCCTGAACAAGTCACTTAACCGCTCTGTTCCTCAATTCTCTCAACTGTAAAATGAGGGTTAAACTTGATGGTCTCTAAGCTCTAAGTCTGTGATGCCATAAAATAAAACAATAATTGGGGGTAAAGATCTTTGCTACTATATATGAGGAATGCTTTGAAGGGATGTGACACTCAAAGCCAGTTAGGACACTTACAACTATCCAAGAAAGGACCTGTATAGAGCCAGCACTAGGAAGAATTTCACAGTTGACACTTTGCCATCTCCTTTCAGAACTGCACACAATGCCCTGCCATTCCCCAGAGACCCAATCATGAAAATTTAGAGCAGTGGTTCTCAACTTTCCTAATGTCGGGATCCTTTAATACTCATATGTAGGCGTATCTGCATGTGGGCGGAGCCACCTGGAGACAGACAGAGGAGCGGTATCTCGGTTCCTAAGAACATCGGAAATATGTGTTTTCTGATGGTCTTAGGCGATCCCTGTGAAAGAGTCGTTCACCACCCACGGCTTGAGAACTGCTACTTCAGAGGTTTTTCAGCCACCATGATTTAAAGTGGGAATGGGTTTTTGAAGTCTTATCCATTTTACAGGAGAAAAGACTGAATCTTGGAGAGAGTCAATTACTTGTCCAAGGTTACACAGGGAATAAATGGCAGAAGTGGAATTCAAACCCAAATCCTCTGAATCCAAATCCAATGCTCTTGTCACCACACCATACTGGCTCAATTAAATGAATAGCTTAATTAAAATTAAAATTAAAAATTATTAAAATAAAATCAACAGCTCTTCCGAGTCAACTTCCACTCTTGCAGTACAAATGATCTAAGCTAGGTTGAAATGTTATTATTTAAATTCACATTTTTATGTTTTATCTCCCCATCTCAACTGTAATCCCCATGAAAGCAAGGATATGTAGTGTGTGTGTGTGTGTGTGTGTGTGTGTGTATGTGTGTATTTTTCTTTCTTACCTGCTCTAAAATGGCTATCCAGGACAAAGCTAGAGACCTAGTAATTGCCTAATACATATGTGTTCAAAAATAATAGCAAAGACCCAATTATAACAATTTCTAGTAGGTGTGAGTGACTGACAACCTCTCACTCTGGAGGGTAATTTGCATTTTTAAAGAAGCAGCTCAAACTTAAATGAACCTATAGTTGGTTAAAATCATTTTTTTTTTCACACAATGTGACAGTGAAGAATTTCAAGCAGTGGGAGAAAAATAATTTAGGGCAGAGAAGCTTTTCTTAAATCATTCCACATAGACAAGGCCTTGCCTTGGTTCTGGACTGAAACTGTGAAAGGAAGAGGTAAATCTGAAAGAAAAAAATTATTGTATGAATAAGATTTCCATATCAGATTGCAAGCCATCTTGGGGAGGTAGGGGAAAGGGGAGGGAGGAAATTTAAAACTTATGGAAGTGAATGTTTAAAATTAAAAATAAGTAATTTAATAAATTGGGGGAAAAATTATAAGAAGATTTAGTGACTGACTGAACGTGAAGGGCAAAGGAAAGAGAGGAGACAAAGACAGTCTTAAGCTTTTCAATTTGTGGGATGGGAAGGACTGTGGTGCTTCGGACAATGATTCAGTTCAAATCACCAAGTTCCTTCAACCAGCCTTCATAAGACATGGACTCATGGCACTTCAGCCTCTTGTCTTCCTCTGGATACTATCCAGTTTATCAATGTCTTTCTTAAACTGCGGCACCTAAAACTGAACACAATATCCAGATGAGGACTGATGAGGAACTAATCTCTCCTTATTTCTGACGGCTCTCCCTTTTTCCCTTCTCTTTTTTCCTATGCACTCTTTTGCCAATCATGATAAGTATTGCTCTAGGGGACCAACCAGGAATTCTCTCAGTTCTTTCAGTAAAATATTAGGTCCACATATCTGCCTCCATGGAAAGTACTAATACCTCCTTATATCTGAATGCAGCCAAGATCACACTAGCATCTTTGGCTACCACATGACCCTGAGGATTTATATTACACTTTCAGTCATCTAAGACTTCCAGGTCTTTTTTCAGACATACTTCTATCTATGTTTCCTTGATTTTATACTTGTAAAGTAGATTTTTTTTTTCCATTTTGGACCTGAGTATAAAACCCTATATATGATTTCTATTGAATTTCATCTTATTCAGTTCAGCCCCAATGCTCTAATTTATGGAAATCTTTTTGGATCTTGGTCATCCAACAGTTCTGAATCCATTTTTAATGGTAGTATCATCATTAGGGGCAGCTAAGTATCATAGTGGATAGAGCACTGGGCCTAGAGTGAGGAAGATCTGAGTTCAAATTTGACCTCAGACACTTACTAGCTGTGTGATCCTGGGCAAGTCACTTAACCCCTGCTTTCCTCATCTGGAAAATGAGGGTAATAACAACATCTACTTTAAGGCTGTTGTGAATATCAAATGAGCTAGTATAATAAATATAAATAATAATTATAAGTGCCCCTCCCATAGTAAAACAGTATATGAATGTTAGCTATTAATGTCTTATTGTTAATTTGATATTATCTAGCATACATCTCTCCATCTTTTCCACAAGAATAATGATCTATCTGGTCGAAAGTTTCGTTAAAATCTAAGGAGCTCAAGGGGTCTGCCCTGTTAAAAACAGAAAAACTTGTTCTCAATCCGGTCAATATGACTTGCCCAGGCCCCTTATTATTATGACTGAGGCCAAGTATGTGAGGAGCAGGTTTATTTGGAGGCACCATCCTCATTCTTCAACTCTCCCACTTATGTCCCTCCCCACTCCTTGACCCTCACCATCTACCTGCCTCCTACCACAAGCTCTTTCCCATGTAAGAGGCATTACCAACGGTTGGGAATTAGCCTCCACTCCCATTCCCATTCCCCCAAGGTTGGGGAAAGATTGATGGAAGGAACCTTTGACCCTCCTGTACCACAAATTTAAAAGTTCAGCATATCTTATAAATGAAACATTGTGGAACCTAGTTGTTTGTCATTTTTTAATATGTTATAGGTAAAACAGGTTTTTCTGTGCTAGCCAGAGAATATACATCTATATTTACAAACCCACTCCTTTCTATGGGCAAATGAATCCCAAGTTCCATATAACCAATTTCCATGCAACTTTTGGAACATAATCTACTGTAAAGTAGGGATTATTTGTATAAAATAAAGTGCCAAATTCTGTGGCGCAGGTAAGCAAATGTCAAGAAGTCTAGAGAATAGAGTGGGATGAACACAGGACAGAGGTCTTAGAGATAACTTCCTAGACACTGGCTGGACATGTGCCACTACAAAAGAAAGCGGGGTCAAGGAGGGGGCTGAGTGTTTCAGGGAAAACAAAAGAATGAATGAATGAATGAATGGATAAATAATAATTTCTGTGCCTTGAGCAAAAGGAGGAAGTGCAGCACAAAAGGAAAGGGCATATGAGAAGATTTCTATGCTGCTGAAAGGGAAGAAAATACCCCGAAGGAGGAACCCACCACCTCCTCTCAAAAACGGTGATTGAGGAAGAAGTCCACTCCAAGCTTAGACTGCCTTTGACACTGGCAGGAGCTAAAGGTGGACTGGGGAAGTGTGCTCTGTGATGAGGACACTTGCTATAATACACCAAACAGGGAGGAGAGAAAGCATGACCTGGGATGATACTGTCAATATTCTCTAAATTCTCGAGCCTCAGGCAAAACCCTACTGGTCTCATCATAGCTCTGCAGGGTGAGTAAAAACATGGGAGTGAGGGGGGTGTCAAAGTGACCATGAGTTTCTGTATGGAAAATAAAAGAAATGACTTGATCAGAGAAATTCACGTTGGTTTTCAAGGTAAGTTTTCACAGGTTTGTTGTTTAGTTGATGAGTCATGCCCAGCTCTTCACGACTTCATTTAAGGTTTTCTTGACAAACATACTGGAGTAGTTTGCCATTTCCTTTCCCCATTTTACAGATGAGGAAACTGAGGCCAGCAGGTATAAGTGACTTGCCCAGGGTCACACAGCTAGTGTCTAAGGTAAGATTTGAATTCAGGAAGATGACACTTCCTGACTCCAGGCATGGCACTCTAACCACTGTGCCACCTAGCTGCCCTTTTCCACAGGTTGGATAATACCAAAATTATAAAAACATCATCACATCTTTCTCCAATCAACTTGATAAGATTACACAGTATTAACCTTTGTTTGAAGGGTACTTTCCATGGAGGCAGATATGTGGACCTAATATTTTACTAAAAGAACAGAGGGAATTCCTCTGGTTGGTCCCCTACAGCAATACTTTAAAATGATTGCCAAAAGATTACACAGCAGAAGGTAGAAGGGAAAAAGGGCGAACCATCAGAAAAGCTGTCTCTTCCCTACATCCGATAAACATTTAGCTATGAAGTGGTCTGGCCTTTCCTTTTCTCATGGTTTTTTCACCCTTGGACTTCCAGATCAGGGTGCAGGAAGACAAAGTCAGATTTCTTCCCTCTTCTTCCTCACCAGTAACAGAAAATCATGCCTTGCACGAGAAGCATATGGTAGGCTCTGTTTGTTTGGCCAGATGTTCTGAGCTTCCTAAAAGCCTTCCTCTACTTGTTTCCTTTCCTGAACACAGGTCAGAGACTAGAGTTCCTGAGAATGGACCTTCCTGGTCTTGGAAGTTACTCTGTAGATAACCGTGGGTTCAGGAGTTCCTGAGTTTGAGGGTTCAGACAACAGATCTTTTAGATCAGGGGTTCTTAACCTAGGGTCTGTGAAATTGCATGTATATGTATAAATATATAAGATAACAGACAATATATTATATAAATTATGTTATATATCATATATGTGATATAAACTGTCTTCATATATAACATATATTTGATAAAGATATTTTAATACAATTGGTTTCCTTTGCAATATTGCACTTTTTTTTAAGCCTTTAAAAATGTTGCTCAGGGGCGGCTAGGTGGCGCAGTAAATAGAGCACTGGCCTTGGAGTCAGAAGGACCTGAGTTCAAATGTGGCCTCAGACACTTAACATGTACTAGCCGTGTGACCTTGGGCAAGTCACTTAACCCTAATTAAAGGAAGCCCTGCCTTCCCTCCTCCAAAAAGCAAAAATAAAATATTGCTCAGAGAAGAGGTCCACAAATTTCACCACACTTCCAGGGAAAAGCCATGATATAAAAAAAAAACCTTAAGCAGGCCTACTCTAGAAGGAAGAGATTTCCTCAACAGATCGTTCTCTAAGAGAAGGAAAAAAGATCTTCTTCAGCTAGAGGAAGACAATCATATTAAGAAAATCCAGGAGCTCTAGCTCTTACCTCCCCATTGCAGGATATTATCTTGAGTTGCTGTATTTACCTTGGAAGGGGAAGGCAAAAGGGATGGGAAAACTAATGAGAATCTAACCATACCGACATGCTTTGTTTCTATATTTGCTTAAAGGCTTCTGTGAGGCCTTGGCATTATACGCATTTTCTACAGCTGATTCATATCTGATACCCATATTGTACACATTTGGGAGCCCTGTTACATTTGGGGAAATTTAAACATGAGCTATATCATGAGCACATTTAGAGATCTTTCTGGGATACTCCAGGTGAGAGGACAAATCAAAGAGATGAACTGACCTTTTGGGGGTCAATCCCCAGGAATGGATTATGACCATGTGAACCCAGTGACTTTGGGGAGATCTTGGGCTACAGGTGACTGAATACCTGTACTGATTTTTTTTTTAACAAATTCCCCAATCAAGGCACTGTGATACTATGACAGCAATACTATGATAATTTGATCTGAACCAGCTGTGACATTCACCCCATTTCAGAGCTCTAGCTAGCTACTCTTGCCAGTTAGCTGTGTGACTTTGTGCCCCCTAGAAAGATAATAAGGGAAAAAAACACTTCTCTAGTCACTAGGATTTTCTTTGTAATGGAAGCTCTTTCGTATCTGTGCTTCATACTTTCTACAGTGACTCACTTAAAAAAAAAAAGCCTTGTGGCATTTGTCAGCAGCCACTGGAATCATTTTGCTCTGTCTTTACTCCATTACTTAAAATGGGCCAGTCAAACATGATACATGGATTTAGAAACTACTTGAACCTATAAGGGGTCAAAGCTAACAGTGACATTCATATTGTTCACCGTAAGCAGCTGAGTGACTAATGCTCCCCACACTGTTCACTGTATACATTCAAAAATAGCTTCCTTTAAAGGGAATGCCAAAATTGAGGTATGCCTTGTTTATGAGCCTATGAGCAAGCCTGGGTTGGAGCTGTCAGTGTTAGACATAATCCTGAACCTTAGCCATTTACATGTTCAATGAAAAGTACATGCAGAAAGTCATCCACACTTAGTCAGACAGGATTATTCAGCCTATAGAACCTCTTTTTTACAAAGGGATTCCTTTGCTCAAATGAACAAATAAATTCTTCCCCAAAATCTGCAGTAAGGCAAATCTTTAATGATATAACCTCCCAGGTCAACACCTCTGAAACTGGTAAAAACAAGCATCTTTACTCCTTTTTGAATCATGAAATTTGCTCAATTTCAGTAACAAGTTTCATGATAGCCTAGAGTAGACTAACAGCAGGACCATCTGTGACTCCCAAATTGTCTCACAATTTAATAAACTGTGTTTGGCTCAAGAACACCATCACTTGCCTTTCTAAGTCTTTTATAATGTTTTGAGAATTTCATGACAAGGCCTTCCAGTTAAAATGGCAGCAGAAAAGATCCTAGAAAACCTTGGATTCCCAAGATACACTCTAGTATTGATCTAAAAAGGGCACTAGACTGAATGATGATCAAGAAATCCAAAGAAAAACATTGGTAACCTCCTTCATCCAGCTAGATACTGCATAAAAGGCAGTCAGAACCTGCAAGTACTTGAAGCAACATCCTGCTGGAAAGCCAGCCCAAGCTCAAGTGAATGGAATGGGTTAGAAACTTGCAAAAGTGCCCAGATGGGGAAGGTCCCAACAGGAGAAGAAAGGCGGTAGCCCAAGGAAGGGGGAGGTCCTAGGGGAGAGAGAAGCCCATAGTAGCACTTGCAATAAGGATAGCCAAACTAACTAACCACAGGGTTCTGAAGCCAGCCAGAGCTCTGGGCACAAATGGATCAGGGAAAATAGTAACCAGTGGCAGGAGTCCAGAAAGTCAAGGTGAGGACCAAGTAGGGCCTGACCATTCTATTCAAGAGTGTAAGAGAGAAGACTGGCCCTGTCACCAAAAAATAAGTAAAATAAAAGTCAAGAATCAAAGTTAAAATGTAAACAAAAAGAAGACTCCTCCCCACTACTATGAAGAAATATTATATGTCAAGAGAGTCCTGACAGGTAAATACAGAAGAAAAAAGTAAGAATTCATATGCCAATAAACCATACACAGGATTCCACAAGACATGGCAGCAACTATATTAAAGAAGACAAACATGTAGAATACAGGAAAGGGTAAAAAAGAACTTTAATAAGAGACTTGCAAGCATTCCTGATGAAAAGATCATAGCTAAAATGAGGAGCTGGAGAAGGCAAGAGTAAGATATGGTCAAAATGTGGTTAAAAGAAATATATAAGAAATCTACATTATCCTTAAAAGCATGAATAAAATCAATGCAGGCAGAATTAGAAGGCAATCTGTTAACTGGTTTCATAAATTTGACAGGCAGCATGGTGAAAGAAAAAGTGCTGAACTTAGGGGCGGCTAGGCGGCCCTGGGATCAGGAGGAACTGAGTTCAAATCCAGCCTCGGACACTTAACACTTACTGACTGTGTGATGTTGGGCAAGTCACTTAACTCCAAAAGCCCTTTGTTCCCCCTCCCAAAAAAAAAAAGGCAAATAAATACATAAACAAACAAACAAATAAATAAAAGGATTTTTTTTAATTCTCCCCAAAAAAGTGCTGAACTTAAGAGTCATCAAGATATGAGTTAATCCCACCTCAGGCACTGGGCAAGTCACCCTCTCTGTGCCTCAGTTTGCTTATCTGTAAAATGAAGGATTTGAACTCAATGACCACTAAGGTCACGTCCAGATTAAAACTATTATCCTATGAAAGTATCTTTGCAGCTAGCCAAGATACATCAGGACTTGACTTAAGAATAGAAGAACAAAAGCTATTCCCCGACAGATAAATGGGCAAAGAATATAAAGATGCAGTTCTCAAAAGAAGAAATCTAAGCTTTTAAAGCAACCATTTTTTTTAAATGCTCCAATTCACTAATAAGAGTAGTCAAAGTTAAAACAACCCTGGGATTCTACTTTACATACATTACATTAGCAAAGGTGACCCCCAAAAAGGAAAATTACGAATGCTTGAGGAAAAGTGAGAGCAAAAACACAAAATGTACTGCTGGTAGAACTGTGAAGTCTTACTTTTCCTGAAAACAACTGGGAAGTATATCCAAAATGTCACTAAACAGTACCTGCTACTTGATTTAACAATCTTACTACTAGGCATATTATAACCAGCAATAAAAAAATTAAGAGATTAAGTACTAAATACATTTATTATTAATAAAAAATACATATGTGTGTCCTTATACACACATATGTATCACAGTTTATTCTGGCAAAGAACTAGAAGCTAAGAGTGTGCTCATAAAATTAGGGAATGGCTAAACAATGTAATGGAATATCATTGAACACCAAGAAATAATGAAAGAGTGAGATTTAGAGAAACCTGGGAAGACTTGTATGAACTGATTCTGTGAGGTGAGCAGAACCAGGAGAACCACTTATACTGTGACTGACTTTCTAAGGATTCAAGAACTCTGATCAATTCACTAACCAACTGCATGGAATTTATGATGATGCAGCAAGTTTCCCACCTCTTGGCAGAGGTGATAGATGTGTGCAGAATGGAGCATACATTCTCAAACACAGTCAATGGGGGAATTTGTTCTGCTCAACTGCTAACTTTTACAAGGAAGGCTTTTGAGGAGAGGAAGTAAGAAGGGGTCACTAAGGACAGATGACACCCTCTCAAAAAAAAAAAAGATCACAAGTGAAGTATTTTAAGAAAATGCAGGCAAGATGGTCCAGAGGGCAATACACAAGTAAGACAACAAAAGTGCTGAACTGTGTATATGCGTAAAAGTACTGAATCATAGTATAATAGTACTAATAAAAGTACTTTAAAAATAGCTCTACATAATGATATTGATTGCTTCATATTCAGTCTTTTTCTGTCCTTTCTGTGCAAGGAGATTTTTGTGTTTGCTGATATCCACGAAGTTTAAAATAACAGAAAAAGAAAACTTTGCAAAAATGCAGACATTTGGGGCCAAATCGTTGGCCTGACCCTAAAACCAAACAATGGGACAAGCATGTGGTCTTCCTAAGTACTGCCCAGACAGATGTTAACTTGGACTGCTTTCATTTCTTACTATGACCGATAATTTTGCAATCCAATGACAGACCAAACTTAAAATTTAACTTGGATTATAAACTGAAATTGCAACACAGAATAAGGAACACAAGACATTCCTCTGAGGCTCTGTTAACTCATCACAAAAACATCAGGGTTGTTTGTGTTTTATTGGCCTGACAACAAAATTATATGCCATGACTGTCTCAGGAAAGTCATTTCACGGAGCTAGCAACCACTCAGTACATAAATATACAAGGAAGAACCCTGATTCTAGTAAACAAGCAAGTTTTCATACCCAGGATGCTATCTATCTGCATGGGGAATTCCCAGGGTACCACTGATACAATTTGGCAATTTGCCTGTGATTTTGATAGTCTTGGGGAGTGTCTGAATTTAGTAAAGATTAGTAAATGCTTTCTGATCAAACTACCCTGGTCTGAACAATGCAGCACACTGGCTCACATCCAGGGAAAAAAAAGTGATCACATTTAATAAGCTTTTCAAATTGGCCATTTCCTTCACTAAGAATCAAAGACAGGGACTGGCTCGGGGGAGCAGGGGGCACTATACTACAGTTGCAGCCTTTTTTTTTTTTTTAACCGCAACAGACTACAAACACCACTTTGTGTTAAGTTAGATAGATCAATGTTCTTTTTAAGTAATAAGTCAATTAAAGGAATGTTTTCCAGATGATCATATTCAGTTGTACATAATACGAAAGGAGATGCATGTTTTGTTATTCTTTAGATAGGAGAGTGTGAAAGGATTCCTAAACTTTTTATTTCAACAATGAGGGAACTTCATGAGTCGAGAGTTCCTTTACCAATACATAGCAGCTACTCTTCTGGCACTTAACATGGGTCTAGGGCAGCGGTTCTCAACCTGTGGTTCATGAACCCTTTCACATGGGTTGCCTAAGACCATCAGAAAACACATATTTCCAGTGGTCTTAGGAACCAAGACACAGCTCCTCTATCCATCTCCAGGCAAGTCGGCTCACATGCAGATACGCCCACATACTAGTATTTAAGGGTTGTGGCATTAGGACAGTTGAGAACCACTGGTCTGGGCATGAGGAAGTTAAGTGACTTGTCCATTATTACCAAGCTAGTGTGAGTCAGAAGGACTTGAACCCAGGTGTTCCTGAGTCCAAGGCCAATCCTCTAGCCATGCCATGATGCTTCATGTTTAAATATAATTTGCAGATGCCTATTTCTCAGAATATGTTTATATTATATATTTAAATATATTTAATACATAAATATAATTTTTTTAACATCTGGTATTGTGGAAGTTAGTATTTCTGGATTTTTAAAATATAGGTGCAAATATATGTATAAGCATAAGTATTTGCAAAAGTCATATATTTCTTCTTATCACTTATTGAAACTGATTTACAAACTCTCCTATCTGAAGTACAGCAGACAAGAGGATATAGCATCTGGGCTACAGGGACAAGATTTTGAAGGTTTACCTAACCACCAACCTAAATTAAAAATTACTATTAAATATCAATTTAAAAAAGTAAAAATTTAAAAATCCTTTTAATCTGATGTGGTTATTTACATAATTTTTCTGGTGATGCAGGGCTAGAGTTCAGGAGAATAAAGAAGGCTACATATATAGAGCTGGGAGTCATCTCCATAAAGAGGATAACTGAATTCATGGGAAAAGATGAGGTCACCAAGTGATGAAGTATATAGTAAACAAAACTGGGGAGGCACAGAGCAGAGTCTTGGAATATACCCCCCATTGTTGTTCAGTTGTTTCAGTCACATCCTACTCTTTGTGAACCCATCTGGGGTTTTCTTGGCAAAGATACTAGAGTGACTTGCCATTTCCTTCTCCAACTCATTTTTACAGATAAGGAAACTGAGCAGATAAGGTTAAAGACTTGCCCAAGGTCACATAGCTACTAAGTATCTGAGTCTTCCTGACTCCAGGGCAGGAGCTCTATCCACTATTCTAGCTGCCCAACCCTCCCTCTCCCCCCTCCTCCAACCAGTTAATGGATATAACAAAGATGACCTAACGCAAAGCAGACTAAGAAATGCTTAGATGTATGTAAGAAGGGAAGTGTCACAAATACTAAGACAAAAGAGTATTAAGGAGGAGAGGATGGCTACAAGGCTGAGATCCTGTGCCTGTCCATCAGCCTGGCATTCCTGGGTCATCTCCCCACCCCACCCCACCCTTGCGTGGCATGTGCCAGACATCATATGTAAAGAGAATCTGAAGCGGATGGTGGCAATGACATAAGAAAGGAGATACTTGGGAGTAGAAATGATCACTCTTAGCAACCAAACAGATAGGAAGGATAAGGGAAAAGGAAAAATCCAGGAAAATCCAGGCTAGGTGGAAATTGCTAAGTGAGTTATGCAAGGTGGTGACAAGAGAAACCAGGAAGCTGTAAGGAAGACTGTTTTCTGAGAAAAGATCATAGTACCAGAGATTTAGAGCTGAATGTGGATAGAACAGTCACCTGATCTAAAAGATGAGTTCTCTTTTGGACATGTGGGAAGGTGAGGTATCAGTGAGAATGTCAGTCTGGGAAGTGAAAATCAGGGACTGTTTAACTAAGGGATGAAAACTTATGTGTGGGAATCATAAAAGTAATTCAGTTTCATTGAATCAACTTTTATTGTAATTATCAACTATATATGAGACACTGTGCTAGGCACAAAAGACATTAAGGAAAGAGTACCCACACTTGGAAAAACTTACCTTCCACTGAGAGGAGGGAGAGGATACACCGCATACACAGGAAAGGGAATACAAGGCAAAATTTCAAGAGGGAAAGAGTGAAAACAACTGAGGTCAGGGGGGTACCTAGAGGTGAAGTCATGGGAGTGAATGAGATGGCCAAGGGTGAAATAAAAGGGATGAGTGTTGAGGGACAGTGGCAATGTAGGCAATGTCAACAGTTAAGAAGGGAAAGGGAAAGGTGACGGTAGTGTCACAGGAGCCAAGTGAGAACTGAACATCAAGGAATCAGCCAAGTTATCAGTAGTGTTAAATGCAGAAGAGGCCATTGGATTTGGCAATGTGAAAATCATGTAACCTTGGAGAGAGCCTTTGCAAGAGAAAGTTGTCACAGGGTGAAGACCAAGGGGATAGGAAGCAGTAAAAGCAGTGAAGGTAGATTGTTTTTCAAGAAATTTGGCCGTGAATGAGAGAATAAAGAAGAGTACATGAGACAGTAAGTAGGGTTATTCTCTTTAACAGGTTAGGGAGTTCCTGAACACTTTCAGAGGCAGAGGGGAAGGAGCCATTAAAGAGGAAGATGCTGATGATGCATATGTATACGTGTGTATATGTATCTGTATATGCCTAAACACATATACATGCATGTGTATATCTGTGCATATATACATATGTGTGTATACATACATGTGCATGTACACGTGTGTATATGTATATATTGTTATTTGTCCTTCAGTCTCAAAGAGGTCCAATGACTTCAGGAGGGTGATGTCTTGACTTAAAAGTGAATTGGATTTAAGTGAGGCAGAGCTGTGCAAAGTCATCAATCTCACCTCCTTCTGAATCACTGGCGAGAGGCAAGACACAAGATGACTTGTGATATATACTTATATATGCCAAAAAATCATTAATGGAACAAGGAAAAGATGGGAAGGCACTGAATTGAGGGCATAGGTCAAAACCTTGGCAAGGAAAGGAACCATAGGCATCATCCTCACATCTAGAGGACAGGATGAAAAAGACAAGAGATTCTGATGTGTGAAAGAGAGGAAGTAAAGGTGTTTACAAAGGATTGGTTTCAATCTTATTCATAAAGAAGGAGGCGAAGTCATTTAAGGAAAGAAAAGGGAGCCAAGATCCAGAGTTAGGGACTTGGAAGGAATTGCTTTGAAAACACCTGCTATGGGGAATGCTATGAAGTCAATTAAAAAGTGAATGAGTATTCTCATGTAGTCATGAAGGCCCATCTGATCTCAGATGGCATCAATTCAAAGGCATCAAGATCTCCTGAATTCTTCCTGAGGAACTCTGCTACTGAGGAGTAGGGAGAAGGCAGATGCAGACATTTGGGGGTTAGAGACTGGCAGGACAGGAGCAGAGAAAAGCTCAAGGGGAAGAAGGGAGTCATGGGCAGAGGAGAGATGATCTCTTCTCCAAATTTCTACACTCATTTTACTTAAATGGCTCCATTTTGTTTTTAAAATACTAGATAGAAAAGATTGTAACTGAGACACACAACCTAATTATAAGTTTCTTTGTTTCACTCTGAATCGTACTTTCCTGTTGAATTCTAGTCTCAGAAAAAAAAATCTGCATTGAAATGTTTAATCCCATTAAAGAGAAATACCTTCTGGAGGTCTGTGTTCTCAAAATAGCAAGAAAGCACTTGCCTAAAGTACAATCAGTACACATACAACACACATGCGCAGAGACACAAAAGTATGGATTACTAAACTAAACAGACCATCTCCTATTCATTATTTAGGTCTGAAATGTTATTGATTCAGGACAGATTGTTCAAGTTAAAGATCTGATTCAGAGGAAAGCGTGTCCTTTAAATTTTTTTTCAACTGGGACTGGAAAGAACAAAAAGGGAGGCAGTCAACCAAAGGCATGAAATGATGCTGAGACAGGAGCTTTTGTCACAGGAAGTTTTGCTTGATCTGGGGAATTTACAGGAGTCCAATAGGTGTCTATTTGCATACATAACAAACTGCCATCTGAAGCATAGCTCTTCGTTTGCCATAGGACAAGAGTTTGAGAAGACACTCGCTTCAAAATGTTAGTACTCCCTCCATTTTTGTGATATCCAATATTTGTCTCCCCTCAAGTATAATTCATCTCCATCTATGGCCTACATGGAATGGTAGTTCCATAAAGACTATAATTTCACAGTTAAATCTATTAATAGGGTTATAAATATTCAGATTATGTAACAAAGATAGTACATGCAGCTGATAAGATGCTGTTAGCATTCATTTATAGCTGCTCTGCCAGTTTCACCAAATGTTGTTTTATATAATAGGTCATGATGTCCTGATTGCATTAGCTTCCTGATTATACTTTTCTAGTCTATGATATTTCAACAGTGTTTCTGAGATTCAATGAAATCGTCAAGAAGTCAATTTAAAAGTCCAAGGACATTGAAGGTTTAAAAGATGAAAAGCTTCCCAAACTCTTTTCTGTGTTTGTCACACTTCTGCATTTCTTGGTGCATTCACAAAGACAACAGTGCCTTTCAGATTCTTCAAGCCTCCCTTATATTTTCACTTTGTGGTACTAAGGTCTCAAAGAGAACACCTCCTCAGGTCTCTCGAAATTTAACCTGGTTTGTTGTTAAGCCGTTTGTCAGCCATGTCCGACTCTCCATGACCCCATTTGGGGTTTTCCTGGCAAACACACTGGAGTGGTTTGCCATTTTTAGATGGGGGGTGGGGGTGGGGATTGGCATTACTCTATTTAGTACTCTTTGGCATATTTAAGGGATGTCCTATGGAAAGCTCCCAAACAGATACAATGGGCACAACTGTGATGTTTAAAACAATAAACACTGCTGTCAGCATATCACTTTCATTAAGTAAATTTTACTCTCGATTTCATAAACAGCAGCTGGCAATTTCTGATGAGTTTCAATACTTCCTTATAGACATCAGCAAGAAATTTCACAAATCTTGGGGAGTAACTCCATTTGTAATTAGGGATTCTGTATAGCACGGAGCGCTCATATTTATAATCAACCGTCAAAAGCTGGATCTTTTTTTAAAATTCATTTTGAACTTAAGTACATAAGGACAATAAAGGAACATTTCCATGTGAACAACACACCATGAAAAGAGGATTCTCTATGTAACCATGAATTTATATTTCATGCTTCACTTTTTTAAAACTATGTAAGTACTATACAGTGTTTTCAAAGCCACTCTACTTTCTATGCTTCCTTGTATGCTTCCTTCCCACCCCACCCTAGAGATGGCTACCATTAGACACAAATACATAGATATATATAAAACCATACAATACATACTTCTATTTATCAGTTCTTTCTCTGGAGACAGAGAGCATCTTCCTCTACTGGTCCAAAGCTGGATCTTTACATAGCCAAACACATGCTACCTAAGCATCTTGCCAGCTATATTATATGTGTACACATGGACACACACACATATGTACATACACCTTACAGTCTTTAGATCAAACATACATCTACCATTTTTATATTTTAATGTCTATGTGACCTAAAACTGGACATACACGATCTTTTGAAGTAGTTCTATAGAAATTGAAATGTCATTTCACTGTGGGGGGGGGGAGAATTAATGAAACATGCTTTCGATTCAATAACATGCTATTTAGAATACAAAGCTATCCCCATTCATGCCCCAGACTTAAAATTTGATGAGGTTCTAATTTTCATGTGTTCTCACTCAACTAAGGATAGATGAATCACACTTGAAAACTTAATAGTATTCTCATTAAGTGACCCATCTGCTCTGGGTCAATAACAGAAACAAGAGAAATTTGATCCATGAAGGAAGACCTGCTTTGCTTGGTCCTCTAAAATGGGTACAGAGTGAGAGATGGGAAATTGCTTTGTCAATTCTTATTTTTCTAATACAAATGTTCAGTGGTCATGGTAAATAAACAAGATTTGTCATAGAAAGGGCAGCCAGGTGGCACTGCGGATACTGCACCAACCTTGGAGTCAGGAAGACCTGAGTTCAAATCCAACCTCAAAGACTTACTAGCTGTGTGACCCTGGGCAAGTAACTTAACCCCAACTTAGGAAGGAAGGAAGGTAGGAAGGAACAAAGGTCATAGTACTGTAAGCTAATTATCAAGCAACTATACCGAAATATGATTCATAATTTTAAAACCTTGAAAAAACAGAGAGGGGGCAGGTTGGCATCATGGTTTGATGGCTGACCTTGGCATCTAGAAGATTTGAGATCAAATCCTATCTCTGCTACATTTAACTGCAAGTCACAACCAATGATGTCAAATTCAAATAGAAAGGGGGAACCGGTAAACCACACAAAGATCCCTGTGGGCCATACATATACTGACTTAGAAATTCATACATTAACATCATCTATGGCTTCTACATTAAGGGATCGAAGGGCCTGGAATATGATATTCTGGAGACCAAGGGAGCTAGGATTAAAACCCAGAATCATCTACCCAGCAAAACTGAGTATAATGTTTCAGGGGAAAATATGGTCATTCAATGAG
>CM053585.1:351783108-351841058 GCA_028646515.1 Pseudochirops corinnae | reverse complement strand
AAGAATCTAGAATTTAAAGTTCTATAATCAAATGTTAAAAAAATATATATGTATATATAGAGAGATATATATACATATATATTATTATTATTATCATTATTATTTACATGCAACTGGAAACTAAGATATACAGGCACTGGGGTAAGGAGATCCATCTTGCCCTACCAGAAAGTCAGTGGAGTGATCGGGGAGGACATAGGAGAGAGCAGATTGGGGGAGGGGGTATACAGTGGGATTGCTGTTTTGGGGTGGTGGGTAGGAGAAAGATGGAGAGAAAATTTGTAACTCAAAATCTTGTGGAAATGAATGATGTAAACTAAAAATAAACAAAAGTTAATTTTAAAAAAAAATCATCTATGTTCTGTTTTATTTGTGTTTGTTTTGTTAAATATTTCCCAATTACATTTTCATCTAGTTTGGGTATCCTTGCTGCACTCAGAAACTTCTGGTCTAGACAACTGACAACCTCCCAGTGTAGACAACGCTCTAAAGATGATAAACTGAAGGGGCAGGGGGGAGTTTCCATCCCAAAGAAGTCACAGGTCTGCTTTAGGGAAGTATGAAAAATGGCTTTTTGGTTCATCCTGATGAAAATACATATCCCATTCTGTATGCCTCTCACCCTCTCATGTTTGGGGGTGAAGGGGCATACAGAATGGGTGTGTATTTTCATCAGGATGAACCAAAAAGCCATTTTTCATACTTCCCTAAAACAGAATTCTCATGCCACAAAGCTGGGTCAGGGCTTGCTCTATCTCTCTTATACTAGAAAAAGTCCTAAAATTGAGCTTTCTCTGGGACATCTAAATACCAAAGGAAAAAAAAAACGCAAATCCAAAGAGTTATGACACTGAAGAAGAAAGAAACTGGTTTAGAATATGTGGCTACAATATAAAACCTAAAAATGAAGGCCTATCCTGAAACCCTTATGACTAAATGCTCTCGTTAAATTATCGTGTATATACTCATCTGTTTCCATGTTACACTCGCTCCAGTACAGAGAAAGATCTTTTAGATTAAATGAGAAAATACATGTAAAACATTTTCCAAACCTTAAAGCACTATATAATTGTTAGCTATTATTATTATCATTACAATTCAGGGACTGGTTTTTGTTTTTTCCTTTGTTTCCCAAGCACCTAGCCCAGTACCATGTACAGAGCACTTCCTTAATAAATGCTTGTAGGTTTGCACCAATTGTAGCAATTACCACAGTGACAAGTCTAACATAATAACAGATTAAATGCACAACCATCTATTACAGAAAGAAGAAATACACAATTCATAACAGCTAACCCAAAATAATTTACACTTGGTTTTGACTTGTAATCTGATACCTCCAAGTTACACAATTAAGCACACATCAACCACATTCTGTCACTGACCCTGATTCCATCATAAATGACTTCTGTCAAAAACTGAGCCTATGGCAGGGAAGAGGGGTGCTAGCTTGAAGATGCTACAACAAACATAATCCCAAGTTGACTGTATTGAAAACCTGTTAATTAGGAAGAGCTGAAAAACAGTATTCACCATTTGAAAAAAATAGATATTTGAAAAAATAGATATGCCCAAGGAAACTGAAAAAATATTTTAGAAGCAAAAATTACTTACTATCATGCAAAAGAAATGACAAGGGAGAGTCCCAGAGAGTCTAGCAGATGCATTAACAGTCAGGAGATTTTATATATCTATATCTATATGCTTATACACACATGTATGCATATATGCATGTGTGCTTATCCATACATATATATCCATACATAAGCACATATTAATCTGGAACATATAGTAATCTAGATATACACATACACATACACAGACAGGTATACATGCATGCATATATACATATGGAGATGTGTGTGTACATACACAGATGCACATACATGTGCACATTCATGCACACACATACACACATGCCTGCACAGACACATATGCATGTATATATACACAGATGCATATATATAAATACATACACACATATGCATATACCTATACATATATACATGCACAGATACACATAGGTGTACACATATACATACACAGATATACATACAAGTATATATATACACACAGATACACATACACATGCATGTATACATATACATATATTGCACGCACAGATATACATACACACATATATACATGCATGGATACACATGGGTGTATGCATATACACATACATACATACATACACAGATAAACATACAGTATACATATACATGCATACACAGATACAATACGTGTCCACATATACATATGTACATGGACACACAGGCATATGTGTATACGTGACCAGATGCACGTGTGTATACACACAGGTGTGTATACATATATAAATGTGCAGATACACATATGTGTTTATCTATTCATGCATACATACATGGATACACGTGCACATATGCATATAGACATACACACAGATGCAAATACACATGCACACACACATACACATATACATATACATATACATATACATATACATATACATATACATATACATATACATGCCCGAGGCTTCAAATTTAAGGTTCTAATTTCTGTATGTTGTTATTCAACTAAGGCTAGATTAATATATGCATATGTATATATATATACACATGTGTGTGTCTTGCTCCAGATTCACCACTGATGGTCTGACATTGTCTAAGACCAACATGCCTTAATTTTACCTCGTGTAAAATGAGAAATCCACCTTCCACCTTATGATGGTGTTATTAGAATTAAAAGGCACATATATCAAAGAACTTTAACTTCTGGGGAAACTTAGGTAAATCCAAGGAAGTATCACTATTACTATTTTTTTAAGTTTTAATTTACAAACCACTTTGCACACATTTCCAAATAAAGATGGGCAGAAATAAAATGGTGATAGAAAAGATTTTGATAGGTCATTTTTTATATTCTGGTCTATGTTGTATCCTTTGGTATAAACTAGAGAAAATACAGAATTAAGCTGACAGTAATAAGCCTAACTAGCCAAAGATCAAGCAGATCACAGGATAACAGAATGTTCTATCTAATGTTAGCAGTGGAAGGGACTTCTGAGATCACTAATACAAATCCCATTGGTTTTCCAGATTCAATTCAACAAATACATTTTCACCCCTTACTCTATGCCAGCAGTTCTCAACCTGTGGGTTATGTTCAATTTACACCCCATTTCTTTTTCCCTACTATATGCAAATAGAAACTTGATTTCACAAAGGTCATTCATGTTTATACCTAGCAAAATGTTATGTAAAAAAAATTTTTTTTTAAACCTCATGGTTATAAAAATCTCCAAATATTTAAAAATTTGAGAAAAAAGATAGTGGAGTGGGATTAGGGGTGACATACAATGAGAATACAAGTTATATTTTCTATAACCTTAGTTTAAAGAGTTATGCTCACATATAGGAAAAGAGGACAGTTGAGAGAATGATGAAAAAAATCCCAAGGTATACGTGAAAAATTAGCATCTAAATTGGTTGAATTAACTTAATGAAGTCTCATGGAAACTGCTGATTGTTCCTACCAGAACTCTGGAAAAATGTTTATGAAAGCAAAAAAAAAAAAAAAGAAAAATCAAAGTCTTAGACAAAAGTTAAATAGCACATATATGCATAGCGTTTAAATTGTTTCCATTGGGAAGAAAAGCACATGCACCATTGTTCATCCTCATCATCATCATCATCATTATTACTGCTACTAATAATAGCAGCATTTACATATTGCTTTAAGGTTTGCAAAATGCTTTACAATATTATTTCACTGGATCCTTACAACAACCATGGGAAGCATTATTATTATTATTATTATTATTATTATCATCCTGATTTTATGTATCAGGAAACTGAAGCAGACACAGGTTAAGTGATGTGCCCAGGATTGCACAGCTAGTAAGCACCTGGGACAGGCTAACTCAGGTCTTCCTGACTCCGGGTCCAGTGGTCAGTCCACTTTGCCACCTAGGCTACATGAAACAATAATACAAGAGAAATTTTATATACATGTGTGTGTATATATATACACACACATGTATATGTATCTATACACACGTGTGTGTATATATACACATATGTGTGTGCACATGAATGTATATACACATGTGTATGGGGGTATACACACACACACACACACACATACAGGTAAAACCCCTAGAAACTAAGGCACCAGCTCCTTTCATCCATAAATAAGGACATAGAGGTCAGTAAGATTCCCTGAACTATGTTACTGATTTTAGCTCTTTTACCAGTCTTTCCTTTATAGTTTCAAGACATTTAAATTTCCCCATAAGTTTCCTCATCAAATAACCTCATGAGACAAAAACAAAGCATCAACTCATGGTTTAAACATCAGCATAAACTAAATTCCACTTTAGCTGGTCTATGAACAATAGTTTTGGGGGAAAAAAAGGGGGGGCAGTCTTCTAGCATTTTAAAGTTTGTTTGGTTTTTTTTTTTTTGGAGGGGGGAAGGCAGGGCAATTGGGGTTAAGTGACTTGCCCAAGGTCACACGGCTAGTAAGTGTTAAGTGTCTACGGTCGCATTTGAACTCAGGTCTTCCTGACTCCAGGGCTGGTGCTCTATTCACTGTGCCACCTAGCCGCCCCTTCAAAGTTGTAAGAAAAGGAATAATACAGTAAGTATGGTAACAAAAATATCCATGGCTGCTATCTTTCATAAGAGAAAGCCAACAAATAAGTATACTAATATAATGATTATTTGGATTTTAAAGTCCCACATTAGGCAATTTAAAACATTTCACAATTATTATTCAGGCTTGCATGCTGTGTTCTAATATTCATTCTCATTCTCTCTCTCTCTCTCTCTCTCTCTCTCTCTCTCTCTCTCTCTCTCTGTCTCTCTCCCCCCCCATGCTGTCTTCTCATTCTGTCTCTCTCCATATATATATATGTATATATATATATACACACATATATGTATGTATGTATTTCCCCAATTATATTTTAAAACAATCTTACCATCAATTTTTTTCTTAAGTTGTGAGTTCCAAATTCTATCCCTCCCTTCTACCGTCCCTGAAGCGGTAAGCAATCAGATATAGATTATACGTGTGCGATCTCTAATTCCTTTTCATGGAGGGATGAATCAGCCAAAAAACCAAATCAAAATCAGAGACTGTAAGCATTAAATAGGACCTCAGAGTCCATCAAGTTGAATTCATACCTGAATAAAAACTCCTTCTCTATTATCGTACCCAATAATCTTCTGCTTTGAAGACCCCATAGAATCGCACCATTTGGGAAGGAACTTCAGTGGCCATCTAGCCCAAATGATACCTGAAAGATTCTCACTATGAGACACCTGACAAATGGTCAACCAGCCTTTGCTTGAAGACCTAGAATAAAGGAAAAGCCACCACTTCCTGAGGCAGCCCTCTGCTGTTTTGGACAGCCCTACTGTTAGGAAGTCACTGGACCCAAATTTGATTCTTTGTAACTTCTACCCATTACTCCTAGTTCTTCCTTCTGGTGCCAAGCAGAAAAAAGTCTAATCCTTTCAAACACCTGAAGACAGCCATCATGTTCCTCACCTTCCTAAGCCTCTATTCTTCAGGTTAGAATTCCTGTTTTCTTCCACCAATCCCTCACACCGCCAAAGCCCTTTACAACTGAGTTTGCATTCCTCTCATCAAATTAAAGAGATTTCAGTGGCACAGTGGCAAAAACACATGAGAAAACAGAAGAAATCTGAGTTAGGCTTAAGAAAGAACTTTCTGAGAATAAGCCTAGCTTGCCACTACCACCAATAGTATAAACTGTTTGATAGTCTAAGCCTCCAAGACTTAGTAAAACCAGTCATCTCTTCCCAACAGAAGAAAAGAAATAGCTTGGAAAAACCTTGGGAGATTTCTCCCAGATCTAGAAATCAATCTGGATTAGTTAGCAATAAATACAATCTAGAGCCATTTTAAAACCTCCAAATTATTTTTCCAAAGTCTGTATCTGAACATAATGATGGAATTATGCATTCAGTAGTGAGCAAGGCTAACTACTGTTTCTCCCTATTTTGGTCAGCAGATGAATTATTTTTGGCAACTCTTAATGAACAGCTAGAGGAGATTAATGGCAAAGCAATCTACATCCATAACTGCAATCATGCACACCAAAGAAGAAGTAATTCATTAGACTAAGCTCCAGTCTCTCTAATAGAGATGATGCAACATAGGGAAATAGAGGAATACTTCAGCCAAATACCCAAGGGCACTGGGGCCGAACAGGATTTTAGCAGTTTGCAAATGCAAGATATCTTTTCATTGAAATCATAAGATCAGAGATCCACACCTGGAAGGGGCCATCATCTTAAAGATAAGGAGTTAAAGAGACTTATCTGAAGTTAGGACACAGATGAACTACTGAAATGCATTTTTGACTGGTATGACTGCCTCAAGTGTCTCCCCACTGCAGTCTATCCTCCACTCAGCTGTCAGGTCATCTTCCTTAAATGCAGGTCTGATCATGCACCAGGCCACCTGGCTCCCCCACCCCCACCTGGTATTCGACAAACTTCAGGAGATTTCCTTCTGAATCAAATATAAAATCCTCTTTGGCTTTCAAAGATATTCACAACCTGTTTGCTCTCTTTCCAGTCTTCTTATGCCTTCACATCCCGCTGCTTCTTCCCATCCCCACTCCCACTATGTACTCTTCAATCCAGTAACATTGGCACCCTGGCTGTTCCTTGCACACAATACTCCATCTCTGACTCAGAGCATTTTCACTGGCTGTCCTCCATGCCCGGAACTCACTCCCTCCTCAATCTTTGCCTTCTGGCTTCTCTGACTTCCTTCAAATCTCAGCTAATGTCCCATCTTTGGCAGGAGGCTTTTCCCCTTACTCCTTAATGCTAGGAGTGCCATTCCTCTGAGACTTCATCAAATTTATCCTGTATCTAAGTTGTTTGTCTGAAGCTGTTTGCATGTTATCTCTTGCAGTAGATTGTGAGTTCCTTGAGGGCAGAGACTGGTTTTTACTTATTTTAAATATTTTTGCCTTTCTCTGTATCCCCAGCACTTAGCACAATACCCAATAGGTGCCTAATAAATGTTCATTGACTAACTGACTGACTGTATGAGCCCAAGCAGGTCCCTTATCCTGAGACCTGGTCTCCTCATCTGTAAAATAGGTGTCATAAAAGCACCTACATCAGAAGAGTCAAATACAAACAATGTAAATAAGCACTTTGCAAACCTTCAAGCTCTAAATAACTATGAACTGCTATAATTGTCAAGCGATCCATTTGTAATAGTTTAAATGACAGAGGATGCATTATAGTCGCTTTCTGACAGAAATTCCCCCTTCCTTCTAAGTCTGAATCTCTCCATGTCTCTTCTCCCTTCCCTCTTCCCCTTATCCTCTTGCCAAAACCTGACCAGGAAAAACAACTAAAAATGTAGAATTAGTCACCAGCCTGGATTTGGTGCTTTGAACATCTTTATCTCATTAGTGAAAACAACTACAACTGTAACATATTAGATGAAGCTGAAAATAAGTTAGGCGTCAATAATAATATTTTGAAAAAGTTGACTGTTATATATCTGAAGAAAATGATAGGCAGACACAACAAAGCTCTCCCAAAGCTCTCCAATGTTTGACATTTAAGTGGGTTTGCAAATCAATGAGAAGAGCCAATTAGCATGGCTGCTAAGAATCCTCCTAACCACAAGAAGCTGCTGCCACCCAGGACACAATAACGGAGATGAGCAATTCATCTGAGTGACCAGTTCAAACACATGATTCATTTTTTCCCAGGGTAGCTAACTATGTATATGAAAGACAATCATCATCACTTCCTGGAAACTGCCATCGGCTAAATCTACCTAATTTTTTTTTTTGGGGGGGGGTAATGAGGAAGACAATATTATTCTTTTTTAGAGATAGATTTGTTTCACACCAACTTAAGAATATGAGTTAAGTTTTTTAAAACTTTTCCCTACCATTAAACATAAAATATCTCTCTTCGCTGTTTATACAAGTGCTGATTTATGTTATACTCCATTGGAGTTTTTTTTTCCCTATGTTTTAGTCCTTATGCAGATTTAAAAACACAAAATCATATGGTTTATTTTTCAAAGAAATGGAGAAAGGAAATGAATTGGTAGGAGTTTAGAGCCCCGGGATTCTGCCACCATTAGTTGGATTCTGCCACCATTAGTTGAGTGAACCAGAACAAAGCACTTATCTCTGCTCTTCAGCTTCTTCATCAGCAAAATTGAAGGGAATGGGGGAGAGGAAATAAAAGGATCACAGAATTTAGAGGTTATCGAGGTCCATGTCCTCATTTCACAGACAAGGAAACTGAAGTCAAGAAAGGTTAAGAATCTCATGCAAGGTCACATGGGTAGCAATGGGCAGATTCCAAATTTGAATATGGGTCTCTGACTCCAAATGTGATGTTCTTTCCACAATACTGCACTGGTCTAGCAGTTCCTTCTAGCTCTAAATTGGAGGGCTGACAATTATTTAGTGCATTCTTTAATGTGATTACAAATACTTTGCAATTATTTTTCTGAGAATAGCTGGTTCATATCCTTTGACCACTTAACTATTGGGGAATGTCATGTAGATACGGACATATATATATACATACATACATATGCACATGTATATGTACAGATGAATATACATGTAGTTGATATATCTTGGATATCAATCCCAGAGAATTTTGATACAAAAATTTTTTTCCCCATTCAACCATTTCCCTTCTTATCCTGGGTATATTAATTTTGTCTGTACAAAAGCTTTTCAATTTCAAGTAATCAAAGTTAGCTATTTTATCTTTTGCAATTGTCTCTCTTTCATTTGGTTAAGAATACATCTCCTACCCATAGCTGTGAGAGGTATAGAATCTCTTTCTCTTCTATTACTTTTTAATTGCATGATCTTTAATAGTAAGGTTGCACATCCATTTAAAATGTTTTGTGGAATATGATGTAAGGTGTCGGTCTAAGCCTAATTAAGAGCAGCTAGATGGCACAGTGGATAGAGTGCTGTGTCTAAAGTCAGGAAGATTTATTTTCCTAAGTTCAGATCTGGCCTCAGACACTCATTCGCTATGTAACTCTGACCAAGTCACTTAACCCAGTTTGCCTCAGTTTCCTCATCTGTAAAAGGAGCTGGAGAAGGAAATGGCAAACTACTCCAGTATCTTTACCAAGAAAACCCCAAATAGGGTCACAAAGAGTTGGAGACAATTGAACAACTAAGTCTTAATTTCTGCCTAACTCCAGTGTTTCTAGTTTTTTTTAATTAAAGAAGTTTCTCCCCCCCACCAGTGATTTGTTTTCCACTTTATCAAACACTGTGTTATTGAGTTCCATTTTTTTCTTATTCTCCCTTGTCTAATCTGTTCTATTGATCTATTTTTAAACCAGTAACAAATGGTTTTTTATGACTTCTGCATTATAATATAATTTGAAGTCTGGAAGTACTATTCTCCTTTCACCCCCTACTTCATTTTATCATTTTCCTTGATATTCTAGATCAGTGGTTCTCAACCTGTGGGTTATGTTCAATTTAAATACATCCTGCATATCAGGTATTTACATTACGATTCATAACAGTAGCAAAATTACAGTTATAAAGTAGCAACAAAAATAATTTTATGGTTGGGGGTCATCACAACATGAGGAATTGTATTAAAGGGTCATGGCATTAGGAAGGTTGAGAACCACTGTTCTAGATCTTTTGTTTTTTTCCCCAATGAATTTTGTTATTATTTTATCAAACTCTATAAGGTATTTCCTTGATTGTTTTATTGATATTGCATTAAAAAGAAAAATTAATTTTGGTAGTATTGTTATTTTTAATTACATTGGTATGGCCCAGCCATGAGCACTGGATATTCCTTAAGTTATATAAGTTGGTCTTTATTTCCATAAGGAGCATTTTGTAATTAAATCTATAATGGATTTTTTCATGTTCTTTGGCTGATCCTCAGATATTTCATGCATTTTTAAGTTATTTGGGATTGCCCTTTCTATTATTGCTTCATGTGTTTTGTTATTATTATATAAAAATGCTGGTGGTTTTTTTGAGGATTAATTTGCAGCCTTCAATTTGGTGAATCATATTAATTTATCTCAATTAGTATCTTTACTGATTCCTCAAAAATTTCCAAGTAAGCAAACATATCATCAGCAAATTGGGATAGTTTTACCTCCATTTCACCTATCATTGTGCCTTTAATTTCTTTCTCTTGTCTTATTGCTGCTGGTAGCATTTCCAGAGCTGTATCAAATAATAGTATGGAAAATAAGTAACTTTGCTTCATTTCATGTTTATTGGGAAAATGCCTAGTGTATTCCCATTACATATCATGCTTGCTTTTTGTTTTAAATAGAAGCATTTTATCATATTAAATAATGGTCTTTGGCTGACGCATTATATCAGTAACTAAAATGACACGGAACAGTCAAGAAGTAAACCCTGAGAGTTTGAAGTTTGAAGTGCTCATAGCTATCTTCATCAGATGCAAAATCCATGAAGGAGAATATGATAATTAATTGTAAAATGCTTTGTAAAATTTACATTTATAAAGTAATAAAGCTGTCCAATTTTTTTTTAAAACATGCCTATATTTTTTAGGGTTTTTAGCATGAAAGTATTGTACTTTGTTAAAGGTTTGTTCCCCACCCCTCCCCTCCCACCTGTATTTACTGAAATGGTTTAGGATGTTTTGCTTTTTAAAATAATTATGTTGATTGTTTTCCTAATGTTGAGTCATCCTCACTTCCTTGGTACAAAGCCCGTTCAGTCTTAATGATTTTTTTAAATAAATTGCAGTAATCTGACAGGACTTTGCTTAAAATTTTTAAGTCAATGGTCATTAATACTGATCTATAGTTTTCTTTTTGTGTTTTATCATTCCCTGGTTTAGATATTAGTTCTCTGTCTCAGAAAAGGATTTTCATAGGGTTCTTTCTCAAATTTTGAGAATAAATTGTGAAGTATGAATACAACTTGTTCTTTAAAAGTTTGATATAAATCTTCTATAAATCTATCAGGACAAGGAGTTTTGTTTTATATTTTAGATACTTGTTTTTGTTTTGTCAGACAGCATGACTTCAACTTCTGCTTTTGTGGATTTATTTGATACACAGTATTTTTCCCCTATGCCCTCAGTTTTACTTTGTATATGTCTTTGTTTTTTGTTTTTAGTGTGTTTCTTGTAAGCAACAGATTGTAGGATTTTGTTGTTTGTTTTTTAAATCCAATCTGTCATTCTTTTTCATTTTATTGGATGGTTCAATACATTCATACTTAAAGTTATGAAAGTTAGGTTTATATTTTCCTCCATCTGTCTCTACTATTTGTTTTTTTTTTCAAGTTATTTTTCCCTTCTGCTGCTATAAACACAGTACTATGTTCCTTCAGTTACTCTACCTTAATCTTTTTTAAGGTGGTCCTGGTTCCCACTGCCTCTCTTCCCCTCACCCTTAATTCTGTCCTTTCGTCTGTTGCCTCTTTCCCTTTGAGATTTTGCTTATTAGTTCCCTTTTCTCTCCTGCTTTCATCTGGTTATATAATTCTTCCCTTCTTTTACCTCTTCCTTTCCTCCCCTTCACCTAGTCCAATTTACTAGGTTTTTTTCCCTTAATTTTCTTTTTTGCCCTTTGACAAAAAGGGTTTCCCTTTATCTCACTCTGTCTCTGTCTCTCTCTGTCTCTGTCTGTCTGTCTCTCTCCCCTGTCTCCATGCCATGTTCCACTGCTGGTGGTATGGGATGTGGCCCCTAATAGGCTTTTGGTCCTGATGGGTTGTAGCCACGTTGGTTGTCTCTCATACCCTGGGCAAACTTCTGCAGCCTGAAGCCAAGGTCTCCACAACACTGGAAAGAGGGTTGTATGGGACAGGTGGTTTTGTTGTGAACCTGTATCAAGTCTTGAATCTGCTAGTACGATACAGCCTTGCTATCAATAGCATGGAAGGTAGGGGTGGGGTGCTGAGTAAGTTCAGGGTCAATGTGCATCGGTTCATGATTTGGTTTTGTTTTATTTTTCTTTTGGATTCTGGGTGTCCTAGACCACGGAGATAGCTATAGTTGTATTATCTTGATGCAAAATTTCTGTCTTGGAGATGTTTGGGATGTGGGGATTTGAGAAAATGTATAGTCCTCCATCTTGTTGGTCTTGTGACCCACAAATTTCCCTTCAGCTTGCTTTTCAAAGGACTTCACCAGGGTGTTTCAAACTATTTCACTTTATTTTCCCCTAAAAATGATCTCTTTTTTCAACTCTTTGCTATAGCAAGGTCATATGCTATTACATATCCAAGACAGAGGTATCAAATACACCAGATGAACCAAATTAAAATGTAATTGGGAAAAGTTATCAAATAATAAAAATACACTAAAACATAGATAATGCTAATATGTGGTTTTCTAAGTCAATATGCAGTCCAAAGGGATCCTTTTTATGGTTTAGGGATCCTGTTTCCATTTGAGTTTGACACTACTGGTCTAGCAGACCCTTTCCACTAAAGTTCCACCAAACCTTCTCTCTTTCATCATTCTCAATAACTCCTGGAATTTCTATTTCATCTTCTGAAATCTTTTATATGATAGAGGGGCTCAATCATTTTAGATCACAAAGCAGCTGAATCATTTCCCCTGAACTGCCCAAGTCTGATTATAAAGCTTCTAAGATTTTGTCCTTATCTTCACTATGTCCTGCTATCCCTAAAACATACTTCCCTTGAAGAAATTACTGGAAGAACACATGATGTCATCAATGTAGCCCTCAGTGATACAGATTGCAACCCTTCATGAGGTGCTATAGCTCCCCCTAAAATTCAACTAGTAATAATCATCTTAATAAAAGCTAACATTTATACAGTGGCTATTATGTACCAGGTATTGTGCTAAGAGCTTTACAAATATCACCTCATTTGATCCTCCCAACAACCCTGGGAGGTAGGTGCTATAATGATTCTCATTTTACAGATGGGACAACTGAGGCAAACAGAGGCTAAGTGACTTGCCCAAGGTTATACAGCTTGTATGAGTATCTGAGAATGAATTTGAACTCATATCCACCTGACACCAACTGTGCCACCTGGCTGCCAAGGTGACCTATCTTCTTATAAATAGTTTCTCCTAACTTAGATTGGTTTTCAAATGATAAACCTAATATTCATTGTTGACCTCATACTCAAAGCTTTTCTACCTTGTTTTTATTATTGTTGTTGAGCTGTTTCAGACCCCACTGAGCTGTTGTGATCCCATTTTGGAGTTTTCTTGGTAGAGATAGTGGAGTGGTTTGCCATATCCTTCTCCAGCTCATTTTACAGATAAGGAAATTGAGGCAAACAGTGTTAAGTGACTTGGCAAGGGTCACACAGCTAGTATCTATCTTGCTAGAACATAACAGAACTTCAGTTTTGCTCTATAGACCCAAGATCCCCTCCCACCACACTGATGCAATGGAAGAGCCCTTGAATTATACATTATAGAAATGACTTCCTGCCCTTAATGTATCAGTTCACTGATACTTCAACTTCATTCTACTTCATGAATATTCTATAGATGTAGCTGCATCAAAGTATCAATCTTTGAATGTGAACTTCCAGACTCCATGGTCTTCTCTGTTTAAGGCAATAAATGCTTTTCTATGATAAGTATAAGGAGAAAGCCCTATCCCAAAGTTTAATGACAAAGGTGACCTTGGATTTTCAAAGGTTACACCCAACAGAGAACAGACCGTGCCAGGTCCAACCAAGCTAGAATGCTCAAACTATGAGCACAGGAAATGAAGGACTATTGCACATCTGTTCTCAGAGACTCAGTCTTGCTATATTTGAGGAATCTCATTATCAGGTTGGCTGTAAAGTGATATATGTTTCACCCAAGGCAGTCATCAAAAACTTTCAGGCATGACAGCCCACAAAAATCAGAAAATTTTTCAATGGCTACCATGCTGAAATGTAGGTTGCAGCTAATCCTTGTAAATGACTACAAATGCGAGAGGAAATTATATTTGATTTTAGAGGTAACAGAGAGCCATAAAAGACTGAGAGTAACATGGGATCCCTCTAATTTATATGCAAAAAAACTTAAGCGCTATTTGCCCAAGACTGTACAGATAATTTGAAACATAACCAAGAATAGAAGGCCCTCTGACTTCCTTATTTCTTCTAAAATTCTGTCAAAATTCTAAGACCCCAAATTATTGTCATTTTGATGACTTCTTTTCTCAGAGTAGAAAATTATATTCACTATAAAGTTGGTACCATGGAAACCAGTTCTCCCTCAAATGGCGCACCTGATCCTTTTTTTTTCTTTGAGATGTTCTTTGAGAATTGAAGAATAAAAATGATGTGGCTAAGACTTTATTCAGAACAAGAACTAAAAATTCCAACTAAAACTCATCTGTATATCTTCAAATGAGTTTAAATTGCAACAGTATCCTCACTTTTAAAAACTGTGTTTAATAGTACGGTATCTGAAAATGCTATCACAATCTTATTAAGAGTAGGGTCTGCCAACGTTAGAACTAATGCCCTTGGTCTCAAAACCACAGTGTACATTCTTAGTATATAGTATTTTTCTCATATGATTAGCAGCCAAAAGAAAGAAAAAGAAGTATTCTTTTGGATGGCATACAATTTTGACTTTTAAGCCCATTTAGCTTTATATGATGAAGGATCATAATGCTGCTAGTGGCAGTGGTAATATAGTGGACTGTGCTGGGTCTGGAGCCAAGAAGAGGGGATAGGGGGGAGGGAGCATTCAAGATGAGCCTAGGGACACTTCCTTGCTATGGACCCTTGGCAATTCACTCAATGCCTATGTGCCTCAGGCAACTCCCTAAGACTTATCTACTAAGTCCTAGAAGACTGCCAACTGTTGCAGTCACAGTGAAGAGGGAGTTCTGGAACAATCAGATCCTTCAGGGATTTGCATTTTCTGTTTGTTAGATCAGAAGTATGTCAGTAGCTATTGCTAAAATGACTTTTCGTTCCAACATATTTACAACAGAGTTAAAGAGAAAACAGAACTAAAAGAGCAACAAAACTAATAAAAGTTGGTTTCATTTGATATTCTATTTGTAAGGATAAGTTGGTTGGTTATTGTCCTTGGTTCTTGAAGAGGACCAAAATGACATCACTATGTTAGAGTCAAGTTACAGTGTGTGTCTGACTGTGGCTGCTCAGACTAATATGAGCTTGGAATGCTTTATCACAGGTCAAGCACCAATAGTCCTTGTGAACATTTGGGGTGGCCTCTCTAAATCTGCACATCTAGGGGGAGGTATTATTTAGGGGACCCCAGATCAGTCAAACCCACCGGATCAAATAGCAAAATGTACAAATACACTGAGATAAAATGATGTGCCCCATCAGAGAAGAATGGTCTCAAGTTCTAAGGATGTGCCCTTTTCTGATTCTGAATGGTCCCTCTGTACCAGGTAAAGGTAGTCAAGTCTTGAGTAGTCCATTTGCATATGAAAGTCAGTCCAGAAACTCTCTAGAAAATTGGCAAAGGATTAGGATCTACATGACTCATTGTTTTTTGGATTTTAAAGTTTCAAGTTAATTGGGACAGAAAGGGCGTATGAATATTACATCAGATTATGAGTTTTGCTTTTGGACCTTCCATTCCAAGGACCAAAGGGTATCTCAGACATGAGAGGATCTGACCTCCCCCTACCAAATATGAAGATGATTACTCAACTTGGAGTTTAAGGCTTTATTTGATCCAAAATTCATTCGGGTCTTCTAAGTCCCCTTCACCACCCTCTTCCCCCCAGTAATAGTAGGCAGTACCTCTTTTTAGAACATCCAAACAACTGCATGAGAACAGAAAAAGCATGGTATTATTAATGTAACGCAGTTCATAAGAACTCAGATATTTGGACTATAGCCAAAAATGTGACTTAGGGTAGTTACAAAAGAAGTTATTTGCAATGACACATTCATCCATGATAGGTGACTGTCACCTCCTTTGTATCTTCCCAGGTAACCTACCTTGCCGGTGCTCACTGGCTTATAATTTAAAACCTTGACAGGAGACACATTATATAACAAAGCAGTCAGTGGACATACCCATACACATACATGGGCTAAGTCCCTTTTCCTCCTCATAATTCTAATTTCCCCCTCCCCAAAGAGAGAGAGGTATTTCCCATCCTTGGGAGGAGGGGTGTGTAGGGCACTAGATGATTTCTTATTGTTCTGGCAACAGCAGAACCCTGCCAATGTCTATCTGAGCCATTGTACATACATAATACTTCACAAAGCCCTGGACTCTTTGCCTTCTGTTATCGATAATGCTCTAACCATCTTCTTCCAAAATCAAGCATAAGGTTCAGCATCCCAGGAGAGAGGAATCTGGAACATCATCTGGTATGACATACAGTGACTTTCATATCTGTATTAACTTTCATATTGTTTTGATTGAAAAGTTTTCCTACCTGGACTCCACAATGCTGTGACAAAGACCCATATGCCTATCTCTTAAGCTTGATAAGATTGGGCAAAGTGAATTAAAAAACATGACTGGAAAAAAATAAAATACTATTTAAAAAATAAAAAACAAGAACCATGAGGGATGGAGAATCTGACATATATCATGTTCCATGGTGGTTTGCAGGGGCATGCCCTCTCCACTTTTGATTCCCACCCTCCTGTGAGCCCTCCTACAATAAATATTAGTATTTCCCAGCTAATTAATAAGTTCTTCTAAAATTGCCTTAGTTTGTTGGGGGAAAAGAAAACCTGTCTGTACTTTGTACTGAAATGAAAATTATTTTGTGACGTGTCCCTTACAAAAATCTAAACCCTGTATGGGTAGCTGATTCAAATGACTGTCCCTATCTATCATGTTCCATGTAAGATCTCACAGCGTCAACAGTCTTTGTGGCTTATTATTATAATTATTGTCTGTATCAGAATATATTAAATGAAAAAGAGAGGAAAAGAGCAGGAAGCTTTTAGAATGGACATATTATAAGCTTAATGGGCACAAAAGATGAATGCTTCCCATTGTCCGGAATGTATTATGCCACAACTGTAAACTTGCTGATACTGATGTTAGCTTGCACTCAGAGGCGGAAACTCTTAGGACTTTACTGTAAAGCAATGCCTAGAATAGTTTGAAGATGTGCAAAAATGTTTATGTTGCCAAGTCAGCAACCATGGGGAATGACACCAGTAGAGCCCATGAGGAGTGATGATAGTCAAGTAAGTGGATGTGACTGTTGATGGAGTGGACAGCCTTACAAAGGTAATGACAGGATTCTCTTATCTCAAGATTCCTCCTTGTGTCATTCTCCTTTAAACAAGAAAGTGTCCCACCTGGCATAGGCAGGTTCATGGTCTAATACATCTTGAATAATGAGGTCATTCTAGTACATGAATTGGCCACTCCAAAGAATGACCTTCACCTGGGAGCAGAGCTAAGGAAGACTTATCGGTCAGTCTGTGACTTTCAGATCCAAGCCTGCAAAACAGTTTGAGGTTGTTACAACCTTCTCCCTTCTTTCACAACAAATTCATCTGAGCACTGCATGATGCAAATGTTTTATGATTAATTTTAACGTCACTATCATCAAGCATCCCCGAGTCTACTGTGCTGGAGATCAAGGAATGAAACCTCTTCCCTTTCCTTTTAAAGAATCAGACATTTTCCTAAGTGATATCTGTACAAAGGTTTAAATGATTCTTGGGTGCTAAACCATGATATTGGAAAGTCTAAGAAGACAGTGGTGAGCTTCTGCCAGTATTGGTGCAGAGGATACTAAAAGCCCCATTCTGATTTTGTTACTCTCTCATAGCATCCAAGGGTAGCCCCAGTTCATGCCCTTGCCCATTCATTCAATGATTACTCAATTAAATATTATGCAGAGATTTCAAGGTGGTAGACTATGGAAGGACCAACAAATTTATAACTGGTAAAATGCCTTCCATGATATCTGGTCTTGGTAGTTTCTATGACCACTTCTTATGTGTATGTGTGTATACATATATATGTGTCCTTATATGTGTATGTATACATACATACATTATATGTGTATGTATACATACACATACACACGTATACATATGAATACAATTTAGCTCTTTATAATTTTGTAATCACAAATACTATCCTTCCTCACTGTGAGGAATGTAAATGAATTATTATAGGTATGTATATGTGTATATGTTATATACATACACATGTATGCATACACATGTACACATGCATGTAAACCATACACACATCCCTATTTATGCATAGCTGTCTTAATAAGGAAGGCCTTTATCTCCTTGTTAGGATTTTTGTGTACTGGACGTTTCTCCCTCACCATGGAATCTGAGTCAACATTTCACATTTAGAATCCCAAGAGGAAAGAAAACATAAGTACCTCCATGAGGAGTGTTTTGATTCATCCCTTGAGAAAATAGCTGAAGACAAGTTTCCTGGCACTGGCATAAAGGCTAATTGTCCTTTGATTTTTGCTTTCACCCTTAAAACAATCCAAGAGTGTCTCCCCATCTTCATCCAATAATGACTTCACAGATAAAGTGTCCATGTAGGCCAGGACAGCCCTTTAGTATGTCACATCATAGATAAGAACTTCCATATCCCCCTGGTACGCTGGATACATCTGGGAATATTCTACTCTCCTACAGTAATCCCTCTGAACAAATTACTGCACTCAGAAGCAAAGATCTGAAAGTAGAAATAGCCCATAGCACCTGGTTTCCCCAATCACCATCCTGGAATCCAGAAGAGTGATCAGCTTTAACACTCATCAGAGATGGAAATGTTCACATACAAAATGGGAAATCTGAGAAGCCATCTTTGGACCTGTCATACAACTACCCCAATTCAGACATGGATTTAGAAGACTCCATCTCCAGCCTTCCTGAGGCCTTAGCTGGATATACATAATATAAAATCTTCTTTTAGACATGTCTCATGCATGGGGTCAGTTTTCCCCTCCTCAGAGGAACAGGGTGAAAGAGGAGAGAGAGGTGAAGAGAGAGAGAGAGAGAGAGAGAGAGAGAAGGAGAAAGGGAGAGAGAAGGAGAAAGGGAGAGAGATGGACAGGGAGAGGGGAAGGGTGGGAGAGAGAGATGGAGAGAGAGAGAGAGAGAGAGAGAGAAATGGGAGGGAGGAAAGGGGAAGGGGAAGGTGAATAGGATGGAGGGAAATACACACTAATCATAACTGTGAATGTGAAGGGGACAAATTCACCTACATAAAATGGAAGTGGATAAGAGAGTGAATTAAAAACCAGAATCTTACCAAAACAAACCAGCAGAAAGTTCTACAGCAAGGTTCTCTGATAAAGGCCTCGTTTCTCAAAATTATAAAGAACAGAATCAAATATATAAGAATAAGAGTCATTCCTTGGTTGATAAATGGTCAAAGGATCTGAACAGGCAATTTTCAGACAAAGAAACCAAAGTTATCTATAGTCACATGAAAAAATGTTCTAAATAACTACTGATTAGAGGAATACAAATTAAAACAACTCTGACATACCACTTCACATCTATCAGAGTAGCCAAAATGACAGAAAAGGAGAATAACAAATGTTAGACAGGATGTGGAAAAATTGGGATATTAATGCACTGTGGGTTGTTGTGAACTGATCCAACCATTTTGAAGAGCTATTTGGAACTTTGCCCAAAGGGCTATGGAACCGCACACCTTTTGACCCAGCAATACCACTACTAGGTCTATATCCCAAAGAGATCCCACAAAAGGGAAAGGATCTATATATACAAAAATGCTTATAGCAGCTCTTTTGTTGTGACAAAGAACTGGAAATTGAAGGGATGTCCATTAATTGAGGAATGGCTGAAGAAGTTGTAGTATGTGATTGTGAAGGAATACTATTGTGCTATATAAGAAATGACAAGGGGGATGCTTTCAGAAAAAACTGGAAAGATTAACGTGAAATCACGCAAAGTGAAATGAGCAGAACCAGGAGAACATCGTACACAGTAACAGCAATATTGTATGGTGATCAACTGTGAATGACTTAGCTGAGTTCAGCAATATAATGATCCAAGATGAAGAAAAATATTTTCCACCTCCAAAGAAAGAACTGATAGTTGGAATGAAGATCAAAGCACACTTTTTTTTAAGCCTCCTTTATTTTTCTTGGTTTTTTTCTTTAATGGTCTACTTTCTGTCACAACATGACTAATATGGAAATATATTTTGCATGACTGCACATGTATAACCTATATCAAATTGCTTCCTTTCTCAATGAGGGGAGAGAAGAGGAAAGGAGGGAAAGAGTTTAGAAGTCAAAATTTTGAAAAACAAACATTAAAAACTTTTTATATGTAATTGTAAAAAAGTAAAATAATTTTTTTTAAAAGTTTCCCCCTCCCCAGTGTAGATGCAAGTTGCCACATCATCATTCATTTGGTAAAGTCTTTATTGTCAAAAGAATTAAAATAGGTAGGGGAAACTAAGCAAGTCTCATTTTTTTTTAATTCCCTGAATTCAAGCAGCCTTTATTTCAATGGCTGTCATAAGAAACCCTAACTTAATTCCTCAGTGGGACTCAACCATGTGCTTTTGTTTCATAATGGTTTTGCTGATGGGGTGGAAGAAAAAGAAAGAAATCCTCATCCCCTATGCACCCAGCTAAAAGTAGTCAAGAGTTAGAACTAACACAATTTGATTCTAACAAGATTAGCACCTTCATTTTCAAATTCTCAGTCTCTAGTGAGAGGGCAGAGAAAAGCTAGGTCCATTGACTAAGACAATCTCAAGGGAGTTTTTTGACCCTTATAAATGCAAATGAACCAATTAAGGAGGGTGGGGGAAAGCAGCAGGGTGGTGAAGTGGATAGAGCCTCAGACTCGCAAAAGCTGTGTGACCCTGGCCAAGTCACTTGACCTTGTTTGCCTCAATTCCTCATCTATAAAATGAGATGGAGAAGGAAATGGCAAGCCACTCTAGTATCTCTTCCAAGAAAATCCCAAACGGGGTCAGGAAGAATCGGACACAACTGAAAACGACTCAACAACAAATCTCTACCACAAACAGATAACTCAAAGTAGCACATCCTTACAACATGTGACTACTCAATAAGTGTTCATTTTATTTGAATTTTACACCCCACCCCCACCCTAGAGACAGCTACTATTAGAGATAAATAGAGAGAGGGAGAAAAAGAGGAAACTTTTTCATTAGGATGAGTGAGGGATTCAATTAATCCTGGATCCCTTCATCACACAATGTCACACACTCACTTACACACACACACACACACACACACACACACACACTTCATATGTCTAAATTTTTTCTGTTGTTTTGAACTTGGTTTTTTATTAGCATAAGAAACTCCCAATAACGCCCTTTCTTATCAATGTAGATCAGCAATCCCCGTTTCTAAGTTACCAATGATCTCTTCATTTCCATATCAGATGTCTTTTTCTCAGTCCTCACCCTAGAGCCCTCTGTAGCATTTGGAACGCTAGACCATCCTGTCCTCTTGGGGTTTTCACGATGCCCTCTTCTTCCTTGGTTCTCTCACATGGATGCTCATTTATTGTAGTTTAATTTACTGGCTCTTTTTCTTTATGACGCCCCTAAATCAGCGGTTCTCAACCTGTGGGTCGTGATCCCTTTGGGGATCGAACAGGGGTCGCCTAAGACCATCAGAAAACACATATTTCCAATGGTCTTAGATATCAAGACACTGCTCCTCTATCAGTCTCCAGGCGGGTCCGTTCACATGCAGATATGCTCACATACGAGTATTAAAGGGCCACCACATTAGGAAGGTTGAGAACCACTGCCCTAAATCTAGGTGTGATCCAAAGATCTCTCCAGGGCCTTTGTCTCTTCTCTCTCTTCATTTTCATGGCATCCTCATCAGTGGCCCAGTGGATTTAATTCTCAACTCTCTGCAGGTGATCCTCAGATCTGTATATCCAGGAAGTCTACAGAGTGCCTGTCCTGCATCATAAACTGTCTAGTGGACGTTTCAAAAACGGATGGCACGTAGACATCTCAACTGCAATATATCCAAAAGAGAATTCATTACCTTTATCCCCAAGTCTATCCCTCTTCCTAACGCTTCCATTGTCGTTAAAGTAACTCCCATTCAGTCTCTGGCATTATTCTCAACTTCCTCTTTTCCCTCCCTCCCTTATCTAAACAGCTGCTAAAGTCTAACCCTTTTATCTCCTTGACATCTCTCACTTCTGACCCCTTCTCTTGGCCATTCCCCTAAGTGAGCTCTCATCACCTACTTTTTAAAATTTATTTTATTTTTGATTTATGGAATAAAACAAGCATTTCCATGACAGTACAATAAAAAAGATGATTGCACATTAAACTACAAATCTACTATGCACAACCTGCTATTTCTTGCAAACAGTGAACAAAATTATCAAGTACATTTTTTCCTTTTTTCTCCCCCCCCACCCTACCCTAGAGATGGCATAGAGATTAGACACAAATAGGTATATATGTGTAAAATTATTCTACACATACTTCTATTTATCAGTTCTTTCTGTGGATGCTGATAGCATCTTTCTTTATATGTCCTTATAGTTAATCTGGGTATTTATAACAGCAAAATAACATATTTGCTCAGAGTTGTTCTTAAAACAATATTGCTGTTACTATATACAATGTTCTGTTGGTTCTGATCATTTTGCTCTTCATTATTTTGTGCAAGTCCTTCCACGTTTTTCTAAAAATCACATTTTCTAAAATAATGAATTCCATCATTTCTCATAGCACAGTAGTATTCCATCACAATCACATACCACAACCTGTTCAGTCATTCCCCAACTGATGGGCATCCCTGCAATTTCCAGTTCTTTGCCACCATAGAAAAGAGCTACTATAAATATTTTAGAACATATAGGTTCTTTTCCTTTTCCCCTAATCATCTGTTCTCTCCATACCCCAATACATCCTACACACAGATGCCAAAAAGATTCCATTAAGCACGGGTCTGAAGAAGTCACTCTCCTCAATAAACTCTTGTGGCTCCCTATTTCTTCCTGAATAAAATATAAATTGTTCTGGTTTTTAAAGTCCTTCATAACCTGGCTACAAGCTACCTCTGCAGCCTATTCCCATTCTTTCTAGTATAATAAACTGACCTTCTAGCTATTTCTCATCCATGATACTCCATTTCTCATGTCTGTACCTTTGTAATTATTAAGAAGTGCCAAGCCCTGCAGAAAGCAAGATAAATATGAAAAGGCCCCAGTATTACCTCCTTTTTACAGATCACAAAACTGGGTTTCAGATACAGGAAGAGCCTCTTGTAGGACACAATGGAATAAGTTCTGGATTTAGGGTCTGAGGAGCCAGGTTCACATGTCAGTTCTTCCTCTTACCTGTATGACTTTGGGCAAGTCATCAGAGTCCTCTGAGTCTGTTTCTTCATCTATAAAAGGAGGAGACTAGACTATATGACCTCTCAAGTGGGTTTCTAACTCTAACATTCCATGACTCCATGATTGTCAACCTACCTCTTCCTTTGGAAAATAGAATTCTATTGGTTTTTATTTGTCTCTCTTGTTCCTTTCTGGTGCACAGTGGGTAAAGAAAAAAATGACAAGAACACATTAATGACACGGTAGCTTTAATTTCTATATGGAAACCTGTGGCATGATCTGGGGCCATATCAAAATGAACTGGCATGTCTTCATGTTCCATCTGCTCCTAAAACGTACTATTTGTATTCCAGGCCACAGAGTGGTTCAAAAACAACAGATTTTTCTTGGCAGTTTTTGTGCATAATGCATAAAGATGAGTATAGAACTACCCCTGGAAAAGTAGTGGAAAAAAAAATAACTCAGTTCATAGCAATGATCAGCTAGCTAGTGGAAGCCATTCACAACAAACACAACCTCTCTGCCATCAAGTCAGCAACACGAAGAGTCTATCCAAATGTGCCACTTGCATTGTTGGGTTCCCATGTGTTATATGACTGAGTTCTGCTGGAGATACTGCAAATATCACATGTATAAGTGAAATCCAGAGACAAACCTCAAACCTTGTGTTAGCCATTAGTTTCAATTCCTCTTCTTGCAAGCAACTTTTAAGTGAATTGTTAACAAGTAGCTGATCAACTGGTTGGCTTCTCATCATTTTTTCCAGCCAAAATTGCTTCTTGCTGACCTATATCCAGGTATCCCTTTACTTTGGGGAAATATACTATTTCCATAAGGTCTACGTTCAAATGAAAATGTTACACATGGCACAATGGGGGCAGGGGAGATAGAGGACGAAGGCTAGTAATAATTCAAATCAATAAGCATTTATTATGTGCCAGACACTGAGGAGACAAAGATAAAAATGATAAAAAATTTTTAAAAAGGATAAAAAAAAATTTATTTTAAAGATTAAAAAAAAATAGTACCTGCCCCCAATTAGCTTACATGGGTGGGGGGAAGAGGTGATAACATGGAAACAAACAAAACTCAAATCTATAATACAAAGTAATTTCCATATAGGGGAGGGTACGAGCAACTAGGGAGTGTAGAACATGCTTCCTAGAAAAAGGGGTACTGGAGCTGAATTTTGACTGAAGGTAAGGATTCTAGAGGGTGAAATTAAGGAGGAAAATATATCCTACATATGTCACCATCAAGACAAAGATATGAAGACAGGCGACAGAAATGGGAACAGTCTGTGTGGGGTGTATAAAGTGTATGGAGGAGAGCATGTTCAATTAGCCCAGAAAGTTGGGTTGGAATTGTGAAGGGCTTTAAAAGCCAAAAAGAGGAGCTTGTATTTTTTCCTAGAGCCACAGGAAACCAGTGAAGCTTCCTGGGCAAGGGAAGAGCATGATTTAGGAATATTGGCTTGGCAGTTGTGTGACAACTGGATTATAAAATAGAGAAACTGGGGATAGGGAGAGCAGTTAGAAAGGTATCATCATAGTTTAAGGAGAGAATGATGAGAGCCTGAATTGAGGTAGAAGCTGTGTGAGAGGAAAAATGAAAGCAAGTGTAGAAGTAGAAAGGACAAGACTTAGCAATCGGTTAGACATGACAACTGAGGGAAGGGAAAAGTCAAGGATGGCTCCAAGGAGGAAGGTACTCTTAGAAACTGGGAACTCTGGAAGAGGGATGGGAACTAGGGGGTAAAGATAATGAGTTCTGTTCAGACATGTTGAGTTTAGATGCCCAATGGGTAGTTAGTAAGGTGGGACTGAAATTCAGGAGAAAGAATAGGGTGGGATATAATGATCTGAGAGTCATCTGCACATAAAAGTGAAAGATGAACCCGTGCAAGTCAATGGGATCGCTGAGAGAGCTGGGTAAAGAGAATAGTACAAAACCTTGGAATCCATAGAAGGTAAAAGGAGAAGCAATGAGTTAAGAAGGAAAATCAGGAAAGAGCAGTATTATGAAAACCTAAGAAGGAAAGGTTGTCTAGGAAGAGAGAGAGTGGTCAACAATGTCAAATGACGCAGAGGGGGCAAGAAGGATAAAAATTGAGGAAAAAAAAGTCCATCAGATTTGGCAATTTAAAGATACTTACTGACCTGGGGGCAGGCAGTTTAAATGCAATGTTAACCCTTCTAGTCTAGCTTCATATAAGTGTAGTTTCATTCGTCATCTCCCTGATGGAAAGTAAGACTGGAAGGCATTGGGGCATAAGATCAGCAAACTTTATGGGGGAAGGAAAAATATGGAACGTAGGGGGCCCCCTGACAAGAGAAACAAGCCAAGATGGGATGGCATCCTTGCCAAACTAAATGGTAACTTTGAAAGTACTGGAAGAGAAGGTTTGTCTATTGAAGACAACTTCATCTACTCCACAATCCTGCCTGCAGCTGGTCATGAAACATAGGCTCATAATAATGACAGGTACTAAAAAGGAATGTGTTCAATGTTGCTTATGCTTTAATGATGTGGAAGATATACATCTGTCTTGTTTTGATATTTTTGGCACCAAGAAGCCAATCAGTGGCCACGAAAGATGGTTGCAATTATCTGGATAAGAGGTGCCATATGAGTCTTTTTAAACAAGGCTTCAATTGTAAACAAGTGATCTATGATCCTAAAGTTGAATTAATTAAAATAATACTCAGAAGTACATTCTGTTAACTAACATTACAACAGGGAGACCAGACCATTTTATGCTTGGAGATGCCTTGAAGGGAGCCAATGGAAAAAAAAAAATGCACAGAGAAACAGTGATGAAAAATTATGCAAATAAGAGTAAGCCCTACATGAAAAAGAAATCCCAATGGAGTTCATTCACCCATAAGAAAGTTTATTTGACCTCTTTTAATAGAGAAATATGAAGAAAGAATTTAGTTGAAATTATTTTAATGCTGTAAATGATCATAACTTCCTATCAGACAAATATCTGTTTCCTTGCAAACATTTAGGATCACATGTTTAACACCATCACAGAACTGATTTAGCATGGAGAGATGATAAGCTTCATGATCTGCTAAATCACAATTTCTGATGATCCTCCCAAGTTGCCTCAATTTCATATTTCCTCCACCAAGGACTCTTGAAGGAATTCCAGCCTTATTCTCACAACTTGTCTACACAAAAGAAAATCCATGCTTCCTCTGCCTTTACCCTAGACAAGCAAAAACTAAATTTCTAATTGGTTCTTTCAATAAGATTCTAAAGGAAGGCAGATAAAAGAGAGTGAGCTTTAAGAACTTTGCATTCCAAATTCCACAGAATAGCAGCTCTCTCTAGACTCCACCCATTGTCTTGGGCAGGAAAGGTATCTCATATAGACTACAATAACCATGAAGGAAAACACACAAATCCATACTGAAATACTTCAACAGCAACAACAACCCAAAAAACCCACTTTTACTGAAATAAAAAAATGTTTAGAAGAAAAAATATCCCTCTCTAGGTAGGTAAGTAACCATAGAAAAGAAAATTGCTTAATCAACCTTAATGAGATTATGCCGTCTACATTAACTGTAATGTATAATGAGAGATTTGAAGGCAATACTCAAACATCCGAACTCTAATTTTACAAACAAGTACTTCCAGCACACGCTAAAACAATATTACTGTATAAGTGTGAAAGATGGCACTGTATCCTGGAACATTTATCAAGGAGTCAGCTTCTATTAGTCTCTCCTCAGCCTAATTGCCATGCATTAGGCAAGCTTTTTTTTTTTTAAAGGGGTAGTTAACCCTTAATCTCTAGGGAAAAAAACCGCCCCCCACCACAATGGTAACATTTAGAAACACAAATAAACTGGGCAGTCACAGTAACACCCCTATGCCTGCCTACCAAGTAAGTTATATGGCTGTGGCAAATGAAGTTAAACCCATTATTATCCCCATCTAAAGTGGGAAGCCAGCCCGGCAAAAGCAGTCCTCATTCCCAGTTCTCTCTGGGTCTAGCAGGACTCTGAGTAGCCCTGTACAAAGCCTAGGGTGTAGCGTCCCCAGTTCTCTTTGCCAACCTCTTTGCAATGTTCTTTGCAATGCTGACCCGCAAGTTAGGGGATTAAACTCAGAGAGCACCGTGACAAAGAAATACACAAACGCACACAAAAGGAAAGGTAGCCGCTCCCCCGCCCCGCTTACCTTTGACTTGACTTTCATACTCGGCTATGATCTCTTTGTCCTTTTTGAATCTGCTCGGGGTGGACATTATCCAGTCGTTCCGGGGGCGATGGGGGTTAAAAAACGGGCAAGTTCTGTTCAATGGTCATAAACCACTGTGTTCTCGGAGAGGCAGAGAGTTTTATACTCCCACACGCCGGGGTTCCCAGCAGCAGCACCAGCAGGAGGTAAAGCAGGAGAAGGACGAGGGCGAGGAGGAGGGTGCGAGGGAGCTGGGAGCCGACTACTAGATTAACCCAGGTGCTGGCACCATCTCCTCCCAGCCTGGGCTGTCGTACGCGATCAAATGGGGAAAGGAGAGCCGGGGGCTTGAAGACCGAGAAGTGTGGCAAACTCAAGCGCGAGAGCCGCCAGTGGGGAGGTGGGGGGCGTCTCCCACCTCCGAAACCCCACCCCGGACCCTGCCCACTTCCTCTACAGCCGCCGGGTCACGCCGGCTCCCTTCACCATTGTTAATCCTGGCTTGCACGGAGTTCCCCGGAGGTTTGGTAACTGAGCCAGGTAGCTCGTTCCCCCCAGTTGGAAAGAAGAGACGCCTACTGTGGAGAAGGGGCCCTGCTTGCCACCCACCCCTCTCTTTCCTTGCAGGCTAAGGAGGCACCAGCTCTGGTACTAAACTAGTCCCTATTTAGTTGGCGATGCTGCCGCCGCCGCCGCCGCCTCTGTTCTTTTCCTCCCCCGGGGAAACACTGTTGCTACTGCCAGGGCAGGGAAGAAAAAGGAGGGTGAGGATAAAGGCAGAGCCGGGCTCCCCGGCGGCGCGCTCTGCCCGAATCATATAGCAGCGGCCACAGGCTGGAGAGCGCGCAGAGAGCAGAGCCCAGTCCTCGGCCCCTCCGGTCTCCTTTTCCCCGCTGCCCCAGCGAGGCCGCGGGTGACACATGTACACGCACACACAGCAGGGGGAGCCCCGCCTCGGCTTGCAGCAAAGTTGCCTGCGTTCGCGCGCGCGCGCGCGCTCCAGAGAGCGAGCGAGAGAGCGAGCCCGCCGGAGATACACGCCCTGCAGCTGCACCTCCCCTCCGGCCCGCCCGGGGTGAGTGCGCGCGCGGGCGCAATGGCCAGCCTTGGATGCGCGGCACAGCAGCGTCCTCCCCGGCCGGCCGCGGAGCAGCAGGCAGGCGGGCCGGCGAGGGAGCCAAGCGGGGAGAAGGGAAGGGAAGGAGGTTGGCGTTGCCTGACATTCCCCACCCCTCCTCTCCAACACGCGAGGAAACAGGGCTCGCCGGGGAAGATGGATGGCTCCAGTGGCCAACCGCAGCCCAGCCTTTCTCGCACATCCCTACGGCCTCCAGCGCCGGCTTCCCTACCGGGGAGGGGGCGTCTCGGATGCAGCTGCTCGGTGGCTTCCGAGCCCCTGGAGCTTGTGATGCTTGAAGCTGGGACCCGCCCGGGGTGACCCGACGGCACCAACTGTCCTTTGCACGAGGTGTAGCGAGCTCCCGGCTGGGCTTAGAGAGACCTATCCTGCTAAAGCCCAAGCAAAGAGGACGTCTCCAAGTGTGTTAGGCAGAAATATGGTTCCAGGGTGTTGTCACTCTCTCCTACTTGGGTCTTGTTGTCTCAGGGCCCCAATCACAAAGTTACAGGATCTCCTAGTTGGAAGGGACCTCTGAAAGTCATTTGGCTCGATTTGTACCTGCGTAGAAATCCTGTCTTTAACGGGAAGCACACTGCTTCAGGCATTTGGCAAAGTGCCAGATACATAGTAGGTGCTGTATAAACGTTGACTGATGGCTCTATGAAAATTCCTACTCCACATTGTTTGAAGTGCTATGTAGTTTTCAGTCCATTACTCCTAGTTCTGGCCTCTGGGGCTGAGAGAAATAATTTCTCTTCCCAGCGACAGCCTTTAAATAATTGAAAATAGCCAGGGTCTCCTCTTGGTCCCCCTCTCTTCTTCAGCTTAAGCATCCCCAGTGTATTTAAACCAAATCCACAATCATTTCTTCAGCACCGTAGGGTACTAAAAGCCGAGGGAAAAGAAAAGCAAAAACAGTCTCTTCACTCAAAAAGGTCACAATCCTAATGTGAGATTGGCGGATAGAAAAGGCAAACAATTATGTACAAACAAGACATAGAAAGAATAAATTGGAGATAATCTCAGAAAGATGGCACTAATAGTAGGGTGTAGAGGTTGGGGGAGGGCGTGCAAAGGTCTCCATGAGAAGGCAGGATTTAATCTTGAAAAAGGCCAGGAGGGAGAGCATTCCAGGAATGGGGGGACAGCCAGTGAAAAGGCATAGAGTCTCAAGATGGACGGTTGTGTGAAAGAGCAAAAGGCCAGTGTGTCAGGTTAGGTGGATCACGAAGCAAGTTACGGGAAGAAAAGTGGATGAAGACTAGAAAGGTAGGAAGGGGCCAAGTTGTGAAAGGCTTAAAAAAAAAAAAGGCAAATTAGAAGATTTTAAATTTGATCCTGGTGGTAATAAATCACACCAACTTTATGGCATGATCTCCAGTTGACTCATCATTCTTACCCTATCGCCCTGGACTCCAATTTATTGACATCTTTAAAACGTGATTTTGAGGAAGAGCCACAGTTGAGAGCTGAGTAAGGCTGAGTACAGCATGGCTGTTAACTCTTTCCTTTTGGACGTTTTAATTTCACTGTTTCAGCCTAACATCATGTACTGTTTTGTTTTTTTTGTGTGTGTGGGGGAGAAGGGTCGTCTGTCATTTCACACATGCTGAACTCGGAATCCACTAAAGCCCCTAGATCCTTCTCGCCAAAAAAAAAAGTCTATCTTTACTTAATTCCCCTAACCCATATTTGTGCAGCTGGTATTTTTAACTCCTGTAGATAAGGATTTAAAATCTATTGGTTTTCATTGTCTTAATTTCAACCCAACATTTTTGCCCATCAAGATCTTTTTGTATTCTGAATTAGTCACTTACTTCATTAATTATCCCTTCTGTTTTCTGTCATTTGTAAATTTTATAAGAAAGCCAGCCTAGTCTGTATCTAACTCATTGATGAATATATCAAACATCATTAGCATCAAAGACATGCCCCTGGAAAATTTCGCTCAAGGTCTCGAAGTGGACATTGATCCATTAATAATTAGACCTTGCATTGAGTCATTCAACCATTTTTGAATCCATCTAACCATGCTATCATCTAGCCCACATCTTTCCATTTTATCTATTAAGATATTAGAATAAGCCGTTAAATACCTTACTGACACCCAGGCCTGGTGATCTGAACTCCTGGAAGAAAGCTAGCTGTTCTCCAACCATCTGCTTATTTATCTTGGATTCTATCTAATTCAAGGAGATGACAGTGGGTTTTCAAAGACTATGCTCTTGCAGCACATGCTCTGGCAATGCTACCCAGCTTGAAAGGCTTTGAGTTTGGGCCAGTAATGGACCATGTGTCAGTAGTTAGATTGATGAGCCTGGCTGAATTCAGACGGCTTATTACCAGTGTTGGCCGCAAGAGGAAGCTTTTCAGCCACAGAAACCCACAAAGACCATATCTAATGAAGGATCTCTGTCTATAGACAAGAGTACCCACACTGCCTATCCTGGGTGACTTGATCCTATGGTAAATCTACCCAACCCCAAGGTGGTTAGGATGCAACAGTAGACAGAGCTCTAGATCTTAGTGTGACCTCTGGGCAAGTCACTTAACCCCCACTGCCCTGTCTTCCCCCCCCCCCCACCTCCAAAAAAGCAAAACAAAACAAAACAAAAAAACCAATAGGTCCTAGCCCAAGCCCACTGGGTCATTGTTTGGGCCTTGATTACTAAGAGTGAATGTAAATAGAAATTGTTTCTATTTTGGTCAGAAACCCTGAGGGTCTTGCGCTCCCAGACTTATTTTTTTGTCTAGGTAAAAGAGGTCATTCTTTGTCTTATTTTTTATCTACCCTTGATCACTGAATAGGCTTTGCCTCCATCCAAATGGTTGTTGTCCTTCTTGAAGAGGACCAAAATGACATCACCATGCTAGAGTCAAGTTTCAATGTGTCAGACTGTGGTTGATCAGACCAACAAGAGCTCAGAATACTCTACCACAGGTCGGGCACAAATAGTCCATGTGAACATTTCCTTTGAGCTGCTTCAATTCCGCTTTGCTCATACAGCTCAGCACCTTCTCTGATGTAAGCACACCATGCTGAGTGGTTCTGTGCCAGTGTGTTCCATGTCAAACTATCAATTCTAAATTTCATGATGGCATGCTTGCCTAAGTTCTGGATAATGGACAATGCTCTTGTGCTTTCCTAAAGGGTTACTCTTCTTTCCTGAAGAGAGTTAGGGTTGCTCTGGAGACCCCAAAATACCAACACACTGAGTCCTGCCAAATGAATTCGACTCAAGTCTTCTCAGCCAAAGAAAAGTAAAGTTTATTAATAGTTCACCATATGGGGTAGACTCTTAGGGAGCCTAGGTATCTGTGACGCTTGCATTGGGCAAGCAGGCCAGAGTAAGTCTGACACAGAGTAAGTCTATGCTAGGTCATTCTATGGCACTCTCACACCACATGGAGGGAAGATGGAGTCTTGTGTACAGAGGAATCTAGGAGTAGTCTAGAGGAGAAGTTTGGAGAGGGTCTTCAGGAGGAGTCAATGAGGTCAATGCAAGGGTGGATTGATATTTTGATAGGCTCAAGGGTGGGAAGTAGATGGACAATGGAGGGCTAGGCTAGTAACAGAGGTTTGGGCCCAGCCACAATGAAATACTTATGGCCTCTGCAAATGCCTCATCAAGTGGGAAGATTTAATCAGACTTCAAGGGGTTTCCCAGAGCCTATACCTCAAAGATTCACGGAGAGCTCAAGGGGGCTCGCAGAGCCTGCACCTCATCATTCCCAGTCACCAATGGAGTGAAACAAGGCTGTGTGCTTGCTCCAATGCTTTTTAAAATGATGTTTTCAGTCATGTAGTCAAATGCTTTCAGTGAGAATGAACATGGCATCAAGGTCAGCTACCACACTGATGGGAAATTCTTCAACTTGAAAAGGCTACAAGCCAAGACCAAATTAGAGGGAGTGTTGGTGCATGATTTTCTGTTTACAGATAACTGTGCACTCAATGCAGTCTCTGAAGCTTCAATGCAACAAAGTATGGATCAATTCTATATTGCTTGTGCTAATTTTGGCCTAAGAATTAACACCAAGAAAACACAGGTGCTCCATCAGCCACCACCACACCATCCATATGTGGAACCATCAGTTACAGCAAATGGAGAAGTTTTGAATGCTGTGGATAAATTCACTTAGCTTGGTAGTGTACTTTCCAGGGATGCACACGTTGATAATGAGGTTGAGCTACAGCTCAGTGTTTGGGAAGCTCTAAAGCAGCCGTTCTCAACCTGTGGGTTATGTTCAATTTGTAACAATGAAAATACATTCTGCATATCAGATAGATTCATAACAGTAGCAAAATTACAGTTATGAAGTAGCAATGAAAATACTCTTATGGTTGGGGGTCTCCACAACACGAGGAACTGTATTAAAGGGTCACAGCATTAGGAAGATTGAGAACCACTGCTCTAAAGGAAAGTAAGGGAGAGAAGAGGTATTAGACTGACTACCAGACTAAAGTTCTGCATAGCTGTGATGCTGACCTCATTGTCGTATGCCTGTGAAACCTGGACAGTATACCAGGGTCATGCCAGGAAATTGAATCACTTCCATTTGAATTGTCTTAGGAAGATTCTGAAGGTCACCTGGCAGGATAAGGTACCAGACCCTGAGGTTCTTACTTGAACTAAACTGTCAAGCATTCAAACTCTGCTATAGAGACTGAAACTCCAAAGGGCTGGCCACATTGTTCAAATGTAAAACATATGCTTGCCAAAAAGACTTTTATCGAGAACTCACACAGGGTAAGCATTCACATGGCGGTCAGAAGAAGCAATATAAGGACACTCTCAAGGTCTCTCTTAAGAACTAAGAACTCAGTAAATTGAAGACCTGGGAAAGACCTTAGCTTAAAAAGATCAAGGTCTCCCACTGCATCCAGGGCCATCGCCAATTGTCCTCATTTATATCTGGCCACTGGACCCAGATGGCTCAGGAGGAGAGAGCAACACTAGTGACTTTGTACAGCCCTGCCTCGCTTAAGTCTAATTTACTTGCAAGTCATGACATCTTCTTCCTGATGCCAATATCCTCTTTAAGAATGAAGGAGAAGGACAAGCAACAACCTATGAAGAGTAATACTGCCCCACTGGGGACCCAACTGGCTAGTTACAATTGGACCACAGAGCTGCTTCCTTCCTTCTTTCCTTTTCTTCCTTCTTTCTCTTCCATCCTTCCTTTCTTCCTTCCCTAAATAACTTTGGCTGTCATTGATTGGCCAACAATAGGTCTCAGTCCAAGCCCACTGGGTCATTGTTTGGACCTTGATTCTTCAGAGTACATGCAATTGTTTCTATTATGGCCAGAAACCTTAAGGGTCTTTCTTCCCCTCCCAGATTGATTTTTTTTTTTTTAAACTAGGTAAAGGAGGCCATTCTTTGACTCATTTTTACCTAGCCTTGATCACTGAATGGGTGTTGCCTCAGTTAAACTAAGACCTGGGCAAGATCTTAGCTTAAAAAGGCCAAGGTCTCCCACTGCATCCAGGACCATCTCCAATTGTCTTGATCTCTCTCTCTCTCCTTCTCTCTCTCCCTCCCCCCCTTCTTTCTCTCTCTCTCTTCATATAGATAGAGATAAATAACATTATCTCTAATATCTATATTATGATAACAACCCCTTCTCCAACATATTTCTTCATTCAGAATGTATTTCATGACATTCGATGGGTTCATGCCCACTATGTTCTTTTCTAATTGCCCTTTGGAATGAACTTCTACTGCAATTCTTCATTTTTCTTTATGAGTTCAAATCTGACTTCACACACTTGCTAACTGTGTGACCCTGGGCAAGTCACTCAACCCTGTTTGCCTCAGTTTCCTCAGCATAAAACTCAACTGTGAAACAAACCACTCTAATCTCTTTGTAAAAAAAACACCACCAAAAAACCCAAATGAGGTCAAAAAGACTCAGAAACAACTGAAAAACAACTCAACAACAACAACAACAAACAAAGGTCAGGAATTAATTCCTGTGCATCCTAGTGTCTTCTACAACTTCACTGCACACAGTAGGCACTCTATTAACAATTGTTGCATTGAATTGAACTGAACACAAGAATTAAAAATACTTACAGTCCTAGAGATCAAAAAGGCTCCACGTATCCATTATTTTTAATGTAAGCATCTAGCAAGCATGCTGCATGATTCTTTGCATAATATTAACAACATAAGTATCATACTTAATATTTATTATGTAATATATTGTATATACATTATAATATAATATATGAATAGAATTAAATACATTATATGTAATATATTTAAATATTAACAACATAAATAATATATTATATATAATATACATCTATTATATTGTAATATTAATAACAGAATAATAACAGCCAGCATTTATGTAGGACTTTCAGATTGGCAAAAAGTTTTATTCATATCATCTCATTTGATCCTCACAACAATCCAGGGAGATAGGTACTATTATTATCCTGGTCTTGCAGATGAGGGAAATTATGCAGAAAGAGGTTAAGTGATTTGCAGAGGATCATACAGCTATTATGTGTCTGGGGCCAGATTCAAACCCATGTTTTCCTGACTTCAGTTTTACAGTGTTCTATCCACTGTACCACCTAGCTGGTTTTACACACACACACACACACACACACACACACACACACACACACACACAAATATATGTATATATTTTATGTGTGTGTGTGTATATATAATTTGTTACTTATTTCCGCATATGTATATTTATATATCTATAAGTTTATTATTATATATAATTATTTATAATTTACAATATATTATATTACACATATATTTTATTTATTACATTATATTTATATATTATACAATATTTCCATATAGTTCAGAATCACATTAATAATATTATTGATGAATCTGATAATATTTTGCTTCTTTGTCTCTCCATTCCAACAACACAACAGAATTGTCTCATTTTTCACTTATTTATTTCCCTTTCCTTTCACACCTCTATTCCTCCTCTTTTCTTCTAATAATTTCATTTTGTTTCATAAACCCAACCCCACCGGCTGCCTGTCATTCACTCTGTGACTCAATATCCAGAAAACCTATACGACTGCAGGAGACTGGAACATGGCTCTGCCTCTTTTTGCTCCCTCTATGACACGCATTGAGATTTCAGACTAATACGCTTTTGGTGAAGCTGATTTTCCCGGTCACGAGACTTAGGTGACATTGCTCTTACATGACCTTTCCTCATCTACTGGGCTATTGTTATGCTGGATGAGACTGTCTTTGTGAAGAGCTTCAGGATTCTTGGAAGGAAAATCCCTAGTTACCCTCTCCACCATGCTAACCAACAGCGTCCCTTCCCTCCACGCCCATCATAATCCTAAAAGCATCCTAAAGAATGCCCCACTGGACCCTGCCAAATGCTTTGGGAATTTGCCTTCATTCACTGAGACTAATACAGTGTTATGTGGCCAGTGGACACTCAATGAATATTAATTGATATGTCTTCTAAAGAAACTTGGCTCAAAATTTAACAGTAGCAAGGTGAAATGGATGAGATAAAGATCTATTTAATTTTCCTGGCAGTGAAGTAGCAACATGAAGCTGTCAGGAGATCTTGCCAATTGTAGTTTGATGCGCTAGTCCTGTGTGGGTAAGCTGGCAGGAACGAAACAAGAGAGGTGAGTAGAAAGAAGCTTGGCCCTAAAGGAATGGTACTTGGGCTGAGAAAGAAGGGGTGATGAGAAAAGGAGAGACGTAAGAGGCAAAGGGAAAAGGGGACATAGATGAATGGGAAGGAAATGGAAATAGAGCAACAAAATGATGAAAATGGTCTTAAGAAAAGGAAAAAGAGACATTTTTGTCATTCAACATTTTTTCATTCAACACCCTCCCCACTCCCCAAAGCCAAATTCTGATTTTCATGGGAGAAGTAGGACACTTAAAAAACATGGTTTAAGACTACTTTATATTCTTTTTAGTCCTCAGTGCTCAGTCACACATTACCGTCTTTAGTCAATCATCACTTAAGCATCATTTCCTTTATCTCCAATATATGATGTATGCCCACAATTCACAGCCTCAACTCTATTTGTTTCTATTTGCTTCTTTTATAGGGGAAGGGACTGGACCTTTGATATCATTGATTTAGAGAACACTCAGATAGGAAAATGAATCAGGCAATAAATGACTTGCTTATGGTCACAGAGTCTCTATCTAGCTATCTAGATGCAGCTAATCAGCACATTAAATAGGTGCCTGGACTTGGAGTCAGGAAAACCCGAATTCAAATTTGGAGTCAGAAACTAAGTAGTTGGGTGATCCTGGACAAATTTGTATCAAGTTCCTCATTCTGTAGAATGGGGATAATAGTAGCACATACTTCCCTGGGTTGTTAGGATCAAATGAGAATATTTTAAAAGCACGGTGTCTAGCACATAGACATTTAATAAATGCTTGTTTGAAAAAATATAACTGAAAAAAAATTAAAATTAAAAAAATTTTAAAAAGAAAAATATAACTGAAAAAAAAATAAAAAATTTTTAAAATTTAAAAAAGAAAAACATAACTGGTCTTCCTGGCTCCAAGACCAGTTTTCTATCCACTACAAAAGACCATCTCTCGTCTCTCTCCTTCCTGCTTTTATGTACTTTGAAATCCTAGCACAGATTCCCAAACAGATGCCACCCAGTACAAGCAAAGCATGAATATTCAACAGGCTAACACAGAAGAATATATGAGATCTTATCACTCATGCACAACTAAAGATGTTATTACTCAAAGGGAAGGAGGCCACATGAAACAAATAATGACAGCAGGGATTGTCAAGATCTCGTTGAGAGAGAGGTTTGCTGATGAAGCACAAGGCTAAGGGTATGCACTGCATCCCGGGCTATCACTGGACTTGGACAACTCTGGAGGAGAGAGTGAGGCTGATGATTCCATGAAGTTGTGCCTCATTTATCCAATTCACATGCAAGTCAAAACATCATCTTCATGAGAGAAAAAACAACAAGGGTTTATTAACCCACCCAAATTCAAGAGGCAATGCCTTTGAGAAAGTATGTGACAAACTGCCTGTCATGCAGATATGTACTAGTAAATGTTTAACACCTGGCTCTCTGGGGGAGGGGGAAGCACTCCAGATATACTTTTTTTGTGTTTGTTTTTTTGGATGGGGGAGGGCAGGGCAATTGGGGTTAAGTGACCCAAGATCACACAGCTACTAAGTGTTAAGTATCTGAGACTGCATTTGAACTCAGGTCCTCCTGACTCCAGGACTGGTGCTCTATTCACTGCACCAACCTATAGCTGCCCCTCCAGGCACACTTTTAAAGTTTAATCTGTATTATCAATATTTTCTTCATCACATGTTTAAGTCTGGACAGTCAAGAAAACAAATGCCTGTTGATCTATGCCTCCTTCCCATTCATCTCTGCCCTCTTTTTCCTTTACCTCTTTTATTTCATCCCAGTTTTCATCACCCCTTATTTCTTAGTCCAAGTACTGTTCCTTCAGAGCCAAGCTTATTTCTGCTCACCTCTTTTGTTTCATTTCTGCCACCTTCTCCACATAGAAGTAGTGCATCAGACTACAATTGGCAATATTTATTTATATGTTGCTTTTTGGAGGGGGGAAGGCAGGGCAATTGGGGTTAAGTGACTTGCTCAAGGTCACATGGATAGTAAGTGTTAAGTGTCTGAGGTCGGATTTGAACTCAGTTCCTCCTGACTCCTGGGCCGGTGCTCTGTTCACTGTGCTACCTAGCCACCCCCAATTGGCAATATTTAAGCCCCGATTCTTAATGTTTGTTGATTTCTGAGATGTAAATGCTCACACTGAAATTATAATAATCAGCTCTTGAGACCTGCTCCAGTTGCTTCCACACAAAACAAAATGTAGCACAGATATTCCTGATTTTACGCAATAGGATATTCTTGGGATCATAGACTTACAGCTAGAAGACACCTCAGAGATCATCTAATCCTAATGTCTTAGTGTCAGAGATTTCAAGATGGGTAGGACCTCTCCATTTTACATATAAGGAAGCTGAGCCCCACCCCCACTACTGCCTACAGTGGTAGAGTGCCCACTGTCAAAGCCAGGTCCTCTGATTCCAGGTCTAGGGCTCCTTGCATGTAGATCTAATATTTGAAAATAGTATTTTCAGTTCATTAAGAAAGCTGGCAATATGAAGTAGTGCTCCCATAAACCCTTTTGTTGAGCACCTCCAGTGCTGTCTTCTTTCTCAGGCCTTTCTGGGTCTGTCCCTCCTCCCCTCCCCTTTGTAAGGGCTCTCTTAGCCTTCCATTCTTTACTCTGTTTTTACCAGGTATACTTGGACAGTTTGAGGGAAGCAGTGGATAGAGTGTTGGGCCTGAAGTCAGAGGCTCATCTTCCTGAGTTCAGATCTGGCCTTGGACACTTAGGAGCTGTGTGACCCTGGACAAGTCACTTAATCTTGTTTGCATCAGTTCCTAATCTACAAAATGAGCTGGAGAAGGAAATGGCAAACCACTTTGCCAAGAAAACCCCAAATGGGGTCACAAAAAGTCAGACAGAATTGAACTAAAACAAGGTATACTTAATGAGAGGGTGGGAAATGAGATGGAGAATGCAAAGAACAATGGGCACAGCACTCTACATCCAGCTGGCTGACATACTTCCACTAGGATTCGATCACAGGGTCCTGGTACTGCAGCTGTGACATCCTGGTCTCCTTTCTCCTCGAAGTGGAAAAGCTCAGGTTGCTCCACCTCTGGGGCTGGATTTGAACTCAGGTCTTCCCGACTGTAGGTCCAGCACTCTAGACATGGCACATTTTAAAGCAATGCTTGACAGACTGCTTCAGTGACTACAGATCTAAACTATATGTGGGACAAGTTACATGTGCATGTCATAGTAGTGCATGCATATCCAAAGAACATGAACAAGTATTCATATAGGATGTTATGATACTCCATGGGGTATGTTTCTACCCTAGGAATCTCTACAGTTGAAATTGTAGGCAGGAAAAGTGTTTCCTCTAGGTTCAGTCCTCTCTTCTTATTTGAACTGATGGATCTTTTTCACCTTAAGTGTCTATTTGTGAGACATTATCTGGTTTAGATAGTCTTTGCACTACTTCTTGTGGTTTCTTTTGCTTAAAGTCTATTAAAGTAAGTGTTCATCATTCTCTACTTGTTCACAAGACAGTCTAACCAACTTACTTATACGTAATGAATGGTTTTGGCAAATTGTCTATACAGAACCTCCCATAGGCTCTATGGCTATTCTGAAAACAGGCAAAATGCCCATTCTCTCCATCACTCAGTAGAGTGTATTTTGTAACTTGTGTACACTATCAACACTAAGATTTCTCCACAAAACCATCTCCTTATTGAAAATCTTAATAATCAATTCTGGAATCATATTGTTGATCTTTCTGACAGAACTCTTCTAAGTGGACATTTGTAATGGTAAGGGAATTTGAAGATCTTCCCTGCCCCTTAATAGGCCCGTGTGAGCTGCTTTGAGCTCTGGTCCAGCTCATAGCTTGAGTCACATGGAGCCCATGGTGAGAGGACCTTGTCTAATGGAAGGAGCAGGAAAGGTGGAGCAAGAAGAAAGATCAAGGCAGAGCTGAGAGAGAGTGAGGTAAAGCTGGGAGAGAGCACAGGCAGAGCAGCTAATGTGAGTGAGAGAGGGAGGAATTTTGCATAGGGGAGCTTGTTTGTGGGGAGGCCTAATGGAGGGAAGGCTTGGGGATGCTCCCTGGATTGGTGATGCATATAAACTTCTTTGTTACCATGGTGGAATTGGTTTTATGGTATCAATAAATATTTTTGTTTCATCTTTGAGGAAGAGAGTTATTTATATTTCGTGATTCAACCCTGGAAATACGTTTTCATATTCATAGTGCCTACTGTGGATATGGCATTGGTGATACAACATTGTAGGTAGTTGGTAAACTTCTTTTAGCTTGTCTCTCGATTGTTTTGAGTGTTTGCAATCTCTCTATCTTCAGAGATGCCAAAGCATCAGGCAAGAAGTAGACAGGGCAGCTACATGTTGCAATGGATAGAGCACTAGCCCTGGACCTTGGGGGACCTGAGTTCAAATCCTGCCTTAGACACTTACTAGGTGATCCTGAGCAAGTCTCTTAACCCTGATTTCCTCTAAGAACAAAACAAACAAAAAAAGAAATAGGCATGACTTGCACCCAAATATTATGAGATAGGATGTAAGACCTATGCCTGGTAAAGTAGTGTACCTGTACTGGGAATTCGACATGTTGACTCTACTGATACTTTTCTCTGGCTTTAGTGTCCCTGAAATCATCAGCAATGTTCATTTGAAATACACAGACAAGCTATGGATCCCTTTAGAGGTGCTAAAATATAGTTTTAGACTTCTGGATGCCAACCAAAGCTAACATCTCCTTTAACAGTGTGTTATCAAAGTCTTTGCATTGGTCTGAATGGATCCTGGTAGGGAATATTATGTTCAAGAAACATTATTCCCACAACACTGTAACAGCTAAAGCAGATTTCTGCTTCCTGGCAGAGTGTACCAGGATATATTTTGTGAAATGGTCACCACCATAATATTCTTACTATCATGTTCAAGAGATAAGGAATCAACGCAAGGCAAGTTCTAAACGTTTGCTATGTTCTTTAAATATGCCATACAAATTGATAACTTTTTCTTGATGTACCGTGAACACAATGCACACCTCTTGATGACATCTGTACTTGTGTTGAGCCAGTAAAATCTGTTTCTTATTGGCTCTAAACTTGTCTCTTGACCCATGTGTCCAAAGTCATTGTGTAAAATTTTCATGGCCATGAAGTGTTACGTGCTGGGTAACACCCAAGTGCTTCCTGGGGTGATGTATGTGTGGGGAATCAGTGTCAGTCCAGCATAGAATCCCATTGCACAGCACCAACTTCTGCTGTTGTCTCAGCAGCATGTTACCCCCACAGGCCGGGAACTAGAATGCTTTTGCATCCCTCTCTCATTTCTTGGTTTGTTTCACTTCTCACACTCCTTCAACCACCATCTGCTCTCACCACCAGTCATGCCCAGACAATGGAAGCAAAGATGGTTCATTCGGTGAAGCCACATCTCCAGTTCTGCTGTTGTGCTATCTTGTAGAAAACCCAAACTTCCAGCTGCATCACCATTCACTTGGAGCCCAGATCTTTAGGTATCTCATGTAGTCTTCACTATTTCTTTAAGTATCATCTAGCTTTGATGTCATGTGTCCCTTGGGACAGGGCATCAGCATCCACATACCCATCCACATACCCATCCTTGGTGAGTAGTGAATGCTGAATACATAATTGGCTGGTTCTGCTACCCATCTGTGGCAAGAAGTGTCTAACTTGGCAGTGGTCAGAATGTCAGTGGATTATTGTCAGTTCACACTTGTAACTTTGCTTCATACACATAGTCTTTGAATTTCACAGTGAAAATCCACTTCATAGCCAAGAACTCTATCTTGTGTATGGAACAGCAAGTCTCACTATTGCTCAAACCTCTGTTCTCAAATACACTTGGTTTCCAGTGACCATCACTCTCTTGGAAGAGGACTAATTCCAAGCCCCCCAGGCTGGCATCTGTATCAAACGATCAATAAACTCTTATTAAGAGCTGACTAGATGCCAAGCACTGTGCCAGATGAAGTGAATGATCCAAATACAAAGAATGAAATAATCGCTTTTCCCAAGACACATACACCCAAACATGGAAGACAACAATCAAATACAAGAATATGTAGTAGATAAACATAATGTGAATAATAATAATAATGATATCTAACATTTATATATCACTTACTATATGCCAGGCATTATGTTAAATGCATTACAATTATCATATCATTTGATCCTCACAACAACCCTGGGAGGTAGGTGCTATTATTGTTCCCATTTTATAGATGAGAAAACTGAGGCAGGATTACATAGTTAGTAAGAGTCTTGGACCAAATTTGAACTCCCAAGGCTCTATCCACTGTATTACCTAGCCAAAGTAGCTAAATACAATAGTTTGAAAGGGATGGTGCTAATAGTTGAGGGATTATGCAGAAGATAGGGCTTAAGCTGTATCTTGAAGGAAGAGAGGGATTCTAGGAAGTGGACATAAGAGGGAGTTAATTCCAGGCTTGGTGATTTGCCTGTACAAAGACACAGAGACAGTCAGTGAATTGCTTCGATCCTGGAGGCAATAGGGAACCACAGAGTTTACTGAGTAAGGGGGGTGGTGTGGACAGGCTAACTTTAGGAAAAATCACTTTGATAATCGAATGAAGGATTGGATAGGAGTGGGAAGAGACTTGAGGTACAAAGATCAATTAGAAAGCAATTTAATTTTGTTAAACTCATATTTACCAGGCACTGTCCTTGGTGCTAGAGATAAAAATGCAAAGAATGAAAAAATCCCTACTTGCAAGGAACATCTGTGTCTATTCTAATAGAAGAGAAGATAAGTACATTTAAGAAATATGTACAGTATAAATATAAAGTGTATGTGAAGTAGTTAAACACAAGTTAGTTTGCAAGGGAAAGCACTAGCAATTGAGAGGATCAGAAAGATGGTGCAGAAAAGAGTACTTGAATTAAATCTTAAAGGAAGAGAATGATTCTATATGGCAGAGGCAGGGAAAGGCTTATTCTAGGTAAATGGAATGGCCAGGAGAAAGGCACAGAGATAGGAGAGAGACAGGTTGTTACATTTGTGGAATAGAAATAAGACCAATTTTCTTGGATTGCAGAGAATAGAAGGGGGAATAATGTCCAATGAGACTGGAAAGATAAGTTGGAGCCAGATTGTGAACAGCTTTAAAAGCTAAACAGAGGATATTTTAACCTAGAGGCAACAGAAAGCCACTAGAGATGATAGAGTAGGGGAGAAACATGGGAAAATCTGTACATGGAAAATGACTTTGGCATCAATGTTGTAAGATGGACTAGAATGGCAAGAGACATGAGGCAGGAAGTCCAATTAAGAGACAATATAGATGAAATATGGTGAAGACCTGAACTAAAATGAGTAGAAAGAAGGAATAATATGAAATAAACTTTTCAGAGGTAGAAATGGCAAGATTTGGTAATTGACTATATAGATAGGATGGGAGAAAATGAGCAATTGAGGATCACACCAAGGTTACAAACCAGAAAGACTGGAAGAATGTTGGTACCCTAAACAAAAATAGCTAAGTGAGACTAGGTATAGTATGAGGGGAAAGATCATGGATCATAATTGGACATGTTGAGTTAGAAATGTCTTTTGGTCATCAAGTTTGAAATGCCCAATAAGCATATGGTGACATGGGACTGAAGTCCAGGGGAAAGACTGTTACTGGTTGTATATTTGTAACTTTGTGAGTTATCTGCATAGAGATGATAGGCTAACCCACAGGAACTGATGAGAGTGTAGAGGAAGGAGAGAAGGTCCAGGACAAAGCCTTGGGGAACACCTACAGTGAATGTGATATTGATGATGAGCCAACAAAAGAAGTTAAGGAGCAATCAGACAAAATGAAAAGAAACTGGGGACTGTTGTGTCATGAACACTCAGAAAGAAGGCAATACCCATGAGGATTGTCTGAGTCTAGATTTGAACTCAGGAACATGAGTATTCCTGACTCCAGGACCACCACTCTATCTGCTGTGCCTAAATAAAGATTAGTTTTCCCTAAAAGGTGACAAAGGTGCCCCCTGGACTCAATGAGCCCCTGTCACCCTTGAAGTTTCATGATTGCTTAAGGCAGTGGTTCTCAACCTGTGGGTTGCGACCCCTTTGGGGGTCAAATGACCCTTTCACAGGGGTCACCTAAGACCATCGGAAAACATATGTTTCCTGATGGTCTTAGGAACCAAGACACCGCTCTTCTATCCATCTCTAGGCAGGTCTGCCCACATACAGATATGCCCACATCCGAGTATTAAAGGGTCACGGCATTAGGAAGGTTGAGAACCACTACCTTAAGGGCATAGAAAGTTCTTCCCAAATGGAGTCAGAGACCCTCTAATTTGGTGAATGTCTAAAGACCATGCCAGTCACCATAGTCTGCCCTATTAACTAGAGAGTTTTCATGTGAAAGAGACAAGGTGGAATTGAGTCTATAAAAGCTGTGTCACTGTTGCATTGTTGAATATCCTTGCTGTGTTAGAACAAAATAAATCTCCTTTTATTAACTGTTCAATGGCTTAAAAGTTCTTATTTTACCTAAAATCAAACCTGAGCCACCAGGGTGCTGACATTAGGCTGACCCCTAATAGATGCAAAGTAAGTTTTGGGGTCTGGCTAGATAGAATATACTGACTGATTCACCAATCAGGGAGTTGGTTCCAGCATCCAGAGCATGATCTCAGGAAATTCAGTGGTCTAGAGGAAGCAGAGATAGGGCAGGTGCCCAGGAGATTACTGGAGTAGATGCTTGTAAGGATGGGATGTACACATGAAGTAGGGTCTGGAATATGAGGTGTTGGATCTGGGACTAACTAGCTAGAGTGAGTAGTGTATGCTACCCATGTGATCCTGGGAAAGTTACTTCATGTCTCTAGACCTTGTTTTTCTCACTTAAAATGAGTAGATTGGCTTAGGGATGGTCACTAATATATAGATATAGATATAGATGATATGGATATAGACATATGTATGCTTTAAATGTAATAATATTAATAATTTAAATTTATTTAAATTTAATTTTAATATAATAATTTAATGTAATAATATATATTTACATGTAATGATATTAACAATTTAATATAATATTTGAGGCAGCTAGGTGGTATGATAGAGTGCTAAGCCTGGAGTCAGGAATACCTGAGTTCAAATCAGGCCTCAGACATTTACTAGCTGTATGACTCTGGCCAAGTCACCTGTTTGCCTCAATTTCCTCATCTGCAAAACGAGCTGGAGAAGGAACTGGCAAACCACTCCAGTATCTTTGCCAAGAAAGCCCCAAATGAGCCCACAAAGCATCAGACATAACTGAAAATGGTTTAACAATAAAAACAAAATATAGTATTTAATTATTGTAATTTTAATATATTACTTGATATTACTTACTATGCTATTATTAATATGTAGTGATATCACTTATTTGATATAAAATTAATTAATGTTATTTCCTATATTAATTATTTAATATATTATTAGCATTTAATAATATTACCATCTAAATATAATATTTAAATATAAATGTGTTAATAGCTTTCAGTTATAAATATAGTGTTTTTCTTCTTCAATTTAATCTCAATAGAGTGGCAGAATGGTGTGGCAGAAATAGTGTTGTAGCTAATGTCAGGAGAAATCTGGGTTTAAGTTCTAGCTGTGACATTTACTCATGAGATGCTTGGGAAAGTCACTTGATTCTCTCAACTGTATCATCTGTAAAATGATGATAATAATATTTTGTCACACTGGGTGGTAGTAAGAATAGCACTTTGTGAATCTTAAAGAACTATCTAAAGATAAGACTTGGTGCCATATTACAGAGAATGCTAGACTTGAAGTCACAAAGATCTGAGTTCAAATTCTGACTCAGGTACTTACTAGTTGATTTAAGGGGCAATAAAGATTTCCCTGCACAAAATATTCCCTTTCTCTTCCCTGAAATTTAATTTCTTTGAGTTGGATTTTGAAAGCCACTGTTAAAGTCTGAAAGTTGCCTTGAAAATATAATACACTAAACCAAAGGTTCTTAAACTTTTTAAAAAATATGTCATGGATCCCTCTGGCAGTCTGGTGAAGCATATGGACTCCTCAGATTAGTTACACACGTAAAATAAAATACATAGGATTGCAAAGGAGCCAATTGTATTGAAAAAGATTACTCCAAATTAAAATAAAAGTTCTCAGACCCCAGGTTAAGAACTTTTGTGCTAAGACTTTATTCACTATTAATACTTTAGGACAAATTAGTTTATCATATTGGGCAATCAACTACCAGGACTTTGAGAAAGTGGAGCAAAAGATAGGTAAGTTGTGATGGAAGACCTCAGAGCTAGCACATAGAGCACTGGGAGAACAGAGCCAGCGAGAGTGCCACATTGGTGGACCCTTGGCATCTAGTAGGAAGCATGATATCAATGGGCACCTGGAACCAAAGAGACGGGATGGTATCGGTAGGGAAAAGAGCATGTACAATAGGGGATGGAAAAATCTTGAGGAAAAATATTGTCTTTGTAAATTTTCCTAGGCTAATTTTGGGTAACAAGTCCCATGCATATGATAATAAAAACAAATAGTGACTAAGTCATTTTGACATTATAAATAAATTAATTAAAAATAAAGGACATATGAAGAAAAATGCTTTCTTCATTCAGAGAAATAACTGATAAATAGAAATATGTATAGAATCATTTCACACACATGTACATTTGTGTGTAATGGTAGCCACTCTAGGGCAAGGGAAGGAGGAAGGAAAAAAAAAAAGGAAAGAAAATAAATTTATATGATAACTGCTTTATATTTGGAGGGAATAGCAAGTTGTACATGGTAGATTTGCAGTCTCACATGCAATCATCTTTTTTATTGTATTGTTATGGAAATGCTTGTTTTTCTCCCCAAATTAAAAATAAAATAAATAAATAAAACAGATAGGATAGCACTTCATAAATATCAGATGATGATGACCTAAAATTGGAGGAGTTCAGTGACCTATCTCTTACTACTTTTAGAAAAATGCAGTCTAATGGAAGACTGCTGTGGTCTTCATTTGGCATTTTCCAGATGGACGTAAATCTAACACTATTAAAAATGCAGCCTTAAAATGGCAGTGAACACTTGCAAAACCTTATGCCAGGAGACAAAGTAATGCTTCCATGAATAACAGCTCAGTAATGTATAAATACAACAGGAACAGGAGAAAAATAATGTGTCATCCTGGTATTTTCCTGCTCGAGGACATCATTAATCATGAGTTTCATTTAGAGATCCTTTGGATTGCTGCCATGCATACAGTTTTGTACGACAGAATATGATGACAATTTATCTTAGCTATTGAGATCATGTGCAAGCTGAACAAAAGTGTCTTATAGAACTACCAGCACCCTGGCACTTGATTCCACTTTACCATCCATCTCTCCATACTTTCAGGATGATTCACCTTCCAGGCATTGAGTGGAATTGAACTGAGAAAGGGAGACAGAGAAAAAGGTGAGTGGATGAAGGAGAACAGGAGAGGTGTGCTGGGAATACTGGACCAGTTTTTACCTGCGCAGAGTGGGAATGAAATGTAAATCTCTGTGGAAAGATTCTCACCCTCACTCCAACAAACCTCAAGCCTGTTGTCAACCAACCTATGTTTACCAGATTTTTAAAAAAGATCAAGGAAGGTTCATAAACAATTCTGCTGGGTAGGTAAGGTTCCATATGATAAGGACTTCGCCTCTTCACATCATCCCTATGGAGCAATGACATTCTAAATGGGCACTGGATAAACCATTGTCCCACTAATTCAGGTAAGCAAATCAAGATTAATAGTGACCTTTTAGTTAGATAAGGCAGTGTGGTGTCTGTAGTTAATGCTACTTGCAGCTGCTGTGGAAGTGTTAAGACCAATAACACCAGCACACAGGAGGGCAGCTAGCCCAGGTTCTTTGATCTGCTTTTCTAAAGGAAAGACAATTTTAAAGGGGTTAATGATCTTACTTTAATTAATAGACAGATAACTACAGATAAGTAGAAAGAAGTGAGTATTCAAGAAAGAATCCAATAGACAGGGCTCCAACTAAATAGAGTAATACAACCACCTACATATGCCACCACTGGGAGAGAACCAATATCTGATTAGTAGGGGGCTCTTAACAAATGGCTACTCAGGGTCCCGGCCAGGGATTCAAAAGGTCCTCCTCATGAGTGAGCCCCCAAAGTAAAATACCAGTCTTCCAGTATATACAGTTTTCAACAAATAGGCTCAGAGCCAGAAGGCACCAACAACCCTCGGTGACTCAGTGCCTAATTAGCTTAGTACCAAAAGGTGTGAAAGCCTTCCTACAAGCAAGACTCCCCATAAATAAGCCTTCCTGGAAGCAAGCTCCTCCTTAGGCAAGTTCCTCCCCTGGTGGGTTCTGTGTGGCTCAGGATATATCACAGCTGTGATTGAAATATCTGTGTACCTTTAGATCTGGGAGCATGGCTCCTTTTCCAAGGGAAAAGGGGACACATGTGGTCACAAAGACCTATTAATGCACAGGGAAGATCTTCCTGTTCCATTAACATTACAATGTACTGGAAAGAGCCTGAATTTTTGGATGACCTGTCTTGCCAGCACTGTTAATTAATATCTGTATTTAAGTTGTTTAGTGATTTTTTCAGTCATGTCTGACTCTTCATGACCCCGTTTGGTGTTTTCTTGGCAAAGATACTAGAATGATCTGTCATTTTCTTCTCCAAATCATTTTACAAATGAAGAATCTGAGGCAAGCAGAGTTAAGTGACTTTCCCAGGGTCACACAGCTAGTGTCTGAAGCCAGATTTGAACTCAGGTCTTCCTGACTGCATGTCTAGCCCTCTCTTCACTGTGTCACCTAGCTGCCTATATGATCTTGGGCTAACCACTCTCTCTTTAAGCCTCAGTTTCCTCAACTGTAAAATGAAGAATTAGATGATTTGTCATTAGAGATCCAAAAGTCTTGGATTTGGAGTAAGAAGATCTGTGTTCAAATACTGGTACTGCTGGGCAAATGACTTTCCCTCTTCAGGACTCAGTTTCCTCATTTGTAAAATGAAGGAGCTGAATTAGATGATTTTATCAATCTCATTTTACCCAGTGAGACTTCAAGGTAATCTCCAAGGCTGTGTTAGACCCCAGGGGGGAACTGAAAGATATTTATTCACCCGATCCCAAATATCAGGAAAGCCTGAAGCAAGTATCACTGGAAGGAAATAAAATAATTAAAAAGACAGATTTTACCTGAGGCATTTTATCTCTGCCTTGAGTCTGACTCACAAATGTTTGAAGTAATCTTGAGGCTTTGGTCTTTGGACCATGATTACAAAAGAACTTTAAGTAGTCAACCAATCAACATTCATTAAGTGTCTACTATATGCCAAGTTCTGGAGGGAAAAAAAGAGGCAAAAGACAGTCTTTGCCCTCAAGGAACTCACAATCAAGGGAGGAGACCACAAATTATATACAGACTATATGCTGTTAGTCCTTTGTTTTCTAAGAGGACCAGTAACATCACAAGGTGATAATTTTGACATGCTCCTGAATTAGATCGAAGTGAGGCAGAGTTGGACAAAATTGTCAGCCTCACTCTTTCTTCCTGAGTCATTGCAATCCAGTGGCAAGATCCAGTGGACGACCTTGGTGTCTTCCATGTTTGACCAAACTCTGAGCTCTTCCCAGTGCCTTCTTTAGCTTCCTTTATGGTTGTTGGAACAAATCATTCTCATCCATCCATTCTGGGGGGGTGGGGGAGTGTTGGGGAAGGGATAATGGATGGGGAGCAGGGACAGTACTCTTCATATGCTTGAGGTAGACATCCTTCTAACTAACTCACTGATACGTTTGAGGCTTGTCAGTTACCCTCAACCTGATTTACCCTGTTTTCTGGGACAGTTTAACCGAGTTTGGCTGCTGCACATGTTACAGTTTCTTGGAGTCATAGGTAGGAGTTGGGTGAATTAAAGGTGGAAGAGCATCCCTGAAAAGGGCACACCAGAGGTGCTACTCTTCCTGAATACCCTATACACCCCACAGGATAAATAGGAAATAATTAAGAGAGAGAAGGCACTAGGATTAAGAGGGCTTGGGAAAGGTTTCCTGAAGAAGGTTAGTTTTTAGTTGGAATTCAAAGGAAGCCAGTGGGGACTGCTAAGTGGCACAGTGGATAGAGCACTGGGACTGGGGTCATGAAGACTTGTCTTCCCAGATTCAAATCTGGACTCAGACGCTTACCAGATGTGTGACCCTGGGCAAATCACTTAACCCTTTTTGCCTCGGTTTATTCAGCTATAAAATTAACCAGAGAAGGAAATGGCAAACCACTCCAGTTATCTTTGCCAAGAAAACTGACAAAGAGTTGGACACAACTGAAATGATGCAGGAACAACAACAAAGAGAAGTCAGTAGTTAGAGAGGAGGGCACAGAGGGCAGCAGAGAAAATGTCCATCAGAGATATGGAGCGTCCTTTTTGTGAAACAGCAATGAAGCCAATGTCACTGGATTGAAGAGTATTTGGCAGCAAGGTGTAAAAAGACTGGAAAGGTAAGAGTGGGATAGGTTATGAAGGGTTTTGAAAGTCAGACAGAAGATTTTGAATTTGATCCTGGAAACAATAGGGAGCCACTGAAGTTTATTGATAGGGGGAGTATATGACATGATAGACTAGAACTTTAGGAAAATCACTTTGGTAGCTGAATGGAGGATGGATTGGAAACATCCCCTGGAGAAAAAGAGGCTTTGTAGCAATTGTAGTTTAGTGGACAGTCAGTAACTATTTGTAGAAACTCATTAGGGAATAAACAGATGGCAGCTCAGTGGAGAACATCAGCAGATTTTGAGAGAAGCGGCACAGTAAAAATGTCCTCTGGTTTGGCTTGGTGAAAAGGACATATTAGATAGGGGCTCATGAGCTATGGTTTGAAGCAGTGTTGACTTAAATTGTGCCTTGAACCTTCATGTAACTTTTAGGAGCACGCTTCTGAGGTAGACCTCAGATTACAGATAGCCTTATTTATTTTAAATAATCCTCTATATTCCCTGCAGGGAGGGTGGACAAATAAAATAATTAGACGATCTAATAAAATTTTGCCACTTTGTCATATCTGCCTATCCCGGCAGATTAAAAAAAATTTTTTTTTTTGAGAAAAAAACAAAGGGAAGCAAATGACTTTTAGTGTATGACTTTGAACTTTAGACAGGAAACATCTCGTCACTGTGAGACCCTACATATCCAAATTCATGTTGAACCATCCATTTTTTCATTTAAAAAGGGGAATAGGATGAGAGAGCTTGATGTTTTGTTGTTTAGGTAAGAGCTATCTTCTAAACCTGCATGCTTCTTTTGACTTTCCTTCCTTCCATGTTATGACAAGAAAAATCCAGGCTAATCATGTTCTCTCTTCTATTGGGAGCATGAGAAGCTGTGGGAGAGTGCCTTGTGTGCCAGGGATTGGGGGTGGGGAGGTTTCTATTTACTTTGTTAATCTGTTTAATTAAATGCTTTTAAAAATTTTTATATGTTTTCTGGTAAAAGAAGTAAAAAACCAAGATACACTCAAGAGGAGTCATGGAACTCAATGTTGGTGGTTGCCTGAATGGCATATGCTATTGGGTTCTCCTAGTCTCTCTGTGACCATGCCACCTATCTGCCAAGACACTTTATACTGTATTAGCCCAAGTACGGCTCTGGGCTTGAGGCAGTCATTGTGTTTCCTCATTCATAAAGGAAGCAACAGAATATCAGAGGACTCAAGTGACTGGCTTACTCAGCAGGAACTCTTCTCACTGACTTCCTGACCAGGTTCAGGTCTGTCCCCCATATTGTAAAGATGCTGTGAGTTCTCACTATAATTAATATGCATCTAAAGCAATAGCATTCATTTAATCCTGACAAAAGAGAGGCACTCTGATATAGTGGGGAAAAATGGAATAGGGTAGGGTAGTTCAGTGCCCTTGGAGTCAAAAACTCTAAGTGTGAATCCTGGTCTTCCAGTGTGTGTGTGTGTGTGTGTGTGTGTGTGTGTGTGTGTGTGTGTGTGTGTGTGTGTGTGTGTGTGTGTGTGAGAGAGAGAGAGAGAGAGAGAGAGAGACCTTGGGCTAGGTACTTCTTTCTTAATCTCGGTTTCTTCATTTGTAAAAATGAGAAGATTTGGGGGCGGCTAGATGGCGCAGTGAATAGAGTACCGACTCTGGAGTCAGGAGGACCTGAGTTCAAATGTGGCCCAGACACTTAACACTTACTAGCCCTGTGACCTTGGTGAAGTTACTTAACCCCAACTGTCCTGCCCTTCCCCTCCAAAAAACCAAAAAAAAAAAAAAAAAAAAAAAAGAGAAGATTGAACAAGATGACTTCTAATGTTCCTTTCCAGTTCTACATGTATCCGATGGTTCTATGAACAAATTTTTCATTGGGATCCCCCTATAGCATAATGCCTTTAGAAACACCCTTATCATGTATCCTGGGCACAGTGGTGAGGAGCCCCATTCATGGAACATCCACCTCCATAGAAAGTGATTGTGTATAACTACATCTTCTCTCTCTGTCTCTGCCTTTGCCTCTCTCTCTCTCTCTCTCTCTCTGTCTCTCTCTCTCTCTCCTCTCTCTCTCTCTGTCTCTGTCTCTCTCTCTGTCTCACCTCTTTCCTTAGGCAAGATTCTGGCAACCTTGATCAGTTTTATTCGTAAGTAGTTGCCTACATCTTTGATTTGAAGAAAACTGGAAAAGTACCCTCTTCTCAAAAATGCTTCCTCCCATTAGTGGTTGGCACTGTTCTGAATGTAACCAGGGATTTCTACTAATTTTCCTGTAGACAGGGAGAAATTCTGGGAATTGTTCGTATGGACTTTTGGGAATAGTAGTTCCAATGTAGAGTTTGAATTCCCAACCCCAACTCCAACTTAGGGGGAGAAGCATCAAGAGATTTGGGGGAGAAAGCTGACCTGAAGCAGCTGGGCACAAGAGTTTGGGAAATAGAGGTTTAGTATGGCAGCTTTGAAGGGGAGAGAGATGACAGCATTGCCATGTCAGACTGGAACTGATGGTTGGGGTGACAGAGACACTCCAGCAGGAGCTTTGAATGGAGACTAAAACAGGAGGTGTTAATGCAGCTAGAGCTCTCCTTGATCCCCGGCTCCCATCACCACTTATTGCTCCAAGGGGCAACCCCTGGGAGTGAAGGTGTGGCTGGAATAAACTGGAGATAAGATCAGTAAAGACCAAGAAAGTTTAACTCCTTTCACCTTTCCCTTATGCTTGTACCTGGCAGGAATTTTCTATACATTTTCTCCATTTTAAAAAGCTGTTCCTAATTCCTACAGTTAAAGATTACTGTATAAAGTATAGATTAACTTAGAGAGAGAGGAAACACCATGAAACTACATGCTATGTCACAGCACCCTCATGTGGACAAATACCGTATCTATCCTTCATCAGCTTTCCATTCTAAACTACAATATAGATTATTTATACTTTTCTGCTTTATTTAAACAAGCCCACAATTTTCCTACATATTGCATTGTAGAAATTCACTTGCAAATCAGTCATTTGTAACTCAATGGCCTATATTTCAGAACAGCTCATAAGAATCTCTTTTATCCATCATATATGAAGTGTAGTATCAGTATCAACATGGAACCATATCATGCATAACAATATTTCTATAGGGAATTGCATTCAGACTTATAACTTGGAATTCTAGCAACATAATTCTCCTACTACAAATGAATCCGGGTGCTACCAATTGTCCATTTGCTAGAAGCATTGGGCATGTTACAGCTCCAAGTCACTTTGGATTTATGCAAGCCCACAGACTTTCCTTTTCCTTTTAAAAAATAATTTTTATTTACTTATTTAATTATCTATTCATTTATTTATTAAAATTTATCATTATATAATAAAGGAATTATCTGATTTCTAAATTCACTTTTCTCTTCCTTGCTTTTTAGGTGTGATTTTTATACATGCTTCTTATTTAAAATTTAATTGGAAAAGAATATAATAATATAGTAGCATAGAATTGCCAGTTGAAAGGGTCACCTGTATTCAATAATGAAAATCAGCTACTGGTTTAGGAGCTCAGTGGAATTCTCTCTCTCTCTTTCTCCCTCTTTTTCTGTGTCTGTATCTCATACAGACCTGTGATTTGTTCATAGTAGGGGAACTCGTAGTGTAGAAACTCATTCCACCTATGCATGCATATTGGTGACTCCTCTGGTACATATAGTCTTAGAGAGTTGGGGGGTAGGGCAGTGGGGAATGACAGATTAAATGTAGCCCACTGTGACAATCAGACATAGAACTCAATCCCAGGTCTTCCAAATACCAAGGCCAGTCCTTTATTCTTGGATTGGATTTTTGTCCTGATTGGTGAGAATATGAGTAGAAATTCACCTAACATACTCTCTCTAGCCATGTTCAGACCAGGCTTCACATCCCATCTAGATATCCATCCTGGACATGTTGGCAAGAATCCCTATCCTTCAGCTCAGCTTTCTGCCTCATTCTGTAAAGGATAATCAAATCAAAACTACCTTTGCTTTTGGAATGTGACAGTTAATTGCCCTAGGACTTTACCATATTTGTGGTTACTCTCCAGACAAAAATTCATTTCCTTAGGTACCACTGCTTTAAATATATTGTCTCTCTCCACTAGAATACAAGTTCCTTGTGGGAATTGACTATATCACTTTTGTATTTGTATTGCAGGGACCTAGCACAATGCCTGGTAGAGAGTAAAATGTTCATTCATTCAGTCACTGTACCTCGCCTCCTCTTAAATTTACTAATGGCCCTAAAGAGCCATTCTTTCCCTCTGAGTGGTTAAGAGCACATACCAATCCCTTCCCCACTGCAACTTTCCCTTGGGTTGGCATAAGAAATTAAATGGGAAATTTGGGGGAATTTTGCAGAACCCACAAACTACAAGCAAAGGCCAGCAGGCAACATAGAACAAGTTTAGAAACTTAAAATGCATAATATATATGTATGTGTGTGTGTGTGTATGTATGTATATGTATATGTGTGTGTGTATATATATATATATATAAACATATATATATATATATTATTGAATAACATCAACCCAAATTTTATAAGGTATTGTAAACACTCCCTAAAAGAAAAAAGAAAAAATTCAGATTTCTTCTTTGTTAGGAAGGGAGGATCAAAAAATTTGACATGAACTTTCTAGATACTGTGGGCACCATGTCCCAAACCTCCACAATGCTGAAGTATAGTCAATCAAGTCATCCATGAGAGGCTAAGTTTATGACTAGAATAATGATTTCCAATAGAAATTTTCAATGTATTAGGTTCTATATAAGACTCTACAAGCTCAGGGGGTGGCTAGGTGGCGCAGTGAATAGAGCACCGGCCCTGGAGTCAGGAGGACCTGAGTTCAAATATGGCCTAAGACACTTAACACAAAAACTAGTTGTGTGACCTTGGGCAAGTCACTTAACCCCAATTGCCCTAGCAAAAAAAAAAGACTTCAAGCTCACTGCTGGAGGTGTAAACAAGAAGTAGACACAATTCTTGCCAAAAAAGTTTACAGTCTAACAGGGATTATAATGCATGTCCACAAGCAGCTATAATACAAATTAGACTATGACAAATGCAAAGAAGCCCAGAGAAGTATGAGACACTTGGGGAGGGGAAGTTCATAGGTCTAAAGCTATAAAATCCTTTAGACATCATTTTAGAGGGAAAGACACTAAAGTCCATGGAGGTCCAGTAGTTTGACTAATGTCACATTGGCAGTAAGTAGCAGAGTTGGATTTGAATTTGGGTCTTATGATTCCAGAGCCACTGTCCTTTCTTTAACCATAACACTGGCAGGGCACATACTTTCCCCTTCGAGCAGGGGTTATTAGGAAAGCCCACCAATGGGACAGCAGCATTGTAGCATAATGCCTGGCACATGGTGGTTAGTTAATAAATGTTGATTGATGGATTGATCATGAGCCAAATATTTAATCTCTAAATGCCCTAGGTAATTCTCTGAGAGGTAAGTTATAAGAGCTGCTGCTTTGCATTTTAAAGTTTATTCTTCAGATCTTCCTATACCAATCAGAGGCGCAGACCCCCACCCTCATCCCTCCCCTAAAAAAAAATGAAGGGAAGAGATTGGATTGGAGCTTGGTTATGTGATGCAAACATGTCTGTGAATGATTTTATACACAGCATTGAATTCAGTTACTAGCAGGCTGAAAGGAATTATATTCTCGTGATGTTATTACATGAATGAAGCATCTAATATTGAGTACTTTTATGAATATAGGGTTTACTCTTTAATCAATAATGTTTTATCCTCCCAATAGGCTCTCATATAATTAAATATTGGGATAGTCAATGTTAATTGTCTATCCTGGCATTAGGACTCCTCCCAATTGCTTCAGTTTCCCTACTGGATAGAAGGAAAGAGTCAACAGGGTGATTAAAAGTCAGAAATCCTAGTAAATGTGCTCAAGGGGTTATAAGCACAATTGCTGATAGTGGAAAATCAATACAGATGATTCACTGACTTGGCAGGTGTGGAGATGTAAATTGTTCATACTGAGACTTACCATTTGAGACATTTTTAAACATGGAAAAAGGAGCATTTTGCAATGATGAGTGTTGGATTTTGAGTGGTAAAACCTGAGTTCAAATACTGACTACTTGTGTGAACCTGATCAAATTATTTATTCTCTGTGGGACTTACTTTCCTCATCTATAAAAGCATATTATGTAAAATTACAGATTAGGTGACCATTTGCAATGTGCTTATTTCACACTTGACAATGGCGGTGGCCACTGGTTGTGGTGTTGAGTGTATGTGGGTGTGGTGTGGTGTGGTGTTTGTGTGTGTGGGGGGGTGTGTGTGTGTGGGTGTGTATGTATAGGGATGACTAAGGATCAATCATGAGAGTATAAGTAAATGTGTTCCAAAAATTCTAGAAGGAATGTACTGCTTAATTCCAAGATAACATTATTATTTCCCTTGACCCATGCAGCCCAACCCAAAGTTAGAAATCCTACAGACTTGTTTCTTTCTGGGACAGTAGAGAAGTTTGTTCCTTAACTAAAATTTGCCCTCACTTTTTCATTTAAGTGAAGTTTGTTTATGAAAAAACAACCTGAATACTTTAGTAAGTTACAATCTTCTTGTTTTCTTTTTTAACCTGTTGTTTCTTATGAAAATATGCTGGTGAAAAAAAAATACATTGCCCATTCTTTGCTATGGTGAAGTAGAGCATTGGACTTGAAATCAGGAAGACCTGGATTTGAATCCTAACTCTGACCCTGGTTAAGTCACTTAAATATTCTCAGCTTCAATTTCTTCATTTGTAAATTGAGGCTAATGGTAGTGGTTACTTCACAAGGATGGCATGTGGATCAAATGAGAAAATGTACATAAAGTGCTTTGAAAGCTTTAAAGAACTATGTAAATGCTAGTTAGTGGGAGGTTAAATGAATCCAAGCAAATCACCAGTTATGTTCTAAAGGGGAGAGATAACAGAAGGCTATGAGGAGCCACCATCACCCCTGCCATGACAAGAGATTTAAGAGAAGTTGTTATGGGAATCTGAAGATCTTCCCTGCCCCTAGGCCCTTTGCTAAAGTGGCTACGTGACTCTGAGAACCTTCCCAGGTTTAAAAGTATACTCTGTTCCCTAATAGGCTGAATGTGGTCACATGGAGCCTGTGGCGC
>CM053585.1:351755230-351782608 GCA_028646515.1 Pseudochirops corinnae | reverse complement strand
GCTAATGTAGGTGGCTGTCAATCTGGGGTTGAACTTCAATATCCCCCAGATCATAAATGATGAATAGTGCAAGTACCATATTTTTTAACCCTTACACTGCACTGAGAACCTTGGGTGTGCAAATCTTTAGCATCTTTCTTCCTATTTCTTCCCAGTCCAACTCTGCCCCCTGGTGGTTTTCTTTTCTTTTTTTTTTTTTGGTTTTATTTTCTGCTTGGAAAAAGTTTTTCTCCAATTCACAAGCTAGTTTGTTTCAAAAAATCCATTTGTAAATAGGTTATTATATAAAATTTGAAATACATTTTCCAACATTTTCACAAATGATGTTTAGGTTTTCAGCCTAATCAACAAAATCTTATTTGACTCATAATGCGTCCAAAAATAGTGATCCTATTTTTATATAATAATTTATTTTTCCCCAATTACATGTTAAAACAACTTTTAAACATTTTAAAAGTTTTTTAAAGTTTCCCCTCCCCCTTCCCTCAGACAGTAAGCAATCTGACATTGTTTATACACATGCAACCATGTAAAACATTTCCATATTAGTCACAAAAATGGTAATCATATGAAGTCAGAGTCCTTTCTGAGCCTTGAGGGGAAGAGGGTTGTATACTGATGGGGGGGACCTGGGGTGGGACACTGGTAATATAGCAGCAGGGGGGTAGTTCTGTCATCGGGAAGTGGGAGCATATGTGGTTGTTAGGTGCCATTGGCAAGTGAAGTGTAAAAGAGTGGTTGTAGGTATATTTCTCTAGCAGTGGTTGGTGGGGTTGGGGTGGTAGGAGATGTTTGGCTATGGAGAACTACCCACTCTCCCTCTCTGGCCCTTCACCAAGTGCAGTATAGAGATGCTCTGTTTCCAACTCCTCCCTCCAGGCATGACTTTCTCTCTGGTGGGTTTTTAAGGCAACTTTGAATTTCTTGTCCTTCTGGGTCAAAAGAATCATATATGCACAAGTGAGTTCATTCACTAGTTAGCAAAGCCACACTTTATTTTATTTTTGAGATTGGGTGGCCCTATATCATGCAGGCTAGAAGTGCAATGACCATTCATGGCTGATTTTACTATTGATTGGTGAGGTAGCTTAAAGCTATTCCTTTTCTAAGCTGAACTAAATCACTTTTCATTAGGCAGTCTAGTGGCCCTTTGCTCCTGGGGGCTCACCATATTGGTTTTGGACTTAGTATGGACACCTAATCAGCTTAGTCCACCCAAAGCAGAATAATTCTTTTTTTAAAGCTTTTAATTAGTACTTTATTTTTCCCCAGTTGCATGTAAAACCAATTTTTAACATGCATTTTTAAAACTTTAACTTCCAAATTCTCTCCCTTCCTCCCTCTCTGCTTCTCCTTCATTAAGAAGGCAAGCAGTTCGATATAGTTTATACAAGCATAGTCCTGCAAAACATATCCATGATAGTCATGTTGTAAAGGAAAACACAGACAAAAAAAAACCAGGAAAAATAAAGAAAGTTAAAAAAAAATATGCTTCAATCTGGATTCAAACACCGTCAGTTCTCTTTCTGGGGATGGATAGCATTTTTCATCACAAGTCCTTCAGAGTTGTCTTGGTATTACTAAGAATAGTTAAGTCATTGACAGCGGGTCATTTAACAATATTGCTGTTATTTTGTATACAACACATTTCACTTTGCATCAGTTCATGCAAGTCTTTCTAGGTTGTTCTGAGAGCATCCGCCTCATCATTTCTTAAAGTACAATAGTATTCCATCATAATCACATACCACAACTTGTTCAGCCACTCTCCAATTGACTGACTTCCCTTCAATTTCTAATTCTTTACCCCCAGAAAAGAACTGCTATAAATATTTTTGTACATATAGGTCCTTTTCCTTTTATTTTTTTTTTCCTTTTTGGAGGGGTTCTGGCAGGGCAATTGGGGTTAAGTGACTTGCCCAAGGTCACACGGCTAGTAAGTGTTAAGTGTCTGAGGGTAGATTTGAACTCAGGTCCTCCTGACTCCAGGGCCAGTGCTCTATTCACTGAGCTACCTGGCTGCCCCTCCTTTTCATTTTTAAAAATCTCTTTTGGAATACAGACCTAGTAGTGGTACTGCTAGGTCCAAGAGTATGAATGTTTTTATAGCCCTTTGGGCATAGTTCCAGATTGTTGTACAGAATGGTTCAATCAGTTCACAACTCCACCAACAGAAGCAACATAGCTCTTGACAAATTTGGCAGCTAAGTGGCTCAGTGTATAGAGCACCAGGCCTTGGGTCAGGAAAACCTGAGTTCAAATTTAGCCTCAAATACTAACTTAGCTGTTTGACCCTTGGCAAGACACTGAACCTGTTTGCCTCAGTTTCCTCATCTGTAAAATGGAGATAATAAGACCTGCCAGGGTTGTTGCAAGGACCAAATGAAATAACTGTCAAGTGCTTAGCACAGTGCCTGTCACAGTTAGCACTCTTTAAATGTTAACTATTACTATGTTATTCATATTATTTATCATAATTACCAAATCTTTGAAAAGTCCTTAGATTTCTATGGTTCTATGGATCTTTTCTAGGTCTGTGCTTACACCTTGTTGAAATGCTAAATGACTCACATACTTGAGAGAGGCATTGCAAAAGTGGTACTTAATCAGCTGAACATTTCCTCTAGGCAATCTAATACTTTTATTAGTTTCTACTTATGTTCTTACATGGTACTCCCAAAGTCAGTGATGTTGTCACAGTACCCCAACACTTGCAGACAGCCCATATCTCCAACTAATTCCTTCAACAGCCTCCAGAAAGTGGCAGGTGCGCCACATTTTCCCCCACCCCAGTCACAGATGCCAAAACTGATAAAATCCAGCTTGGTAGATGAAAGCAATTTTCTTCTTGTCTTTTTCTGCCATAGGAATCTGATATTAGCCCTGCCTAAGTCAAATGTTGAAAACCACTAGTGCCCAACAGACAATCCACGGTATCTTGAATTCCTGTTATGGTATACTGGTCCACTTTTGTTCTTTTGCTCAAAGTCTAGTAGTCTACACACATTTACATCTTTTCATTTTCTTCCATACCACTACCATAGGTGATAAAAATGGACTGCTAGACTCTGCAATGATTCCATAGATCAATGAGTCTTTGAAATGTTTTTTGAAGTCAGTCACTAGCCAAAGGAATCTTCCTAGATCTTTCCAAGAGCTATTAAAGGTTGGTAAAATGCATCCTGTAGGTTATTCCAAGCACATCCAAGAAAATACAGATGTGAAAACACACCTGTTCTCCTGCTGAGATTCTGTCCCAACTGCTTCTTCCATTCTTCTGGTACTGGGGATGAATCATGGTTAAATTTGTTGGTGTTCTTTTGATGTTTTCTGTCACCAGCATAACCTTCTACATAGGCTGCTTGGATGGTAAAAGTGTGCAGGTATATTTAGAGTATTCTGCTAGTATCTTAAACAGATTGAAATTGATTCTAATTAATACTGACACTACATTGATAGATAGCAGATCTGAACATACCACAGCCAGGGGTGTCCACTGATACCAGTAACTTCCTTGGGAAATTTCATGCTCACTTTCACACATTCCAGATAAGTATTATTTTTTTATCACTCAGCCTTCCAAATTCAAACCCAAAGGTTGTAATGGTATTTTCCATGGGTGTCTCAGAAAATCACTGGAATATATTGGTCACTTGCCCTTTGCAGTCCAACATCATACTACATTGCATGTCCTCATCATCACTGTTGCCTGTGAGCAGGGTCCTAAGAATCCAGGTGGAAGAGACCCATAAGGAACTGATGATGAGGTCATAATCAATACTTTCAAAGTCTAGAGAATCCTCCGTCCCTTCCTCCATCCCTCTTTCCCAGTGCTAATCCTAATCACTTCACATTCTGATGCTGCATTCTGTTCAGAGGTGAATCCAACCTGTGTGTGGCCATCTTCTCTTCAGTTGTAAAAGAAGGGAATGCATCTTTCTGTTTTTCTCCTGATGACAAGTGTCCATGTGTCACTATTTCTGTGGTCTCCATCCCCTTATCCCCTTACATTTCTAAGAAAAATGGATTTGTCATTGGTTCGACTTTTTATTAGATTTTCTGTGTGTTTCCTTGGCAAACTCTGGATCTGAAGGACAGTTCCTCTCAACTTCCATGGTTCATATATGAGAAAATATTTCTGAGGTTGTTGGGGTTGAGTTTCCGTAATGTAAATTATCATGGGGGTACCAATTAATCAAATATTTTAATAAGACCTATTCCAAATAACAGTTGTCTTCTATGGATAGGAATGTCAAATGCATTTTACATGCAACTCATATTTACAAAATATTGATCCATAATGACAATATTTGATTGACCACAGTATGAAATAAGATCACTCTGCAGCCTTGTATAACAATGATGCTATAAGCATTACTTTGAACAATTGATACAGAGGGAATAACAGTAATAAAAATATAAAAATAAACAGTAATGTCAATAAGGGGGCAGCTAGGTGGCACAGTGGATAAAGCCCTGGCCTTGGAATCAGGAAGACCTGAGTTCAAATCCAGCCTCGAGTACTTACCAACTGTGTGACCCTGAGCAAGTCACTTAACCCCTATTTGCCTCAGTTCCTCAACTGCAAAATGGGGACACACTGGAGAAGAAAATAGCAAACCACTGCAGTATCTCTGCCAAGAAAGCCCCATGGACAAGTCTGTGGGGTCACTAGCAACTGAACAATAACGATGGCAGCAAAAGCAATCCATTTGTATAAAACCTTTCAATAGTTAGCACCTTTAACTAGCTCATGTTCTCACGTTAATTCAACAGGATATAGCAGAGGGGCCACGATGGAGACAATTCCAGTTAGGAGAATGAAAAACAAAAAGCAAAATGAAAAAAAAATGGATTAAAAAAAATCAAACTGAAAATCATAGGGAAAAGGAAAGCTATATGTAATAAACAGAAAAGTTTTTCTTTAAAAAAATGAAATTGTTTATCAAAACTATAAAATTCAATAAGCAAGCATTCTTTTCCAAAGCAACAAAATATGGAACAGAAGTAAACTCTAGGGGCAGGTAGGTGGTGCAATGAATAGAGCACCGGCCCTGGAGTCAGGAGGACCTGAGTTCAAATTTGGTCTCAGACATTTAACACTTACTAGCTGTGTGACCTCGGGTAAGTCACTTAATCCCAATTACCTTGCCTTCCTCCCTCCCCCGCAAAAAAAGCAAACTCTAAACCCAAAGCATCAAAGATGAAATGAAATAACATAAAGAGGATTAAAAAGAAAAAAAAATTGAGGGTGGTGTTTTTTTTGTTTTTTGTTTTTGCTTTTTTGGAGGGGGGAAGGTAGGGCAATCAGGATTAAGTGACTTGCCCAAGGTCACACGGCTAGTAAGTGTTAAGTGTCTGAGGCCAGATTTGAACTCCAGGGCTGGTGCTCTGTTCACTGCTCCACCTAGCTGTCCCAAAAGGAAAAATTTTTTTAAATCACAATTAAAATCTTTGTAGTCCAGAGTCTGCAATGGTAAGGCTAGAAAATTCAGATTAAATGAATGAAACAGGAAGAAAATGAAAACAGTATTCAAATTCCAAAGTAAAAGAAGTGTTTAAAAAAAATTCTAAACCTTTCCAATAACATCTCTCCTCGGTAACCTCCATCTTCAGCAGCAGTCAGGAATTAGGTTTTTTCCCCCCCTCTTCTACAATTCACTTTTGTTTTTCCTCAGAACTGAAGTAGTGTTGGGGATTATCAATGTATTCACCTTGCCAGGCTATTACTGCCAATATCTGCCAGGAAGCACTGAAATTTTTAAAACTTCCAAGGAAATTTTATTTAAGAAAAGAACTATCTTATTACACTCATCATCATCATGATTGTTATCATTATTATTTTGGGGGTGAGTCTGGGAGTTTTGGGGAGACTAAAATATAAAGTTTTAAGAGATATTAAGAGTGGGACAGCTAGTTGGCTCAGTGAATAGAGCACTGATACTGGAGTCAGGAGAAAGTGAGTTCAGATCCAGGTCTCAGACACTTGACTAGCTATGTGACCTTGGGCAAGTCACTTAACCCCAATTACCTTGCCTTCCCCCCTCCAAAAAAAAAAAAAGAGAGAGTGATATTAAGAGAGCAAAAAGTAGATATTGGTACATAATTTGACATTCATGAAACGTACTAGCGAGTATCATAGTATAATCAATTCATCCATTAATGGTATTAATTAATTTAATGGCAATAATTATTTAAAATGTGTTTCTGGTATGTATAATGAAAATATTTTCCTTGGAATTTTTGCTGAAGATAAGTAAAATACTCTGGAGAAGAGGTACTAATTCCTTTGGCATATGTGTGTACGTATGTATGTATGTATATATGTATATATGTATGTATATACACAAGTGTGTACGTGGATATCCATAGCTATAAGCTTGTTGAATTTTATAGTTTTGATAAACAATTCCACATCCACTACAGATGACTACAGTGTTTTCTAGTGTTTCACTTCCAGGAGGAACATCAGCTGTGGTAGCAGCCAGGGTGGTACTAGAGGGTCTCCCAGGATGACCTGTCTCTGGTCGTCTCTCCCCCTGGGGCCATTGGTCATGTCTCCTCACATGGACCTCATGTGCAGTCCCTACCTCAGCTTGCTTATTTCCTATTTTTGGAGAAATGTTAGATCTCCCTTCTAAAGGGGAAAGAAAGACCTTCCCCTTCAGAAATAGTTACATACTTTATTGTCCTTGAATCAGACTGAGTATTTCTGTCCTGCAGGCATCCATTTCAGCTGCACTCCAACTATTTAGATAAAGGGTGGGTACATCTGAATTTACTACATCACAGCTCACATTTAAATAGCACTTTAAGGTTTATAAAGCACCACAACCTTATGATGTAGATAATGTAAGCATTATGGTTACTGAGAAGAAACAGAATTATGACTATTGAGGAGAAACAGATCAGACAATTTGCTGGACTTAGTGTTGGGAAGATCAGGGCTCAGAATTTACCCTTGCCATTTATTCCCTGTGTGACTCTAGGATAAAGTCACTTTACTTCTCTGAATATCAGTTTACTAATCTGTAAAATGGGAAGAAATAATTATAGAACCTATCTCGCAGGATTGATGTGAGATTCAAATGACATAATGTCTATAAAGAGCTTTCTAAACCTTAAACTGTGATATAGATGTCCATCTCCAATTTTACAGATGAAGAAATTGTACTATCAAGAGAGGTTGAGTAAGTCACATGAGAAAGTGTTTTAATTGGGACTCGTGCTTTGGCAAAATGAAAAATAGCTGTGCAGATCAAATTATGCCTTCAAATGTACTTAAGTGAACAATAAAAAGGATTATTTTTAAGAAAAAGGGGGCAATAAAAAAAATAAACATTTAAGCTAAATCAGGTTCCAGATATTCAGGCCAACAAGCATTTATTAAACTGTTGCCTACTTAGAAAGCAATGTATGGTATTAGGATTACAAAGATGTACAAATGGAGCTGTTCATAACCTTACCTTTTACTGGAGAAATACAACATGTACACAGAGAAGTATCTATATCTAGACACAGATACAGATTATATAATCATTTGAGGAAGAAAGAGTACCAGCAACTAAGGGGATTAGGAAAGGCTTCCCATAGGGCACAGTGCAAAAACTGAATCTTAAAGTTAAGTTGGAGATTACAAGAGAATAGGATGGATACCTGTCTGCTTTCCTTTGTACAACATACAGCCGCACAGGTCCATAGGCAGTCAATTAGAAAAGAATTTGTCAAATATTTATCAAGTGACAGGTCAACAGCAGGAAAAAACACAGAGTATGAGATCAGGGGAAAGGGATTATTACTGAATTCACGATGTCAGGCACTAAGATTCACTCAGTTACAGGTATACCAGGGAGTCGTACTAGCTCAATGAGCCATAGTTGTATTTGCTGATGGCAGAGGAAAACAATCCTTGTAACATCCCTTTAGCTGGTGGGAAAACTTAGAGCACCTACTACACAGATGGTTGGAAGCCTTGAAAGTCCATTAGACATAAAAAGAATTCAGGGAGGTCTTAAACAGACTATCTATGACTATGTTTCATATGACAAACCATTCCTGATATCTTCTTTAACATCATTTGCATTTCTAATTTTCCTGCTTCATTGCCAAGGACAAAAGCCTTGATAATGATCTGCTTCTAGTGGAAAGCGAAGAAAACATAGAGGGAAAGTGAGGGAGGAAGGGGGTGGGGGAGGATAGGGAGAGAGAGAGAGAAAGAGAGAGAGAGAGAGAGAGGGAGAGAGGGAGGGAGGGAGGGAGAGAGAAAGAGAATACATGGATGATTCATAAATAGATATAAATTTAACTACCATTTTATCAACCAGTTGTGTTTCAAGGAGTGGTCTTTTCCCCCAAGAGTTCCAGCTGTGAGCCTGCTTAAAGGGAAGGTTCACTCTAGGCATTTATTCAAGAAGTTAAAGCTACCTTAAAAAAAAAAAAAGGTTTTTTATTCATTTGTAACATCCTTTTCTTTTTAAATTTTGAGTTCCAAGTTCTCTCCTTCTCTCCTCCTCTCTCTAAAACCCACTGAAAAGGCAATCAGTATGCCAATTATGCATGTGAAATCATGTAAAACATATTTCCAGATTAGCCATATTTTTTTTAAAAATCAAGACAAAGAAAATGAGAAAATTATACCTCAATTTACACTCAGAGTACATCAGTTCTCTCTTTTTTCATCAGAATTCTTTGGAATTGTCTTGGACCATTGTGTTGATCAAAGTAGCCAAGTCTTTCACAGTTGATCATTATTACAACATTGTTGCTACTATGCAATGATATTCTGGTTCTTCTCACTTCACTTTGCATCATCAGTTCATACAGATTTGACCATAGATTCTTCATTTCTGGGATATGCCGGGCAGTGCCACCATCTCCAGTCCTCACTAAGTCACATCACTTAGAGTAAAAACAGCTCTCCTTTTCTATGTGCTGTTCAAATACCAGAATATTCTGTGTTTGAATTTTATACCATTTCCAAAACCAGGCCAGTCATCATACATTGAGAATCTGCATGTCTAAAGCAAGGATCAGTCAACTATGGCACATGGGATAAGTCTGGCCACTACCTATTTTTGTGTAGCCTGCACACTAAGAATGGTTTTTCACCTTTAAATATTATATTCAGATACAATATTTCAGGAAATTAAATATAAATCTCTCTTCATGGCAGGGAAGGGGGGAACTACGATGACAATTATGTATACATTGTCAGATGTGACCACCATATTGAGTATTTTTCATACAAAGGAGGGTTCAATCTGGAAGGAATAAAGGGATACCTTTTTAGATGTATTATCTTTGATACCCATTTTTCACATGTGGAATCCCTAGAATAACTATACCATATTCAAAATTCTTTGGGGCCCACACCTACCAAAAAAAAAATACTTCACAAGTTGCTATTTGTCTACTTTTTCTCCAGTCATACACAAGATACAACGTGAAAGAAAAAGTATTTAATGAAATAGCATAGTAAGAAGATTTGTAATAAAGAGTATGTGAGGGGAAGTAAGGTATAAGAAGACTAGAGAAGGAGAGGAGGCCAGGTTTGAAAACCAGGAGTATGGTTTTAAAAGCTAAACAAAGGACTTTATAATATTTTATTCTGTAGGTAATAGGAAGCCACTGGATTTTACTGAATAAGGGGGTGACATGGTCAGACCTGTGATTCAAGAAGACCAATTTTGCATCTAAGTAGAGGGATCAGAAAAAGGAGAAATTTGAGGTAGAGACCCCCACTAGCAGGCTACTGCAAAGTCCAGACTTGAGGTGATAAGGATCTGTACCAGGGTGGTGGCATTGCCACAGGAGAGAATGGGGCATATTTTAGAGAAGATATAAAGGTAGAAACAACAGGACTTGGCTGTAGATTGTATATGAGGGAGAGGGGGAGAGAATAAGAAGCTAGGTTTTGACCCTGAGTGAATAGGAAGATTGTGGTACACTCAACCAGCACTGAAGTCTTAGGGAAGTTGGAAAGAAAGGTTTGTGGGGGAATGAAGATAATGAGTTCAGTTTTGGACATGTTTAGTTTAAGTGTGCATGAGACATTCAGTTTAAGATGCCCAATAAGCAGTTGGAGATGCAAGACTGGAGATGGAGAGGTTAGAGTTTGACAAATAGATGTAGGAATCATTTAAATAGAAATAACCATTGAAGCCATGGGAACCTGACAAAATCACTGAGAGTAGTAGTATTGAGGAAGAAGAGGGCCTAGAAAAGAGTCTTGATGAGTAGGCATGATTTGATAGAAGTATCAGCAAAGTAGACAGAGAAGGAATGATCAGACAGGTTATTGGAAAATGCAAGAGAAAGCAGTGTCAGAAAAATCTAAAGAGAAGAGAATTCCAAGGGGAAAAAGGTGATTGATGGTGTCAAAGGCTGTGGAGTGGTCAACATGTATGAGGATTGAGAAAAGGCCATTAAATTTGAAGATTAAGAAATCATTGGTAACTGGAGAGAGTAGTAGTTGAATGATGAGGTCAGAATCCATATTATAGAGAGTTGAGAAGATAATGAGAGAAAAGGAGTAGAGGCATTGATTATGAACAACTTTCTCAAGAAGTTTAGCTGTGAATGTAAGGAGAAATAAAGAATAAATGAGTTTGAGCCAGAACAAAAGATTACTAAGGGCTTCAAGTTTAGTGTTCTCCCAACACTTAACCCATATTTTTCTTTATTAACGTTATTTGTCCACAGAAAAGCCAAATTGTTTTGGGACTACATTTCAGCTAGCAAAAAGTCTCACACTCCCTATACAAAACATATATGATATAAAGACAAAAGGCATCACAAAAAGGTTGAGGGGGGGTTTGTTTGTTTAGAAAGAAATCCAGTGAGAGTTTTGAAATAAATCTTATTATGACTGTGAGTAAACCTTCTTAGGAAAATCCAATCAATGACTGTTTCATTTCTTCCAGTAAGCCTTGTATAAGTCACAGAAGATAATAAGATGTCTTGGGTAAATACATCCATGTCCTCCAAATAATAATATTCTTGTCTCTGTTCACCATAACTAATTATTGTACATGCTTGGAGTTGCTACAAAGCTTGGAATAGATATCTTTAGATAAGGAGGTATTGGATCATTGAACTTTCTCCTTGACACAGAGCAATTCTGAGGCATGGAGACCCTTTAATGGGTTTTGAGACACCCCTTACCCTCATCCCCAGGATATGCGTCTTTCTTGTTTCCTCATTAGAATATGACTAAGTGATGCCCCACAGGGCTCTGTCCTCAGCCCTCTTCTCTTCTCCCACCACATTACTTTACTTGGTGATCTCATCAGCCCTCATGGATTTGACTGTCATCTCTATGTTAATAGTTATACCTCCCTAACCTCTCTGTTAACATGTTATATCTCTAACTGCATTTTAGAAAACTTGAACAGGATTCTACTGCCTTCCCTCTGTTAATTATTTCCTATTTATCTTGTATATACCTTGTTTATTATATTTGCTGGTTGTCTCCCTTATTAAACTGTGAACTCTTTGAAGGCAGGGACTGGCTTTTGTTGCTTTTTGTATTCCCAAACACTTAGTACAGTATCTGGTATGTAGTAGGTGGTTAATAAATGCTTATTGACTGGCTGGTATGATGTACTTGTCTCCTTAGTTTTTAAAAAGCTCTTGCATTCCCTCCACCTTGTACACAATGCCACCAAAGTCAAGACTTGTCAGACGAAACTAGTTTATTACCATAAGGCATCAAATACAATGAAGACATAGAAATGCATTAAGAGTTGAGGGAGAAAAATGCTATTATTGCACACAGACAATTCCCTTTCCAAGGAGGAAGGAATGGACAAGTCTACTGCAGACTAAAACCAAATGGAAGAATTTCCCTTTTTTAAAAAAAATCTTAACCATAGGTAATCTTAATCTTCCATCTTCTATCAGTAATTGATATTTCAGATTCCTGGTAGAGCCATATGCTTATACTGATTTCTCCATGAAATACTGATTTCAGGGAAACCTGGATTGCTGGAGAGGCATGGATACATGGGCAGTAGCTGAGCTCTTATTCAATCAACATTCTTTTATCCACCACTCTTTTGTCTACCAAAAAAATTGCCTTCCAATGTCATTAGGGACTTCTTTCAACTTACTGTTACTCTACCGACCAAACAGAGCAGGTTATACTTTTGATATTGCTCTCCATGGACTTTATTTTCCCTTCAGAGCCTTTTAAAATGCCCTATTAGGGACTGCCCTATTCAGCAAACTTCACTCTTTCCTCAGACCAGAGAAATCTGAAAGCTCTTGGAATACACAGACATCACATAGAGCTGTCATAATCTCCCATAAGGTTGATGGGAAAAAAAGACATTTTTTTTTTCCTTCTGAAGAAATCCAATAGCTTCTAGTGCCACTGGATCTTTGAGAAAATCTATTTCACTGCTTTTTTGCTATAGAGAAATAGTTTCCCTAAGGATTCAATTTTGAGAGAAGGTGAAATACAGAGCTCTCATGATTTTAAATTAGTAACTGGCATGGTTTTAGGAATGGAAATGTGAATTTTTAAAAAGTTTTAAGCTACTTGTATTTATCTATGAACATTTCACACACTGCTCCTGTTCAACCAGGTCCAGAACTTCATGAATGAGCTGAGTAGTGGTCTGTGTAATAGGGTAACACAATGGGAGTCTTTTTTCCAGAGTTGGCATGTGAACAAAGTACCTGCAGATCAGAAAGAGAAAGAAAATGGATGAATTTTTAAAAGGGGAACTTTTCCAGTAGGCCACATGAACAGACAAAAGCATCATTCTGGATCAAAGGATCAGATTTGGAGTTGGGAAGAGACCTCAGAGACCATTAATTCCAATCCCCTTTTACAGATAATGAAACTGAGGTCCTTGGACTCCCAAGAGATCTGTGGATAGACTTGAGGGAGTCCATGAACTTGTATGGGGGGAAAAAAACTACATACTTATTTTCTCTTTTTTTTTTGCAATCCTATGTATTTTATGCATTTAAAAACATTCAGAAAACAAACAGTTGTGACATATAAAAAGTTCAAGAGACATAGTTTCTAGGTAATTAATCATTTTATTAATCATGCTGGCAGATAATAAAAGGGATCAGTAGCACTCTCAAATATCAAAGACTCCCCCATGGAACCCACTCGGTGCTTATATGCCCTGGGAAGGGTGGGTATTCCTGACAACAGCAATCTGACTCTGGTTAACAAGTAATGAGAGAGAAGTGAATCTATTCTAATGAGAGACTTGAGGACATGACTGAATATGTCACTCATGTACAAAGACTCTCAAGCCAGACCACCCCGAGTCAATCTAGCCTGCCAAAGTGGAAGACAATGAATGGAAATTCACCATAGATTAAGTTCTTTGTAAGGTTTTTCAGCTGAGTGGGATAACAAGATTTCATCTCATCATCAATCCTGCCCTTCAAAGAACTAAGCTTTGACCTAATCTCCAAATGAGGAAAGGAATAAAATCCTGGATCTCCCCAATATTTGGTTATTATGTATGCACCAGGCATTATGCTAAGCAGCAGAATACAAAGGAAGGGCAAAAAAATAGTCCGCACTCTCAAAAAAATCTTAGAAGTGGTTCACAGGCTTCACTAGTTTGTCAAAGGGGTCCATGACACATCAAAGACATGAAGAACCCCTGCTCTAAATCACACAATATTTTTTCTACTGCACACCCCTCCCCTTTTATAGAGGGGATGGATCAGTCTAAAAAGACTCAAACAGACTTTTCAGGTCTACTCTCCCCCTCCTCCTCCTCCTCTTTAATATCTCTACCATCTTTAATGCATATTCTTACCTCACTGAAACACTTGAATTTCAGCAAAGTAAATGTATTTCATTCATAATGCATCGATTACCTAGACATAAATGGACAGGTACCATACCATCTCTACCACAGTGTAAGGCAGGGCCCTTGCTTCTTGACTCTCAGCTAAATAATGTGAGGCTGGGGATGGAAGCTGTGCTGGGAAGATGGAACAGGACAGGTGGGAAGTAGAGCCAGTACTAGAAGAAGGCAAAGTAGGCAGCTATTTAGGATTTTAAATGGTGGAAGAGAGGAAGGGCATACAATGAAGGACAATTTTTTTTAATTAAAAAATGCTTTTTTGCTAAAAAAATAAAAATAAAAGGCTAACCGTTCATCTGAGTCTTCCAAAGGTGGGAATCTTTTTGTTGATGGAGGATCTTTTAAAAATTTTTTGTAAATAGTATTTCATTTTTTCCAATTACATGTAAAGATAGTTCTCAACATTCTTTTTTTATAAGATGTTGAGCTCCAAATTTTTCTCCCTCCCTCTCTCTCTCCCTCCCTAAGCCAGCAAGCAATTTGATGTAGGTTATACGTGTGCAATCACATTAAACATATTTGAAGAATATTTTTAATATCACTTTTTACAAGCATAGATTCCACCAAGGTCCTATTCTGATACATGACCATGGCAGAGAAGTGACCCCGGGTTTTAAAAAGCTATGTTAGTGAAATACAAGCTCTAGCCAGTCTTCTCACAGAACGGCTTTTAATACAGGCTGGGCAGCAGATTTTTTGTCTGCCATTCGAGGATCACCTTACCTAATTGAGGAAAGACCATCTAATGACGCATTTTTTTGATCATGGAAACTTATGGAGACTTTCTATCATAGTATAGAGGCATTACAGTCAGTAAAGGAAGCTCTTATGGATAAAATTAGGGGCCTTTTAAAGTACTGATGTGAGAAGGAGTCCACCTGGTAGATTCTTCCAACTCAGACATCATAGCTATCATCCAGGGAAGAAGAGACCAATCATTCCCACCAACTGCTAACCAACCACCACCCACAGGGCAAACAAGCAAGTCTAGCTGGGCACAGACACAGAAAACAGAAATGTCAGACAAAGCCAAACCACCTTACCACCTTGACTACTATCTCCCTTCAGATTCTGATGAAGACAGCCCAAGACCTTGAACCCAAAAGCCTTGGGAATGGCAATGCTTTCAGCCCACGTGCCCTCAGATTTCATCATGGGAAGCAAACCCTGACGAGATGTAGTGTAGCAATTGCTCCTTCAGGAGTTACAGTCATATCTACTAAAGTCCCAGAAAAGAAAGTTTTTGCCTTAGCAATAAAATGGTTCAATATCAGAAATTGATATGATTTTCATCAGGGGAAATTACATTAAAGAAGAAGCATATTAACATCTGCTTTGCTTCATCTCTCTTAAACCTGTTTTTTATCCTCTCTACAACTTTTATTCTACTCTTTTTCTATTTTGCCCCAATTGTATCTTATTTCCCTTTCTTCAAGGACTTGACCCTATAATCAACCAATTCAAGAAGGCACTGTTTTCTCCTCTTAAGTACATACCACCACCACCACCATCACCACCACAGCACCATCACCACCACCATCACCACCATCATCATCACCATCACCATCACCACACCACCATCAACACCACCACCAGCACCAGCACTACCACCACACCATCATCAACACCACCATCACCACCATCATCATCACCACCACCACACCACCATCACCACCACCACCACACCATCATCACCACCACACCATCACCACACCACCATCACCACCACCACCATCACCACCCCCCCACCACACCATCATCATCACCACCACACCACCATCACCACTACCACCATCACCACTACACCACTATCACCATCACCACCATCGCACCACCATCACAACCATCATCATCACTACCACCACCATCACCACCACCACCATACCACCACTACTACCACCACCCCCATCTTGTCCTTTTGCTGCTCTACTAATCCTCAGTCTTGGGTCACCCAAGAAGCTGCCTATCTTGCCTTCTCTAATCCCATTCCTGAATTCTGTCAAAAGAAGTCACAAATCCCTCAAACTGAGTAAACTCCAAATTCATGTGATCTAACCTCAACTGGGCCCTTGCCACTACAGAGTAACCCTTTTATTCATCTCTGAATATTGATGACACTCTCCATCGTTCCTATTCTGTGCTCCTCTTTCTCTTTCTCCCAACCCTCAACTCCATCCTTAACCTTGTTCTGTTATCAGACTACAGGCTTTCCTGAAAAGTTGAGGCCATCCATCATGAGCGTCCTCATTCTCCCTCTTCCAGATGTTAAAATCTCTCTACATCTTCACCTTTGTTTCAGCCTCAGAGGATGAAGTGGCCTTCTCCTTGACAAGGCCAAGCCTTGATTCTATCACCTCTCATCTCCTTCAGGTGCTTCTCTCTTCATTCAGTTAGTTTATCATTTCAATTGCCTTCTCTCTAATGTCTCCTTCCCTGTAACTTAAGATCATTCTTAAGACACCTCCCTCCTTAGAAAAATAAACAAAACTTTTCTTTGACTATCCTTTCCCCTGAAGATACCGTGCTGTGCTATCTCATCCTTTTTATTTCTCAGGCTCTAAGCAGAGTAGTCAAAGTTCACTGCCTCAGTTTCCCCACAGTTCATTCCCACCCCTAAACCCTTTTAATGCCACCACTCTAAGCTGCTCTTTCATAGGTCCCAAATAACATTTTAGTTTCTAAATCTAATGTGGGGGGGGGGGGGTTCAGACCCATTCTCCTTATCAATGTTCTTTGAAGCATTCAACATGATTGACCAGCTTTCCCTCCCTGGATGCTCTCTCCTATCTTGGATTCAGTGATTCTGCCCTCTACAAGTTCTATCTTATTTGACCTTTCCTTGATTTCTTTCACAGGTTCCTCTGCTCTGTGTGGTTGTCCCCCATATCTCTGTGTCTGGCCTTTTTCTGTGTGCTCCCTCACTTGGTGATCTAAACTTCTCCCATGAAAGGAGCCCCAAACCCATATATCCAGCTCCATTCTCTCCTCTGACTTTCATCTCCAAACCTTCCTCCCAACTTCCCAATCTCTGTTGAGGCCAACATTATTCTTCCAGTCACCTAGACTCAAAAACTTCAGTCATGTTTTTATTTTTCCCATTCATTCATCCATTCCCCTACTCTTAGGTACTTTGAGAGGTTACTTTCAGTTTTGTTGATATAGTTTGGTTTTATATTACACACATTTACAGATTACTACTACTTTGTAAGAAAGTAAAAACAGTTAAGTAAAACTAATACAGTGTTTTCACCTGGAAGTATATGCAACATCTGATATATGTAGTACCACACCCTTCTACCTCCACCTTTGTTTTTAAAAAATTTAATGGAAATTTATTTTTTCTCTATCTCATACCCACCTCATTAAAAAGAAAAAAGAAATTCTTGCCCATAATCACTCACGTAGTATTTTGCAAAGTAAAGATTCAAACTCAGGTCTTTTAAGTCAAGCATTAACACCACAGTGATAAGATTAGGGTCTCAGGTCTTGATGGGTTGCTTAGGTTAAGGATTTCAGAGTATACTGATGGATAGGGATAAGATGGCTTGACGGGAAGGAAGCAAGTGGGACAAGATGAGCAGTATATATGAGTTGACTTGTTTGCAGAAAAAATCATCTTAAGACTATCTAAAAGGACCCAACAGGTAAGGATTGCTCAGTAACTTGTTGTAAATCCCTCTTTGCAAAGGCATTGGATCTTAAGATCACAGTACGGGGAACTGGATGTGGTTGGATACAAAATGGGGCAAAGAGAATGAGGAAGACAATGAATGAAGGAAGAAGCTTTAAGTTTTTCCCTATACAGATTTCTATCCTGAAGAAGACAAAGGTTTATAGAAGGATGTGAAGTAGATCATGAGTAGAAGAAAGGGTGCATGTGTTTGTAGGAGGTAAGTTATACAATAGCATAAGTCATTTCCAAAGACATCCACAAAGTTGAATTGGACTTGGAACCTACTCACACCCATTTCCATGGGTGCCTACCTTCTTCTCTTTCCATCCCCCCTTGGTGAAGCTAGCTATACTAAATGTTTGCCTTCATCAGGGTTGGACTTAGGAGTTAACTCTGTGTCCACAAGGCCAAGGGCTAAGAGTTAGAATAAAAAAATACAAACAGAAGTTGGGGAAATCTTCCCTATAACCTTCAATAGCTTAAAATGAGGAAGTGGTGAGAAGCAGGACACACATTGGTTTTTATATCTATAAATGCCATCTCAGAATCAGAAATTGGAACTCTTGGACAATCCCCACCTCCCCACCCAAGCACTGCTCCCCATCAAGACAGTGTTGTGCCCTGCCCAGATGGTCAGGAAAAGATGCCTAGCTGCTGCACAATTTTCATCCTCCATGGGTTCAGATGATGCATGCAGCAGATTTTTTTTTCCTTCTCTTAGTGGGTGCTAATGGAGAACTATAACCACTAAGTATATTTGGTTTTTCTTGTCTATAAATGGAACTAGGGCAAGGAATAATAGATGGCTGGTGAAACAAATTCTTACTGTTTCTATTCCTTAACACTGTTCCATTAGTAAGAAAGAGAGGCAGATGGGTGGGTGGGGGGGATGAAGAGCAACAGACATTAATTATATATATTATTTGTAAATATGTGTATATTTAGGGAGTAAATGAATTATTCCACTTTTATTCAGCAGTTATTAAATACTTACTATAAGTAAAGCACTGGGCAAGGCCCTGAGGGAGATAAAAAGATAAAGAGAAGACAGTCTTTGTCCTTAGGAAATGGGGCAATAAATAAAAATATAATCCAAAATGTTGTATAAGTATATAAAAGAGTTAGGTGCAGCTAAGAGGCACAGTAGATAGAGCTTTGTCCACCCCCACTCTATCAGGATTTCAAATCTGGCTTCAGAGAGTTACTTGCTGAGTGTCCCTGGGTAAGTCACTTACTTAACTGCTCTCTGTCTGGCTCAGTTTTATCTTATATAAAATGGCAGAAGAGGAAAGGAAGAAGCATTTATTAAGCTTCTACTATATATGTACCAGGAACAGTGCTACGGCATTTTATAAATATTATCCTATTTGATTCTCCCAACAACCCTATGAGATGGCTACTGTTATTATCACTATTTCCTGAGGACACTGAGGCAAAGAGAGGTTAAGTGACTTGCCCAGGGTCTCATAGCTAGTTGATTGTCTAAGGCTAGTTTTGAACTCAGGTTTTTTGACTCCAGGCCCAGGGCTCTATCTACTTCACTGCAGTTTCTTTTAATGGGGATAATAATGGTACCTGAGGCTTGAAAAGACCTTAGCTTAAAAAGGCCTGGGACTCCCACTGTATGCTGGGTCATCTCCATAGCTGGCCTGTGGACCCAGATGGCTCCAGAGGAGAAAGTGAGGCTGGTGCTTCTGCACAGTCTTGCCTCACTTAAATCCAATTCACTTGCAAGTTGTGGCATCATCTTCCCAATGTTATAATCCTCTTTGAGAACCAAAGACAAACTGCGCACGTACACACACACATGCCCACACACACACACACACACACACACACACACAGGCACCTACCTAATAATAACAACCATAAAAGCAAATATTTATATAGTGTTTTACAGAAAAGGAAGCTGAGATAAATAGAGGTTAAATGATCTGCCCAGGGTCACACAGCTCATAAGTGTCTAAGGCCGGGTTTGAACTCAGGTTTTCCTGACTCCGGGCCCACCCTTCCACCCACTGTGCCAGCTAGCTGCCCAGGGTTGTGATTTCCCATTGTGTGGATTGTGAGAATTAATAACACAATAAATAAATAAAATAAGATAAAATTTGTAAAATGAGATAAAATATATAAAACACTTTACAAACATGCTATATAAAATATTTATATAAAAATATACATTTTATAAATAAAAAATTTATATATAAATATAAAATACTTTACAAACATGCTATATAAAATATTTATATAAAATATAAATTTTATAAATAAAAAATTTATATAAATTTCTATATAAATATAAAACACTTTATAAACATGCTATATAAAATATTTATATATAAATATAAATTTTATAAATAAAAAATTTATAAAAATAAATTTATATATAAATATAAAACACTTTACAAACATGCTATATAAATGAGCTATTATAAGAGTTCTGAAGGTAGATCGTTTCTAGTATGAAGGGAATCAGGAAAGATTTCATGGAGAAGGTGGCCTTATGTAGCACGTGACTCAGGGCTTCCACAAATAACCTATTTGATCCTTTCTACAACCCCACAAGCTAGATGCTACTGTTATCCCCACTTTACAACTGAGGAAACTGAGGCAGAGAGAAGTTTAAATGACTTATCCAAGGTCACTCAACTAACAAATATCTGAGGTTGGATTTAAACTCAGATCTTTCTGACTCCAGGTCTAGTGCTCTATTTACTGCACCACCAACCGCCTGTAAAAACTAAGTCTGTACCACTTCTAGGGTTGTATCCCAAAGAGATCATAAAAATGGGAAAAGGGCCCACATGTACAAAAATATTTATAGCAGCTCTTTTTGTGGTGGCCAAGAACTGGAAATTGAGGGGATGCCAATCAATTGGGGAATGACTGAACAAGTTGTAGTACATGAATGCAATGGAATACTATTGTGCTATAAGAAATGATGAGTAGGAAGACATCAGAAAAACCTGGAAAGACTTATATGAACTGATGCTGAGTGAGTGGAGCAGAACCAGGAGAACACTGTACACAGTAACAACCATAGTATGCGGGCACTGATTTTGATAGACTCAGCCCTTCTCAGCCATGCAAGGATGTAAAACAATTTCAAAGAACAGATGGTGGAAAATGCCAGTCACATTCAGAGAAAGGACTATGGAGTTGGAATGCAGAATGAGGCAGACTATTTTCTTTTTTGTTCTGTTTCATTTTTCTTTCTCGTGGTCTATCCCATTAATTATAATTCTTCTATGCAACATGACTAATGTGAAAATGTGTTTAATAGGAATGTATGTGTAAAGCCTATCTCAGATTGCAAGCTGTTTTGGGGAGGTTGGGGGAGAAAATGTAAATGGAAGTGATTGTTGAAAACTAAAAATAAATAATTTAACTTAAAAAAATTAAAATTAAAAAAATTAAGTCTGACAAAGATGTATACAATTTCAGGAGATAGAGGAATGGGACATCCCAAGGGTTCAGAATACTATAAAGCAAATACAAAAAAAAGTGAGAAAATATAGGGCTTGTTCATAAATGTGTGTGTGTGTGTGTGTGTGTGTGTGTTTGGGTTTGTCAGTAAGACAAAGTACCCAAAGTCTACAAAGGTAGGTTGGAGTCACATTGTAGAGAGCTAAGGAAATAATGCCAGACTAAGGAATTATTCAGCAGGCAATGGGGCAACATTGCAGATTTTTTTGATAATATATGAAGAAGACTGATGTGATATTAGTATGATGGATGGAATGGAAGGCAAGGCTAGAATCAAGGAAACCAGTTAGAAGGCTGTTATAATAAGGGAAATAAGGGAGGCAAGGGGGGTCTGAACTGGAGTGGGAGCCATGGTGCTAAGCAGGTGTAAGGACCCATGATTTCTTTGGAATAGGAAACTCCCTCTACCAGTGCAGGTCAGCAACCTTCCCTCCAACTTTCCATCCTGTATTTAGAGGGTTGCTTAGGTTACTGAGAGATTGAATGATTTGGCTAGGGGTCTCAGAGCCAGCCAGAGACAGGGCTTGGACCCAGTTTTTTCTGGATCCAGAGACCTGCCTGCCCCCTTACTTCACTTCTCAGACTAAAAAAGAAGTGACCAATTCAATTCTGTTCAGAAAACATTTAATGAGAGCCTCAAATTTGGTAAGGGATCAGCCTGGGCAGGTGAGGAAAAGGCTTTCTCCCTTACTGACTTCCTCAAATTCATAACCCTTCATTTATGATCTCTTTCAATTCAGTCTGTTGCCCTTAATTACTCATAGATGGTCAAATTCACTTTGCTGGGAATTGGTGGTGGCAACGGAGGCAAAAATAGCTTTTTTTTTAACCTCTCTGGTTACGTTTTATTTATCCTCTCTGGTCAGGAAGCAGGTTTCAAAAGGGAAAACAATTTCGAGTGCCCTGAAATCCCGAATCCCAGATTGCCTCATTCAGTGAGAGAGAAAGAAAGGGAGGGAGGGATAGAAGGAGGAATGGCAGAGAGGGAGAAAGGGAGAGAGAGAGAGAGAGAGAGAGAGAAGGGGGGAGAGATAGAAGGAGGAAGGGCAGAGGGAGAGAGGGGGAGAAAGAGGAGGTGGGGAGAGGGAGAGAGACAGAGACAAAGAGACAAAGACAGACAGAGACAGAGGGAGAGAGAAGGAGAGAGAGATGGAAGGAGGAAGGGCAGAGGGAGATAGAGGGAGGAAGAGAGAGAGACAGAGAGGGAGAGAGGGAGAGATAGAAGAAAGGAGGGAGAGAGACAGAGAAAGAGGGAGAAAGAGACAGAGAGAGAGAAGGAGGGAGAGACAGAAGGAAGAAAGGAGGGAGAGAGAGAGAGAGAACAAGATAGGGAAGAAATAAGGGAGAGAGAAGAAAGGATAGAAGGAGGAACGGAGGGAAGGAGAGATAGAAGGAGAAAGGGAGGGAGAGGGAGAAACAGAGGAAGAGAGCGGGAGGGAGGGATGGGGAGACAAGGAGAGAGAGAGGGAGGGAGAGAGGGAGAGAGAGAGACAGAGAGAGAGAGAGAGAGAGAGAGAGAGAGAGTGAAAAAAAAAAACTCAATGGATTTTCTGCCCAGTGATTAGTCTAAAAACAGCAGACAGACACATCACAGCTTTGCCATGCCTCTCAATCAGCAAAGTGGAATTCTACTTGGAATGAAGTATGGCCATTCTTACCTGAATTCTTCTTTATGGTTGTTCCTAATGTATTCAGCCAGGATGCTACTATGCTGCAAGCAGCTCTTGAGGACGTAAAACTGTTGGTACAACAGAACAGCTTGGCATGGGCTCAGAAGTGGCAAGGAGGTCAGGAGCAACTTCATCACTTGCTTCACAATGCTGGCCACAAATGAGATCTAGAAATCAAAAACACACGTCTACATGAACACACAGCTCACAGATCCAGGAGATCTCTCAGTGCTTCAGCTAGATTCTTGACTGTACCCCAGGGGTTACAGTGCTTACTGACCTATCACCAGTTTTCTGGGCAGGATTTAACAAGGTCTGAGTAAGAATCCACATGAGCATGAAAACCTGGATTATGACCAACATTCTATTCAGGGTCTAAAACTCTGGGTCCCAGAACAAGGAGGGGGAATATCGTTGTCAAATACTTGGGGAGGTCAGTGTGTGTGTGTGTGTGTGTGTGTGTGTGTGTGTGTGTGTGTGGAGAAGTTTACCTGTGGTATGATTGCTAGTTTAAACTATTTGTCTTTGCTAAGTGTTAAGCTCAGTTGTTTGTAAGCTGCTAAAGGACTACAAGTATTGTTGTTGTTCAATTGTTTCAGTCATGTCCGACTCTTTGTGACCCCATTTGGGGTTTTCTTAGCAAAGATATCAGAGTGCCACTTCCTCCTCTGACTCATTTTAAAGATAAGGAAACTGAGACTAACAGGGTTAAGTGACTTGCCCAAGGTCACACAGCTAGTAACCATCTGAGGCTGGATTGAACTCAGGTCTTCCTGACTCCAGGCCTGGTGCCACCTACCTGCCCAAGTACTGCTACAAGTACTGCTAGTGGCCTATAAATATTAATGCCCTAGGACAAAGCCCCAATCACCCCACCCTAGTTACTACTCTCCTCCCACTTGTATCTTTGTAGCACATTGCTCTAAACAAGTTAACTAACTTGGACTGACTGATATACAACTGAATTCAATCAGTCAGCAAGCATTAAGCACCTACTATGAGCTAGGTGTTAGGAAAGTGCTAGGAATATAAAGAAAAGTAAAAGATATTTACTCTAGAGGAGCTCACAATTTAAAGAGGAAGACAGCATATGAATAACTGTAGGGACAAGGGAGATACAGGATAAACTGGAAATAATTGACAGAGGGAAGGCCCTGGAATTAAAAAGGATCGGGAAAGGCTTCCTGTAGATAGAAAGGGATTTTAGCTGGCATTTGAAGGAAGCCAGGGAGGCCAGGAGGTAGATCCAGTGGGATACACACCCTCTTTTCAGTTGGCTAAATTCCCTAGGGAGGTCCATTTTTGCTTCAACCCTCTAGTTTGCGTTGGTTCTGATGGTAGAAGTAGAGAGGAGGGAAGGGAAGGATGGGAGTAAAGGGTTAATGAACCATCCTTAGATCACAAGATGAGATAACAGAAAGAACACTGGATTTGGAGTCAGGTGTGTAATATTTACTAGGTTTATGAAGCTGAACAAGTCACTTCATCTTTCTGAGTATTCATTTTCTCATCTATTAAATGTGGATAGTAATATTTGCACTAGGTCTTTTTTTTCTTTTTTTTGAAGGCATTTGGGGTTAAGTGACTTGCCCAAGGTCACACAGCTAGTAAGTGTTAAGTGTCTGAGGCCAAATTTGAACTCAGGTCCTCCTGACTCCAGGGCCGGTGCTCTATTCACTGCGCCATCTAGCCACCCCAATATTTGCACTATCTATTCCACTGGGAAGAGAGAAGAGAGGAGAAAGATTTGTAAGCTATAAAGAGCTATAGAAATGTGAATTCTGAGGTCTATTCTTGATTGACTAGGGGTTTGGATTGTAATTTACCTGTCCATGATAGATCCCTTAAATGAAACTGGGTTTTAGCAAAACAGTAATCCAACCTTCTCTAGGAGTTGGTACCAAAATTATTTTGTTGCTGGGGGTCCCCAGTACCACTAATGTCCAAAGTGAGGCCAAATGTCCACAAGCTGCTTCTATCACTCTCCTACTTTAGCACACATTTTAAAAAGAGTTCTTGTTATCTTGCACAGATAAAGATTAAGATTCTACCAATACTTCAAATTAACTTCCATGATTACACTTGAGAGAGATCACTGGCTTACAAGCACATGGTGCTAAACAGACAGGGGTCACAAGTTCCCTCCCTCTAGTTACCAAAAAATTCACCCATCTCACAAATTCAAACTGCTGTTTACATGGGGCCATTGAGTAAAGGAGAGGACGGATCAGCACAAAGTCACTGCCATAACTAGAAAGACAATTCAAATACATGCTTCACTAATAATCAGTCTGAAGATCTACAAATAGGAGAATAGACCCTATTCCATTCATTATATTTAATTTGTGTATGTTTTGTGTCTCTTATGTACTTCTATGCAATATGTGGGGGTAAGAAATGACGGGATGATAAGTGAGAGAACTAGTTACTTCTTCTTAACTGGTCCCATCCCAGGGATGGGGAACTTGTGGCTTCAAGGCCACACATGGCCCTCTAGGTCCTCAAGTACAGCCCTTTGCCAGTTTGGATTCTTCAGGCAAAGGGCCTCACTTGAAGACTTAGAGGGCCACATGTGGCCCCGAGGCTGCATGTTCCCCACCCCATCCCATCCTTGTGTGAGTAGTGTCAAATCATTTCCAACTCTTGCATTAAGGTATGGTTAAATCTTTAAGTGATGTCCTTAGCTCAACCCTGGTGGGGTGAGGGGGAGGAGAAGGGTTATTTTCAAACCTATTCTGTTATAGGATGAATAGAACCTGAGGGGGCTAATACAACTATTTCAGAAATACCATCTCCAGCTCATTTACTGTCCATCCATCCATCCCTACATGGATTTCTATAGGTTCATTTTCACTTACTTTTTCCTCCGTTTTTGGTAAGTTATAAAATAGAAATCTCTGTCTTGCTACAAGTCCCTGTCCTGGGAATGGACCCCAGGAGTTAAAGAAAATATATCTCTCTCTTTCTCTGAGTACTTTTTTCTGAGTACACTGGCCTCCTTCATGTCTATGCTTAACCTTCTAAGCAATATAACCACCAATAACACAGTAAGCAATCACATTATTTTAGGGGGGAAAAAGGCTTTTTTTCAAAACAATTACAAAGTAAAAAACAAAATCTTAACAAGGATTGGTAAAGCAGATTCATCTCTCAAGAAAAAGAGAACAAGAAAGGGAGAAGAAGGCAGAAGACAGAAGAACAAAATTGATCAATCAAACAGTGTTTATTAAGTGTCAGGCACTGAGCTAAGTGCTAAGGATACAACAGGAGGCAAAAGATAGTTCCCACCCTTGAGAAGCTCACAACCTAACGGAGGAGCTTACAATTACCATGTTATTTCTCCATGGCTCAATGGGTACAATCGGTACCCCAATCCCTCTTAATTCCAGTGTTTTCCTTCTGCTAATTATTTCCTATTTATCATGCATATAGTTCACTTTGTTCATATTTGTTTGCATGTTATCTCCCCCATTAGACTGTAAGTTCCTTGAGGGCAGGGACTGTCTTTTGCTTCCTTTTGGAGCTCCAGCATTTAGCACAATGCCTATAGCAAGGGCTTAATAAATTGATTGCATCAATCCTTTCAGGATTGTGCTCAGGCTCAGCTATAATATTTTGATAATGCAGTCAACAGCGTTGTTTTCTTATTCTGGTAGAGCAGTTATAGCAGGGAGGCAGCAGGTCCTTCATGCACCATCTTTCTCCACTTTTATCCTTATCTGTGGTGTTTACTCCCTATAACAGCAAGAATGATCTGCCATCTGGAACCCTGACACCTTCTCCCTCCATGTTCTTGCTCACTTCTCACTCCTCACAAGGTTTCAGCATTTCTCCTTCTCATTTCTCCTAGAATGAGAGAGAGAGACAGAGATAGACGGATTGTCCTTTCAGACCAACCCTTTCAGTCTCTGGGTCACGATATGGTGAGAATTTGTGCTGCTCTCATCCACAAGTGGTCCACGTCTGTTATTCTTCCATAGAGTCATAATCTATCGCTTTTCAGTCTCAACTCCTCAGTAAATCTGTTCAGTTTTACATCATTATCTTCTACTCTTGAATGCCTTGCACATTTGTGTGCAAGTAAGCGTACTCACACCTTGCCACGCCACAACCAACCCCAGATTATTCTCCTCATCTTCTCCTATTCATGGGCTACTGCATCAGAGCCAAAGAAAGTCATGAAACTATGCTGTCTACTCCAAATTTATATTACCTAATCTCAACTGGGATTTCTCTGCAGCAAGCGCAGTCACTTAATCTTTGTTTGCCTACAGTTTTCTCAACTGTAAACTGGGAATAATGACTCCTACCTCCATCAAGTGAGATAATATTTGTAAAGCACTTAGTGCGGTGCTTGGCATATAACAGATGCTTCTGTAAATGCCTACTCCCTGCTTCTGCCTTTCCTTTTGCTTCACAATTGATTCATTATCTCAATCGCCACAGCAGCTGTTCCAATCTCTCTGTTTTTGCCTCAAGCCTCCCTTGGTACCACCAGTCTAGCCAATGCTCTCAGCTAAACAGCTCACCTCATACTTTACCATGAAAACTGGGACCCTTCAATGAAAGTTCCCTCTTCTTTCCAAATCCTCACTCTACAGTATGTCCCTAAAGTCTGGACATGTAGGAAATCTCATTAACTATGCATATTTTCAAGAAAGGAAATTTTCAACATTTTATTTAATTAGCATAAATGAGATTTCAT
>CM053585.1:351738765-351754730 GCA_028646515.1 Pseudochirops corinnae | reverse complement strand
TCAGATGCTGGAAGCCGTCTGCTGATCTGTTTTTCTGTTTGTTTGTAACTTCTGTTTGTATTCTCTGAAGTTCAGGGTGTTGACTTTTCCCCCTGCACTAGGTAAATGATATATGTTTGATTGATTAAAGTAAGATTGTTAACCCATTTTGAGTTGCTTTCCTTTAGAAAAGCAGATCTAAGAACCTGTGCTAGTAGCTGCCCTAGGTATGCTAGGGTGCTTGCTAATACATACTTTGAGTTATTATTGTTATTAACAAAACTACAGGTAACACACAGGACAATGGAAAGATGTGTAGTATTTGTACAGGATGCTATTAATAAATAGATACACTTTAGTGGCACAGTTAATAAAGTACTGGACCTGGGATTCAGAAAGATCTGAGTTCAAATCCAGTCTCAGTCACTTACTAATTATACAATTAGTATATTGTATAGTATATTATATATAATTAGTATATAATATACAATTAGTATATACATATATAATTTTACAAATCCCATATGATTCAAATTTCTCCATGTGTTTCCTCATCTGTAAAACAGAAATTATATTAGCACCTTCCTCCCAGGTTTGTTATGAGGGTAGAATGAGATATTCATAAAAGTACTTTGCAAACTTTCTAGCGCTATACAAATGCTATTATTATTATTATTAAATGCTTTTTCATCCAAAAATTCCCATTACCAATGTACTACAGGAAGTGTTCAGGTTATAAAAGAGAAAAGGAACATGAATGTCCAGAAAGGCAGGAGGGCTTGTTACGTTATGAAAGTCAACAGATTGACAGCCTAAAAGTTGAACTATAACCACAAGCTATTAAAAGAATTGGAGGAAGGCTGCCAACACACATCATGTGGACTAGAATTACAGAAGGCAAAGAGTATATGTGTTGCAGTCTTCATCACTGCTGGGAGTACCAGCTGATAAGATCATGCATCCATTGAAGTAAAAGTCATAACCAGAAAAGTTTTCACTTGGAGACAAAGACAATTTAACAGGATGGATTTATAATAATATAGTATCTATTATAAAATATATTATATAATAATATAAAATAATATTATGTATTATATAATAATATATTATAATAATATTGTATCTATCATAATAATATATTATATAATAATATTATATTGATATTGTGTTATATAATATATTAATATTGTATATTATATAATAATATATCTATTATAATATAATGTGATAATAAATAATACTGTATAGTAATTTGCTAATAATAATAGCAAACATTTACAAAATGCTTACTATGTGCTAGGCATTGTGCTAAGCACTTATCTCATTTGAGCCTCACAACAACTCTGGGAGGTAGGTGCTATTATAATTGTCCTTTTACAGATGAGGAAACTGAGGCAAAGATTAAATGACTTGTCTAGGGTCCTGCAACTAGAAAGTATCTGAAGTTGGATTTGAATTTGACTGGCTCTGGGTCCAGCCCTAGATTCGCTGCACCACCTAGCTGCCCCAAAACAATTTAAACAATTACTTTAATTTATTGTTAATTATACATGAACATATTTTTATAATTATAAATATAATTATATATAACATAATTATATATTATAATTATGTATAATTATAAATATATTTATGAATTTTAAATAGAATGGTTAGAAATGGGTCTGTGGCACAGAAGACAGTCCAACTTTGATTGGGAAAGAGGACAGTCTGTTCCTCACCCTCACAGCTCATTAGGAAGAACTGCCATAATGATAATAGGGCCCTCCAGCATCTTTCACATTTGGGGGGCCTGAATAACTCCTGAGTAGCATGTCACCCTCATTGCTCTACATTGAAGAAGCTATCTCTAAGCAGTGGTAGAGATCCCATTCCTTTCCCTGAAAGGTTCTCCCCAGGCTTCAGGGCTTGGGTTTCATGGGTTACTCGGTCCGAGTGCTTAACTTGGAGTCTGGCCTTAGACGCTTGAAGTGATGTAGCCTCTCTGTGACTCAATGTTCTCATTTGTAAAATGGGGATAATAGTAGCATCTCCCTTCCTGGGTTCTTGTGAGAATAAAAGGAGATGATATTTGTAGGGTGGTTTGCAAACCTTGATGTTTTATATAAATACTGGCTTTTGTTATCACCAATGAGAGGCCTCTCTCAATTCAGGGGCATGGCAGTGATGGGTCAATTCCCAGGTCCTTCTAGAAGTTATTTTTCAACCAACTAAAAGTGATATCTAGACCTTCAGTATCTGAGGATCTCTTTAATAAGGAATTCTTTCTGCCTTTCATCTAGCACTGGGGGTAGGAGTGAAATAACCAGAATGTAAAGATCTCGGTCCATATGGGTGGTGTTAAGTAGAGCAGAGATCATTGGAATATGAGATGAATGTATGTCAATGCTGGTGAGTTAGTGTCACTATGAGAGAAATTATTGTTATGCTATTATATTAATAATTATTTATTAAAGTGGGATCCAGGCTTTTCAATTTCCTCATTAAGGCTCAGCATTTGTTAAAGTCAGTCTCTGAAGGACATGACTGATTAATGAGATTGCTCCTAGCCCTCAAGGAACACTATCTTCAATCTTGGATGAGGCCTCACCCAACTAGGAGACCTTACTACTGTTTAGAGTAGAAACAGAATCCAGTCTGGGTGAGTACTTACCATGGGGAAAGGAGCCCTGTCCTTGTACTCCTCCATTAGAGTTTAGGATGACCTGACTCATGAAGGAAAAAACTAACCTGAGTGGTCTGGATGGAGGTGAATTCCCCTGTACAGACTGTTGGAGGTGGTAGAAACTCATGATCAAACCCCTTTCTCAGCAGGGGGAGCTGAAGACTTCTGGCCCACCTCTTCATTAAGTATCCACTAGCCACGTTGATTTTCCAATTGTCAAGGGAATTCCCTTTCAGAAGAGTTATTTAAAGCTTTCAGGATCTTCAGGATCCTTGGTTGCCAAGAGAAACCACTGCCCATCAATTTATTGATTGCTAACTAGCTTAATTAATAAATTGATGATTGATTACCCAGAAACTCTGTCTTGGGGTTTATCATTCCTTTCAACTATGAGGTTTACTCTCTTGATGATGAGGAAGAGTCCGTTAGCTTGGTTGATCAGCTTCTTTGAGGAACCTATCTGTTCAAAGACTCTAGGGGCCACGACATCCCTGATTCTCTATGAACTTGGATTCAGAAAGACCTTAGTTTTAATTCTGCTTTTGATATTTACTAGCTGCGTGATCCTAGGCAAGGCAATATCTTTCCTCTTATGTAAAATGGTGATAGGTAATAGTACTCTTTTCATGAGTAATTATGCAGATCAACTGAGACAAAATATGTAAAGCATTTTGCAAACCTTAATCAATGTTACTCATTATTATTTGTTTGATTCTTATAAAACTCTAGCTGCTTGTAAGGGTGTCTCTTGCAGGTTCTCCTGTAGCCTCCCATTCCCCAAGGTAATTACCCATAGCTGACTTGGTACCTTGACAGCTTGGGTTGTCACAGTACAAATGCAATCCCACTTATCCCAGCCTCTCTTTGATGGAAGGTGTAACAGTCCGTCCAATACCACTAGACCTCCTCCAGCCAGGAGTGTCTTTGCTGCTTGGGTCATATGAGGTTTCACCTCTGTGTAGGCTTCCCATACCTGCTGTTGGGTTTGCCCAGGTCACAATATCACATACTTGTCTGAGTCAGAGCTTCTGAGATTGCAGCATCTGATTGCAGAATCCTGGAATGATCCTTGGAAAAGTTTGACTGACTTGAGTTGGGGAAGAAATGGGAGAGGAAGTGCCCTCTTTTTATGCCTCTGGGTAAATTCTTTGGTATTTTGGATTGTTCTACATTTTTATGATTTGACTGGACACCTGGGGTGTGTGTGTGTGTGTGTGTGTGTGTGTGTGTGTGTGTGTGTGTGTGTGAAATAACTCTTCCATGGCCAAGTGCCAAACCTCAAAACTGCCTTCCCTGCTGGCAAGAAAACCTTTCCTTGTTGTTGGAATTATTTTCTACTACTATTGCTTCCTGGGGAAAAATAAATGCACAGGACCAACATACCCAAGGGGGAGGTGTCTGGGGTAGGATAACTTTTTATTGCCCAGCGAGAGTCATCATTTCCAGTAGGAATGGCTTTGGACATTCTGGATGTATTAATACAAGGGCACTGATTAATCACTGCTTTTCTTCTGCAAAGGTAGCTTCTACCAAAAGAATCCATTAAAGCACTTTGGGGTCTTGAGTTCTTGAAAACATTTTGAGGGGTCACTGTGCCATGACAGCTGATGAAAATGCCAGTGGTGTAGTATGTAGGGAGCCTCTGAGATCAAATCTGGCTTCAGATATTTACTATCTGTGTGACTCTGGGCAAGTGACTTAACCCCAATTGCCTCAAAAAGAAAATCTATTGAGACAACCCTTTCTAATTTTGGACAGCTCTATTTGTTACACACTTCTTTCTCCTATCAAGCTGTAAATTGCCACTCTACAGCTTGTACTTCTTGTTTCTAGTCTTTCCTGCTGGGATTAAGCAAGATGCCGTTTTATATGTAAGCCCTTCAGATCCTTAGAAGCAGCTATTCTGCCGAAGTCTTCAACCTTTCTTTTTCTTCTTTCTCCTACTTAGCTTTTAAAAAGTCACATTTGCTTTCCTTAGCACTCATTACCAGATTCAACTTGTTCTGGTATATATGGTTCTGATGGATAGGACCATGCTCCTTATTTACATCCTCAGCTACATTCTTTCTGCACCTGTATTTTTAAAATGGGTTGATGAGTAAATTCTTTATATAGGGTAGCTAGGTGGCATAATAGATGGAATGCTGGACCTGGAGTCATGAAGACCTGAGTTCAAATTCGACCTCAGACACATATTAACTGTGTGACCTTGGGCAAGTCACTTAGCCCTGTTTGCATCTGTAAAAGGAGTTGGAAAAGGAAATGGCAAACGACTCCAGTATCTTTGCCAAGAAAACCCCCAATAGGATCATGAAGAGGTGCACATGACTGAAAGAATACTGGTTACTGGAACAACATAGTGCAAAACTGGTAAAGAGTCTTTGTAGGAATTCTCCTTCATTTAAATATTTGGTTAAAAAACAATTTTTTCTAAACAGAATGCTAGTTTAGATATAAATATTTGTCCTTAGCAAATGCACTCTAAACTGTATTTATGATGCAAGCCTATAAAGAGACTGTACCCAATGGTTCTACTTACTTATCTTTTCCTGCTGTTGATCAGACACTTTTGAGTAGCACCTGGCTGTCATACTGTCTACATAATATACTAAATCTCTTCAGTCACTGTCAGTTTCTGGAAAGAGGATGGAGCTGGATCCTCCAAGACTGTACCTATCTCCTCCCCCTGGGGCCAGCACAGGGCAAAACCTTTATTTTCTCCTTCCTCTCCTTTGAGATTTGGGTAGGTGAAAACTTTATCCTCTGGTACCTACTTAAAAGTGACCTGTGGATGAATGAATAGTGGTGGCGCAGAAAGAAAAGTCCCAGGTTCTGCTTAAGATTCTGCCTGTTGCTTTGTGTCCTCAGATCAGACCCTAGATCTGGTTGATAGAACAGAATTGACTCCTGATGAATTTTTTTTTAATCCTATATAAATTTCAGCCAGCCATTGAATCTTTCCTTACTCTTTCTACCCATCCCTCATTTTCTACCATCATTTCTACCGTTATACAAAATGAAACATACAAAATGGCCAAGATCTTATATAAGGAGAAGCAAAATCAGAACAATTGGAAGCGTAACAAAGAAACAAATAATAAATGGATGCCAGATAGTGACTAGTCATGGGGGGATGAGGGAATTGGAGAGAGAAAACCTTTTTGGAGAATCTTTTGGTCTTAAAGGGACCCAATATTCTCAGTCTGAATTCTCTGGCCATCTAGCAGAGGCTTTCTCTGAGACCAGCCAGCCATACCAAGTCCAAGGTCTCATGATACCCAACCACAAGGGTTTGGCAGGAACCCATTGGTCAACTCTTCCTCTTCTGCCTCTCTCCTAGCTTTGCTTCATCTCTCTGCGTCTCTCCCCATAGCTCAGTTGGAAAGCTTCCTTTGGGCCAGTATAAATCCCTCCTAGTCTGAAAATTGCATGATGCATAAGCTGAGAAAACTGCTTTTTGGAGACATTGGACCATAAATTCAAAAATCCTTAACTAGCTCCTAGAAGCCTCTTCTTTTGCCTAACAAAAGAGTTGATTCCTTTGAAACTGGGATTATGAATAGATGTAAAGTGTTTTCATGGGTCTTGAGAGTGCCCTGTGACATTCTGATCTCTCTGGAATTTGTTTTTGTTCTCCCTATAGGTCTGAAGAAATGATTACACTATTCAGACAACTGAAATCTGAACTCTTTCTTAAAGATAATACATTAGGACGGATAGCCTGCTTAATTGCAGAGCTTAAAGTAGCAGCCCAGAGAAACTTCATTTTCAGAAGGCTTTTCTGGAAAGTAAGTGATTTTAAAAACTCTTTTAAAATATTCATAAAATGTAGAACTTGGGTGGAGCCTTCATAAACCTATAATGGTAATCTGAAATTATATAAATAAATATCTCGTCTCTTTTTAGCGCGACATTTGAAAAATAAATCTTTTTACATTGTCTAAATCTCCTCCTGAATCTTCCCCTTCCTCCTCACATAAAGCCATCCCTTAAAAAAGGGAGGGGGGAGTTATTTTTAAAAGAAAAAGAAAGGGGGAAAATCAGCAAAGGAGATCAATACATAGAAAAAAAAAAATTGACAATACATGCAATATTCCACACCATGGATGCCCTCTCCTTGCCCTACCTCTGCACAGGTGTGGGGGAGATGCTTTCTCATATCTCTTCTTTAAGGATTTCCTTGTTTTTTGTCATTTTGCAACATTCTTTTGTTATTATTATTATTACTTTGTAGCTTTTGTTCTTTGCATTTACATTGTTATAGCCATCATTTTCTTGACTCTGCTGGCTTTACTCTGCATTAGATGAGGCAAATCTTTCCATGCTTCTCTATATCCATCATATTTATCATTTCTTACTGCACAGTGTTGTTAGTCCATTACATTCACGCACCACAATTTGTTCAGCCCTTCCCCAATTGATAAGTGTCTGTTTTATTTCCAATTTTTTGCTACCACAAAAACAGCTGCTATAAATATTTTGTTGTAATATATATGGAGCCTTTCTTTTTATCAGTACATATTGTCATTAATGTTTAAATGTAGGTGAGTTGCTAAATTAAATGGATGGAGTGGCTTAAAACACCAAACATATAATTATTTCTATTATGGTAACTTTTGACTCAATTTTAGACCAATAAAGGAAGGATATTGAAATGCCCAAATGTTGCTGAAATCAAGATCCTTGGATTTGAATCCTATATAAGTCAGTTAGTTTCTTTTCTAATTCAATTTTATTTTATTTTTAGGTCCATATTCTCTCCCTCCCCCCTCTTCATCTTTCCTTCCTTCATTAAGAAAGCAAGAAAAAAATCCTTTACAAATATGTATATTCAAGAAAAACAAATTCCCCCAGGTCAGTTAGTTTCACTAGCCAAAGGGAACCCCTCACTGATCAACCATTGACTAACTGCTTGTTTCTGATCACAAGGCGATGGTGGCTCATTTTTCTTTACCTCTGACTTCTGCCTTGTCCCCTACACCCCTATCTTGGCATGCTTTAGTTAGGAACTGAGGTCTCTTGGGGCTTTTCTTTGTTTTCTTTTTTAAAAAATTATTTTTAGTTTTCAACATTCAGTTCCACAAACTTTTGAGTTTTAAATTTTCTCCCCCTCTTCCCCTTCCCCCTCCCCAAGATGACATGCAATCTGAGATAGACTCCACATATACATTCATATTAAACTTATTTTAACATTAATCATATTGTAAAGAAGAATTATAACCAATGGAATGAACCACGAGAAAGAAGAAAGAAAACAAAGAGCAAATAGAATGTTTTGATCTGCATTCAGACTCCATAATTGTTCTTTGGATGTGGATAGCATTTTCCATCATGAACCTTTTGGCGTTGTCTTAGAAGTTTGCATTTCTGATAAGGGCTAAGTCTATCAAAGTCAGTCACAGACTATACAATGTGGCTGTTACTGTGTACAGTGTCCTCCTGCTTTTGCTCCCCTCACTCAGCATCAATTCATGTAAGTCTTTCCAGGTTTTTTTGAAGCCCGCCTGCTCATCATTTCTTATAGCACAATGGTATTCCATTGCATTCACGTACCACAACATGTTCAGCCAGTCCCCAGTTGATGGGCATCCCCTCAATTTCCAATTCTCGGCTGCCACAAAAAGAGCTGCTATAAGCATTTTTGTGTATGTGGGTCCTTTTCCCATTTTTATTCTCTCTTTGGCATACAGCCCTGGCAGTGGTATTGTGGCCATTTTCTTTCAGTAAGGTGTTGAAGTGCCTCGGGGCTCAGCTGTGTGGCATGGCCGCAGCTCTATACCCCAGGGATTCAGAGGGTGACAAAGGGAGATTGCACAAATGGATTGTGTGGATGAGACCTCCCCCAGAGTGGGAAGATAAAGTGGGCCAGCAGTATCAGTCATTCATTTATCCATCAATTTGCAACCACAAACTTGAAGAGAAGAGACACTGCATTATGCATTTAATAAATTTGAAAGCCTTCCATTGTCTACTTGTCTAGCACAAGACTGAACACCCTACCACTTTGATCAGTAGACTAATAGATGAACTAAACGATTTGTTTCTGTCTTTCAAGATTCTCATTGCTTAGGGCACTTGATACTTAATGAGAATTTGCTGAACTAGCTCAGTTTAAGGCTGCAGTCTATCAAATGAGTTAAAGGGGTTTCTCATCATTGCTAATTCAGTGGCAAAGTCTGAATCTTCCTAAATCAGAGAGATATTTGATAAAGCCCAGCCTGAGAGAATCGCCTTCTTGAGATGGCTCTTTATACTAAATTGAAATATAAAAACTAGGATCTAGTATTCTTTTTAACTGCCTTCCACATTTGCTGAGCATACTACCATGTAAAATGCTCTGTAAATTTTTGTAATAGCTGACATTAGTACTGTGCCTATTTATAGGGTTTGTCCTCTGGTTCAGCTTAAACAAAAAACCTCCCCCTCCTCACCTTGGCTCATCCTCTTCCCTCCACCTTCGATGCCTTCTATTTCTCCTCTTCTCCATCTTCTCTGTGGTTGAATGACAAATAAAGATTCATAAATCTTTTGGCTTTTACCAACCAGATATAGTTTCCCTGATCCCTTTGAGTGTTCATAACATCTCTGTTATAGTACTTAACTATATTTACCTAAAGAGACTGCGCTTTGCATACTTGCCTTAGAAATAGGTCAAAGAAAAGAGTATTGGGCTTGGAGTTGGGGCATAGCAGATGCTCAGTAATTATTGAATGAATGAATGAAAATAACAGCTCGGCCTTTCTTAGCTGTGTATGATTTCCTCATATATATTTTACCTGTAAGAACTATAACTAGAGTAGAGCCATAAGGGGTTTGCTCTATGACATCAAATTTGGAGGACTCAGTACTACTAGCTGTCTTTCAGCACTAGAAACAATGGACCTCATTATCTACTTAGCAAGGACAACTAATTAACATAGGAAGCTTCAAGATGGCAGGCTGGGCTCTGCTCTTCCCCTGCCCTGAATCAAGTTACCTCTTCCTCTCATGCTATAGCCTTCCATCCCAGCCACAGCTTCTCCCTGATTCCTCTGCCCTCACTTAACTGAGGATAAATTTCAAGCCACTTAACTCAAAAACATAGTCATTCTAAAGACATATGCCAGTGGCTTAGGGATTCATATTCAAGGGCTTGGTATTGCTGTTATAAAAAAAGACTTCCTTAATGTTAGAAATCACACTGGCCAGGGATAAAAAAAATAGCGTGACCAACATTTACAAAATTGAGAGGCAGGGAAGAAAGATGATAAAGAACATAAAGTACTTTATAACCATAAAACATAATTAGAATGTAAATTATTGTTGTTGAGCACAAATCCTTTCAGAAATACTTTGATACACATTTTAACTCCAGAATTTAAGAGGATTATAGAGACAGTTTTGGAACAGTGGATAGAGAACTGACCTTGAAGGCAGAAAAACCTTCCTCTGAAATATATGACTCTGTGCTCCTGTGCTTGACCTCTTAGGCTTCTAGGCCAGTGGTGTGAAATTGAAAATAGAAAAGAGGGTCATTAAAACCTTATGTAGCAGCAACTAGATGGCACAGTGGATAGAACACTGGGCCTGGAGTCAGGAAGACTCATCTTCCTGAGCTCAAAGTCAGCCTCAGACTTTTTTTTTAACACAGACTTAGCTGTATGAACCTGGGCAAGTCACTGAACCCTGTTTGCCTCAGTTTTCTCATCTGTAAAATGAGCTGGAAAAGGAAATGAAAAACTACTCCAGTATCTTTGCCAAGAAAGCCCCAAATGGGGTCACTAAGAGTCCCACAAGAACAACAAACCACCTTATGTAAGTACCTTAAGTAACCTTATGTAAGCACTTTAAGTGGTGCTTTATTGACTTAGTTTTAAGATGTAATCCCATCTGTGTTTTACTATATTTTTCTTTATTTTGTTAATTATTTTCCAATTACATTTTAATCTGGTTGGGCCACACTCTGGAGTTTTGCAGGTCTTAGGGGGGGCCCATGGGCTGGGTGTTTGACATCTCTGCTTTGGGGAACTCTCTTAGATTTTAAATTCAGAGAAGATACTAACTTTCATTGTTAGAGGGTGTTTCCTTAGTAGGAAAACAATCTAATTAAACTGCATTAATTCATTTAAACGGACATTTATGATTCTGAAATACATGGTGTTAAGTGTTGGGGAAGATAAAAAATAAGACAAAGCCTCTGCCCTCATTCGGTTGTATCTGACTCTTCATGACCCTCTGGATCTTAAAATGTCAACACTCTCCATGGAGTTTCCTTAGTAAAGACACTGGAGTGGTTTTGCCGTTTCTTTCTCCAGTGGATTAAGGTAAGCAGAGGTTAAGTGACTTGCCCGTGGTCATACAGCTAGTAAGTCTCACCTATGGCTCCAAGAAGCTGTAACAGGGATGGGGAACCCGTGGCCTCGAGGCCACATGTGACCCTCTAGGTCCTTGGGTGTGGCTTTTTGACTGAGTCGAAGTTACAGAACAAATCCTTTGATTAAGGGGATTTGGTCTGTGAAGTTTGGATTTAGTCACAGGGTTGCACTTGAGGGCCTACAGGGCCACCTGTGACCTTGAGGCTGCCTCCCACCCCTGATGTAGCATATGCAGTGGTCCTGCCCTGGTGAACTGTCCTAGCAGACAGGCTAAACCATGTTGAGGGTGATTGACAGGTCTCAGGCCCATAGGTGAGATAGGGTGATGTCTGTTGAAGCACTTGAAGACTTTCCCCATTGGAATGGGAGGATGTGAAGCATTTATTCCAACAGGCATGAAGGTGGCTGAAGCAGGCTCTGTGGAGCCCTTAGAGTTTGGTCAGCTCTTCCTGACTCTAGACCAGTGGTTCTCAACCTTCCTAATGCCTCGACCCTTTGATACTCATATGTGTGCGTATCTGCATGTGGGCGGACCTGCCTAGAGAGGGATAGAGGAGAGGTGTCTTGGTTCCTAAGACCATCAGAAATAGGTGTTTTCTGATGGTCTTAGGCAACCCCTGTGACCCCTGTGAAAAGGTCATTCAACCCCCAAAGGGTCATGGCCCATAGGTTGGGAACTGCTGCTCTAGACCTAGCACTGTCTCCACTGAGCCTCCTAGGCAAACATAGGTTAAGTGACTTGCCCAAGGTCACACAGTTAGTAAGTGTCTGAGGCCAAATTTGACCTCAGGCAGCTAGGTGATGCTGAGGATAGAGCACTGGGACTGCAGTCGGGAAGACTTGAGTTCTAATTCAGCCTCAGACACTTGCTAGCTGTGTGACCCTGGGCAAGTCACTTAATCCTGTTTGCCTCAGGATTTCCTTATCTGGAGAAGAAAATGACAAACCACTGCAGGACCTTTGTCATGAGCACTCCAAATGGGGTCACAAAGAGTTGGACAAAACTGAACAACAATAGTTTCTTGGTAGGGGTCCTTATCATAAGAATGTAGATTTAGGACTGGAATAAAGCTTAGCAATCACTAGCCCAGCTGCCTCACTTCATAGTTCAGGAAAACAAGACCCAGAAAGGCCAAGGTCACACGGGGCAGACAGAAGAGCTGGGTTGTAAACCAAGGTCGTCACTCCAAACTAAGGGCTTTGTGAGACATGTACAAACTAAGAGAGCTGTGAGTAAGACTGTCACCACGTGGGGGCAGTGGTGGGCAGGGACAGAACCTGAGCCTGGCTGCAGATCCCTCTGCAAAAGCAGAAGTGCCCTAGCTGCTCACTCCACTTCTGGGTCCAGGCTTTCTTAGCAAACCCAGCATGCCCCGACCTCTGAGAAGGCAGAGACCTGCCAAGTTTGTTTGCCTTTTTCTGGGGCTGTATTGGTTTGGATTTACCCGGAGTATCTTCCCCAAAGACCATTGATAATAGAGCATAGGTGGGGAACCTGCAGCACGTTCCCACCCCTAAAGTTGGCAGGGACCTAAAAGCCATCTAGTCCAACTCCTTGATTTTACAGATGGGGAAACAAAGGCACAAAGGAGTTATTGGGCTTGCTAAAGGTCATACAAGCAGACAGGGTTGTCTGACTCTAAACCTGATAATCTTTCTCCTATACCTTGCTGCTTAAATCATTCAATATTTATTAAGCACCAGGCACTGTGCTAAGCTGGATAGAGAAGACTCCCTGTTTTTTAAGACACTCATTAAAATAATAATGATAATAATAGTAATTTTTGTCATTACTGAGTCATTTCAGTTGTGTCTAATTCTCCATGACCCCATTTGAGCTTTTCTTGGCAAAGATACAGGAGTGGTTTGCCATTTCCTTCTCCAGCTCATTTTACAGATGAGGAAACTGAGGCAAACAGAATTAAGTGACTTGCCCAGAGTCACACAACTAATAAGTGTCTGAGGCTGGATTCAAATTCAGGTGCTCCAGATCTAGCCCTCTATCCACTGCACCACCTAGCTGCCCTAATAATAATACTAGCTAACATTAATATAGCGCTTCGAGATTTACAAAGCACTTTATAATTATTATTACATTTTATCCTTGCAATTCTAGTTAGATAAATGTTATTATTATCCTCATTTTAAAGAAGAAGAAATTGAGAAAGAATTAAGCAACTTGCCCAGGGTCACACAATTAGAAAGTGTCTGACTCTAGATTTGATTCCAAGTCCCACTGTTGATCCACTGAGTCAAGTAGGGCTAACAAACATGCATCTCTGTTGAATGTATAGTTCCAAGCCTCCACTGACAGCCCCTTGTCTGAAGCTCACAGTTGGCTCCAAAACAAGTGAATTCCCTCTCTTTCATTCTAATTCAATCCAATAAACATTTATTAAGTACTTACTTCTTGCCAGGCATTGTACTATAATTAATTAAAAGAAAGGCAGTCCCTGCCCTCAATGAAATTACAATCTAAAGAGGGAGACAATGTATCTGTTGTATACATTCATCTGTATGCATGAGCTTCAAGTAAAAATATATCTGATGGGCAGGATTTATGTTGATCAGCAGTTTTATCAGCTTAGAAATAAAAAAACAGGGGCAGCTAGGTAGCACAGTGAATAGAGCACCAGCCCTGGAGTCAGGAGGACCTGAGTTCAAATCCAGCCCTAAGTGCTCAACATTAGATACTTAACATTTATTAACTGTATGACCTTGGGCAAGTCACTTAACCCTAACTGCTCTGCCTTTCCCCTTCCAAAAAGACAAAAAAAAAGAAGTAAAAATGAACATGTATAATGAAGACTAACTTTTTCTGTGACCAGCAAGAAAAAGCAGGGAGTTTGGTTTTTTAAGTTAAATTTTTTTCAATTAATAAACATTTATTTTCTTCCCTTCCCATACTCCTCCATTGGGGGAAAAAAAAACCCTTTTAACATGTACAGTGAAGTCAAATAAATTCCCAGATTGACCAACATCAAGAATAGTACATTTTGGCACGTAAGCTGGTCCTAGTATACAGAAAACAACTGTAAAAACCGTTTATTTCTGGGTAATGCTTGTAGTATCCAAATTAATTTATTAACAGCCACTAGGAAAAAAATCTCAAAGGCAAGACACATGGTGTCAACTGAAAAATGTCTGTCTCATTCTTCACCTTGCTTCAATCTCCTCTGTCAAGAGATAGATATCGTGCTTCATTATCAGTTCTGTGGCATAGCAGCTAGTCATTGAATTCATCCAAGTTCTTAAGTCTTTCAAAAATTTTTTTTGTCTTCATGATGTTGTGCAATTTGTTCTCCTGGTTTGGCTCAGTTCACCCCTCATTCTTTCATATAAGTCAGTCAGTGGGTATGAAGTCCCTCCTTGGTGCCAGGTACTGTGCTTAGCACTGTCAATACAAAGAAAGGTGAAAGACAGTTCTTGATGTCATGGAACCCACACTCTCCTAGGGGAGAATGAGAAGTTAAGGATAACACCTAAATTATACTCTGGGTGACAGCAAGAATGGAGGTACCCTTAACAGTAATGAGGAAATTAGGAAGAGGGGAGGGTTTGGGGGGAGATGAGTTCATTTTGGGATGAAAGAAATGATTATATCTTCCTCATATTAATAATCAAGTACTGAATTAGGGCGAGCATTTTTTAAGAAGCCTGTAGGTTGTTTAGTCACTGAAGGACATTGCTGATAATGAGGTTGAATTGACTTTTCACAATCTTGGTCAGACCCTACCCAATCTTACAAGGAATTTAATCTCAGCTGGGATAGCCCATTGTGTTCTATATAGGTATGGGTGGGGATAAATTCTTTGATTAAATTGCCCAAGGCTGGCAGGTTAGAAATAAATGACTTGATCAAAGTTACATCCTACCCCCTCCCACCTACCCTCAGCCCCTCATTAGAATAGGTCTGCCTTTCATTGTAATATTCATTCTCTCTTATTAATTGTTAACCAATCAGAGTTGTTTGCCACCCTCAGGCACACCCACTCTTCTAAGGACATATAAACTGTGAGTCTGCTGCTGTGATTCATCTTTGGCATTCAAGAGTATCATTGGCCCTTTTATTAATAAAATGCTAGCATGATAAAAAAAAATGATTAATTACCCAGAAATTATGTCTCTTGAACTTTTTAAATGTTACAGAGAGTGTTGAATTTAAGGTATCTACTGGAAATCCAGTTTGAGATGTCCAGTAGAGTTGGAGATATGAGACTGGAGGTCACAGAGATATTAGGGCTGTTATAGGTAGATTTGAGAATGAATAGCATAGAGACAGTCATTGAATCCATGGGAGCTGATGAGATCACCAAATGAAATAGTATAAAGGGAGAAAAGGACCAGGGACAGAGCCCTGTAGACACCACCCATGGTTAGTGTAGGTGTGACTTGTATGAAGATCCAGCAAAGAAAACTGAGACAGAGTAGTCAGAACCAGGGAGAGAATAGTGTCCAAAAACCTAGATTGAAGAGGGTAATCAATAGTCTCAAAGTGGTCAACTGAACAGTGGTCAAGAAATATCAGGATTGAGAAAAGGCCATCAGATTTGGCAATTAAGAGATCATTAGATATTTTGGAAAGAGTAGTTTTGGTTGAATGATGTATCTTCCTAGGTTTCTTTAAAACCATTTCTTATAGCATGATAACCTTCCATTACATTCATATACCACGATTTGTTCAGATACTCCCCAATTGATGAGTTCCATCCCACACCACCCCCATAGTTTCCACCTCTTTGTCACTACAAAAAGAGCTGCAATAAATGTTTTTGTACATATGGGCCTCTTCTATCTTTCTTTGGTCTCTTTGGGGTATAGCCTAATCATACCACCAGTTCATTTTAGTAACTTTATGGTCATAGTTCCAAGCTGTGAAGAATCAAGGAGTTTAGAGTGCACAGATAACCCATGGTACATTTGGCTCTCTCCTTGGGGGGAGGGGAGGGAAGGAGAGGGGAGAAAAC
>CM053585.1:351733765-351736265 GCA_028646515.1 Pseudochirops corinnae | reverse complement strand
TTTCTCAATCCACACATTTCTTTCAATAATGTAAATTTTAAGATTGTTTTCAGCTTAATATTATTTCTTTAGAATATACCAATACCTCACATTTCCTGAAAATAGCACTTTTTCCATGTTATTCCATTTTGTCTCACCAATAGCTCTATGATGTTGCTAGTTCAGGTATTCTTCTTGTACAGTCATAGGCAGGATATTAGCTGGCTGGCTCTCAGTCGGGAAGACCCGGGTTTAGTTCTTGTCTTTGGCATTTACTGGATGTTCAACCATTGGAAAGTCACTCAAGCTCTTAGGGCTATGACTGTAAATTGGAGAGCAATTGCCAGTCTGCCGTGGGAGAGGAAGTTTTCTCACTGGAAATTCTCTATGTCCAATAAAGTGACAGGTTCACAAGAGAAAAATAATTGAGCAGATGAGAACAAAGAGATGGTGGGATTGGCTAGTCAGTGATAGAACTAGGACTGAACTAATTTTATTTTTATATTTCTAGCACCTAGCAAAATGCCCAGTCCACAATAAGAACCTGATAAATGCTTGTTGAGTTAAATTAAATGATGATTGCAATATTTTTTTCCTTCAGCATATAGATCTATGATTTCATCAGTGTAGGGAGCACCTGATGTATAACTTCTGGTGCCATTGATGTAGAATGGCTAAAATTCCATCCCAATCAGTAATCACTCCTCCCCAGACCTTATACTTTTTATCTCTGTTTTCTTACTGTTCTGCCCCCTTCCTCCTTCCTTTCATTTTCATTTATTTAGTTTCAGTTTTCAACATTTATTTCCACAAAATTTTGAGTTCCAAATTTTCTCCCCTTATCTCCCCTCCCTCTCACCCCAAGATGGCATCCATTCTGATCACCCCTTCCCCTAGTCTCTGCCCTCCCTTCTATCACACTTCCCCCCCTTGTCTCCTTCCCCTTAACTTTTTTGTAGGGCAAGATAGATTTCTAAACCACATTGCCTGTATATCTTATTTCTCAGTTGCATGTAAAAACAGTTTTTCACATTTGTTTTTAAAACTTTGAGTTCCAAATTCTCTCCCTTCTTCCCTCCCCATCCACCCTCATTGAGAAGACAAGCAATTCAATATAGGTTATGCATATGTAGTTATGCAAAACACTTCCATTATAGTCATGTTGTGAAAGATTAACTATATTTCCCTCCATCCTATCCTGCCCCCCAACTATTCTATTTTCTCCTTTGACCCTGTCATTTTTCAAAAGTGTTTGCTTCTGACTACTCCCTCCCCCAATCTGACTACTCCCTCCCTAGTACCATCCCCTCCTCTTATCCCCTTCCCCCTTACTTTCTTGTAGGGTAAGATACCCAATTGAGTGTGTATGTTTTTCTCTACTTAAGCCAAATCTGATGAGAGTAAGGTTCACTCATTCCCTCTCACCTTCCCCCTCTTCTTCTCCATTGTGAAACCTTTTGCTTGCCTCTTTTATGTGAGATAATTTACCCCATTCTATCTCTTTCTTTTTCATTCTCTCATTATATTCCTCTCTCACCCTTTAATTTTATTTTTTAGATATCATCCCTTCATATTCAAATCACCCTGTGGTATCTATCTATCTATATACATATATATATGTATATACATACACATACATATATATACCTATACATACATATACATATATACTCATACATATACATACACACATGTATGTGTGTGTGTGTGTGTGTGTGTGTGTGTATTACCTCAAACTGCCCTAAATCTGAGAAAAGCCTCATGAGTTACAAATATAATTTTTCCATGTAGGAATATGAACAGTTCAGTATTAATAAGTCCCCTATGATTTCTCTTTCCTGTTTATGGTTCTCTTGATTCTTCTATCTGAGAGTCAGATTTTCTATTCAGCTCTGATCTTTTCATCAAGAATGCTTGAAAGACCTCTGTTTCATTGAATATCCATTTTTTTCCCTGAAGTATTATACTCAGTTTTGTTAGGTAGCTGATGCTTGCTTTTAATCCTAGCTTGTCTGACCTCCAGAATATCATATTCCAAGCCCTTCAATTCCTTAATGTAGAAGCTGCTAGATCCTGATTGTATTTCTACAGTATTTGAATTGTTTCTTTCTGGCTGCTTGCAAAATTTTCTCCTTGACCTGAGAACTCTGAAATTTGGCTACAATATTCCTAGAAGTTTTCATTTTGGGATCTCTTTCAAGAAGTAATAAATGGATTCTTTTCAATTTTATCCTCTGGATCTAGAATATCAGGGGCAGTTTTCCCTGATAATATCTTGAAAGATGATGTCTAGGCTCTTTTTTTTTTAAATCATGGTTTTTAGGTAGACCGGTAATTTTTAAATGATCTCTCCTGGATCTATTTTCCAGGTCAGTGCTTTTTCCAATGAGATATTTCACATTGTCTTCTGTTTTTTTATTCTTTGGTTCTGTTTTATCATTTCTTGATGTCTCATAAAGTCTTTAACTTCCATTTGCTCCATTCTAATTTTGAAGGAATTATTTTCTTCAGTGAGCTTTTG
>CM053585.1:351687527-351733265 GCA_028646515.1 Pseudochirops corinnae | reverse complement strand
AAGTTCGTAATAAAAAATAATTATTTTTCAAGAGAAAAAAAGGATCAGTTAGAGACCAGAAATTTGAGAAGTCAAAGGACAAATAGTATACAGGAGGAGGGAGTGGTTAATGATTTTAAGTGCCTGAGAAAGATCAAGGATGATGAAAGATCACCACTGGATTTGCCAACTATAAAGTCATTTTGAGAAAGACATTTGAGTAAAAAGTGAGGCCAGAGATCGAGGAGATAATGAACGTTAAGGAAGTAGAGGCATCTGATGAAGAAATAATCATTGTAAAGTGCCTGGCACATAGTAAATGCCATATAAATGTTAGCTATCTTCCTCATCATTCTCATCCTCATCATCCTCATCCTCATCATTCTTAGACACAGAACTTTATTCTGTAAGCAATCCCCAGGGAAATGATATAAAGGGGACCAAAGGGAATCACTGTACCTAGATACTTTTTAAAAATATGTTTTATTTCCTCCCTTATCAATCAGTACTAAAAATGAGAGAATCTCTTATGTGTTTAACTTCTGCACAAGGCCTCTTCAGTATAATTAAGTCAAAATTCAGGAGCAATAAATTGTTCACTTTGCAAATTAACTAGATCCCTCCTTTCCCCTCTTTTTCTGTCCTCCTAAACTCTCCTCTGCACTTGGATCTTTGCATGCTTCTTAGCTTTCTACCAGAAGAGAGTAAGGCCAAGAAAAAGACAAAAATGCAATTCCCACTGAGATCCCAGGTCCTCTCTCTTTACCTTCCAGTTGAAAGTCACATCTCCCTCTTCAAATTTGCCTATAGCATTTTGTCAGGGTGTTCCCTTCTTCCTTAATCATGTTTCACCTATTTGATATAAAGTTCTACCTGTTGTTTCCAGTCTCTCATCCCTCTAAATAGAAGTTTTTTGAGGGCAGGAACTGTTTTTATTTTTATCTTCATAAGGGAACACCAGCATGATGAACATATAAAGTACCTAAGAAATGATTGCTGAATTAGTATGAGATGGGTTTTATGGTGAATACTCTTTTTATTTTGTGCTAAGTAGGTAGAAATGTTCTCTTTTTTTGTCTGCATGTATTTAAGTTCAAAATTTTTTTAAAAAAATTAAGTGATACCACAAACCACTCAAAAAAAAAAAAAAGAATTAGTATGAAATGATCTTCTAGCATCAAAACTTGGCAAACATTTCTACCTTACAATTCCAATTCCGCCTCTCACATGCTAATTGACCTGGATCATTTGTCTACCAAAGCAAAAGTCCTAGTCTAAGTAGTTCAAAGTGCTTTGTAAACCTTTAGGCCAGCGGTTCTCAACCTGTGGGTTATGTTCAATTTGTAACAATGAAAATACATCCTGCATATCAGATATTTACATTATGATTCATAACAGTAGCAAAATTACAGTTATGAAGTAGCAACAAAAATAATTTTATGGTTGGGGGTCACCACAACATGAGGAACTGTATTAAAGGGTCATGGCATTAGGAAGGTTGAGAACCACTGCTCTAGGCACTCTAAAACCCAGAATCGTGGTTACTGTTGCCCAGAGTAAAGCTGGCTTGTATTTCAATGTGTCACTAGGTGGTGTAATAGAATCTCTGACTCCAGGCAGGATGATAGGAGTCTGAATTCAACCTCAGACACTTATTAGCTGTGAGACCCTGGGCAAGTTCAGTTTCCTTACCTGTAAAATGGATGAATTGATCATTAATTTATGAAATTTTGAAATCAGGGCAAACACTCCTGGTTCTTTGGGTCAGAAAAGATCATGATGGCCGCAGAAACATGGTGGCAATCACAGAAAGTGCAGAGAGAATCAGTGAAGAGTACAGAGGCAGACAGTGGAGGACAGGGTGGTGAAGGAAGGCAGACAGCAGTAGGGGAAAGGGTGGAGAGGGGATGAGTCACTTAACACAATCATAGATTGGAGTTGGGAACATTCTGAACCCAATGGACCCTTAGGAAATGGAAGAATGCTGTGGGTGAGAGGGCAGGTGTTTGAGGTTTCATTTTTATAACTCTTATTTGTGTTTGGGATTAGTTCATTAACACATCCGAATCATTTCAAAGTTGTCAGTAAAATTTAAAGTTAGCTGTCCATATCATCTCAAAATTATCAGCACCATTTGGTGATCTGTTGATCAGTACTGTGCAGGTCTGGAATGTATGTGGGATTTACGTGTCATAGGACCAAAATGCCCTGACAGCAGCACCTAGATGGCTTCCCTTGATTCTGCACATATTACCAGGATATTAGTCTTGGTTAATATATGATACTATTAACTATGAATGACTTAACTATTCTTAGCAATACAATGCTCCCAGACAATTCCAAAGGATTTATAATGAAAAATGCTATCCACAGCCAGAGAAAGAACTGACAGAGCCTGAATGCAGATTGAAGCATACTTTTTTAAAACTTTCCTTGTTTTTTTCTTTTTTTGATCTGTGCTTTCTTTTGCCACATGGATAATATGGACATATATTTTGCATGATTGAACATGGATAATCTATATCAAATTGCCTTCTCAAGATGGGGAAAAAGAGAAAGGGAGAGAATTTAAAATTGAAATTTTTTAGAAAACAAATGTTAAAAAAATTTTATTTACATGTAATTGAGAAAAAATAAAAATAAACAAATAAACAAAAAATAAACAAATATATAATACAATTTACAATTTATGCTCCTTTAATCTTTGGGATGATTTGTATATGATTTCCAGATTTCCCTTTGCAATCATACTTTCTGCTACTGCCCCTTTATCCTGGCTATTCATAAGCTTACTATACTGACCAGAAGGGAGGGTTGGTCAGAAAGACCCGAACAAGATAGAATTTTAATGGGGGTAACCTCTCAAAGGGTTGTTGTGAAGGTCAAATGAAATGAGATATGTAAAGCATTCCGCAAACCTTCAAATGTTATGCTATCATTATTGTAGCAAAATGCACTTGATCCTCATTTTATTAGATATGCCATTCGTAAAGTTAATAAGACCTTTATAGTGTTATATCTCCTGTAATCTCTCAATATTGTCTATTCACTGGCTGCCAACTTCCTAAAGCACAGGGGAAAAGCAGCAGACAGCCAGGAAATGGTGTTCTGTCACCATAAAATAGCATTTACTGAGCACCCACCCGAGCACACTCCCACACTCAACCTGCTAAAAATCAACTCCATGATGCTCATTCAAATACTATAATTATATCTCATTCCACCTTGTTTTCCCCATAGCATTAGGGGCTATGAAAATGTGTTCTCAATGTAGCTAAAAATAGAAGATATTTAACATCAAGATTTGAATGTAAAAAGTTCTGTCTTGTATGAACATAGATGGCAGGTGCTTTGGCTCTCACAGAGTGATAATTTTTTCCTATCCTTGTACTTTACCATATACTAAAACTGTATATAAATTGAATTGAGATGCAAAATAAATGCATATGATATAGTACTTGTATGCAAATTGAGCTTGCATTAAAATGCTAAGTATATATATGCCATGTGATAGTTCAGTAAAATATAGGAAGTTACAGAAAAAAATTTCTCTTGAAGTGTCTATTGCTTCTCTCTTTTGTATAAAGAGCCTATGATTCAGACAATTTGTGTGCTAGAAGTGTTTCTATAAAAGATGTCCTTTCTTAGCAGTACAAACAGGCTTTGTATCTTAGTAAGCTGCCTTAGAAATGGAATCAAATCATAGTCTTTATTTGTAGTTCAAATAATAACTCTTTCCTCTCCCACTCTCACTCCTAGCTTCTCTCTGTTTCTTTGTGTCTGTCTGTCTCTCTCTCTCTCCAGTTTATTCAGAATATAAACTCTAAGAATTTTAATTGGCCTGATTCCACCTTACTCTTAACAGAGTGAGGTTACTGAATGCTAAACTATCCTCTAAGGAGCTGCTTATATACCTCTAAGGGAAAAACTTGGCCCTAAGACAGAAGAGATGAGGGAAGTGGGGTATGTTTAAAAGAACACAAACAATTGCTTTTCTATATTTTTGCTGGACATGAGAAACAGAGGTAAAAAAAAAAAAAAAAAAAAAGGAACAAGATGGCCAGACTCTGGATTGTGTCACAGGACTATTTAGGAAGATAAAATCATAAATGAGGTCATATGCACTTTTAAAAAACATTAAACTCTTCTTTTAAAAAAATCCTTAAAACATTCAGAAGCAGGAGTTGCAGTAGAAATCTAGCTCTTCCTTGAAGATGTAGCACTGCTGTCCACACAGATTTTGCAGTGCTAGCTGCCCCTTCTTTCATGTCCCTGATACATTGGGCTAGAATGAATTGGTATATTCCTTATTCCTTACTGACATTTGCGGACTTTCCCTCTATTAAGATCATTCAGCAGCCTCTCATCCTATCCACTCATTTTTTTCTTTCAATCTATAAATATAATCAGGTCTATCCTATCCTAAAACAAAATAAAACAAACCTTCCATTAGCCCTGCTATCCCTTCAAGTTACCCTTCAGCAGCTCTTCTCCACTTTGTTGCCACACTCTTAGAAAGAACCATCTACACCCATTTCCACTACTTTCCATTCATTTCTTAATCTCTTACCTTCTGACTTCATATTCCCATCACTTGACTAAAACATGCTCTTTCTTTATTTTTCACCAGCTTCTCTTCTCTGGACCTCTCCATCTTGCCCCAGGAAACTTCAGCATCCTGCAAGATCACTTCAGCAGGAGAACTCACAAGTTATCAATACCACCAACCCCTGGGGCCCTTCTCTCTGAATGAAGGCTGAGTTATAGACCTCCTCCAGAACCTCTATTTAAAGAGGGCATGCAGAGGGGGCAGAGCCAAGATGGCAGAATAGAAACAGGACTTCCCTGAAGCTCCAGCTTCCACCTTCTCCAATACATGTAAAAAATGACTCTAAACAAATTTGAGAGCTACAGAACCTACAAAGTGACAGAGAGAAACAAATCTCCCACTGAAGGCAGCCTGGCAGCCTAGCAGGAAGGCTCTATCACACTGAGCTGGGAGCCAAGCCCAGCCCCACATTGAGCCATGCAGTTTTGGCCCCAGGGCAGCCTCGACCAGCAGTGGCCAGAGCAGACTTCAGAAGAGTGAATCACCAGCAGCTGTGGCAGTTTCCAGACTTCTCAACCCATAAACTCCAAAGAGCAAGTAAAAGATCAGTTGGGAACTCTGCTGGAAAAGGAAGTCAGAAGAGCATGGTCTGGTCCCTGTTACCAGGGGTGAGAAGTGGCGGAGGTACAGAGGCCCCAGCTACTGACGCGTGGCTGCCACCAGACCTCCTGGCCTGTAGATGTAGGGGGACCAAGCAACCATTCAGAGGGTAATTGCTCTTGCTTTGACCAGCTTGGATCTGGACCAAAGTATGGGGTGGAAGTCCTACGGTATTTGGCCAGGTACCAGAGCTTGTGGGGGCTGCAGAAAGGGTGCCCTCCTAATTGCTCCAACAGCTGTGAAAACCTCAGTGATTTGGGACAAAGGTCTCTCCATTCTGAAAGCAAAATTCTACATTGGCAAAGAGTTCAAAAGTCAAGTAATTGACCAGCAACATGAGCAAGCAGAGGAAACGTAATCCTACCATAAAGTCCTGTTTTGAGGAAAGTATCAAAGCATGAAACGGGAGGAAGACAACAAAGTCAGAACTCCTGCATCAAAAGCTCCCAAGAAAAATATGAATTGGTTACAGGCCATGGAGGAGATCAAGAAAGATTTTTAAAACCAAGTAAGAGAAGTGAAGGAAAAATTGGGAAGATAAATGAGAATGATACAAGAAAATCAAGAAAAGTGAGTCAACAGCCTGACTGAAGAAAATAACACCTTAAAAAATAGACTAACTCAAATGGCAAAAGAGTTTCTCCTCCAAAGAGGAGAAAAATGCCTTAAAAAGCCAAATTTGCCAGATGGAAAAGGAATTTCAAAAACTCATGGAAGAGAATAATTCCTTCAAAATTAGACTGGAGCAAATGGAAGCTAATGACATTATGAGAAATCAAGATACTAAAAAACAGATCTAAACAAAGGAAAGAATAGAAGGCAATGTGAAATATCTCACTGGAAAAACCACTGACCTGGAAAATAGATCCAGGAGAAATAATTTAAAAATTATTGGACTACCTGAAAGCCATGATCAAAAAAAGAGCCTAGACACCATCTTTCAAGAAATTATCAAGGAAAATTGCCTTGATATTCTAGAACCAGAGGGCAAAATAGAAATTGAAAGAATTCACAAATCACCTCTTGAAAAAGATCCCAAAAAGAAAACTCCTAGGAATATTACAGCCAAATTCCAGAGTCCCCTGGTCAAGGAGAAAATATGCAAGCAATCAGGAAGAAACAATTTGAGCATTGTGGAAACACAATCAGGATAACATAAGACCCAGCAGCTTCTACATTAAGGGATTGAAGGGCTTGGAATATGATATTCTGGAGGTCAAAGGAGCTAGGATTAAAACCAAGAATCACCTACCCAGCAAAATTGAGTATAATGCTTCGGGGAAAATACGGTCATTCAATGAAATAGAGGATTTTCAAGCATTCTTGATGAAAAAACTAGAGCTGAACAGAAAATGTGACTTTCAAATACAAGGAACAAGAGAAGCTTGAGAAGGTAAACAGGGAAAAGAAATCATAATGAACTTATTAAAGTTGAACTATTTACATTCCTACATGGAAAAATGATAATTATAACTCATAAGACTTTTCTCAGCATGAGGACAGTTGAAGGGAATATATATATATATATATACACATATATATGTGTGTATGTGTGTGTGTGTACATACATACATATGTATGTATAGGAGTGTGTAGGTGTGTATAAATATGTATGTGAGGGTGTGCATATGTATGTACATGTATACATAGACAGAGGGCACAGGATGAGTTGAATATGAAAGGATGATTAAAAAATAAAATTAAGAGGTGAGAGAGGAATATATTGGGAGAGGAGAAAAGGAGAGATAGATTAGGGTAAATTATCTCATATAAAAGAAGCAAGAGAAAACTATTACAAAGGAGGGGAAGAGCAGGACGGAGAAAGGGAATGGGACAATTTTACTCCCATTGAATTAGGCTTAAGGAGGGAATAACATACACATTCAATTGGGTATCCTACCCTACAGGAAAATATGGGGGAAGGGGATAAGAGGGAGGATGATAGAAGGGAGGGCAGATTGGGGGAGAGGGTAGTTAGAAGCAAACACTTTTGAAAAGGGACAGGGTCAAAGGAGAAAATAGAATAAGTGGGGGGTGAGATGGGATGGAGGAAAATATAGTTAGTCTTTCACAATATACCTACTATGGAAATGTTTTGCGTAAATACACATGTACAACCTATATTGAATTGCTTATCTTCCCAGTGAGGGTGGGTGGGGAAGGAAGAAAGGGAAAAATCTGGAACTCAAAGTTTTAAAAACAAATGTGTATTAAAAAACTGGGTTTTTTTACATGCAGCTGGGAAAATAAGATATACAGGCACCAGGGTATAGAAATCCATCTTGCCTTACTAGAAAATTAGGGGGATGGGGGGAGGATATAAGAGAGAACAGATTGGGGAAAGGGATATTCAGTAAGCTAGCTATTTTGGGGTGGGGGTAGGGGAAAGATGGGGAGAAAAATTTGTAGCTCAAAATCTTGTGGAAATGAATGTTGAAAACTAAAAATAATAAATAAATTGGGAAAAATATAAAAAAAAATAAATAGAGCATGCAGGCCAGCCATGTCTTCATGGCTATGTAGTAGACACTTAATAAATGTTTATTTACTCACTGCCTAGCTCTCCAAGGTTATTCATGATATCATAACTGATAAATGAAATGTTTTTTGCCATTTAGCATTCCATTTGACCTTCCGCAGTAGTTTTGGGTTGCTAAATCTTGTGTCATCTTCAATTCCTCACTTTCATTCACCTGACATATCTAATCAAATGTCAAGTCTTTTCATTTCTAGCGCTGAAAAGTCTTTCATACATACCTCCTCTTCTCTCTACTCCCACAGCAACCACCCTAATAGACCACTTCATTACCTCTTACCTGAATCACCATGATAACCCTCTAACTGGTCTCCTTGTATCAACTCTGTCCTCCATTTTGCTGCCAAAGTGATTTTCCAAAAGTGCAAGTGTGACAATATTATCCCTCTTAATCAAGAGAGTTCCCAATAGTTCCCTATTGCCTCCAGAATCAAATATAGAATCCTTTGTTTGGCATTTAAAGACCTTGACAACCTGGCCCTTTCCTGCCTTTCCAGACCTCTCATACTTTTTCCCTCTACTCCACACACTCTATGATCCAATAATGTTGTCATACTTAACATTTTCCTATTAAAGAAAAGCCCCTGTGAACTGTTAAATGGAAGAAACCCCAGGTCCAAAAAGGGGGATCTGGAATGAACCAGAGTCTGACCACAGTTTACAAAGATTATAAAAAGCATTTACTGCCTGAGAAGAAGAAACTTGCAAGCTGGAACAGGTGAGAACACTGACTCACTGTTCAAACCCCAGTTGAAAAGAGTGAGATATTTATACTTTTCAAACAAAGAAAAGCAGGAGAATTTGGGGAGAAAGAAAGTAATCCTCCAAGGAAAGGGAGAGATCCAAGAGGGAGAACGAGGAATTCTAGGTGTCAGAGCTGTGACCCTTTGATATACAAATCATCCTGACAATTCAGGGCTAGAGCACAAACAATAAGATGAGTGTATATCTCCAAAAACCACAAAACAGGATATGTCTGAGAGCCCCATAACCAATAGTTAGGGAAGCCTCTGAAAATAAAGATGGGTCTTGAAGGACCATAAACTAAGAAATGCTTCAGAGTCTGCTTCAAGGCTGGTATGAGTTTAACTGGCCTCAGAGTTGCTGATTTTCTGCACATTCAACTGGGTTTACTCCCGGTCACCACAAAACATTATTGCCAAGTCAAGCCAAGCTGTATTTTAGCAGATACAGCCAATCCTCATACAGTTCTTCCCAGTGACCTGGATAATTGGGAACTCAAGCAAATCAAGGTATCTATTTTCATCTCCTATTTCTGTGTCTTTGTCCTGACTGATCTTTCTACCTGCAATGCTCTCCCTACTCATCCCTGCCTCTCCCCATATCTGGCTTCCTTCAGGACTCAATTCAAATGCTCTCTTCTGCAGAAGCCACTTGAGTCTTCACTTCTAAGATTACCTTTCCCCTATTCCATGGGTTTCTTTGTATGTTCCCATTTATTTACTGTTTTTCTAAGTAGAATATAAGTTCCTTGGGGGCAGAAGTTCTTTTCATATTTTTGCATTTCTTCATATTCCCAGCTCTTAACACCACACCTGATAAAGATGTGGAAGAAAATTCTACAATTCATTTCCGGTGCAAATTTGTCAGGTCCATTTTTAATTGATTAATTCTATTCTAATCTAAGTATTTCTGCTTAGAGAAAAGACCAGACTGGCAGAGTTACCCTTGATTTTGAAAGTCTCCAATACAAAGCATTTTGGAATCACAATTTATGATTATTGTTGTTCTCAAAGAGGACCAATGACATCACAAAGGTGATATCTTGACTTGCTTGTGAATTGCACATAAATAGGGCAGAGCTGCACAAAGTCATCAGACTCTCTCTTTCCTCCAGAGTCATAAACGTCCAATGGCAAGAAAAAGGTCAAGACAGCTGGCGATGGCCCAGAATGCAGTGGGTGACCTTGGCCTTCCTAAGCTAAGGTCTTTCCCAGGTCTCACTTTGTCTGAGGCCATGGTCACTCAATAACTAAGGGATGGGTAAGACTTGAAACAAAAGATGGCTGAATTTACCATCAATCTGGGGAAGGAAGTTTCTGGTCAGAACAGAAAACAATTACTACTTACACTCATTCTAATCCATCAAAGCTAAACAGTACCACAGAGGCTTGAGTTGGGGCTGTTATTGGTCATTCAATGAAAATCAGAGTGAATAATTGATAATTTTCTCAAACAAAAGATAAAATTCCTAACTTTAAACAATTATGGAACTCAATGTAAAGTTCAGTTAAAATTTGCTTCATCAAACAGAGCAATTAAACAATCTTAGCTTTCAGCATTTTCTTGGAGAATAATTTTCTAAAAATCATTCAATCTCTCTTTAAACACTCATTTTATGGAACCTCCTTTCCAACTGTCCAGAAGTAAAATCAAGAGCTACTTCTGTTAATTGAAGTAATCAAAAATTTCTTTCTTTTCTTAGTTTGACCATTACCCTAACAAAGGCAGGCAAGGAATGGGGAAAAAAGGTAATACCTCTTAGGTGATCAAGCAAAGATTCCTTGTCCTGTGGGTTAAGTGACCCCAGTCACTTAAAGGAGGAATCCTTCTTTGGCAGATCAGAGAGAGGGGTAGAGGTGGGGCTGCTGTTTGTCCTTCATTCTTGAAGGGGACCATGACATCAGGAAGGTGATGCCATGACTTGCAGGTGAATTGGATTTAAGTGAGAGAGGACTGTGCAAAGTGGGTCCAATGGCAAGATACAGATCAGGACAACTGGAGATGGACCCCAGGGGTAGGGAGTGAGAAACTGGTTAGGTTTTTGATAAGAACAATATCCAAAGATTTTAGTGGTATTGTTTTGCAATTGAGAGTTAAAAAAAAAGATTCATAAAGTTTTTCTTATGAATGGCACAGTATAAAAAGTGCTGGACTTTGAGTCAGAAGACCTGAGTTCAAATCCAGCCTCAGACCCTCAAGAGCTGTGTGACCCTGGGCAAACTGCTTAACCTCTGTCTGCCTCAGTTTCCTCATCTGTAAAATGGGGAGAATAAATAGCACCTACTTCCCAGGATTGCTGTAAGGATCAGATGAGGTCATTATAAAGTGCTTAGCATAGTTCCTGGCACAAAATAAGCACTAAATAAATGTTTGATTCAGACTAGGAAAATTATTAAGTATTAAATGTTTTCTCAGTATTTCTACTCTCACACTGATGTTGCTTTTCAATCTCATCCAACTCTTTTCTTGGCAAAGATACTGGAGCGGTTTGCCATTTCCTTCTCCAGCTTATCTGACAAATGAGGAAACTGAGGCAAGCAGGGTTGAGGGTCTTTTCCAGGGTCACACAGCCAGTGTCTGAGGCCAGATCTGGACTCATGAAGATGAGTCTTCCTGACTCCAAGCCTAGTATTCCATCCACCGTGCCACCTAGCTGCCCCAAACAGAGCAAGCGCTTAATAAGTTCTTGTTGATTCATTATTGACCACTCCTACTTCCAGGACTCCATTTCCTTCCTTGGCTTCTATAACGTTCTTCTTTCTTGCTTCCTCTACTTGTCAGCTGTTTCTCAATAACCATTGTTGGATCATTATCAGTCTCCTACCTCATTAATCTGGGTGTTCTTGGGCTCTGACCTGGGACCTCTTCTTGTCTCTCCCAACATACTTGCTTGAAGATCTCATCAGGTCCCCATGGGCTTAAGTCATCTCTAAGCGTATGACTCCTATCAGCTCCCATGGGTTGAAGTCTTCTCTAAAGAGATGACTTAAAAATCTAGCTATATTCCTGAACTTCAGTTCCATGTTATCAACTGCCTGCTATATATCTCCCCATGGAAGTTTCATAGACATCTCAATCTCAATAGACACTTATGAGTACTAATATTCCCCTCTTTCTTCCCTATTTTTGTTGAGAATACCATCACCCTCCAAGTTGTATAGGACCATAAGCCTATAATATAGGAATAGATTTTGCATGATTTCACATGCATAATCGATAGCACATTTCTTGCCTTCTCAATGGGTAGGGGAGAATCAAGAGGGAGGGAGAGAATTCAGAACTCAAAGTTTTTTTTTTAAATACATGTTAAAAATAAATAATAATTTTCATTTTAAAAGATCATAGGCCTAGAGTTAAGTGGCTCAAAGACCATCTAGTCCAAACCTCCACCTTTCCCACTTTTACAGATGAGGAAATGGAAGCCCATGGAATGGAAATGGAAGCCCATGAAAGTTATTTGATTTTTGCCCACAGTCACCTATGAAGTGGATTAAGTATGACTTGAATTCATGTCCTCTGAAGCAAATGAAAGAAAAGGGTCATGAGCCATAACTTAAAGGTCATTTAAAGAAGGCAAGGGAAGTCATTGCCCTAGAAATCTCCTTTGCCTTCCATGAAACATAATGAAAAATGGTCTAGGGTTGATATGTCCCCTAGATTGTTAGAAAAACCCTGAAAATCAAGATGGATGCAGGGCTATTGTTTATCACAGATTACCTTGCGAGGCTGATGGTAGTAGCAGGGAAAGTCTCAACCTCAAACTTTTGAGGACTATTTAGTCATTGCTGGGGCCATTTCACAACACTGGAAGACTCTCTTTATGACCTGAGGTCAGGCCACGCCCTACTTACTCTCACTAGCCTGAAGAACCTAGATAGAATATCCCCCTATCCCTTGGTTTCCTGTTCTTCCAAATGCAAACAGGATAAAACTATGAACAAAAATCCCCATAGTAAAATGTAAGTCTGTCAAAGGAAAGGATTGTTTCAGTTTTTTGTAGAATATAAGTTCTTTGCGGGTAGGGACAGTTTCATTTTGTCTTCAAATCCCTAGCTCCTAGCATTACAGCCTTATTCATAGTAGGCACATAAGTATTTGCTGAAAAGAATAATTGCACACTCATTGTACAGTACTTAACATATCCTGTCCTTGTATCTCTTGCCAAGAGTTGTAAATATTCTGAATAATATATTCTTCCAAAAAATTCTGCACAATTATGCCTCCTTGGTCAATCCTGACAAATCCAGCAGACTACGATTGAGGCATCAGGAAACAGGTGTACTGAATGACCAAGTGGCCTTTGTTGGGGCCACTTTTTGGTCTTAGCTGTGCCACTGGTCCTAGTATAGGGAAGGAGTACTGATGTGGGACCTGGCTGAGGCAGTGAGCAACTATGTTGATCAATGTTTCAGGCAGTAATGGGAGTGGAAATTGGCCTTCCCTCAGTCCCACCTGCTGCAGAGTCAGTCAGTCAGCTGATTGTCAGTACTACTAGAAAGATGAAATAGATTATTTTATGCTAAGCTATTTAAATTATTTTCTCATTCAGACCCAGAGGGACTAAGTCTAGTCTTCTGGATCATTGGTCCAGACTGACTGGATTCCTGTCAATTGTCTTCACTCTTTAAGGCATAGTGCCTAGTTAAAAAAGTTCACAGGGGGACCCTCAAACTCATAATAGTCATTCCACAATAACCTAAAGTCCTAGTAATTCAGTTTCAAGAATCAGAAAGAGACACACCATGGTATAAAAGGAGAAACTGTGATTGCTCCAGGGATAAGGATTGGGTTGAGGACTTTGCTTCCTCCTTACCTGACACAGAAGTCTGACAGGCTAATCTATGGGCCACTAGAAAAACTCCATGCATGAGTAACAGAAGGAATCAACAGAAAAATACATGGTACACTCCAAGCTTCACTGATTCCTCCTCATGTCTGTAACCAGTTCCTCATGGGTAGGATGGGAGAGTGGTCTGTTACAAGGTTGGCCATGGCTGAAGGCAAGACACATTGCTAAGTATGTTGGTAGCTGTGTCTGCCTTGTACTAGATGGGTATGACTAAATCTTCAAAAACTTGGTCTACTGAAGAAGGGATATCAATACCCAGTCATGACTTTTGGTCTAGAAGGAGCTTGCCTACTCTATCATGGTCCCTTTCTACTGGAACCAGCCAATGGGATGGTCTAGGCTCCAGGGTGAGGGTGGAGGTGGTATAAGATTCTCCTTCAGTTCCTTGAAAATCATAGAATCACAGACTTAGAGCTGGAGGGGTGCTTAGAGGGCATCAAGTCTGACTCCCTAATTTTACAGATAAAGAAATAAGGGCACAGAAAGGTTAAGTAATCTGCCCAGGGCCACAGAGTAAATCCCTTCATGGCATCTAATGATAAGTAGCTATTATCCATGACATAGTTGGAACCCTAATAGGCAACATGGCAAATAGAAGCATTCTACAAAGGCAATCTAGACTTGATCCATGGGGCAAAGGTAGAGGTCCACAAATAACTGGCACTGGGTCATGACCTATAAGAGGTTCTTTGCCTTTCCATCAAAAAAAGAGAAAAGATTAGAGGGTTCCAGGTGCTATCCAGGGTCTGGGCTGCTGTCTCTGAGCGTTCCCAGGAGATTACTGCTTTTAGGGTCTCAAATGAGCCTTGTTTTTTTTTTCTGAAAGTAAAGACATTGTCTATGGCAGTTTTTTGGTCTTTGGAACCTCATGCTGTGGACTGGAAGACCAGGAGCACTTGATTACAGAAGTCATTTCCTTCACCTCAGCTTCCCCACCCTCACTATTGGTACATGCTGATGATTAAGGGGGCCCATGGGATGGGGGTGGAGCTAAGGGCATCCTCACCTAGGGCAGAGGAAGCAGGGAGAAGAGGAGACATCAACTAAAAAGTCAGATTGTATTGGTTACTGCCATGCTTGCAGAACCCAGATGGTTCCAGTGGGCTGAGGTAAGCAGTTACAATAATTGCTTATCAGAGAGCACCTAAGCATGGAAACTGTAGGAAGTGAAACCTATGAAAGGAAATTCTGAGTTCCATTAGCTCAGTGACCATGGAGCAGGATCCTTAGCTTAAATCCTCTTGGCTTCCCTGGAGTTGTGGCTCCTGTCCTTTCCACCTTTACCTGGGAAATACTCATCCTTCCATCCACCACCATACTGTCCTTTTTTCCCACCCCTGTAAGCCTTCCTTCAGGCAGCATTGCTTAATATGGAACCCCCCTGGCTCCTCTTTCCTTCTGCTTAATCACGTCCCACTCTTTGAGTGACCCCATCTGGGGTTTTTCTTGGCAAAGATACTGGAGCGATTTGCCATTTTCTTCTCTAGCTCATTTAATGATGAGAAAACTGAGGCAAAAAGGGTTAAGTGACTTGTCCAGGGTTACACAGCTAGTGTGTGTCTGATGCCAAATTTGAACTCAAGTCTCTAGGGCCAGTACTTTATCCACTGTGCTACCTAGCTGCCCTAAACAAACCTTAGCAGTCTCCTTATAGAAAAAAAAAACCTGACTGGAATGAGTTTCTTAACAAGGTTTTGATAGGAATAGGGGTTTGTTACAAGGTGTTTCACCTTCTTTTTCCCAATGAGGAAAAAAGTGGGAAGGACAGAAAATAGATTTTTTTTGTTCACTGAAAAATTAAATCATCAAAGTAAAAAAATAAAACTAATAGAGATAGAACTGGACCTTTGATATCATTGATAGAGGAAATGCAGATCATAATTTTCTCACAAATTTATATAGTCTTAGAAGAAGGGGTGTTGATCTTTTGTGCATCATGGTCCCCTTTGACAGGCTAGTGAAGCCTGTACACGCTTCTCACAGTAATGCTTTTAAGCAACTGAACAAACCCCTAAATTTCAGTTAGAGGGTAGTCAATAATAAAGATGTAATTTTTTCCTATCCAAGTTCACAGACTTCCTGAAATCCATCCACAGGCCACGTTCAGAACTTCTCTCTTAGAATGTGATCAAGAAGATGAAGAGGGCAAAGGACATGCCCAGGGTTTCCTGTCAAAAACAGGATTGAAGCCAGATATTACTGGGTCCAAGACCAGCACTCTATCCATTACTCTACAATGCCTTTTAAAGAATACGTTAAAATTTAAATTTAAAAAAAATGCTTTAAAAAAGACATTAATCTTTTAAAGACAACTTTTTTAATGTAACAATACTTTTTAATGTCTTTTAAAGAATACAATAGTATTATTAGTGAAGGCTGAGAGATATAAAGGTCATTCTGTCCTCAGATAAAACACAGGGATTCTAAGAACAGTATCTGGATGAAGATTTAACGATTTTCTTAGCAAGAAGGCCAGGAAGTTCTGAAACAGTGCAGCAGACACACACATTGTAGTCATTAGGTTTTCTCGTTTGTTTTTTTTTCTCATGTCTCTTTCCCCCGGGATGTGCTGGTTAAATGCAGCACATTTCACATTCATACAAACGATGAGTGGTTTAGCTTTATATCTACTTATCAGCCAGGTCATTTTCCCCAAACCTCATCCATCTATTCACCCTGCTCTGTAGCAATAAATTGTCATTTATTTTCACTTGCTGAAAATCAATAGAAGTTGCAAATAGATAGAAACACAGCTAAGAATGACTCTTCAGACTTAAACATCAATAGCATTTTTCTTCCACTTGGTACCATTAAAAGTCAACTCATTTTTGAAAAGTGTTTCACTGGCTGCAGTCTTCATTTAGAGTTTATACATTGAAACTGTTGGGGGCTGCTAAGTAGTTCACACAATATTGGTCCTAGAAAAGTGTGATGGTGAAGTACCATCCTAAGCTCCCTAATCAATATAATACAAAGAAACGGAGAAATCTGTCTACCGAGGAAAAGCAGTACTGAGGGTATAAATTCTCAGTCTCATTATTAGAGGTCACTGACTTGCTCTCCATCCCTTAGGGATATAATAAGAGCAAAGTGTTTATCACAGTCTTATAAAGCAATAATACCTGCACAAGCCCAAGGTTCTAAGATCATTTCATCATTATTATGAATTTGCTCTTATTATAATTAGAAACTTTACACCCCGTAGTCTGGGGTCAGATGCAATAAACACATTGTCATCTACAAACAGGAGAATTTGGAGGACGTCCCTCTCTATAGGGAATCCTTCTTCTAATCTATCTAAGCAGAAGGCATTCTCTCTGACAATGAAGGCCATAATCTCCAAAGTATTAGAACTGCAGATGATTCCAAAACTAATGAAGAAATGAGTGGTAGCCTAAGTAGCATATTACCTAGGATGATTTGTACACAATACGCATCTCTCATCAGCTCTTGCCTGATGTTTTGCAACAGTCTTCAAATTGGCCTCCCAGAACCAAGTGTCTCCCCGTTCCAACTCATTCTCCACACAGCTAACTGCCCAAGTGATTTTTCCCCCTAAAATCCAGTTCTGAACATATCATCCTCAGCTCCCATTCAACATACTCCAATGGTTTCCAATTACTTCTAGATTCAAATATAAACTCTCTTTGTTGGGGGGAGGAGGACATTGAAAGCTCTTCTCAACCTGGCTCCTTCCTATATCTCTAGTCTTCTTACTGACGACTCCTCTCCATACACTACAGACTAGCCACTCCACACTATTTGCTGTTCCTCCCATACAATGCTCTATCTCCCATCCCCTTACCTTTGAATGGCCATCCCCCAGAGAATATTCTTCCTCCTCACCTCTGTCTCCTAGAAGTGCCAACTCCCTTTAAAATGCTGTTCATACTGTAGCTCAAGCATCCCTTCCTGCAGGAGGCCTTCCATAAGGAAGGCTGCCTTCCATCTATTCTCTGTGTAATCTTGTATGTAATGTGTTGTTTTCCCCATTATAATGTGAGGTCCTTGAGACCAAGGACACCTTTGACTTTTTCTTTGTATTCCTACTGCTTGGCACATAGTTAAGCGTTTAATAAATGCTTATTGATTAATAGATGAGGGACAATATGCAGGAAATCTAAAATAGCCCTGTCCCCATACTTCCCCCAACTTTATTTATAGGTTGAATCCCCAGAGAATGGCTGCTAGAGCCAGAGGTTTGTGCTTCCTATTAACAATCACCAGAAAAACACAATTAGCTCTTGGCAAAAGCACTGACTAAGATAGTATGGTGATATAAGGTTATTATGTGGGGTGGGCTGTTTAAATTCATAGACATGGTTAGCAGATGCCATGGATAGAAATTACTGGAAGTGAGGTCTAACCCATCTTTGCAGTGTAAGAGAAGGATTCAGCCTATGCTGCTGGCATGTTAGCTTGGGGTAGAGGGGGAGGGAGTGGAGAAAGTTTTATTATTGCTGAAGCTAAGCAATCTCTCTTTCAGTCCCTAAGAGGGGTATTGGACTAGACTATATACATGCATGTGTAAACATATACATATACATGTGCATACACATACATAAACACGCACACATATATCTGCCACTTGTCAAATATCCCTTTGACAAAAGAGTCCAGGTCTAGCAGTCTAGGTCTAGGCTCAGAAGGAAAGTCGCCTCACTAGTTGTTCTTAAGAAGGAGGGTAACCCTTAATTTATACTCATCAGCTTAGCCCCTCCCCATCAAATGTTAATTACACAAAAGACTATCTAAAACACTAAATGACAAGTAAACTCACCAACCTAAAGAAAACAGCAAATAGAAATTGGAGATATTCTAGAGATTACTTAATACAGTAAATGAATAAAGTTAATTTATGGCATAAATTTGGAAATCAACTCATTCCTTCCAATGCATAAGTGAACGCACAATTCTCAATCCAGCACTTCATAAAAGAAAAATCCCAATTTTTTGGAGAAGAATGTTGCTCCAGTTTTTTACTTATCTGACATGGATGTGAGTATAGTCAAGACAGATTTTGAAGGAAAAATCAAGAAGTGCTAGGAGTAATGGAAATTATAACTTTTTGTCTGGGAGTGAGACAAAATCTCAGTTCAAATCAGGAGATTATCTCACTCACTCAAGCGGTGTCCTCTTTCAGAAATCTCTAGTGAAGTAAACCGGAAATTAGGAACATACTGAAGAGCCAGCTTCTCTTATAGGTCTGTTATTCTGAAGGTCACAATAACCATTCAAAAGCCCATGCTTGTTTCTCTTGATCCTCTGGCTGACTTTCTTGAAGTCATTTATCTGTTTCCCCCAAGAATGTCTGGAACTAATTCAGTAAGTCCCTCATAGAAGTACAGAAACATTTTCTCCACAAACCGAGCCCTATTTCCTTCACATACACAGCATTAGGTACAGAGTTGTCTCTCCCCTATCTTACCAGGACAGGAGTAAGAACAGATGGTTTGAAAAAAGAAATATTTCTTCTATAAACCTATGATCTGCTTTGCCACAAATATTGTGTTAATAGAAAGAATGGGATCGATCAATAGCCAATAAATAATTAAGCTCCTACTGTATGCCAGGCGCTCTGCTAAATGCTAGAGATACAAACAGAACAAAGGAAAAGAGAAAAAGGCACTCTCTGCCCTCCAGGAGTTTATAATTTAATGGGGGAAGATAAATCCAAAAGGAAGGTACCTGGGGGGCATAGTGGAAAAGTCAGATGAGTCCCAAGGCTAACGGGATCTTGTAAGACAATGTTTTCCCAATAATGAGCTTCCTGGGGAATGGTAAAAATGTCAGAGAAATCCCAGAGTTGTACAACCCCATGAAAAATGAGTAGGGCTCAAAATTAGAATATAATGATAGGAAGACACACACGTACAATACAGGTGTGGTAAAGACAGTTCACAATTCCTGTTATTACAGGGCCTAAAAGTTCTCTCTCTTGAATTTAACTGCTTTTTTTTTCCCCAGGTCTGCTCTTCTCCACAACCCAACTAGATCTAGGGATTAAGCTCCTTGAATGTATTTGTGTCTAAGAATCTGTGTCACTGGATAAAGCGTCTCCTATTCCATAGCTCCTCCTCAAAGATATATGACCAATGTGGTAAGGAGAAAGTCGGAAAGAGACTTTCTCTCAAATTATATAATTTGAGAGACAATCTCTTCCCCTCCCCCTTCCATAGGCAGCTCCCACCTTGCGATCTCTGGTTTGAACTCAAACTGTTGACTTTCATCAAAGGTTTAGCTATTTAAAGCCCCCCGAGGCATTTCTAATTTATTTGCTCAGCCAGTGTCTCCATTCCCTTTTTCAGATGAGAGATATTCACACTTAACAAAAGAATCCTGGCTTAGATTCAGATTTACGGTCACTTTCATTAACACTTTGTGATTACATTCTGGGCTTTCTATAGACATCAACTGAAGGAAGGGTAGCACATCCTCCCTTCTTTACAGCAAGATAGAAAAAATATGTGAGCCAGGTAATAAGAATGAGGGATAATAGATGAACAGACTGATTGCTACCCATGGACTATTAAAAGACAAAGTAAATCTCCAAGATGTTGGCTAGATCATTGATGGATGGCTTACAGTAAGCCATCAACAATCACGACACAGAGTGAGAAAGGGGTTATGAAAAGTTATGATCTATACAGGTGGAGAAAGAGAACACCTAACTCAAAAATATCCCAGATCAATTGAAATTTAAGTATTAAATTGGTCATGTGATTGAATATATTCTGTGAGTTATATAACCTTACCTAAGAAGCGAATCATTTAGATTTCCATTTTCATTACCAAGTTCAGCCGATGACTGAAAGGAGGGGCCATCATTCTTTTCTTTGACTAAGAAGAAAAGAATGAATTAATGGTTAGTACAATCCTTCAATTGAGCTTCTAACAGATATATTCATATCTTCTATTATAACCAAAAGATTTCACAGGAATTTGCAACTAAAGCTTTATCAAGTAACCAACAGATCTTGTTTTGTATAGTTTTTATGTTTTATATTATGTTTTAATACATATATGTATAGTTTTATATTTTATGTATATTTTATATTGTACTAATATATTTATATTTGAGTAGCTTTTACATAGGCATTTTATATTAAAATAGCTGTCAAATCCATACTGTCATACAAGCTAAAAAATAATTTGGCAAAGAAATATCAACCAATAAGCTATTTATTAAGTGCCTACTGTATGCTAGGCTTTGGGGGGATAAAAGTGAGAAGATCCCTGTGTTTGAAGTTATCAAACGGAGACAACAAGCACATATACAGATATATACAAAAGAGAAAAAAGGGTAATTTTGAGGGTAAGGTACTACCAGTTGGGAGTGTGTGAGATGAAAGAGTTCAGAGTCTGAATCTGAGATCAGAAAAGGTCTTTATTCTTTCTCATGAGAAAGGACTCTGCCCCTGTAGCCCACATGGCGTCTGCCAGGGAGAGAGCCACAGATAGAAGATAGCCCATGATTATGTAATCTTCTAATGCAGAAACCCAACCCCCCCAACTGGCCTTCACTCCCATTGGTAGGGGGGCTGGGCCACAACCTAAGCACAGGAATCTATCTCTGAGACAAAGATCCAGAAACATGCAATGCACATCTTAACCTTATTTGGCATATCTTGTGCTGAGATGGCACTGGGGGAGAGTCTCTATTGCTCTAAGTCCCAGAATCCTGGAAGGTCAGGTGACCTCTAAATGTAGGCCTAGTGAATACTGAAGCCATTCTAGATTTGATTTTTCAGAATGGGGAAACTTCACTGCCAATTATCCCTTACAGGAGGGATCAAGGAAGTCTTCACGTAAAAGGTGGTGCTTTACCTATATAACCTATATCTGCTTACTGTCTCAGGAAAGGGGGAGGCCATTCTGCCAAGATACAGAAACTCAAAACATTTTTTAAAAAATATTTAGAAATTGTTTTAACATGTAATTGGGGGGAAATAAAATATATATAAAAGGAAGTGGTTTAGATGAGTTTTAAAGAAAATTAAGTTTTCCATAAGGCACAGGCAAGGAAGAAGTACATTCCAGGATGGAAAACAGTCATCACAAAGGCAAAAAGAAAGAAGATGTAGTGCTATGTATGAAGAACAAAAAGGACAATTTGGCTAAATTGTAGTGTGTGTGGATAGTTATGAGTAATAAGGCTGGAAAGGCAGGGTGTGTCTGGACTGTGAAGATCTTTAAAAGGAGTGGTTTATATTCAAGTCTAGAGGTAGTAGGGAGCCATTGGACTATACTGGTAAGGGGAATGAGTGAGTCAACATCAGTGGTTCTCAACCTTCCTAATGCCGCAATCCTTTAATACTCATATATGAGCATATTTGCATGTGGGCAGACTCGCCTAGAGACGGATAAAGGAGTGGTGTCTCGGTTCCTAAGACCATCAGAAATATGTGTTTTCTGATGGTCTTAGGCAAGCCCTGTGATCTCTGTGAAAGGGTCTTTCAACTTCCAAAGGGGTCATGACCCACAGGTTGAGAACCACTGGTCTACATAGTAGACCTCTACTTTTAAGAAAAATCACTTTAACCACTAAGTGGAAGATGGATTAGAATGGGAAGACTCTTGAAGAAGAGCAAAGGATATTTTGTTCTGTTTTTTATTATAAACTTAAATATCAACAAACATGAACAATCTGATACTGTGGTTGTCATTGTTCCTTTTCAAAAACTAAGGACCAACATCACAGGTGATGGCATGGCTTGCAAATCAATCAGATTTCAGTGAAGCAGTGTCACTGTCATCAGCCTTACTCTCTCTTCCAGAGCCAAGTGGCAGGACCACAGTCAGGACAGATGGTGATGGCCTAGAATGCAGTGGGTGACCTTGCTCTTTCCCAAGTCCCAGAAAAAGAGGATCATATATGAGACTGAATCTCTGTTATGTTCAGCTTTTGAGAAATATATATTAAATTTAACATGATAGAATCAATACTGTCCTTTTTGTCTTCATCTTCTAAAATCTTTTCTGCTCTCATCTCAGTCAATCAGCTATGATTTATTAAACATCTACTATGTGCCAGGCATGGGCAGACAGGTGGCATGGTGCTCTATCCACTTTGAGTCAGGAACGCTCATCTCTCTGAGTTCAAATCCAGCCCCAGACACTTACTAGCTGTGTGACCCTGGGCAAGTCACTTAACCCTATTGGCCTCAGTTTTCTTATCTGTAAAATGAGCTGAAGAAAATAATGGCATGCCATTCCAGCATCTTTGCCAAGAAAACCCCAAATGGGGTCACGAAGAGTCTGACACAACTGAAAAATAACCGAACAAGAACAACATGTGCCAAGCACAGAGATACGCACTAAGGATACAAAGAAAGGGAGAAAACTAGTCCTTGTCCTCAAGGAGCTCACAGTCTAATAGAGAAGATAACATGCAAACAACTATGTGCAAATAGGATACAGAAAGAATAAACTGGGAGTAGTCTCAGATAGAAGGCACTAAAATGAAGGAGAACCAGGAAAGACTTAGAAGGCGGCTATTTTAATATTTAACATTCTTTTGTCTCTTCCTTCTATGGGATCACTATCAATACCCACCCACATGCATTCTATAATTCTCCAATGAGCCCTCCAAATTACAGGGGTCCCCTTGTAACAAATAAGTATACCCAAACACATGGCCGTGCACATCTCACTCTGTGCCTCTGATCCATCACCTTTCTGCCTAGGTATAGAAACCATGCTTTGTCATCAGTCTTACGGAGTCATGACTGGTCACAGCAATGATCAGAGTTCCCAAGGCTTTCCCAGTTGTTTTGCTTTGTAGAAGCCAAGTCATTTGGTTCTGCTCTTCCTGGGACAATGTAATCAAATCTTCACTCTGGTCATTGTTTGACCCTGCTTTTCACTGTCTTTGAGGACTATAATGAAATCACCACCACCATTAACACAACCAGAAGGGATGTGTTACTAAGTCAATTTTCGATGATACATTTTGTTCTTACATCACTAAAATTTGATAAGCATTTATTAAAGTGGTATTACATGCCAACTGCTATACTAAGTACTGGGAATACAATCGGAAAAGTCTCTACTCTCAGAAAGCTTGCATTATTATTTTTTTGGGGGGAGGAGGCAATCAGGGTTAAATGACTTAGCCAGCATCACACTGTCTAAGGTCATATTTGAACTCAGGTCCTCCTGACTCCAGGGCCAGTGCTATATCTACTGTACCACCTAGTTGCCCCCAGCTTCCTTCTTATAGGTAAAGACAAAACATAAAAGGAAACAAAAGAGAGGGTGGGGAGAGGTACCAAAGGCATGTGGGCAGAGGAGAGGAAATCTTGAGTGTGGCCTAGAGAGATATAGGGACTTGATTAGTCTAGGTGCCCTCCTTAAACGGAGGTTCTGAGAGGAGCCATCCGGTCAGAGGAATGGAAAGGCGGATTGGTGATTTTCTAATAATCAATATGGCTACTGGTAACAGTTGAACTTTCAGTTCTTAGAGACTTTTGTTTCTGTCCACAGCAAATATGACAGGTACTTTTGGAACAATATTTTAAAATAAAGCTAGTTCTAAATGACATAATTCCATTTAATGATTAGACCCAAATAAAGCAGAGCTGGAGGAGAGATGCTCTTGGTCATTTCACTGCTCCTATCCACATTATTATTGTTGCCATGAATTTAGGATTTTGTAAAGCACTCATCAGTGTAACTTGAGATTGCACACACACACACACACACACACACACACACACACACTGAGTAAGAGAAACTCAAGAATAATTATGCTTGCATACAAGGATAAATATGCGTTTAAGGCAATAAACAACCGTTAGACATCCTCATTAGTGTGACTTGGGATCTGGTAAGTAAGAAGGGACTTAATAAAATGCCTAATTACAAGAGCAGTCACAAACAGTTGCCATGACAGTATTCCACTCTGGGACTGTGCTCTGTTTTGAAAGTCCACAAACACTGGGCAAAGTTCCCGCACATTTTTGTTATTCAATTAATATTCAGAGCAATTCTCCCAATATGTTTTAGGCATTGGTCTAATGGGTAGTGAATAGTGGGCAACTTTCTACCACTAGGCAGGAAGAAATAGTAGCTTCTAGTCTAGATTCAGACTTTCTCACCTTTCTCCCATCTTTGTAAAGAATGCAACTAACTCCAGGGATAGGCATTTTTGTTTATTTTTTTTGGCATTTTCATTGATATATCACCAACGTTTCCCAACAGATCACTCCAGTCTTGGGAACCTACTCCTTATGAAATGGAATAGGGATAGGTACAGGACCTATGATTTCATTGGGTTAGAAAAATCTCGGGTGAAAAAACTCCACGTGCCAAGACAGGTCAACACCTTTTCTGCAACTGTTAGTGTTAACTGTAGTGTTAGTGGTAAAAGGTTAAGAGATGTACAAGATCACAGTCAGCATATGTGAGCAAAGATTTGAACCCAACTTCACACCAACTTCCTATCCACTAAGCTGTCTTAAAGAATAAAAAACGGGAGAAAAACTGTTGTCTTTTCAGCCCCATTTTTTGTGGCCATTGTATATACTGTTTTTCTGGTTCTGTTTACTCAATTTTACATCAATTCATGTGTTTTCCCACACTTCTCTATAATCATCATTTCTTATAACACAGCAATATTTTCTTATACTCATATATCATAACTTGTTTTACTATTTCACAATTGGTAGGCATCTATTTGCTTTCTAATTCTTTGCTACTACAAAAAGTGCTGCTATAAATATTTTGGTGAATATGAGGTTTTTCTTTTTGTCACTGACCTCCTTTGCATAGCAGTGAGATCTCTGGGTCAAAAGGTATGCATGCCTTAGTGTATAAGCATCTTAAAAACCTCCAGTTGAGGTAATGGTAGCTGACTGTAAGTAAGGTAGATTTTAATGTAAGTAAGGTGGATTTTAGTGTATCTCAAGTGGATTTTTATTATTATTTCTTAGAGTCCAGTTTTGCAGGATCCATAACCATAACAATCTCTTGTTCCCAAGTATTACATATGAATTCTCACAATTATGGTTCAAAACATCTCCACCACACTTGCACAGTATTATGTAATGATAAATAATATACGCATTTTTGCTTAAGTTGTAAATATCCACTGTGACTGCGCAGTGAGATACAGGGATGAGGTGATATAAACTAGTGAGGCTATTGCTAGCAATACGCCTTGTCTACTGCCCTATAAAGTAGGCGAGCACTGGTCTGGTCAAGGGTTGGGGAACCCTTACAGTTGAATATACAAGCTGGAATGCTCTATATGCCTTGACTGGCCCCCATCAAGGCTTGGGGGGAAATCTGTGTTTGCCTCAACCAGCCCCCATTGAAGCTTGAGGGGATTTAGGGGAATGCACAAGCTATGCCTGTCGCAAATGAACCCATCGAGACATAGGGGTAGTTGCCCCCCCTTGTCGTTGGCCCCTGTGATAAGGGTGATTAGAGAATGCTATAGGAGTTGTGCTCCCATTATCAGCAATCTTTGTGAGAAGACTAGACTAGAACAAAGTAAGATTATTAACCCCTTCAAAGCTGTCTTAGTGTCCTTCCTGTCTGATCAGATCAAGAGCGAACCTATGCTACCAGCCCTCCTCTGTGCTGTGCTTATCTGTCATACACTGAGGTTCACATGGCACTTTTTAGGTTTCCAAAATGCTTTCTGTGAGTTATTCCATTCAATCTTATGAAAAGCACCATGTGAATAAATAATTGTCAATAATCAGGTAGTACAGTGGATAGAGTGCCAAACTTGAAGTCAGGAAGACTCCTCTTCTAGAGTTCATATCTTGCCTCTGACACTTACTAGCTGTGTGACCCTGGGCAAGTCACTTAACCCAATTTGCCTTAGTTCCTCCTCTGTAAGTTGACTTAAGAAGGAAATGTCACACCACTCCCCAAATGAGGTCACAAAGTCATGCTAACAACTGAAATGACTGAACAACAACAACGACTTCAAGTTGAAAGTGCCCTGAAAGTCATTTAAGCCAACAGCTCATTTTACAGATAAGAACACTGAGGTCCAAGAAGGTTAAGTGTCCTGTCTAGGGTTATACAGGATTTGGACCCAGATCCTCTAACTCCAAAGCCCAGCATTCTTTCCACTGAATCTCAGATCATCTACAACAGCGATTCTCAACCTGTGGGTCACGACCCCTTTGGGGGTTGAAAGACCCTTTCACAGGGGTCACAGAGGTTGCCTAAGACCATTGGAAAACACACATTTCCAATGGTCTTAGGAATTGAGACACCTCTCCTCTATCCCTCTCCAGGTCTACCCACATGTAGATATGCTCAGATATGCCCACATATGAGTATTAAAGGGTCGCCACATGAGGAAGGTTGAGAACCACTGGTCTACAAAATTGAAAGTTCCCTGGAAATGGACACTTTTTTTTAAATGGAAATGCTGATTAATCTAAGACAAAAGGACAACTCTCAGTGTTGGATGGTCTTGGTGCGAATTGACATCAGTTTTCTTTGAAACTTGGGCTTGTTGATAAAGCTATTTATCTACAGCCTGACAAGATTTGATTTTATAAGCTAATTTTAGTACCATAATTTACCAGGAATATACTCACGAAAAATAGTGTTACAAAACAACCTTGGCCATTAAATCTTAAAGCATGATGTCTTCTCTCATATTATAGCTTTTGATGGTGTTAGCAACAATGCAGATTGAGAGAAATTATTATTAACCAGTGATCTGGGGAGATCTAGAACTTCCCCTTTTTCTATAGTCCTCATTTCAAAGTTCAGTCTCTTGAAGGACATTTTTGATAATCAGAGCAAATTAACTCTTCTAAATCTTGGGCAGATCCCACCCAATATTCTACTCAGATTTGGGCAGGGATAAATTCTCTGACTAGACTACCCCAGGCTAGGAGTAGTTTGGAAGTAAATGATATAATCAAAGTTCATTAGAATAGGTCCAGCCTCCTTCCCCCATTGTAATATTCTCTTATTAATTGTTAACCAATCAGAATTGATTGCTACCCTCAGGAACACCCTTCTTCCTTCTTCTGAGGACATAGAAGACAAAAGCCAGTTTGTCATGATTATCTTTGGCATTTGAGAGGGTTATTTTACTAAAATTTTTATTAAAAATTCTGGCATTATTATTATATTATTATTATTATTATTATAGTTATTATTATAACTAAATTATCCAGAAATTATGTCTCTTGAACTTTTTAAATGCCATACAGATAAAATAAAAATAAACAGGCAAGTTAGTGTCATACAAAGAAGGACTGTTAATGGCTACAATCTGTACCCCTTATCTAATTGGTTATATGATTTTTTTTAAAACCAACTAATTTCTATATAGCTTTAAGATATTAAAAAAAGCTTTCCTCATAACAACACAATGAGGTAAGTAGTATAAGTATTATGACCCTCATTTTATAGATGAAGAAACTGAAATTTAGAGGAACAAAATGACTTGTCTGTATTCATTGTTGGGCTATGTCAGAGCTAGAATTTGAAGCTGTAACTCTCTGACTCCACAATCAGCATTCTTTTCATGATACTATAGTAGCTCATCAAAATACAAGCCAATCAGTGTCAAGGAGAACTGGGCAGTGTTGCTGGCATCACTGATGAGGTATAGGGCGTGCAAGACCCCAAAATACCAACATGCCAGGTCCTGCCAAATGAATTCAACTCAAGTCTTCTCTTAGCCAAAGGAAAAAAGTTTATTAAAGGTTCGCCATATTGGGTAGGCTCTTAAGGAGCCTAGATATCTGTGATGCTTGTACTAGACAAGTGGCCAGAATCATCTGACACAGAGTGAGTCTGCGTTAGATCATTTCTCTGGCCTTCTCCATGGAGGCAAGATGGGTCTTATATGCAGAAAGGTTGTGGGAGGAATCTAGGGGTGGTCTAGGGGAGGAGTTTGGGGAAGGTCTTCAGGAGGAGTCAATGTCAGACTCCAGTAATGAGAGATATTTGGGGAGGATCAAGGGTGGGAAGTAGCTGGACAAAGGAGGGTTAGGCTAGTAACAGAGGTGGCTTATGGCCTGAGGCAAATGCCTCGTCAAATGGGAAGACTCAATCAGATTTCAAGGGGGGTTCCCAGAGCCTGTACCTCATCATTACCACCACAGTGAGTGGGGTACACTCTCTGCACCCTCTGTGAAGACTCCTCAGAATGAGAAGGGAGAGAAACTATCTGTAAACCAGAGACAGATTTTTGTAAGACTGGACAGACCTGAGTCCTGGGTTTACACAACCTAGGATCCTTTTGTAAGACTGGACAGACCTGAGTCCTGGGTTTACACAACCTAGGATCCTTCCCCCCTTCCCTTGCTGTCATCAGCATTAGGCTCCTTTCAGGAGTTTTAGAGCCCCACACTTGTATATCACACCCTTAAAAGCATTAGGCCCTTTTTCAGGAGTTTTTGACCTCCGACCTTGCTTGTGACCTTTTCTCCTCCCTTGCTTTGGCATTTACCAAATAAGGCCATGGATGATACCTTGGCTTCCTGTCCCACCTCCTTGCCAATAAGAGATAGTGGCGGGCTTCTTTGTTATCCGCCATTGGGTTGGATTTTGCACCAAGACTGAGAGCCTGCCTCCTAGCCAGTGGGAGAAGGGATGGGAGGGGGGGGCTTGACCGCTTTTGGGTATAAATTCTTGTTCTGTCTTTTGTAACACACCTCCTCTCCTTGATCCCCTCCATGGAGAGGACTGCCTTCTTTCTGCTGGGGGGTGGGGAGGAGAGAGAATAAAACTTCCTGTTCTTTCCTCAAGATGCCTCTGACTTTTGATTTTTCTTGGGTAGGAGATTTTTGGGGTCCCCGTACCCCACACAACAGGAAATGCAACATGTGTTTGCTTCTTCATAAACAGACACCATCTATTTTGGCATTATGTCTAGATAATACAGCAAACCATACCTTTTTTATTTACTTTGAAGCAAGGAAATGGAAACAGTAACTTCCTAGCCCCCTTTACATTTCCACAGGAATTTTTCAAAGTAGATAGAGAATAGACTATGCGAATATGCTGGTTAATTTCTCTATCTGGTCCATTCAAAAAATCTGGATAGTCATCAATCTGAAAAACAAAATGAAATGTAACTGAGGAAGAGCATGACTCTTTAATGTTCTAAAAATAACATCACTCTAAATGTAAAAATGTTGCCCACATTGGCACTTGGCTCTCTCAGTCTCTCTGTGTCTCTGCCTTTCTTTCTTTGTCTATCTCTGTCTTTGTGTATCTCTGTGTCTTTCAAAGTCTCTATCTCTCAGTGTCTCTGTCTCTCTGTCTCTACCTCTCTCTGTCTAAGGTACCTTCTGGTTCACCTTCTGAGCTTCTTTCTTCCCCTTCTGCTTACTCTCAAGTGCAAATTGTAAGTGTTCCCATTGAGTTTGAGGTATCTACAAACCTGGGCAGCTAGGTGGCACAGTGGACAGAGCACTGGGCTCAGAATCAGGAAGATTCTTCTTCTAGAGTTCAAATCTAGCCTCAGAGACTTACTAACTGTGTGACCCTGGACAAGTCACTTAACCTTGTTTGCCTCAGTTTCCTCATCTGTAAAGTGAGCTGGAGAAGGAAAATAGCAAGCCAATCCAGTATCTTTGCTAAGAAAACCCAAAATGGGGTCAACAGGAGTAAGATGTGACTTAAAAAAAAATAACAATACAAGATAACAAATTTAAAATATTCAATAGCAATTCTTGATGCAGGACTAGACCTCCAAATCCATGTGGACATGGGTCATTAAATTCAACAAGTATTTATTAAGTCCTTACACTGTGCTAGATACCAGGAATATAAAGACATAATATCAAATTTTCTTTTACCCCTAACACTTAGAATAGTACTAGGCACAAAGCAGACACTTAATATTGGTTGTATTGTTTGTTACAGTTTTTAAAGTATTGGTTTCTGAAACAAGATGCTCTAAGCATCTACTCCAAGTATCAACTACTCATTTACCCCTCCCCAAAATTGTCATTTTCAGAGGTCTTTCCATTTTCCTTTCCTTCCTCCTCTCTCAAGCAATATCAGTGTTAATGGTCTTTGGCACCTTTTTTTATTTTTTAACACTTGCTAATCTTCACTTTAACAAGGCTGAGATGCCAAAAGTCTTCTGCAGCACAGAGTTATGATCACAGCCCCACTGGTTGCCAGAAATGGTTGTAGCTCACTAGCGCCAGGCAGTGGACCAAAGCAGAGTAACAAGGATCATTAGGCAGCAAAGATTAAAAATTGGATATCCTGAATCCAAAAATCAGGAAAGTTTCTTATATAAACTTCTTTCAAATATGTGGAGCTTGAGCACATATTTCTCTACTGTACCTTTCTCCTCTTATGCAATGGAAAAATAAGCATAATAAAACTGTCAGTTAAAGCTAATTTAAGGAAATATTCCATCATTTAAAATTTAAATTGGGAAGAATCTTAAATGATGGAATATATTAATTTAGATGTTATTATTTTAAAGTACATACAGTAATTCAAGCTATAGTGGCAAAATATTTTGTAGTGGAGACCTTCAAGGGACTTATTTTAGCAGAAAGGATTAGTAAAAGGTTTCTTAATTTATTGGATATAAATGAATTAATTTAATAAATAAATCTTAAATATATACTACTTGTAAGTCATTGCAGGGCACTAGAGATAAAAAGCTAAATATAAAACATTCTCTGCCCTCCAGTTTATATTTTATTGGAGGATACAGTGTATACACAGAAAAGTAAAAGCAAAATAATTTGAGAAGTGAGAAAACACTACCACTTCTAGGAATGGGAAATAACTTCATTGGGGAGTCCATTGTCAAAATGATTAACTATGTCAAAACACAGGAGGAGAGTGAGGCCAACAGAAAGGTGATGGTGATGGTTGGCATTTAGCATTAAAGGAGAATATAGCCTGTGGGTGTCACCTTCACAAATGGCAACTGAGAGGGCTATTTATTGAGGTGGTCTCTAGTTTCAGTACTTGAAAGGAGGGATTGGGCCCCACCCAAAAATTTTAATCAACTGCTAAGCATTTCTTAAGTGTCCAGTGTATGCTGGGCACAGTGTCACAAAATGAAAGTCCTTGCCTTCAAGGAGCTTACATTACACCAGATGAAGAACATGTACACATGTAGGTTAATACAAATGTATTTCTGAAAACGAAAATTAATGGGGGGGGGGGGTGCACTCTAGCAGCAGGGAGATTGGAAGATGGTGCTTGAACAGGGTCAGAAGAATCTAGGAATTCCAAGAGGCTGGAAGGTTGAATGATGAACCAAGGAGGGAATGGGTGGAGACAGGGCTGGTCCACTGCAATGATATCCCCTCCTCCCTCCTCAGCATAATGGGTCCTATTTATCTGGGCCCATGAACTGTTGTTTCATGTTTGAAAACAGATTGTTCCCTAGGAGACTTTTTTTTTTTATAAAGCTCTGAAAAATTTATGGAGAATCCACCAGCTCCAAGTTGGTCTGGAAACTAGGCAGCTTCTTTTGCAACATGGTCTTTTTGTAGTGGTCCTATGAAAGCTTTCTTCTCCTCCATAGTTTGGAACTGACTGTGGCCAAAATTGGAGATGGTGTCAATAAACTTCAGGTCTATCTTCTCCAGGACTTGATGTTTGGTTGGTACCAGCAGAGACTTTCACAGGGGGAGGACATGCTTCTTGGTCCCAATGACACAGCCTTTCAGCATGATAAAGTCATTGATCACTTCACCATAGTGGACAAAACCTCCCAGAGGGCTTATGCTCTTGTCAGACAGATCATAATCAGTGGATGAGTTGTTTTTGATCAGTTTCCATCCTTGATCTGGTAGCCCTGGCCAATCTTGTAGATCTTTTTGTTGGTCTTGGTGCCATGGTGGTAGCCCTTCTGACCAGCTTGAGCCACAGAAAAGGCTACATGGCCCAGATGCCAAGCTCCAAAACACGCCACCTTACACAGGCCTTGGTGGCTTTTTCTCAGGGAAGTTTCTTTGTGTGCCAGCGGCTGGTGACCCCTTTATAACTTTTGCCATTGGTCCTTCCAAATGACATCAATCATCTCGTCTTTCCCAAACATGGTGAACATGGCTCCAGCTTCTCGAGGGCCCAGTCTAGCTTCTCAGCAACACTGCCGCCATTCACCTGGATCTCCATTAGGTGAGACTTCTTCTGCCTCGGAGAGAGCAGGTGCATCTGGGTGTGGGCAATGACTCAGATCACCTGGCAATACTTCATGCTGCTGAAGTCTTTCTCCAGCTGCTTTTTGCCATCATCTTGCCACTTCTTTCAGTACTTGGTGAAGGCCTTCTTCTTGGACATATGCCAGTTCCTATAGAATCGCCTTCTACACTCATCACTGATGTGCTCAGCAAACATGGTTTTGAAGCTCCACAGGCCTCGTGGGTATGCCCACCTTATAGCTTGGAAAGGCTGTCAGGTGGATGGACGTGGTGGGGTCATCTTTGGGGAGGCTCTTCACCTTTCCTGGGTGCCTGCTACTTCTTGTTCAAGGCAGGAAGCCCAGAGACCCATGTCTGGGCGTGGAAAACTTCCTATGGGAGATGCTGCTGCAGTTACACCTGCTGCTGCTTCCGAGGTGAGTTGGGAGAGCCCTAGAAGACTTTAAGCATTGCCCTGCTGAATTGTTTACACTGTTGTTTTAACTCTAGCCTGACCAATAAAAGAAATTATTTGGTAAGCAGAGGTAAATTTTAGCACTACCCATCAAAATCATCATGAATCCCAATGAGGAAATTGGAGCCAGGAGTGTTAAGTGACTTGCCCAAGGTCACACAAGTAGAAAGTGTCTGGAGCCATATTTGAACCCAGGTTTTTCTTCCTAACTCTACTCCCTGCACTCCGTCCACAGTGCTACTTTCTCTCCCAGTTTATTTTATTCCTTGTGTTATCTATTATCTATTATATTACATATAATAGATAATTATATATTAAACATAAATGGAAGAGTATGCTACCTCAAATAGGGACTTCATTTAATTTTTACATAAAGTTAAGATCTATTATTTTCTCTAACAATAATATATTATAATAATTATAATTATACACATTGTTACTGTTGTCCTATAGGACCTGCAGGAGATGTTAAAAAATGTCCTACTAAAGATCGTTTTATTATTTTTCTATGGTATGTGTTCTCAGTGCTTGTGGTATGTTTCCTTAGCACCCAGATTCTTATACATAAAGCAGCAAAGGTAGAGGGGTTGTTCTGTATTTACTGTTTAATATTTATTAACCACACTGCAAAGGTCTAAATGATGCAATTACCTTCTTAAACTACACTTCCTAGCAGTAGTCATTCCAAAAGCCTTCTGAGTTAAACTAGCCCTACTGAATGTAAATGAACAAAAATATATCTCCAGGATCTGGCTTCTATCCATTTGTTACGTTAATCCTTGTTGCAATCAGCTTATCTTGAATACACAGGGATAATTTCTCTGTTTACTGAAAAAGAAAGTAAATAGCTTAGAAGTTAGAGACCCATAAAAACAAAAGAAAAAGAAGAGCCTGTATCCTAGCTGCCAGGAAAAGATTTGAGAAGGCTTTGCAGAAGAAGATCTAGATTAGAATAGAAAGATGATTGCTTCCCTAGATAACCCAGGATATAAAATAAACTGGACACAGTAGATGGAGTGCCTGGAGTAGAGTCAGGAAGAAAAACCTTAGTTCAAATCTGGCCCCAGACACTAGCTGTGTGACCTTGGGCAAGTCACTTAACACTCTTGGCTTCAATTTCTTCATCTGCAAAATGAGCTGGAGAAGGAAATGGCAAACCACTGCAGTATCTTTGCCAAGGCACACAGAGTTAGACACGCCTGAATAACTACCAAAAAAAGAGAAGTGACCCTGTAGACTTCTCAAGGATCCTGGGAAAAGGATCCTAGACTATCAATAGTCTGGACTTGAGGTTGATGATACAGTGGATGGTGTTGGACTTGAGTTCTTTGAGTCAGGAAGACCTGAGTTAAAATTCTGCCCCCAGATGAATGTCACTAACTGAATGACCCTGGGCAAGTCATTTAACTTTTCTGTCTCAGTTTCCTCATCTGCAAAATGGTACCTCCCTCACAGAGTTGTTGGGATCAAATGTACTGGTATTCTTTGCAAACCTTAAAGCACTATTTAAACACTTGCTGCTTTTCATTATTATTACTACTGTTATTGTTACTATTATCTAGATCAAAGGTTCCCAAACTTATTTGTCCTACTGCCCCCTTTAAAAAAAATTACTCAGTGCCCCCCAAAATCTACTTTCTTTAACCTTTTAATTGTCTTTTAATTTGCATCATTTCAAAATTGTATATAATTTTTTAAAATGACACATCTTAATTTTAATAATTTATTGTAAACTTGTGGGGTTTTTTTCCTGAATTGAAATTTTGATGATGCTATATCAAGTCATGTGACTGTATAGTATCATAGTCATTCCACTCACATATTCCTGCTGATGCATGCTAGACTTCCCAACAATGCGCAACACACCCACCTGCCAACACTTGCTTGTTAAGACCTGTCTGCAGACTTGACCACTGATGGGGTTATAACTTGCATTTTGTATTATTTGGAAAAGAATGTAATCACTATGATTTTAACTATTATACAACAGATGAAACATGTGTGGATAGTTTTTCAAATTCTCTTCTTTCCTTACGCTTCCATGACCTTTTTATTTTTATTCATGCCCCCCAATTGCACCCATGGCTACCACCATACTGCCCTCCCATCAGTCTAGTGCACCCTGGGGATGGTATCACCCACTTTGGGAATCTATGATGTAGATGAAATGAAAACAAGTGAGAATTCTCTCCAAAATTAGATTTCATCTTCTGTCCCATGTAGCTGGTATCTACTTTGTGTGCTTGAGATTACTGAACTATTAAGAATTTATGCCTATTTTATAGCAGAAAGGGAACCAAAAGACCTGAACTATAGTCATAATTTTACCACCAACTAGATATGTGGACCTGGCAAATTAATTTCCTTCTTTGAGTCTCAACTTTCTCATCTGTCAAACTTGGATTACCTGCCCTTTCTACCTTACATCAATAAGTTAATTCACAAGCTGGGGTATTAGAGATCTAAAGACAAAAATCAAATAGTCCCTCCCCTCAGGAAGTTTAATTCCATCATGAGACACATATAGACATATAAGCATATGTAAAATATATACTTTATTATTATTATTTTTTTTTTTTAGAAAGCTCTAGGAACACGGAGTAGGGGATGAGTTGGGGAGTGAAGGTACTAATAAGAAAAGGTGGAAGGTAGTGCTTGAGTTTTGGAAAAAATTAGGGGTTTCAGGAAGTGATGAGGAGAAGCAAGTGCATTCCAAGCATATAAAGGTTGGAGATAAAATGCCCTGCATGAGGCAGGCACAGTGAGGTCAATTTGGATAGGCAGGTAGGTAGGTGAGTGAGAAACACAGACAGACAGATAGACAGAACTATGCTAAACACTGAGGATACAAATTTAAGCAAATTAATTCCTACATTCAAGGAGCTTATATTGGGGAAATAAGCATTAGAATGGGGTAAGATAACACATAGAGGGATAAAGGAAAGGGAGGAGAAAGAGGAGTAGGAAGGGTCCTGTGAGGGGCCAATGGACAGGAGAAAAGAAGGAAACGGGCTTAATTAAGAGTCAACATAAGAATGAGGGAAAGCACAAGTGGGTTTGACTTAAAACGATAGTCCCAGGGAACAAGTAACCAATGAAGAAAGGAGATTTCCAGGGTGGCACACAATAGACTCAGATCTGTCCATTAGGAAAATGACTTCAGCATTTCTGTGGAAGACTGGCTGTAGATCAGAGCTGGTTCTGAAGATACCTCTCCTAAAAGTCCTCTGCTCTCTTGATAATGGTTTCATATTGTGGTAGCATAGGTCTAGAGCTGGACAATATTATTACTCATTGTTTTTTACTAATAATAAATGAAAGCACTTGAGGGCATAGACTGTCTTCCATTTTGCCTTTATAGTCCTTATGCTTTTAAAATCTCATTTCTCTTATGATTTGCTTGTCTTTCCCTCCTTTCCATCACTGTTTTCTCTCTCTCTTACCTTTTTTTCCTCTACCTTTGTTCCTCTCTCCTTTTCTTCTCACATTTGTGTGCTGAACAAGCTAGTAGTGCCACAGGCTTTTCACCACTTTATTAGTATAGTCCTGGTAGTAAAGTTGTTGCTAAACCCTTCCCCCTCCCTCCATGTATAACCCTAAATAGTAGAAGGTCCAAGAATTTATCTAGAGGGTAGATAATTCCTCTGAGGTCATCAAAGGCTTTGAAGACAGAGAATCTTGAATTCTCTTCTCCCCCTTTCTATTCTTTCTCCACACTACCCCTTGGTGATCTCATTCCACTCCCATATTTTCAATTTTCCCCTGTGCAAATGATTTCCAACCATGTATCACCAGCCCTATCTAGCCTTGCCACATAATCCCAATCTTATATTTTCAACAACCTCCACTATGATATCTTATAGGCACTTCAAATTCAAACTGTTTGAGACTGAACCCATCATCTCCTCAAAACAAAAGCATGAGGTAGGACAGAACAGGATGAGAACAGGCATTAGGAAGCAGCCCAGTTTACTTGGAGTAAAACAAAACTCTTCCCCCTTTAAACTCTCTATTTTCTGTTTATGGTACTGCTATCCTCCAAGTCACACAGGGTCCAAAACTTGGGGCTTATCTTTGATCCTTTTCTCTTACCTCCCACATCTAATCAGTTCCAAGTCCCCTCAATTCTATATCCAAAATATCTCTGATACCTGTTACCTAATCTCCATTCTCACTGCCATCATCCTGATTTGGTCACTCATCTTCTCTCATTTGAACTATTTTAATAGCCTCCCAACTGGTGTTCCTGCCTCGGGTCTCACCCTTCTCCACACTGTCATTCACATCACTATCAAAAGGATCTTTCTAATATATGGCTCTAAATGAACCATACCTCTGTTTGAAGACTTTCAGTGATTCCCCATTGCTTACCAAATAAAGCGTAATAAGCTCTTTAACTTGGCATTCAGCAGCCTCTGTAATCTGGCTACAATCTTCCTTGCCAATCTTGTACATGTTCTTCATGTATTCTCTGATCCAAGTAAACTTGACTGCTTCCCAACATCTGTTCTTACCCTGATCTATCTTGCCTCCATGCCTTTGTTTCTGTCACACACATACACACACACACACACACACACACACAGAGAACAGAGAAATGTCCCACGATTGCTACTGCTTCCTTTCCAAAAGGAAAAGGACCCACATGTACAAAAATATTTATAGCAGCTCTTTTTGTGGTGGCAAAGAATTGGAAACTGAGGGGATGTCCATCAACTGGGGAATGGCTGAACAAGTTATGGTATATGAATATAATGGAATACTATTGTGCTATAAGAATGACAAGCAGGCAGATTTCAGAAAAACCTAGAAAGACTTACATGAACTGATGCAAAGTGAAGTGAGCAGAACCAGGAGAACATTGTACACAATATCAGCAACATGGTTCTCTCCTTTTGGGGCTGCTGCTTCTTTTACAACATGACTAATATGGAAATACATTTTACAGGATTATACATATATAGCCTCCAATTAGGAGGATATTACAATAGTCCCAGGGAGAGACAACAAGGGCCTTAATTTAGGTGGTGGCTCTGAATGGAGAAAAATTCCCTGACTCTCTACCTCTATTCTCTAGTGGAATATGACCCCTCCTTCAAGTTTTCATTTAGCACTTTATCTAAACCCTTCTTTTGTCCTTATTAGTTTCTACCTTTTATTAATTCTGTGCATGACTTAATCCCTCCTACTATGTTATAAGCTCTTAGCAGACTAGGATAATGTTTTTTACCTTCATGTCTTCAGCGTCTTGGGGCAGCTAGGTGGTGAAGAGTACTGGGACTGGAATCAGGAAGACTCATCTTCATGAGTTCAAATCCGACTTCAGACACTTCCTAGCTATGTGACCCTAGACAAATCACTTAACCCTAATTGCCTCAGTTTCCTCATCTTAAAATGGGCTGACAAAAAAAAAATGGCAAACCACTCCAGTATCTTTGCTAAAAAAAAAAAACAACAACACAAAATGGGGATCACAAGTCAGACACAACTATACTAAAGCAGCAATACCTCCAGTGTCTATCACAGTGCGTTGGTTCATAGAAGGGACTGGATTGAGTTCACCAAATTGACTCACATTGTGAAATCAAATAAAGTGTAAGAGCATAGCATTAGCAGGAAATAAAGTGTGCCCTCTCAATGCAAAATTAGAAACCAAAAGTCAATCAAGTTGCCAGGTTCATTACCCCCTTAATATATTTGCTAAGTGATTTTTGCTAAGTGATTTTATTCCCTTATTTTGGAGAAGGTGGAACAAAATCACTCTATTTTCTCACTTCTTTAATTCACGGGCTTTGTGGTTTATAGGATTCATCCAATAAGGGGGAGAGAAAGGGAAGATCAGTCATAGCATTTAGTACCAGAGTTACTCATCTAGAAGGGAACATGCCATCCACCAGCTCAGGAGTTAATTCAAGAGAGCATGAGGTATGGTTGAGAGAGCAGAGATACAAATTCTCCAGATAGACAGGCATGGGCACATTTCAAGGAACATGACCACTAGAAGCAGTGGAGAGAGTCAACCATTGATTCAAGAGAGAACTGGCCCTGGCAATTGAGAGTTAAGCCATAGGGAGGACTCCTCAAGGAGAGAAAGGCCCTGTAGTACTAGAGGCATGAGTTCTCTTGGTCCCAAGTATTTCCTATTCATGTACCTCACTATCATTATACTCTGTTCCCATTCTTCCTATGAATACTGTATTTGTGATAGAATGTATGTTAGTTTTATGAAGGTAAGTTTTGTTATTTTTTTGCCATATGTCATCTTAGTAAATACCTTTACCGTGAGTTAACTGTATCTTCTGGCTGACTTACTATTAAGGGGAAGCTCATTGGTGGGGGCTTGTGAGGTACAGTTTGGGGAATGCAGATGTCTAGAAACTATGAGCATAGCAACTGCGTTCTAGGGAGTAAACTTACAAACATGCTTATAAGTCATGTAAGGAAGCCAAACAAGTGCATTGTCCATCCAAACAGCAAGGTATAATAAAGCCTTAGAAAGATCAAAAGTATGGTGTTAACATGCATAACATGAACTATTGAATTTTAAGGAAAGAGTGGGGCATCAGTTTTGTTTTTTTTTTTAAAAGCAAAGAACATCATTATTAGGCAACTTACAGGTGATAAGTAACATAAGATTGCTGCCAGAAATTTCAACAAGCCTAATTTAACATCCATAGGTGATAAAGAGGCTTCTCATTACAAAGTTTTACACTGACAGCACTGGTAAGAAAAGAATGACCTCAAGTGCCTCCTTATGCCTGAAATCAAGGCCCCTGTCCAAAAATTAAGTGATGGATGGTAACCTGACATAGCTAAATTCAAACCCTTCTAATACGTGTCTTCTGGAGTTCACTCTTAATTACGAGATTGCCTGAATTTTTTAATCATCTTAATAGCTAGGACATTGGCAGGAAACAAGAAATCAAAGCTTCATATTATAATACTTTATGATGGAGATTTATTTCCTTTGTATCATATAATAAGTGCCTTTTGAAGTAAAGAAGCTATACTCTTCCATTTTGCTACTGATGGCTCTGCTATAAAATTGCTAAACTGTGATATATTATAATAATGGGAGCAAACAAAAGAGAACACCTGATTTGCTGGACTTTGGGTCACTTCCAATGGGTTACATATGTCAGGGCTCAGAGCTGAAGGACTTTTGGATCTGGAGCAAACCTTGAATGGTCCTTTAATTCTTCGCCACTGCCTTTCATGACAGTGAGAAGCATGAGAGGACTATATAATTTTTAAGACTAGCAACTCTACCCTCTGACACATTCTCCTTTGACTCCCTAGAATACGTGGTAAGAAACTCTTTCTCCTTTTGGGACTTGCCCTGAGGAGTTAAAGAAAGACATTCATATAGTTATTCTAGTGCTATTGTTTTTAAGGCCATTGGGAGGGTGACAAGCCCAAGCCCTGACCTGACTCACTATAAGATATGGACTTGGAGAGTCATATTTGGACAGTGTAGACAGAGCTAAGGTGAATGTGAAGGGCTGATTCCTCAGTCTCAGAAAACATTTGATGTTTTAAATATCAACCTCCAGAAGAATATAATGATAGTTATAAAAATTACTGTTTCATATTTAAGGCTTTGACAAAGCACACTTGTGAGTTTTTAAAGTTTTATGAACTTCTTTAATGTGGGAGAAATAAATAACTGTCCCATACCTGACCTATATTGTATGTCACACACCTTTCCACTCCCTCTTGCAAAGAGGGACATGAACCAAACCTAAGCAGTTCTTTGTTGTTACCTAAAGGTGTTTTTTTTATTGTTTTTGCACCAGACCTGTGATTTAAAACTGGTGTAAGGACTTCCTGGTGGGAAAATCTCATCTACCAGTGAAGAAAAATAACTGTCATATGACTTACACTCTTAAAAAATTGCCAAATCCACTAAGAAGTTAGGCAAATAACCCAGCTTCACACAGCCACCATTGTAGGGATCAGTGTGAGTCTAAAAGCACCTGTGGTGCTGAGGGTCACAGCCCAGTTGCTAAGCTCACAAGAAAGTCGTGTAAGACCACTCACCTGATGAGCGGCAGCTGAGACAGCTGGCTTGGCCTCTCCTGCATTGGTCCATCCCTCCAGCGCACGTGGAGATCATGCTTTAATCATTTTACCTCTAGTGTATATAAGGAGGATGCTACAATACAATAAAGGACAGCTGCTGTACACTTCTCTCTCTCTTTCTTTCTCTCTTTCTCTCTCTCTCTCTCTCTCTCTCTCTCTCTCTCTCTTTCTCTCTCTCACCTCTGGTCTCTTCAGTCCCTCCTGAGAATACAGCCTAAGGCTGGCCCTTAGGCTACTGAGTTAAAAAGCGGCTGCTATACACCATATGTCAAAGGCAGGAGTTGAACACAGATCTTTCTGACTCTGAGGCCAGCTCTCTGTTATACTACACTGCTTCTCTTTTACAAAGTTATTTAATATGAAGTTATTTAACAACAACATATAAAGCTCTTTAAGGTTTACAGAATACTTTCTTGACAACTATGTAGGCTAGACCTTAAAGAAAAAGTTTATTTTTCCCTCATCTGTGTCCTCTCTTTACTAATAAATAAAAATAATTTGGTTAAATTCTATCTGCCCTCTTTCAATGCTTTAATATTGAAGTGAGCTCACAGCATTCCCTCCCTTGGTATAGAATGATGCATATCCACACCCTCTCATTCTGTATGATTCTCTATTCTTACATAAATCCTAAAGAGAAAATCCAGCCCACATCCTAGAAGCTTTCCTTTATGTTCTTAATTATTCCACAGGGATCGGGTCTTTGTTGTCATTATTCCTCATTCTTGCCACATAACCAGTCTACACCCTTCCCTGAGTAAACTTCTTACCAGCTCTATGGCTTAAAAATTAACATTAACACAGAATACAGGAAATCAAAAGAACAAGGCACTGAAGGCAGTAGGAGTTACAAAATAAGGGCTTTTCATGGCACATAATAGTAGCATTAAACTGAGATGTGACAAAATTAAGATGAAATAGGTGTTGGTTTCAGTTTTTATCAGTGAGACAATATTCATATAGAACTTTATTATGCAAGCTTCCTTGCTGGGATAATTAATGCTTTATGGTTATTATAGATTATTATTGAATAGCTTTAGTCTTGAAGGTCCAGGTTGTCATTTTCCCCATGTGCTCACATTTATCTTTCTTCCCAGAGAATTCTTTTCAAAAGTCTGACTTCAAAGGGAGCTTGGAACATGAAAGGGACATTCAAGACATAGAAGGAATAAGAATCTGATCTTACATTAAACAAAAAATGACATATAAGAAAGCTGGCATTTAAACCAACTGGAAGCCAGATTTGCTTTAGGAAAGAAAAAAAAAGAATTCATCTGTATTAAAAGAGAACCATTTTTTTGGATGACTCTGTAATTAACTATGCCAGATTAATTTAATTAACATGTGACTTGAAGTATATTGTTTAAATCCAAATTTTTATTTGAATTTAACTATAGAAGAATCTAATTATTTTGCTTACTAAATTACACATTTTATTACCTAAAAGCAAAGCAAATGTTCTCCTTCACAAAAATATTGGAATATAGGAGAAAGAGCACTGGACTTAAGAGTCAGGAGACTAGACAAAGGTATTTAGTCTCCTCTCTGCCACTGACTCATAGCCCTGGTCCCCATTGGAATAATATAAAACATAAAGGAAAGTTTCCAGGATGTGGGCTGGATTTTCTCTTTAGGATTTATGTAAGAATAGAGAATTGTACAGAATGAAAGGTGTGGATATGCATCATTCTACACCAAGGAAGGGAATGCTTGCATCTGTGAGATCACTTAAATATCAAACTTAGTACAGTGATTGACAGACACATAGTAGTCCTGGCCATGTCGTTTCTCTGGGCCTGGTTTAATTCATCTATAAAATGAAAGGATCTCCAATGTCACTTATAACCCTCATATTCTATGATCGTAGGTCTAACATTGAATCTATCTGCTCTCTAAAACTGGCTCCGATTCCCAACTTACCTTCATTTGTCAATTATTTAATACTTTTAGTTACTCAAGTATGAAACCATGTAGTCATTCTGGGTCCATACCTCTTCCTCATCACCATTTCTGATTAGTGTCTAAATTCTATCATTTATGCAACTGTCCTCTTCCCACTTTTACAAGTCTAATTTAGGCTTTAAAAAAATATATACAACAGTAACGGCAACACTGTACAATGACCAGCTTACCACTTCTGAGCAATGCAATGATCTAAGACAATTCCCAAAGACTCGTGATGGAAAATACTATCCATATCCAGATAAAGAACCATGGAGTCTGAATGCAGATCAAAGCATACTATTTTCTCTTTTTTGTCGTTATTTTTTGTTTTTTCTTTCTCATGGTTTTTCCCTTTTGTTCTGATTCTTTCACAATATGACTCACGTAGAAATATGTTTAATATAACTGTATGGCTTATATCAGATTGCATGCCATCTTGTGTAAGGGAAAGGGGGAGGGGGAATTTAGAACTCGAAATCTTATAAAAGTGAACGTTGAAAACTAAAAATAAATAAGTTTAAAAAAATAATATACAAATAAAACTCTATTTTTAGGGTATGTAATCTTCTGAAATAAGATAGTGTTATTATCTTGTTATTCACTTTCTGCACTCACCAGCAGCTCTGTTCACTTGTTATTCAGGGACTGGCTGAAAATGCAGCAATTATGTAGTTGTCTTTGTTTTATGGTGTCTAGCAGGCTACTGATAATCAAAATGTGTCAAGTGACAATAAACCCTTTGGCAGCAAGTGACCAACTGTTCCTACAATTAGAGCCTAAGTGCTCTAATTAAGTGCATCTATAATTAATTATCATGAAAATACGCACATATTGAGGACAAAGCTGAAAAAAGAATCTATCACACTTTAAGTCCATAATCAGTTCTCTATTTTTTCTACACTCACTTCCTCATAGAATTTATTCACTCTCATGACTTTGAAGATCACTTCTATATAAATGACATTCCAGTCCTGCCTTTCACTTCCACTAAAATCCCAAATGCCTTTGGGACATTTCTATTCAATCAGTCATCACTACATCAAACTCAGGATTACCAATATGACTATGTTTTTCATATCCTCCAGTACTTAGTACAATGATGGACATAGTAGGCACTTAATAAATGCTTGTAGACTGACTATGTCATTCTGTCAAACCTTTGCTCAAACTCTTACCTTCTCCTCCTTCCGACATGAATTCCTTCCCTCATTACCATTACTTTCAAGATCAAGTCTCATCATCTAAAAAAAATGTATTTGCATAGGGCAGCAAGGTGGTAAAATGGATAAAGAACTGGCCCTGGTGTCAGGAGGCCCCAAGTTCAAATTCTGTCTCAAATGCTTACTAGCTCTATGACCACAAGCAAGTCACTCAACCCCGATAGCCTCCAAAAAAAAAACAAAAAAAGGATTTACATCCTAAGTAGAGCTATCAAAGTTGGGGATCAAGGACCTAGCAGATATTGGAACAATCTACTTAGTTACATGGGCAGAGAGTTGTTTAATTTTGTTGTAATATAGAGTATGTGAAAGGGGATAATATGAAATAATGCTGGAAAGAGAAGGTATTGCCATGTTATGGAAGGCCATCAGGAGTTTAAAATTTATCCAGGAGGCAATAAGGAGAAAATACTTTTGTGTAGAAGTGATATGACAAGATTATGGATAAGGTCATTTTGGCAGTAATATGGAAGATGAATTAGAATGATAGGTGGAGCACAATAGGCATTTTTCAAGTATTGGAAAGGTGATATTATGAAAGAGGGATTAGATTCTCTCTGCTTGGCCCTAGAACAGCGGTTTTCAATCTGTGGGTCGCGACCCCTTTGGGGGTGGAACAACCCTTTCACAAGGGTCACAGGGGTTGCTCAAGACCAACAATAAACACACATATTTCCGATGGTCTTAGGAACCAAGACACTGCTTCTCTGCCCCTCTCCAGGCAGGTCCACCCACATGCAGATACACCCACATATGAGTATTAAAGGGTTGTGGCATTAGGAAGTTTGAGAACCACTGCCCTAGAAGGTACAACTTTTGAAGAGGGAGAAGGTAAAAAAAGAGAGAGAAGTATAAACAGGAAAAAATAGAATGGAGGGAAACACAGTTAATAATTATAACTGTGGATGTGAATGGAATGAACTCACCTAGAAAACTGAAGTAAATAGCAGAATGGATTAGAAACTTGAATCCAACAATATGTTGTTCACGATAAACACACTTGAAATAGAGAGATACACACAGAGTAAAAATAAGGGGCTGGAGCAGACTCAATTATGCTTTAGCCGAAGAAAAAAAAAGGCAGGGGTAGCAATCATGACCTCAGACAAAGCAAAAGCAAAATTAGACTTAATTAAAAGAGATTAGCAGGGAAACTACATTTTACTAAAAGGTACAATTGACAACGAAGTAATTTCTTTTTATTTTGCTTTTTGGAAGGGAAAAGGCAGGGCAACTGGGGTTAAGTGACTTGCCCAAGGTCACATAGCTAGTTTTTTTGTGTTAAGTGTCTGAGGCCAGATTTGAACTCAGGTCCTCCTGACTCTAGGGCCAGTACTCTATTCACTGAGCCACTTAGCCACCCTGTACTTCAGAATTTTTCAAATATTTTTTCATTCATTATAAATTTAAGCTTCACAACAGCCCTGTGAAGTGCAAGAGATATTATCATCATACTTTAGAAACAAGAAAACTGAGGTTCATTAAGTTTAAATGATTTGCCCATGGTTTCATTCATAGGTAATACATTTCAGATACAGTATTTAAATAAGATATTCCTGAGGGGGCGGAGCCAAGATGGCAGCGTAGCAGCAGCAAAATATCG
>CM053585.1:351665753-351687027 GCA_028646515.1 Pseudochirops corinnae | reverse complement strand
GGGGGAAAGAGGGGGAGAAAATATGTAACTCAAAATCTTGTGGAAATGAATGATGCAAACTATAATAAAATTTAAAAATAAAAAAAAATTTAAAAATTAAAAAAAATTAAAAAAAAAAGAGTCAGGGGGACCCTATATATTGCCCTTGGTCAGGCCTATTTGATTTGGGCAAGGTAAGATGTAGCTCCGAATAGCGAACAGCGCATGCTAAATAAAGTCCAAAATAAATAAATAAATAAATAAGATATTCCTGACTCCAAGTATAGAACTCTTCCCATTGGATCACACTGTCTTTCATTATAAAAGCTTCAAACTTTCTTGAAAATGAGGAACTTTTCGGGTCTACCCAACATTTGAAGAACAATTAATTCTAATACTACATAAACTATTTGGAAAAATAGGCAAAGAAGGAGGTCCTACTAAATTCCTTTTATGACACAAATATGGTGCTGATACCCAAACCAGAAAGATTAAAAACAGAAAAAGAGAACCATAGACCAATTTCCCTAATGAATATTGATAAAAATTTTTAAATGAAATACTAGCAGAGTGTATATATATATATATATATATATATATATATGTATGTGTGTATGTGTGTGTGCACGTGTGTGTCCATATGTATATAATGTGCATGTATGTGTGTGTATGTATAAGTGTGTGCATGTGTGTATAAGTGTGTGCATGTGTGTGTATGTATATATACACTATGACCAAGTAGGATTTAGAACAGAAATGAAGGACTAGTTCAATATTAGAAAAACTAGCAGCGTAAATGACCAGCATAATTTTTTCACTTTATTTTTTTGGCGGGGGGAGGTTGGCTGCATGACTATTATGGAAATATGTTTTGCATGATTTCTCATGTATGCTTAATATTACATTTCTTGCCTTTTCAATGTGTCGGGGAGGGGAAGGAATGAGAGGTCTCAGAACTCAATTTTTTTTTAATGAATGTTAAAAATAAATAAATATTTAAAAAAAAGAAAAGAAAGAAATAGACTCTGAGGATATAGCCCTGAAAGGGTCATCTACTCCAAATGCCTATCTTTACCAATGAGAAAAATGAAATCATGTCAACTAACTGGGTATGTGAAATGATGTTATCCAAAGATAATTCCAAGATTTTGAACATATTAATTTTGAGGTGCCAGAAGCAAGATATCCAAGTGGAAATGTCCTGTAGGTAATTTATAAATGCAAGATGCCTAGCATTCAGGGAAGAAATCTGAGCTGGTTATGTAGATTTGTAGCTCATCTGCATAGGAGTGTTCTTTAAAGCCAAAGAGTTCTGATGACAGTCTTGGAGAACATTCACACTTAAAAGGTAGGTGGAAAATATGGAATCAATGAAGAACAACAAGGAACAGTTAGATAGAGACAAGGAGAACCAGGAACATTACAGAAGCCAAGAGAGGCAAAAGTTTTGAGAAGAAAGGGGTAGTCAATAGAGTCAAATCCTGTAGAGGCAAAAAGGAGGCTAGGGCAGCTAGGTGGCGCAGTGGATAGAGTGCTGGGCCTGGAGTCAGGAAGACTCATCTTCCTGAGTTCAAATCTGACCTTAAATTCTTACCAGGTATTTGACCCTGGGCAAGGCACTTAACCCTGTTTGCCTAAGTTTTCTCATCTTTAAAATGAACTAAAGAAGGAATTGGCAAACCACTCCAGTAATGTCACCAAGAAAACCCCAAATGGGGTCACAGAATCAGACATGACTGAACCAAATGAACAACCAAAAAAGGAGTATAAAGGCTGAGAAAAATCCACTGAATTTGGCAATAAAAAAAGTCGCTGGTGACCTTAGAGAAAACAGTGTAACAAATATAGAAATCAAATTGTAGGCAATTAAGTGGGTTTTGTGTGTCATGATAGAAAGGAAGCAGCAAGTATAGATTATTCTCTCTAGAAATTTAAGAGACATAGAAGAATAGGATGGCAGGATCAAAAAAAGGTTCTCTTGGGATAAGAGAGAACTGAGAACATTTACAGGCTAAAGAAAAAGAGCCAGTAGAGAGAAAAAGATGGAAAATGAGTGAGAGAACATGAATCAATACAGCAAGATTATAGAGGCAGGAAAAGATTGAATAAAAAAATCTAAATGGGGCAGGTAGGTGGCACAGCGGATAAACCACAGGACCTGAGTTCAAATCCAGCCTCAGACACTTGACATTTACTAGCTGTGTTACCTGAGGCAAGTCACTTAACCCCGACTGACTCGCTAAAATGAAATAAAATAAAATAAAAATATAAGTGGAAGAAGGGTTAGCCTCTACAAAGAAGGAGAACTACTTCAACCTCTGAGAACAGAAGGGAAAAGTCTCTTGGATGAGGCCACAGAATGTTTTTGAGATAAGGGTAACTGAAAAAGGGTGATGAATGGCTCCAGTCATCTAAGCAAAGTTGGAGGAGAAATTATTTTCTGGGAAGGAGTGAGGTGAAGGTGTCACTGAAGCTTGAGAAAGTTTGGAACAGCCCTTGTGGGGAATGTGATAGAATAAATCATAGATGAATAAAAGATTTTTTCATGTGCAAAGTGTATACTGTTCATCTGATTATGTATGTCCATGAGAGGTGTGTAAACATGGTTCACAAAACACATCGAGAGATACCTCTCCAGATACTGTTTGCTAGAGGCATAATTTTGGTTCATTATAAAAAAAAAAAGCTGGTTTTTCAACATCGTGCAATTATCAACTATGATAGACTTAGCTCTTCTTAGAAATATAAGGATCTAAGACAATTCCAAAAGACTCATGATGGAAAATGCTATCCACCTGCAAGGAAAGAACTGATAGACTCTGAATGCACATAGAGGCATATATCATCACTTTCTTTGTTTTTTCTGGCAGGGTGGGTTTCCCTTTTTGTTCTTGTTTCTTCTTTCACAACGTGACGTGTGGAAATATGTTTAACATGATTTCACATGTATAACATCAAATTGCTTGCTGTCTAAAGTGAGGGAAAAAATTTTGGAACTCAAAATCTTATTAAAAATAAATGTTGAAAAGTATCTTAACATGTAATTGGAAAAAAAATGAAACATTTTTTTTTTTACATTTTTTAAAAAGCTACCCAGTAAGTGTCTGGCTGGCTACTGCTCCCACTCAGGGTTCTAGAGTAATGCCCTAAGAGAAGCAAACATTTTACACAAAGATGGATTTAGCAATAGCCTTCTAATTGAGGGAATTTTTGATGAGCCCAAATTTTTTTTCATATTTTAATTTATTTTGTTAAACATTTCCCAATTACATTTTTATTTTTAAATTTTATTTTTTCTAATTATATATAAAATTATTTTAACATTCATTTTTAAAAATTTGCTTATATAATTCTTTGTGGTCTCCATCAGGTATATTTTTTTCTACCCAGACTTTAGGATAACAGTCCCTAGAGAAAGTCTGAATAGAATATCTGTAAGGGCTATAAGTATTCCTGGCATGAAAAAGTCACTGATATTGTCCAAGAAAAATCAATTTTGTTTTAAGGATGCTGAGATACACCTTGCTAAGGTTGGAGACAATCTGGATAGAGGACTGTCAGCAAAACCTCTAGGCCAGTGGTTCTCAACCTTCTTAATGCCGTGACCCTTTAATACGGTTCCTCATGTTGTGGTGACCCCCAACCATAAAATTATTTTTGTTGCTACTTCATAACTGTAATTTTGCTTCTGTTACGAATCATAATGTAAATATCTGATATGCAGGATGTATTTAAATTGAACATAACCCATAGGTTGAGAACCGCTGCTCTAGGCAAACAAACTAGGTCACAATCTGGAAAAGTTAGATATATAGTAGCTGTTACACCTGCAACCAAAAGAGGTAAAATTCCCCGGATTTCCCAATATGGAAAGTATTGAGGGGCAGAGTGAAGTCTTTTCAGCCTAATCTGCAAACATGGATAGTAAGATCAACAGTAGCCTAATCTCATAACAGGTAGTAACAAGTGATTTTGTTTATGACTTCATTTTCTCTTCCTATTGATGAATGATGTAAACAGAAAAATTCCCATTAGTTTATCCCTCCAGGGATCAGGTAATTTGAATTTTGAGGTGGCCAGATTTTCGCTATTGCAAAACATCTAACCCCTTAAGGAATAATAAAGATTTTTTTTTTTACTATTGTAGTCATGATGGCTAACTTGGGATTATTCATAAGAAAATAAGAATGCCTCCCTGGCTTAGATTCATGGTACATCTAGCCTATGATATCTTCTCCTACAGTGGCACTAACTAACATTTTGTGGAGGACAAATTTCTCTTTATAGCATGATTTAGAAGGTAAAGACTACACTTCTAACTACCACTAATTTCTCTTAACTCATTATAAGAATAGCATTCCTAAATGTATTTAAAATTTGAAGGCATATGAGAGTGTGTGCATGGTCTTGAAAGCAAAACACCTTCAAGACCAAATATACATAGATATATATAAATTCATATTTATATATGTGTACATATATTTAGCCATATTACTGTATAGAGTAGTAAGTAACAAATATTTGCTTTTAAACAACTATTTTCAAGAATCAAGACATGCTTTTATTTTAGTATTTTAAGATTTGGTTGGTGAGACAATGAAGCATAATGTATTGACTGTGTTGGCTTTGGAGACAGAACATCTGTGTTCCAATCCTGCTTCTGACAAATGCCAGTTGGGTGACCCTGGGCAAGTCATCTAATCTCTCAGTGCTCCAAGTGGCTCTCTAAATTGCTAAGATACATTAGAGGATGGAATTTCCACACTGGGATGTCCACATATCTATGAAATTAGAGAGGCAACATGACATAGTAGATAGGGAGGTGGCCTTGGAGTCAGGAAGATCTGGGTTCAAGTTCCATCTCTGATATCTACTACCTATGTGTAACAGCAATGCTACTTGCAGCTACTATGGGGGTCTAAGACCAGTGACACCAGCACACAGGTAGGCTGCTAGCATAAGTTCTTTGATCTGCTTTTCTAAAGGAAAGCAACTCCAAAAGAGGTCAACAATCTTACTTTAATCAAACATATATATCATTTATTTAGTTCAGGAGGAAAAATCAGCACCCTGAATTTCAGAGAAAATACAAACAGAAATTATAAGCAGAAATAATAGCCTAAAGACCAAGAGATGGGGCTTCTAACCACTGGCCAAATAAGACATACATCACAGATCAACAGACAGATCCAACTGTCTGACCATTGCATACATACATACATACCATACATAGAGAGAAAAGCACCATCATCTGAGTTTTCAAAGCTGTGGGCTCCTTAATGGCTACCCAGAGTCTCACTGTGATACAACACTCTTTCCATGAATAAGCCCCAAAGCAAAATGCTAACCTCAGAATATATATACACTTCTCTAAGGTCAGAAGGCATCACAACCCTGTCTAATTACAAAGCAACTGTCTAATTACACTAAGAATGCCTCCCTGGCTTAGATTCATGGTACATCTAGCCTATGATACCTTCTCTTCCTAATGCTGTGACCTTTTAATACTGTTCCTCATGTTGTGGTGACCCCCAACCATAAAATTATTTTCATTGCTACTTCATAACTGTAAGTTTGCTACTGTTATGAATCATAATGTAAATATCTGATATGCAGGATGCATTTAAATGGAACATAACCCATAGGTTGAGAACCACTGTTCTAGGCAAACAGACTGAGCCACAATCTGGAAAAGCTAGGCATATACTAGCTGTTACACCTGAAACCAAAAGAGGTAAAATTCCCCAGATTTCCCAATATGGAAAGTATTGAGGGTCAGAGTGAAATCTTTTCAGCCTAATCTGCAAACATGGATAGTAGGATCAACAGTAGCCTAATCTCATAACAGACAACAAGTGATTTTGTTTATGAATTCATTTTCTCCCACTGTCTAATTACAAAGCAACAAAAGGTGTGGGCTTTCCTGAAAAACAAGCCTCTGCTAATGGGTGGGGAAGATCTTCAACTCCTATTAACATTACACTATGTTACCCTGGCAAGTCACACATTACACTACGTTACCCTGGCAAATCACATGACTTTTCATTGTCCCCTGAAAACTCCCTAAGACCATGAGTTATAGAGAAGGTACCAACCCTCACTGATAGAAGAGTTCTTCACCAGGAGCTCCCTAAGCCTATGAAATCACAGGATTAAGAAAATTAAATTATAGATCTGAACAATGACAAAAAGATTAGTGAGCAAAACTGCATCCACCCTAATTCATACTCTTATTTGTTGGACAAAATAGAAAAAAAAAGTAACAACGGCTCACATTTCTATTTATAAAGTGTCTACAAAATGCTTTCTTCAGAACAAACCCATTGGTTATATCTAGGAGTAAAATCTTAAGTCAAGGATCTGTGGGTTTTTTTCCAGGTGGGAACTCCCTCTACCAAGGAGATAGCAAATCATCTGTAAGCTACCAGAGAGTGCCTGATATTTAAAGAGTTTAAGTAACCTGCCCACAGTGAAACATTTTTTTTTTTCTCCATTTTATGAATGAGAAAAACCAAGCAGAGAAAAGATGAGTATCTTACTCAGAGTGACCCAGCTAGTAAGAGCTAGGAATCAGACCTAGGTTGCCTAGTCCCAGGTACAGCTGTCTTTCCACTGTTTCACAGTGTCTCATACAATTCAATCATATCCCCTCCCTCAGCCCACGTCTTTCCAGACAGAAGATTCTACAATTTTCAGGGATCGATTATCCTCTATATGATATATTGACTTCAATTCAACAAGTACAATTGAGGACCTGCTGCATGTACAGTGCTATATTAGGATAGAGAAGTATATATAAGATATGACCTTGTGGCAGCTACAATGTCATCAGGAAGATAAGAAAGAGACACAGGATACAACTAGGAGACAATGTTAAGAAAATATTATGCCAAATGCCAAAAATAATAGCAGTTAATATTTCTACAGTACTTTATACTTTTCAAAGCACTTGATGTATATTATCTCACTTAATCCTCACAGCAACCCTGTGACGTACTATCATTGTGATTATTCCCCATAAGGAAACTGAGGCAGACAGTTTAAGTGACCTACTTACCCAGGTCATACAGCTAATAGGTGTCCAAAGGGATATTTGAAGGGATATTTGAAATCAGGGATGTTTGGGGTATTCGAAGGGATATTTGAAATCAGGTCCTCCTGACTCTAAGCCAGTACTCGATCCATTATTCCTCCTAGCTACTTGTAAAAAGTATGGGGTAAAAAGTAAGTGCTGAAAAAGAAAATCATTATGGACCTGAGTGATCAGAGAAGGCATCATGGAGGAGAGAGAGAATAACAAAGGGTGTCTTAGTTGAGGAGCAAATATGGCCTTGAACTCATGATGGAAAATGCTATCCACATCCAGAGAGGGAACTACAGAGCCTGAATACAGATCCAAGCATACTATTTTCTCTTTTTTTGTTGTTTTTTTCTTTCTCTTGTTTTTTCCCTTTTGTTCTGATTCTTCTTTCACAACAAGACTAATGTAGAAATGTGTTTAATATGATTCTACATGTGTGGCCTATATCAGATTGCTTGCTATCTTGGGGGGAAAAAAATGGAACTCAAAATCTTATAAAAGTGAACGTTGAAAAAAAAATAAATTAAAAAAAAGAAAGTGAATGTTGAAAACTATCTTTACATGTAATTCGAAAAAAATAAAATAGTATTAAGTGGAAAAATAATGAGAAATATATGGCTTTGAGCAAATATGATCTAGTTCAATGGAAAACAAAAACCCTGACTCAAACACAGGATTCATGTTAGGGAGTTGTATGGATTAAACTTGGGTAAGTAGGGTAGGATCAGATTAATCAGGGCTTTACTTCTCTCCCTGTCTCATCCTCGGCTTCCCCACATGCCCCTTTTTTTGGAGAAGGTATTATTTTGGCTCTTTCGGGATATTTCAAAGTTTATAGTGAAGTGAAACTCAAATTAGCCTATCTTGATACTCAGCAACTTTGGTACAAAGTGGGATTTGAAACGAGAGTCTGAAAAAAAATCAAAGTTAAATTTATAGAACGACAGAAGCAGAGCTGGAATGGGGTATTTCTGAACCTTAACTAAGGTTTGAAAAGAAAATTTCTCTTAAATTTGAAAATCTTAGCCTTCTTTGTATTAATATCCACTAGATGCTTTGAAACTTCATCTCACACACACACACACACACACACACACACACACTTTATGCCATGAAGAATAGAATTTGTTGCCCCTGAAAAATATATTGTTGATCATTTTCCAGTTATGCCCCACTCTTCACGACCTCTTTGGGAGTTTTCTTGGCAAAGATACTGGAGTGGTTTGCCATTTCCTTTTCTAGCTCATTTTATGGATGAGGAAACTGAGGCAAACAAGGTCAAGTGACTATAGCAGCAACCACACTGGCATACCCAGGATGGCTGCTAGCACAGGTTCTTAGATCTGCCTTACTAGGAAAGATTCAAGGGATCAACAACCTTTTTTTAATTACATTCATTAGTTCAGGGGAAAAATCAGTCACCTGAACTTCAGAGAAAATCCAAACAAAGAAAACAGAGAAATAAAGACCAACAGACAGAGCTGACTGCCTGAATCCACCATACACTTTACATACATCCCTGGATCAGAAGCCTTTACATCTGAGTAGTCGGGGAGCTCTGAAGGGGCCACTAAGAATCTGGACCAGGGAATCACAAGGTCATTCTCATAAGCGAACCCCCAAGCAAAATACCAACTCACAATATATACACTTCTCAGAGCCAGAAGGCATCACAACCCTCCAGACTCAGTGCCTAATCAGAAAATGGCAAAAGGTGTGAAAGCCTTCCTACAAGCAAGCCTTCCCTAAGCAAGCTTCCCATAATGGGCTCCATGTGAGGCCTATTAATGGACAGGGAAGATCTTAAATCCAATTAATGTTAATGACATTACAGTGACTTGCCCAGGATCACACAGCTCGGAAGTGTCTGAGGCCAGATTTGAATTCAGGAAGATGAGTCTTCCTGACTCCAGGTCTAGTATTCTATCCACTGTACCACCTAGCTGTCTGACAAAGTATATTAAAAGTAATATAAAAAGTGTCCATAGCTTCCTGACAAAGTATGTTAAAAGTAACATAAAAACTGTCCCTCAATATTTTAAAAATATTTTAGAAGGTGTCCCTTCTTGCACTACCACCCTCTTTCATATTATGCCTGTCTTAGCTACCTCTAATCCAGGATCTATACTTGCTCAAGGACTCATTTTTATTTTAGGTTTTCCTAATTTCTATTTTTTTTCCACATTAATCATGTTGTAAAGAAGAATTAGGACCAATGAGAGGAACTATAAGAAAGAAGAAACAAAATAAAACAACAATAAAAAATAAATAGTGTGCTTCCATCTGCATTCGGGCTCCACAGTTCTTTCTCTGGAGGTGGTTGGCATTTCCATCATGAGCCTTTTGGAGTTGTCTTAGATCCTTGCATTGCTGACAAGAGCCAAGTCTATCAAAGTCAGTCACTGCACAATGTGGCTGTTACTGTGTACGATGTTCTCTTCACTCATTTCACGTCACTCAGCACGAGGGCTCTCCTTTGCCAAGAGTATTCTCTACTTCAGGTGGATTCTATTTCAAATGATTTTAACTGGTAACCTGTGCCAGCAATGATTTCAGTAATGTTGGGAAGGTAGACAGGTACTAGATGACTTCTAAGCATGTTAAGGCGCTACCAACCAAAGATATGTTAAAATAAGAATCCCATTATTAAGAAAACATCCTATGACAAACAAGGGACCAAGAAGGACAATTTGCTTAGATGAAATGTAAATTCAAAAACAATTATGTAATATAGAGGGTATGTAAAGAGTAGCTGTAATCCCTGGGCATAGAGCTGTTATTCTGTAACTATGACTTCATCCAGAAGGCATATATTATCTCAAAGCATCAGACAGAGTAGTCAATGTGGGACAATAAGTTTGTGATTTCTGTCATACCTGGAAAGAGGAATTTTTTCAGTGATGGTAAAAGCAGTTGGTAGGGGATAAACTCAATGACGTAAAGGCAGTCTGATCATGCAGGTGTTTATGCAAGTAGAAGCCCATTGCAGAGTCTAGCCTGTATCCTTATGGTGAGCAGGTGGGTCACATAACCAAGAAATTATTCCTCGTCGTGGCTGTGGTTTGGTTTTATTTCTTGGCTTAAATTTAGGGTCAGAGGTAGAAAAGAGCATAGAGAACTGTTCCAACGCCTTCATTTTGCAGATAAGAACACTCGGGCCTAGAGTTATGAAATGACTTGCCTAAGGTCACACAGATAGGAATTGATGGAGCTGGAAACTGAACCTGGTTCCTTTAACTCAAAATCCTATGTTCTTTCAAGTATACAATACACTTACTTTTAGAGATAGTCAGGATTGGTCAAATTCTATCCAGACTCAAAGGAAAAGTACACAATTTCTGCGATGCTTATACTGTTACATTTTTTCTACTTTAAAAGTTTCATGATCTTTTTCTTTTTCTGTTTTTCTCTCTCTCTCTCTCTCTCACACACACACACACACACAGTAAATTTTTCCTTCAATCTTTTCTTAAAGTAGAAAAAGTTGTCTAGTTAAAAGATGTCAATCAAAGTGTTTTTCAAAGAGGCGGAGAGGATTTTTCTATTAAAGTAGGTTTATTTTGTTCGTTTTTTAAAAACTGAGTACAAAACAAAGAAATAATTGTAGTAGAAAAAAGCTAGCTAGGAACCAGCTGTGCCAGCTTCTCCCTAAGGCATACACAGACTAAGGCATGGGAAAGAGCAAAGAAGGCTAGACACTACCCCCAGAGGGAAAAATAGGGTGGGGGTGGGTGGAATATATCAGGAAAACAGGTCAGAGGGAGAGAAACCAAGAACAATGATAGGAAAAGAACCTTAAAGCAATTGCTTCTTCATAAAAAGTTTGGAGAGAACCTGATTACTGAGACACAAGCGCTGGTGGGAGAAGAGAAGGCTGACATAAAAATCTGGGACATGGAAGGGCTACCATAGGGGCTCTTTGCTCTCCAGGCACCAGTTTGCTCACACCTATATCCCAACACATTCACAGGGGCCTTCAAAAGTCAGGTGGAAAAAAACAAATGGGGGAAACGCACCTTTGTGTGGGACCGCAAAGGAGACTGACTCAGATTTTCTTTTACCTGAATGCTGTAGGTGAAAGACAACGTGGAGGTGGGAGCTGGGAGGGGAGAAGACAGGATTATCACAGGTGAAAAGAAAGGGACCATTTCTGTCCTAACCTGGATCCCTTGCCCTGAGGGGTGACTCTTCTCTTCCCCATTCCATCGCACAGACTGAAGGAAGGAAGGATGGAGGAGAGGGAGAAGGGGGATCTCAGGCGCAGCCCGCGCTTCTCACCAGATCAATGGTCTGGACGTCCTTGAGGGCCACGACCCCTTGGATGGACCTGGGTGGATTCTCAGTCAGGTAGATGAGCCTGTCACTGAGGACCACGTACTTGAAAGTCCTGTGCTCGGTGTCAGAGACCACGATGCAGAGCTCGTAGGCGCGGATGGCGTCGTACACTTCCTGCCGCAGGTGCCGCTTCAAGAAGGAGTCCAGACGGCTGTTCCTGCGGCAGGGGAACCCCACCTGGCCCGAGCCAGCCATGCACAGCGCCGGGGCCGAAGACAGACTCCGAGCTTCGTCAGTGGCACAGAGCGCCCCTCGATGGCACTGCACCAGGCTGGGACTGCTCAACGGGCGGAGCCAGCCAGCGAGGAGGGCTGAGCGCCCCGCCCGCGCCTCACACTCACCTCCCTCCCCCAGCCTTGGAACCTGGGGACGCCACAAAGCATCCCCGTCTCAGTTCTGCCTTGACTCCGGCTTCTCTCCCCTGGGAGAGGGACGTGGTCGCCTGCCCGGGGATTACTCCCTTTCGCAAATCCTGGAAGGGAACGGGGCTCCGGAGCGCTCAGCTATAAACCCACTTAGGTTTAGACTTCTGGGGTTTATTCCTTGCACGTCCTTACCCCATTCTCCATTCGGGGTTTTAGTCCACTGCTCATCTAAAAAGAAAAGGGGGGCGGGGGCAGCTAGATGGCATAGAGAATACAGCACTGGCACTGGAGTCAGGAGGACCTGAGTTCAAATTCCGACCTCAGACACTTCTAGCTACGTGACCTTGGGCAAGTCACTTAACCTCAACTGCCTTGCCTTCCCCCCTCAAAAAAAAAAGTGGGATATTAGTTCTTTAATCAAAAGTCAAGGATGATGTGGCTCACAAATTTAGACCGCTAAGACTAACCATCTTATTTTACAGATGAAGAAACCGGGATCCAAGAAGGTAGTAGATCTCTTGGATTTGAACCCAGGTCCTTTGAACTGCAGAGCCAGTGCTTCTTCCTCTCTACCACACTGTCTTCTTATGGGAGATGAGGGGTAGAGGTAGGGAGGCTGTGACTGAGAAGTGGTAGAATAAAGATCCGGTCCTTTGGGTGGTAGTAACCACTGGCTAGCTAACAGATGTTAGATAAATACTTGTTGGTTTCAGAAGTTAAGAGGATTATAGATTTAGAGACTGAAAGGAGTCTTTGAGGTCTAGTCCAGGCTCCAGAGAAGTTAAGTGACTTGTTAATACAAGTAGTACGTAGTAGAATGGGGATTTGAATCCAGGATCTCTGACTAAATTCAGAACTCTTCCTTTTACATCATGTTGTCCATAACTGAGTGCCTGAAAAGCACTTTTGAAGACATTATTATGGAGACAAAATTGCTGGTTGTACAGAGAATAGAGCACCAGTCCTGGAGTAATGAAGACCTGAGTTCAAATGTGGCCTCAGACACTTGACACTTGCTAGCTGTGTGACCTTGGGCAAGTCACTTAACCCTAATTGCCTTGCCTTCCCCCCCTCCAAAAAAAATTGCTGATTGTAATTGAGTCCTTCGAACATGAACCCTACCACCTCAAAAGGATTTGAAGAACACTGGTAGAAATCTTTGCAAAAGAAGGAGGAGATTTGCTCTAGGGGACTCTTTCACTCTATTAACAAAGGATAACCAACCTACTCCCAATTCCAATATTGGCACAGGGAGGGATGGTTGGTGACACAGCTTGGCAGGAAATCTAAGGAACTCTAAAGATTGTTACTGCCTAAATGCATACCACAGTTGCAAGGGAATAACTACTTAGAAGTAGAAAAGAAGAAAGCATTGATTTATATCTAGGATCTGGAAAAGGTTGTGTGGCTCCATGAATGTCAATGGGATTAAGAAATGTGTAGGGATCCCTCTACCCTAGACCATAAAAACAATCTCCATCCACACACATTTTAGCATTTAGTTAATGGTCTTTTAATTCTCCAATTCTGTTGTAAGTTTTGTTTTCCTAACAAGATTGCTGTAAGATTCTCTAATAAGATCTCCTTAAGGGGAGGGATGTTCCCTTTCTTCCATCTCTCAATTCCTTTTCCCTTTTGCCACCATAGCCTAGTTAACAGGTGTGCAATAAATGTTTGTTGGTTTCAGAAGCTGAACACAACTGACTAACTGCAAGGCTCTGTTAAAGATATTGTATATCTCAGGGTTATTGGTTGGGATTGAGCTTTTCAAATGACTTCAGCGATGCCAAAAGAATATGGAAGATACTGTAGAAGAAACTTCAGCAAAAGGGAAAAAAAAGGAAAAAATGTCTAGTTCTTATCAGAAACTAGGAAAATTCTAAGGAGAGAGCTAGGGTAGCAAATGGAAAACATCTGAAGTATTCCTGCCTGAAAAAGCTGTATTACCATTGAGGAATGAGGTGCCACCTGCTGGTGAAACTTTTCAAGACCAAAATTATTATTTTTATCCTGTAGTGAGTATTGGCACCTTGATGTTTCCTTGTTCTTTGTAATTTCACACTTTGGGAGGGGAGGGGTGATGCGGCTATTTCCTCTTTAATGGAAAATAGCATTCTTCATATACACCATATGAAAACCGACAGTTTAGCAAATATAAAGGACAAAAGACACCTTTAAATAAAGTCATGTGTCTCTTCCCTGGAACAACTTATAGCTGATTTTATAACTTACAGGTAAGTAATAAAATGCTAGTTTTATTACTTGAATATAGTCATATATATACATATATATATATATATATACATACTTACATACATACACATGAAATTTCCACAGGGCAAGGGGCAGCAAAGTCCTACATAGACATCTGAGGCAATCCTTCATGATGCACCACTCCCAGGTGGCTACCGTGATTTTTTTTCCAGAGTTTCCTATGTAAAAAAGGAATGAAATGGAACAATTTTGGCTACAGAGGCACATCATTTATGACCTTTGTTTTTGCTCCTTTTGTCAAAAACTATGTGTGAGACTTCAGACTTTATATTGAAAGTTAACTTAAGAGCAGCAAAAATAAAGCTAAGATGAGGATTTTTAAAAGATTTGGTATCTATGGCAACATATCGTTTAATTTTTAACTTTGCCACACAACAAGAAGGCATTTGTGGTTTCCATGAACCGTTCTATCCAATCATACCTTCTAAATTGTTGCTAAGGTGACAAGATGAGGGTTCCATTGCTGGCTGTGTTTTATATGGCAGATCCATTACATTCATCCACAAAATATGAAACTGTTCCTTTTTCCATAAGTCCAGTTAAGCATACAGGTCAGGAATTTGGCCCAAGGGCCATCATGAACTGCTGAGTGTGATAATCCATGCACCTGGCACTTGTCTCTTCCATACTTGGAAAATGACAAATTTATTCATTGGTTTCTGTCCTAGTCTTGTAATTTTATACTGCAGGCTCAAGGTGATCAACACAAATAAATAGTATTTTTGTTCTCCTTCTTTTAATGGTATTTTTAGTGGACATAGAGATAGTTACAAATGTACTCTTTGGGTTTACAAAACAAAAAAGTTAGAAAAACTGGTCTAATAACGTACTTGTGTTCAACCCACGGCACATGGGACCGGTGTTCAATTCAGCATCAACATTTGTTGCAAACCTATTCAATTCACAAACATTTCTCAATGGCTTTAGACTTCATAACGACTGAAACTGCTCCCTCCAAGGAAACCAATGATCTCTTTATTACTAAATCCAATGGCCTTTTCTCAGTTCTCATCCTCCTGGATTTCTCTGCCCTTTAGGCACTATTAACCATTCCTCTTGCCTCCCTTGCCTGGTCCATCTACTTCCATCTTCCATATTACAGTCATCTGATTCTCCTTCTATGTAATTTGACAATTTCTCAGTTCCTTTTGCTGGATTTTCCATCTCCAAACTGTAAGTGTCCTCCAAGGCTTTATCCTATGTCCTTTTCTCTATACTCTCTCTTGGCGATCTCCTCAGCTCCCGTGGATCAAGAACCCTTTCTGTACAGATGACTCCTAAATCTCTACATTCAGCCCAAATTTCTCTTCCGAGCCCCAATTCCTGCCTTACCACCTACACATTTGACATTCCCACTTGGATTTCGTATCAGTATATGAAACTCGTCTTCTCCTAATCTTCCATTTCCTCATCTGTAAAGTAAGGAGGTTGAATTCACTGACATCACAGATCCCTTCCCCACCTAAATCTATGATTATGACTCCACAAAAGTCCCTATTTCTGTTGAAGGTACCACAACCTTATTAGTCACCCAGATTCATAACCTCAGAACCACCACTGACTCTTTCTGCTCCCTTTCATTCTCTTCCCTTCGCTACCACCATATAACTGCCAAAGTCTTGCCAATTCTGCATATACATTCCACATCTGAACCCTTCTTTCCACTCATGTGACCACTGCCTTATTTCGCAATGTTGCAGTGCTGTCTTGGTTGGTCTTTCTATTTCCAGCACCTCCCCCTTTCCAATCAATCCTTATATATACCATAATCATCTCTCTGCAGCACAATTCTGATCATACCATTCTATTTAATAATCTTCATTGCTTCTAGGATCAAATATGCTTCCTCAGTGTGGAAATGAAAACTCTTCACCACCTTACTCCAGCCTACTTTATCAGATTTTATTCACATTACTCCATTCACACACTACATTCCAGTTCAGTTGACCAACTAGCAAGTTCCCTAGGCTCAGCATTTGCTTCCCCGCTTCCATGTCTTTGCCTGCACTGACCTATAGACCCACCTGACTGCTCTCCTGACTGTCTCCCAGAATCTCTCAAGACTTGATTCAAGTGCTGTTTCCTACACAAAGCCTTTTCTGGTCTTCCTTGTTAATTTTCTCTCCCTCTTCAGGTTTTCTTGTACTGAAATATCTATGGAAGAAGGATATAAGTTCCTTGATGGCACAGATGGTTTCATTTTTGTTTCTGTAGCCTCAGTACCCAGCCTGGCATGCAGTAGGCACTTAATAAATGCTTGAGTAATTGAATTTTGAACACCTAATAATAATAATATTAATGATGGCTGGTGTGTATTTCATATTTTAAGGTCTGCAAAGTGTTTTGTATGTATAACTTCTTATTTTTTTACTGTCATCAGAACACCAGGAAAAATGATTAGAGAAAAACAAAATATAGGCAAAATATGGCCCCTACTTTTATGAGTCTTATAGTCTTGCAGAGAGATTCGTTTTATGTATTTTTTTTCAAATACACATCATATCAACTAAGTTCATTTGAGAAATACAAAACAAAATGCTATATGAAGTCCAAGGCAGAAGGTCATTGTTATTGACGAGAGGAATGTAGTGACAAGACTAGCCAACCAGGACCAGGTTGGTTTAGCAGAAATTCTTCACCTACAGTGTCTGAACTTAGAACTTTCTTTTTTGGAGGGGGGCAGGCTGGGCAATTGGGGCTAAGTGACTTGCCCAAGGTCACATAGCTAGTAAGCATTAAGTGTCTGAGGTCAGATTTGAACTCAGGTCCTCCTGACTCCAGGGCTGGTGTGCTATTCACTTAACCAAATAATCACCCCTGAACTTAGAACTTTCAATATTTTGATTGCTGCATTTCAATATAATTGATTTCTTTTGTAATTAAATGTTATTTTTTGAATTTATAAACGTTATTCTGTCAAGGGTACCACCATCCTCCTAGGCTCCCAAATTTGCAACCTTAAGAATTATCTTTGTTTTCTTACACACATAACCATTGGTTGCTTTGGGGCAGCTGGGTAGCACAGTGGTTAGAGGACTGAACTCCAAGTCAGAAAAGCCGTTCAAATATGTCCTTAGACACCTAACTAGCTGAGTGGCCTTGGGTAAGTTGAATTGTCTTCCCCTGAAGGTTGTCTTGCCTGGTACATTGTAGATTTATTGATTAAAGTAAGGATAAATTGAGAGAATATTTGTCAAGTACTTTGCAAACCTTAAAAGCATATGACAAATGCTAGGTGATGGTACTGCCAGATCTTATTTCTCCCTCTACAACATCTCTCTCATTTATCTCTTCCTTAGCACTCTCATAGCCACCTCAGGCCTTTCTCACCCCTTGCCTGGACTATTACAATAACCTCCTAACTGATCTCCCTGCCTCAAGTATCCTCCTCCACTGTAACATCTAGACTGACCTTCCTTACACACAATTCTCTCCATGTCATTCCCCTACTTAATAAATTCCAGTGGCTCCCTATTACCTCCAGGATCAAAAAGAAATTCCTCCCTTTGACTTTTAAAGCTCTTTGTAATCTGGCCCCACCCTACTTTTCCAACCTGATTACATATTATTCCTCTTCTAGCTCTCTGTAGTCCAGATAAGCTAGCCTTCCCATCAGAGTGCAAACTCCCTCTGTATTGAGCATTCTGCATCCCAGAAATGCACTTCTTCCCCTTCTCCTCACAGAATCCTGTACTTTCCTCAAGACCCAGCTGAATTGCCGCCTTCTCCATGAAGACTTTTCTGATGCACCCAGATGCCAGAGCCTTCCCTATCAAAACCACCTTGTATTCATTCTGTATGTGCATCCAGGTCTCCCCTAATAGATTGTAAGAGCAAAACATGCTGTTTTGGTCTTGTATCCCACAGACACTAGCATAGTGTTTGACATAAAAGAGACAATTGCTCACTGATGGGTTGATTGGTTCACTGATTGGTGCATAAGGAAGATGAATTGGGAAGGAGGTATGATAGCCTATGACCAGTGGGTATTATAGGCAACTAGATCTTGTCTTCTGCGCAGAGCCCATACCAATGGGGTTAGTACTTAGCTATGGGCCTTCCCAAATACATCACCATAAGAGTAGGGGAAGATTGACTGGTAGAATATGAGTGGGAGATTGGGATAGCAATGGCCATCTGGGAAAACTTCACTGTCACTATAGCAATCTGGGGATGGCAGGAAGAGGTACAGCACCTGCCGTGATGCTAGAAAGGGGGAAGGGAGTGGGATGATAACACTCTTTTCTGTGAAGAAGCTCTAGGTATAGCTTCTGACATACAGAATTGAAACAATTACTCAGTTGCCTGGCTGGGGGAGGAGGGAGGGAAGGGGAACTGGTGCTAATAAAATTGTACCAGAAAGCTAGACATCCAGTACCAAGGCCTTAAGGGTCCTTAAGCCTCAACTAAGCTAAAGGCAATCTCCTAAAACCCACACTCATTTGGGTGTAAGGGCTTCTGAACACTGGTAGCCAGGAGACCCCCAAAAGGTCTATGTCACTCTTCTTTTTTTGTTGTTTGATTTTTCTGGTCTTTTTGGAGGGGGGAAGGCAGAGCAATTGGAGTTAAGTGACTTGCCCAAGGTCACACAGCTAGTAAGCGTTAAGTGTCTGAGGCCGGATTTGAATTCAGGTCCTCCTGACTCCAGGGCTGCCACTCTATTCACTGCATCACCTAGCCACCCCTGTCACTCTACTTTTCAAGGAGGGTTTCTGGAGGACATTCTTCTGAGGGAATGGTATCATAATCTCATGGGCATAATATCTATATGGGTCCTTTGGGCAATATCTATGCCAGTTATTGTGGAAATTCTTGGAGTAACCTGAGTCATACTATGTACAATATTGGGTCTGAGTTGGGGAGATACTTCCTTATTGATGCATATGAAGGAAAATAAAATATTTCTCCATGTACCCTTTATAATAACCCTGTGGGGCTGGTGAGGAAAGCAGATGGAACCTGGTGGTTTGAAGTGGACTACAGGGAGATGAGGAGAGTTGGCATGCCAGGGCCCTTCGCTGCAGGTGTTTCTGTCCTTATCAATGCAGTAGATCAGCCAGCTCAGCCCCTTGGTGAGGTGGTATAGAATTGTCTATATCAACAATGTTTTTTCCCCCTCTATTCCTATAGCTGAGACGAATAAAGAGCAGTTTACTTTCCTCTGGGAAGGAGTGGAATATACTTCACTATCCTTCCTCAGGACTTTCTAAAGATTCCCTTGTACTGCCATAATCTGGTGAGCCTCTCAGAGGCCTGAAAAATGACCCACTTCCTGAGGGCTTTGATGTAAACCATTACAATGCCATGTCAACAACACAGTGTTGATATGGGTGGATGAAGTCACAGAGTCAGAGGTTCATATGAGGGACAAGGGATATTAATTTACCCAATGAAAACCCAGGTCTAGCCCCCTTAGTCACACTTTGGGGAATACAGTAGGTAGGGAGAACCCAATTGATTCTTAAAAACACAGTTCATGACAAGCTACCACCATGCTTCTTCACAATCTAAAAGGGAAGCCTAGAGGTTTATTAGACTCTCTGGTTTTAGAAAACTCATTACCCAGCTGGGAATCCTGATGGCTCCCATTTACTGATATACCTTCAAATGTGTGTCTTTCAGATGAGACCCAGAAGAGGTTAAAGTTCTGGAAGACCAGTGGGAGCTGTCCAGCAGTCTCATCCACACCCATATGATTCCATGGGGCCCATGTATTTGGAGGTCTCTTTCACAATGACTAGACTGAGTGGCACCTTTGGTGACCATCTAGGGGTAGACAGACCAAATGATTCTGAAGCCTCTGGATGGAAGCCACTTCCTGAAGTGGCCATCTGCTTTTTTAAAAATTAGTTTATTTAATTCTGAACTTAAGAAATAAAACAAGCATTTCTGTAACAAAGTGGATTAGAAAAATAGTGGATTACACCAGCAATTACAGATCTGTTATGTACAACTTGCTATTCCTTTCAAATATACAACAAAATTTTAGTGTAACTTTTTTTTCCCCCTCTTCTCTTTCCCTCCTGGACGCCCCCCCCCCATCCCAATTTTGAGATGGCTACCATTAGACACAAATGTGTGCACACACACACATCAATTCGTTTTCTGGATGCAAATAGCACTGCCTTTTACCTTTTTTTTTGGCTTTTGAAAAGCAATAGCTTGCCTGTTGTGTGCTCCAATTGCTACTGAATTGATAATGCAATACAATACTGTCACTCTTCATCCAGGGATGTCCATTATGAGTTAAGTCATACACCAATAGTCTCATTAACAAGATAGATAGATCATAGGAGGTGTTTATTGTTAAAAAGGAAAGGGTACATTCAAGATTGAATTCAGCTGGATCGTTCAGGTGCTAATGTTCATCACAAAAACGTTGTTAGGCTGTCAGAGACTGAGGCCTCCACTCCTATCCCTGATACCCTACCTTCTCTGTTAGCCCAGTGGGTCCCCGCCTATGAGTATCTGGTGATGCCATGTTGTGTTGGCCATTAGAACATATGATCCCCTAACCAAGAATGATGCAGAGTCCAATTGGACTCTATGTTATGTATACAAAACAGATAGGCATGTGTGTATGTGTGCATGTATATGTATATACACACATACATGTCATTATAGTCTTACCTATTAGATTGTAAGGTCCTTTCAAGTAGGATTTTTTTTCATTCTTTGTTCTTCTAACCCCAGCACCTAGCGGAGTATCAGGCACATAGTAGATGCTGAATAAATCTATTTCTTAATTGACTGAATATAAGCAAGATTGCAAGAATAATGTTTAGCCCATGTTAAAAACAACAACAACAACTAGCTTTCCAAGCCGCTGAACATCGGCTGTTTGGGCGTGAAAGGTGTGAGGATTACAATGACAGTTATCTCTTCCACACTGCAACTTTCTTCATCATGGTTTCAATATATTGCCGGTTGGCATAAGAAATTATATGAGAATTGGGGGGAGTTTTGTGGAGGCCAACAGACAACGCAGAAAAAGTATTTTTGCTTAACATTGACCTACATATGATGAGGGATAGGTTATGGGAGACTTCTAATGAGAAATCCTTTCTAGGTTCGGCGTCTGAAAAGAATTACAGGCTCAGCTGTCCTTGGCAGATTTATAAAAGTTTATTACGCTTATCAGTGGGCAGGAGAGAGTTAAGAAAAATCCTACAGAGGGCAGCAGATAGTGATACAGAATTTAAAGAGACAAAACTGTCAATCACAGATTCATTAGGCTAAT
>CM053585.1:351615605-351655850 GCA_028646515.1 Pseudochirops corinnae | reverse complement strand
AGGTTGCAGGACCTCTACAACAGCAGCACTGTCCTTCACCATCAGGTGAATCTGGCAAAACAACATCAAAACAGACAAAATACCGGCATCACAGCCATGCCTCCTCACTCCTTGGCAGTTCCGGGTAGCAGTTCTCAAAGTCCTAGGTAGCTCCCACAGGCTCTCAGCTGTCTTTCTCTCAGCAACTCAGGCTCCACAATACTGGATACTGCTCTCTCAGAGTCCTTCTGGCCTTCTCTAGGCTTGGGCCTCTCTCCCAATTCACAGCTCCTCCCAGCTCAGCCCTCTCTCTTCACATCAACAAGTCCATCCCACAAGTGGGATTCACAAGCTCTGGGTTTTAACACTCAACCCAAAAACCAAGTCAATACAGGGGCATCTCCAAATTCCATTACCAATACACTGGTTTACTGTAGTTATTGGGTACAGTTATGGGAAATAACAGAACTGCTATCTGTAACACATTTTTACATTTACTTATAACCATAACTTGGGAAAACAAAATAATGGAGATTGTTAGATTTTTATAAATTAAACTGAGAATTAAGTACTTCCTCTTAAAATTTGATTATTCTAGTTCGATATAAATCTGCATCTTTGTTAAAAAAAACTCTTAATAGAAATTACATGTGCAAGCTTTCATTTTAAAATTTTATTTTATTTTTTTTACAGTTTTTGAGCACTGAATTACATTTACTTTAATTTATAAAGCATGTAATTCTTTCAACAGGCATCTTTTTTACATATAAATACTGTTTCAAATTTTTTTTTTTTGGTCTGCAGATGTTTGTGAATTCTACTGTTCGATCAGAGGGCAAGCCTAATAAGATTCGGAAATTCAGATTATAGCAGCAGGCATGGATGAACAGGCCCTCTTAGGGCTAAATCCAAATGCTGATGCAGACTTCAGACAAAGGGTATGTTAAATTTCTCTATTTTTTTTTAAACTAAGTGTTACAGTACAGCATAATTGTGGATGCTGTTAGATAATTGAAGATTAGACTAATCTTTTATTATATAGTACTATCTTATTCATGTAAATAATAATAAATATTTGTGTAGAAAACTCTTAATACTGAGCAGAATGCTTTGTAGTCTACTCCGTTGGGAGTGCTAAAGTAAAACCTTGACTTGTCCTTTTAAATGAATGTATTAAAGATTTACATGAGGGTCTAGAAGTTTAACCTTTATTGGAAGACAGGGCAATAATGATATTGCATCCTTTACTTTCTTCTATTTAAGATTGCACACCGTTAAATTGTTAAAGGTAGAAAGGGACCTTTCTATAGCTGAAGTGCTTTCTCCCTGATGTTTAACCTGGTCTATAGAATCACTTAATTGCACATATCTAATAAAGTTAATATTTTTGGTCAAGTTTATCTCATTGAATTAATGTCCTTCATTTACATCTTAAGATGATTTAAAATAAATCTGTATCTTGGTATATCAGTATTCAGCAGAAAGTAGAATTTGACATAAGGTGGTTTTGTCCTGGACTCTATCCTAAGAAATTTAGTTTTTGAAGCTCCTCAAAGGTGGTGTCAGCTGTAAAATTGTTCTTTGATGTGATTCCAAAGGATAATATAATAATGAGGTGGTATTGTAGTTAGAGAACTTAATCATCTAATAGAGTTGTTTTAAGTAATTCAAACCATGAGTTAATCCTGAATGCAAACATGATACAAAAAAAGCCTTTAAGAACAAACTTAATTAATTTTTTAAAGCCTTCAGGCCTGTCGAAGCTTAGGCTATGTGGGAGGAAAGAGGGACTTCTTTCCCACTCCTCCTCTCTTTTTCTTTTTCTTTCCAGTTGCCATGGGTGGCTCCATATGCACAGGGTATTTAATAACTACAACTACAGGAAGACTAATTACTGTTATTCTGGCCACATTTTTGTCCCCTACTTGAACAGATGTCTTTCTTCCCTTTTTAAAATATAACATAGCTTGCATGTAAGACGCCTAGTGAATTTTTCAATGGGCTAGTAGAGAATTTCTCCCCTAATGTCCTCCAAGGCTCAGGTGGCACTGGGCTTCTCTATGGCTCTCCCAGCAGAGTACAAGCTTGAGCCACTTGAGGCACAAGACCCTGTGACAAGGTCTGGCTAAACTGAGAGTGTCATTATCAGAAGTTGATCACTAGGTGACCAGTTTTGTTTGCTATAGCTTTTGTCATAGCGATCTTTGTCATCAGCTTGTCGGGGGTAGAAGAGCTGTGGTTTGCCTTGGAGAGAGTACCCATATTGGGGAAACCGCAGATCATCTGAAGTGGAAGGAGATAGCAGTTTATACTTTCCTGATCGGTGCTTCACAGGGCTAGTTATCATTTAAGTATCACAGGAGGTTAATAGAGATCCGAATTTAAAATGTCTTCTGGATTCCAGATTGCACACTGTGTGAAAAACTTATTTATTAAGAAGTTGCATACAATTCTGTATGCTAGAATTAAATGGGAAAAAGATGGAGAAATAAGGGAGAGGTTCTGGTTGAAAGTGATTACAAGACAGTCCCAAAGTAGACCACAAAAGTGAGTGAAAAGAATTACAGAAACCCATTTCTTTAGTCTCATTGCTTTTTGTTGTTCAGTCATTTCAGTTATATCCAACTCTTTGTGATCTCATTTGGTATTTTCTTGGTAAAAATATTGGAGTAGTATACCATTTTCTTTGCTAGCTCATTTTACTGATGTGAAAACAGAGGCAAACAGGGTTAAGTGACTTGCCCAGGGTCACACAGCTAGTAAAAGTCTAAGGCCAGATTTGAACTTAAGAAGATGAGTCTTCCTGACTCCACTCTGCACTGTCACACCTAGCTGCCAGGCCATCTCATTGTCTATTTCAGTATTTTTGGAGGGGGAAGAAAGAAGCAAGCAGGTTCATAGAGTCAGGAATTTGGAACTGAAATAGAAGAAGGCTGTTGAGTCCAAACTCGCTGTTTCACAGGTGAGGTGCTAGGCCCACAGGTTAGGTGACTTCCTGAGGTGACAGGCCTGGTGTCAGAACATAGTCTTCTGACTCCAGTGATGGTGCTTGCTCCGTACCCCATCTGTCTGGATTGTCGGAGTTTGCTCATCGACCTGATTGGGCTGCTGCTTAGAGAGAGTGAAGCAGGAAGGTGTGACCAGAAGAGAGCTCTGTGGGAAATGGATGACTTCACTGTGCCTCCCAAAAAAAGAACATACAGAGAGAGAGCAGTGGATTCCAGATGGACGGAAAGAGCAATAAAAAACTCACAAGTTAAGCAATAACATATTTTATCAGGTCACTTTAAGAAAGTCTAGGATACCTTATTTGTGTTCCCTGTCTTATATATATATCATCATCTAGAGAGATGGCTAACAACTTCAGCTATTTGTTTTGTGGCTCTGGATCAGCCAGATTATCTCAGAGTTTGCAGAGGTCCCTGACTGCGACTGCCTGTAATGGGTTAAAGCAGCACCATTTGTATCCAGCTACTATTGGATCATTTTATCAAGTAGCATTCATTGGGTCTCCCTGTTTTCACATGATGCTTTGTGCTATAAATTGAATTGATGATGCTGTTCTTTGGAAACAACAATATCACACGGTACATAAAATCATACTGACTCATAGGTGTATGAGATAGAGACATTACTGGCAGTTCTTTGTTGTTAATGCTACCTGTTTTAATTATTTTGGAATTTCATTCACACTGTCAGATTTAAAAATCATGTTTCTAGTCCTCTTTCCCAAACTACTCTTTGGAACAAGTTTCACAGAATGGCACCCAGTAGGAATACCTCCCAGATTCTATATTTTTTAGAGTTTTAATTTTTTTTCTAGAGAGTTTGTTTTGTTGACAAAAGACATTTCTTCTATCCTGTAATAGCTCAAATGATACACTATAAGATTATTTTATTCTTTCTTTAGTGCTGAGTTCATGTTAAGTTGTTAATATATATTCTATTCAAAGGTCTTAGGTAACAAAAAGAATGAGGATTTCAAACCGATGCTTATTAGTGGTAAAGTTTAGTAGAGATATGACTTAATGTTATGAACACATACATTTTTATTTTAAAATTGTAAATTATAAAATTAGATACTTAGATTTAAGTAAAATTAGGTAGCAAATTGGTCCCTAGGAAGTTGTAATAAATACTGAGTCATTGTTAGGTAATGTTTCTGAATTTTTGTTTTGAAAATACTGGGACACTGATCTTGTTTAATTCTACGTGACTTTTTCTTTTTTTGTTATAGGCCCTGGCCTATTTTGAACAATTAAAGATTTCCCCAGATGGCTGGCAGGTGTGTGCAGAAGCTCTGGCCCAAAGGACATACAGGTAATTAAAACGTAATAATTTTATAGAACTCTCAGAAGAATTTAAACTTAAAGCTAACTGAATTTAAGAAGGAATCAAGATTTTTCTGACATCTCTGTGCAAGAACATTTCACGGAACCTTATCATTTGGGAATGACTTCATATGTAACCATTAAATAGGTAGAGACTCTAAAAAACAAATTAACAATCTGAAGATTTCTATAAATCCAAATTCTAGGTTTTTTTACATTGAGTAGACTAAAAGAATAGTCCTCAACCTGTGGGTTGCGACCCCTTTGGGAGTCGGAACAACCCTTTCACAGGGGTTGCTTAAGACCATTGGAAAACACATATTTCTGATGGTCATAGGAACCGAGACACCGCTCCTCTATCTGTCTCCAGGCAGGTCCGTCCACATACAGATACACCCACATACGCGGCATTAGGAAGGTTGAGAACCACTGGACTAGAATTATAGGTAGTGTTAGTTTTCAAAAAAATATTAAATTATTTCAGTTTCTGAGATAAATACAGGTCTTACAGCAACCCATGGAAAAGGTGTAATTGATTCAGTTAAGGGAAACACTAAGGAATAAATATTGGTTAACATTTTAAAATATAATGAAATTAGAATAATAGATCTGGAGCTGTAGAGGAGCTTATTTCATCTAGTCAACTTCCCTCCCATTTTGCAGGTAAGAGAAAATGAGTCATATAGATAGGAAATATAGCTGAGATTTGAACCCAGGTCCTTTCCAGATCCAACACATTTTCTATCATGTAGCTTATGTTTTTTGAAGAAGCATTTAAATAGTGATTTAGGGCACAACCAGCTGGCATGGGGACTTAACTCCTGTGGTCACAAGAGAGCAGGGGGCTAGCAAAAGAATGCTGCTGGAACCAGATTACAGAGCAATTGGGGAATGTTTAACAAATTGAATATAATACAACCTAGATAATATTAGTTTGTGGTTTTTGGAGTCAGTATGGAGGCAACTGTTGCTGTACAGCAAGGGTTCTTCTGTCTGATGAAAACTGTCCATCCTATCTTAGAATGCTGTTTGTAAATGCATAAAATAAAATGCAAAGGAAATCAGTCATATCAAAATAGCTATCAGAGTGCTAAAACATTGACACACACACACACTCACACTCACTGCCTTTAGTGTCGAGCACTGTTGTGTTAAGAGGGAGGGCTCACGTTTGACTAGCCTTAAAGATTAAAATTTTCACGCATTAGCTATCCCCATAGACCTTCCTGTCTTAGAAATGCAGGCTGTTTTGGGGGGAACAAGGGGTGCTGACAGGGAAGATGTGGTCCTCTCATTGTTACTCATCAGCTTATAACTTTGCATTCTTTTGTCACAATTTTGTCACTTAACTTTGAAACAGTCATGTTTCTGGGAACATCAACCTCCTGGATTTCGTTAGTAGTAGAGCTTCGTTAACTTAGGACAAGGCTGTGTATGCTAGAGTTGCCACCAGTGATTTGACCTACCATCTCTAGGTTTTCCAGCATAGATCATTCTACTTTTAAAGACCTAATGGTTTTAGTATTTTAAGATATTTCTTAGTTATTTAGGCCTTTTTGTATATCAAATGTAACCTGGAACGTGTTCTGATTGTCCCATGTTTATTAAACTAAAATAGCAGAAATTTTTTTTTGATATATGAGTAGTATTTTAGGATTTAGGTTAGCTTACATAGTAAAATAAATTAGGTATAAAACTGAAAGAATATTTTTAAAAGCCCAGTGTTTTTAACTGATTAGTTGGTGATACCTTGTATTTTCTATTAACCCTTCTACTCACCAAATTCATTAATATCATAAGTGTCAAGGGTAGATTTTACTGTTAAATGTGGTGATAATTTTTAGTTATTTTGTTTGTTTTGGTCATTATTCTAATTATTTTTTTCTTTTTCTTTTTTTTTCCCAGCGATGATCATGTCAAGTTCTTCTGCTTTCAGGTTCTAGAACATCAAATAAAATTCAAGTGAGAATTTTTTTCTTCCTCCATTCCCTTTTAATATTAAGATCTACAAGGGAAAATCAGTTTTGTTTTTTATTTACCTTGTAATAAAATTTATGATTTGTTAGGCGTTCCTCTTCAGAGAATTAGAACACAAATTGGCATAATTAGTACAATGGCAAATTCATTTTCATAGGGCCATGGCTTCTGGTTTTGCTTCTGCCATGACTCCTCAGTTTCTAAGATGGTTCACCTAGTCCTTCAGTGAGCTGTGAACCTCCACACAATCACATGTGTCTGATTTCTAGCCACATAATAAGTTTAATGGGACTCTCTTAAAAGTTTTAAGAGGTGCCAATTTGAACCATTACATCAGACATAAAATATCTTAGGATATGCTTTAGCATACTAAATTTGGTCAAAATCAGTCAACTTCATATTCACAGGATCTAGATTTAGAAACTACTGTCCAACTCTCTGAAAAGAGGAGGAAACAGAAGCTTGTAAACGCACTTTGCTGACTTCTCTCACAGCGAGAGAGTTGGGATTCAGACCCAAATCCAAGGCCATTTCCACAGTGTGAAGACCCTTCCCTACCCAGTCTCGGGTGTGGTAAGAAGAGAGCAGTTAACTGAACTGTGACTCCTACCAAGTCAGGGAGCAAAACAGCTTTTCAGTCAACTCCAGACCTCCTCTCAAAGCAAAATAAATAACTATTTCAATGAGAAGTGAGGGGAATTCAAGAGCATCCTCAAAATATATTTTTAGAAACTAAAACAAAATATCTCCAATTTCCCATTATAGAAACTAAATATTATATATTCAGAGATAATAAAGAGGATATGTAGCAATGCATGCACGTGATACTCAAATGATGTCCACAAATACTATTATTCACATTCAGTTCTTGCCTACTTATATAAAGCATCTTACGCAGCTAAGTGCTATAGAAATATAATGTCACAAATTGAGCCTAGAGTCAAAGGTTTAAGTTCAAATTAAGTAATAATTAAATCCTATAAATGGATTTATTTGATCGCTGTCAGTTACCTATTCGTGTTCACCTTATAATTTAGCAAGGGGAGAAAGAACAGAAATTTTGGATTAAGAAAATGTGTAAGGGGGGGTGGCTAGGTGGTATAGTGAATAGAGCACCAGCCCTGGAGTCAGGAGGACCTGGGTTCAAATTCGGCTTCAGACACTTAACACTTACTAGCCGTGTGACCTTGGGCAAGTCACTTCACCCCAATTTCCCTGCTTTCCCCTCTAAACAAAGCAAAAACAAATGTATATTGGTCTACTACACTTTAAAACATTTAAGACTGCCGTTAAATTAACAGAAGGGTTAAGTTTTTGTACTGTTGACTAAATAGCTTAGGGTAAAGTTTTCCTTAACATTTGGTGTTCCTTGAGTCTTAAAACATTTTAATGTTGTAAAACATTTCATTGTTCTTCTGGGGTTATTTCATATCTAATTCTAGGATAAAGGGGATTAAGGAAAATAGCCCTCCCAAAAAGAGATGAGGGATGCCATGTAAAGGAAGGCAATGGTGCATGTGTACTACTGTCAAGGGTGTATATGTGGGGGGGGAGGGGGATACGAAGGACGGTATAAAAGTTGTTCTGGGTTTATATCAGGTGTGTATGGTGGAAGTGAGAGGTGAAGGATGATGGATGAGAGGGACCAGCGTGTGGATGAGAGAGTGAGAAGGGATAGCATTTTGTTGTAAGGTAGATGGGGACTGAACCAGGGGCTGCAGTGTGCCAGAGGAAGCGTCCCTTGTGACCAGGCCAAAGGGAGAGGAGTCCAGGACCGCTGCTTTCACCACGTCACAGCAGATCCATGATCTATTCATACCCTCTGAAGACATAGGGCTCCCCATAACAATTGGAGAAACGTTGGCTTTGGGAATTGTGAACTGTATATTGAATGACAAGCATTTTCTTGGAAATGAATTGCTTCACCAGTTATGGTAGACTAACCCATTACCTTTGAAGATTTGTTTAATAATGACTGACATTTATAGAGAGCTTGCTTTACATCATTGTCTTTGATCTTCACAACCACTCCATTTCATAAGAGAAAACTTAGGCTCAGAAGTTGCCCAACTTGCCCGTGGTCCTTAGCTAGTAAGTGTCCCAGGCAGAATTCCAGGCCAGATCTCATCTGGCTCCAAGAGCCAGTGCTCTTTGGCTCCATTGGGTGGTTCACTTTTTGTGTGTTTGGTTTCAGGTATTCAGAACTCACTGCAGCTCAACAGCAGCTCATTAGGGAAACTCTCATAACTTGGCTGCAAGCTCAGGTAAAGTCTAACAGCAACAGAGGGTTTCCCAACTTCACTCATAGCCCAGACCACTGGGTTTGAATGTTTTTCGTTGAGGACTGTTGATAAAAGAACTGACCCTGATCTAAATAAACTTTCAGAAGTGTTCTCTTGAAAGAAGCTGGGAAACGGAAGAAAAAAACCTCCATGACCATTTTGACATTTTAGAGAAGATAAGATTCTCAACCTTCTAATTGAAATTAGACTCCAAGCACGTCTTCTAAATGTCATGTCCCAATGGTTCATACTTTTTCAGCTGAAGCAGCCAAACGAGTGTCCAGTACTTGAAGTTTGTACTTAAAGCTGTCCAGCTGTCCCCTTTTTTCCATGGTACCACACTTTACTTATGTCCACGTAGACATTTACTAAAATCTCGTGGCATAGTTGAGATATTGACAGCATGGTATGGGAAGACCTGAGCCAATTCTTATATTGATTGGAACTCAAGAAATATGTTTTCAGCTTGGTGTTTTGAAGAGGAAGGTGAAATGAGGGGCTTTTTCACTATGGTTTCTAGGTAGTTAAATGAATTAAAATATGTAATACTGCATGATGTGAATGATTTTCTAGCTTTGATCACATGCCAGGCTAAAATGAGTAATTTGTAGATTGGGTAAATTTCAAGGGGTTTTTGGTATGTTCATGAAAGCACCAGTGTTTCTTTCCTATCTTTACAAAATGTCTCATTCAGAAGAATGAGGCAAAAAAAGGATCTGATACGCACGCAGAGTTCTTTTTTGGTCTGTTTTTGGTAATCTCTGATATATTCAAAGCACTTTGGTAAATGGAAGACTTTGAGATGCTTATTTCAATTACCAAGTAATTAAGGAAAATTTTGAAAATATTTTCATGTCATAAAGCCATAGAAACTATTTAGAATTCCTTTTGTGGTCCTTGCATAGATGGAGGCAAGGCAGATAATGATTTCATGCCCTCTTATTTCTACCTTCCCTTTCTCGTGCCCCCAAATTTTCCTGAATTGTTTTTTGACTGGCCCTTTAAATATCAGTACTAATTATTAAGCGTATTTCAACCTAACACTGTGTTGACCTGGCCTGTATTTTGGGGATGATGCATTTTGTTGAATGAATTCATATTCTCAGTGCAATTGGCATTTAGCAGTGAAAAATTTAGATGAGGATGAAATAAGTTTTACATCCTTAAACTAGATAAATTATAAAAGCGGTTTATGCTGCCAACGTGTTGCTGAGCTTATGCTGGACTGTGCTCATGATATCTCTGCTGCTTTTAGATGCTGAATCCCCAGCCCGAGAAGACTTTCATTCGAAACAAAGCAGCACAGGTCTTCGCATTACTTTTTGTTACAGAATATCTCACTAAATGGCCCAAGTATTTTTTTGATATTCTATCAGTAGTGGACCTTAACCCAAGAGGAGTAGATTTATACCTCAGAATCCTCATGGCTATTGATGCAGAGTTGGTGGATCGCGATGTGGTTCATACATCCGAGGCAAGTAACTTAATATTGATTTTTAGCTTTACATGGGTTTTGTTTACAGTGAAATGTGCCTGTCTTTATCTTGTTTATGGTGGAAGATAAGAAAAGATACAAAATTGCTTTTAAGTGTAATCTATTTTTAAACAAAGTAACATTTTAAAGAATAGTCCTAAATTTACAAGGTACTTTTCTTTCTAAAGTTTTTTTATTATTCAGAAAATATGTAACTTGATGCTATGAATATTAATCTAGCTTATGTTGTGTTAGTTCAAATACAGAATTTGACTTTTTCTCCAAATGTGCCTTGTACAAAACATAATATGTGGCCTGTAGTCCTGGTGTCAGTACTAGAAAGTCAGCTTTAGTAGAAATGATGGCCAGTTTCTCTCCCAGCATGCATATATATACATATATACACACACACACGCACACACATACACATACACACATGTGCACTGGAGAAATCTGTGTTTTGTGCCCTTTCTGCTGATGCGTCAGGGTCAGGTTGGAAGTTTCCTTGGTTTGCACGTTTGGTGTCTGTCTCAGCCCTGAGTTTCTTAGAGATGTGGATCTCCTGGCAAACTTTCTCTGCCAATATCATTCATTTAATACTTGAATATGTGCATGATATTATGATGCGACCTATAAGGCATACATGAAAGAATGAAACAGCATTTGACCTGATGGAATTTGAAATCTCGTGGCATAAATGAAGCATGAACCGATAATGAAGATTGAATTTGATGGTGGTTCAGTAGAGGTGCCAATAAGGTCTAACGTGAAATTAGATTTAACATCACATAAGGGTGTGTGCTCTGTGTTGGGAAGAAGTATTTCTATAGTGTTTCCTATGTGCCAGGGGCAGTGCTTCACCATTATTCTCACAACAGCCCTGTGAAGTAGGTGCTGTTCCCATTTCATAAATGAGGAAATGAGGCACACAGATGAAGGGACCTGTCCACCATCACACAGCTAGGGAGTGTCAGAAGGCACATTTAAACTCAAGACTTTGTGGCTCCAGGCCCCAAGTTCTCTCTCTGGAAGTCCCAGCTGCCTCTCTTAGCCAGGACTTCTCATCTGCGGGCCGAGGACTGGAACACACCAAACGTTGTCATCGGAACCTTTATTCCCATCAAAATACACAGCAGCTGTTATCATGTGGGACGTTCAGAAAGAAGGGGATCTTCTTCAAAGAGTTTGGGAAGCAGCGGTCACTGTTCTCTGCTGAGGGGAAGGAAAGCTGGATTCTGATTTAGGGAATGTGAATTTGTGTTCCAGTCTGCCACTTGTGCGTTGTGTGGCCTCGGGACGATTTACTCACACACTCTGAGCCATGATTGCAACCTGAACCTAAAAATAAATAAAAACAATAAAACATAGGTGATGTGAATATGTACCCGCAGGGATCCTGGTATGTGGTTTAGTGATACCCCCTCCCTATTTCTATTTGAGTTTAACACCACTGGACTAGAGGACCCACAGGCTCCATCCCAGCTCCAGATCTAGGATCTCATGATCTCACAGGCTTTCCCCCCTTTATGGGAAGTGCTGTTATACAACAGAAAACTTTAAATCATGTGGATAGGGTTTTTAAAGCATTTTTAACTTGGTTTATGTACAGCTTTTCCTTTCTGCTCTGCAGTCACACTTTGAGCTCTGAATCAAGTATATTTAAATTGATAGAGTTTGACAGCAAGAAATAGAAAAAAGAATAGAGAATTAGAGGACCTGTGGTCTCCGAGCTGATAAATAAGAAAAATAGTGATAGGGGGTCTGTCAAAATAATCTCAAAGCTTAATCTTTTTTAAAAAAAGTTTGTGTTTTGTTAAATATTTCACAATTACATTTTTAAAATTTAACATTTTTTAAAGATTCTGTGGTCCCAATTCTCTCCCTCCCTGCCACCCTTGCCTCCTTATGATGTCAGTTATAAATGGGAAGTCATGCAAAACATTTCCGTATTAGCCATATTTAAAGCTTCATCTGAAAAGATAGAAAATAAGCCAGAAAATATGCCGTGTAAATTTGAAATTTCATCATATGAAAACATGAGTAGATGTGCACTGTGAGTCGTGACTTGGTAACTTGATGACTGGTGAAATGTCTTTGTTCTAGGAGGCTCGGAGGAATACGTTAATAAAAGATACCATGAGGGAGCAGTGCATTCCAAATCTGGTGGAATCATGGTACCAAATCTTACAGAATTATCAGTACACTAATTCGGAAGTGACATGCCAGTGCCTTGAAGTAGTTGGGGCCTATGTCTCGTGGATAGATTTGACCCTGATAGCCAATGATAGGTAAGCCACTTACTTATTTTTTTATGAACTTGCAAAATATGTGGTCTAAAAAATGTTTCTTCAGTCATGAATTTGTGTACGTCCTAACCATGTTATACCTCTTCAGGTTTATAAATATGCTGCTAGGTCATATGTCAATAGAAGTTCTCCGTGAGGAAGCGTGTGACTGTTTGTTTGAAATTGTAAATAAGGGAATGGACCCAATTGATAAAATGAAACTCGTGGAATCCTTATGTCAAGTGTTACAGTCTGCAGGGTTTTTCAGCATTGAACAGGTCAGTAAGATGACTCGAGACTTAATTGTAACGGATGGGCCTGCTTGGGATGGGACTTAAGTCTAATATTTGTACTCATAAATAGACTTAACCTTGAGCCATACCATTAATCCAGTGTGCATTGACTTCCATACAGCTGTAATTATAACTAGGAAACATACTTAAACAGATGTTGAAGACCCGAACACATGTAACATTTATAAATTCCAGTTAATTGGAGCTATGTAGTCTTAGTCCTAACAAAGCAAGTGTTTTCAAAATAATTACATTATCTGATGAAATTGGTTTCAAAAAACACGTATGTTCTTAAACAGGTACATAGAAGTCATTAAGAAACCTTGCTGATCTCTGTCACAAAAATAGGGAATAAATTATTTTATTGGTATGGGGAACTTCCAGGTGAGGAAAGTCCCTCTGCTGATGCATGTCATCGTCTTTTCTGTAATTTATGATCGTAGTTGCCCAAGATCCTGAGAGAAGTTAAGGGATTTTCTCAAGGTTGTACAACTAACATTTGTGCCTGAAACCTAGGATTTGAGACCTTCTTATCCATTGTGTCATGCTAGACATTCTCAGGAATATTGGAAGAGAAGCTAGACTTTAAAATATTCTTTAATGCCATAGGTTCAGCAAGTTGGAAAAATGTTCATTCTGGGCCTTACTACGTGTAAAGAAGGCTTGGTCACTAGGTTGGCCACAAGATCTTCTAATTATCTGTCTGTTTATTTATGTCCACAGCAGCTATTGAAAAGTATTTTGTTTTGCTTTTTTTTTTTTGGAAGGCAGTTGGGGTTAAGTGACTTGCCCAAAGTCGCACGGCTAGTAAATGTGTCAAGTGTTTGAAGCCGGATTTGAACTCGGGTCCTCCTGACTCCAGGGCCGGTGCCTGTTCACTGCGCCACCTAGCTGCCCCCTGTTTTTGATTTGCCTTTTTTGGGGGAGTGAAAACAGTTTTAAATTGAGGTCTATAATTTTCGTTGCTTGAGGGAGAGCTTTGACTAACTGAAATATCAATTCTGTACATCATAATTATTAAGCTGTTTTAATTTAGTTTTAAGTAGAGGGAGAAAATAACATATATCATTTTTAGATGCTGAAAACAGTGGGCCCAGTTCAAAGGAATTTTTAAAAAGTCAAGCTTAAAAAAATTTTTCAGCTCTATAATTTTGCCTCTCCTTTTCAGCCTTCCTATTGTACCTGAAAAATGGTCTTACTTCACCTTTCATGAATTGGTAATTTGGTGTCATTTGTGTTAAATTGATAGGTCTTTTCATTGCTTATAAGAAGTTAACAGAATTCTTATGGAAGTTTTCTAAATTGAAAATATTCATGAGAAAATATTTATTTTTTAACTTTTAGAATTCCCAGAGTTTTAGAGAAAGTTATTTCTCAGCATTCTCAAACCCATTGTTCCTCCTGACATTTAATACTTCTATTTTTCCTAATAACTGAGTAGTTATTACTGATCATTAAAATGACCTAAAATGATGAAAACAGAACACTGATGGATAGAGAAAAATGTTTATAAGATAGCAGTTTTTCCAGAACACTTAGATTCATTGTTAATAAGATACAGAAACCAGAAGCTTAACTTACTAGTAATACTTATCCTCTGAAAGAAATTTGTAGTTATTTTTTGAAGCAATATATCGCTGATATTTTAGTTCATAAAAATTGGTACTATGTTTAGGATGGTTTTGTTATTAATTGCTTACAGGAAGAAGATGTGGACTTCTTAGCCAGATTTTCTAAGCTGGTAAATGGAATGGGACAGTCCCTGATAGTCAGCTGGACTAAACTGGTTAAGAATGGGGATATGAAGAATGCTCAAGAGGCTCTACAGGCCATTGAAACAAAAGTGGCTCTGATGTTACAGCTCCTCATTCATGAGGATGATGACATCTCCTCGAACATTATCGGGTTTTGTTATGATTACCTTCACATTTTGAAACAGGTAAGATGATAGTAAGTTTCAGAAATAGTTCTGTGCCAAAGTGGTTATCACGTTTAATTTTAGATTTTGAAATGTTCCTGTCTCATGTGATAGTCCTATCAAACATGGCTTGTTTGAATTCCTATAAACAGTGGGTTAATTCTGCAGTCTTGTCCATGATCTTGTTAATGTGGTTTCTCACTCTAGCAGTACACATCATAATGCATCTGTTCATTTCATTCTGCCTAACTTGTCATTGTCCTCCCGTAAAACATAAACATTGGGTCCATCTCATATGCCCTGACTTGGCATGGTCTCTAAGGCAAATTAGTAGTCCCAGCATTCTTAAATTTTGTAGACCAAGTCAGTAAGCATTCATCAAATGCTTACTGTGTGCCAGGCATGGTGCTGAAATGAGCACTGAGAACACAAAAACAAACAGAAAGACAGTCCCTGTCCTCAAGGAGCTTATATTCTAAGGAGGAAAGGAAAAGAGAGAATAACCTTAGAGGGGGAGCATGGTAGTGAAAGCGCAGCATGGAGAGGAAAGAATTTTGATCTGTCTGACGTGGGCCTCCTTGAAGTGGAGATTCTGGGAGCAGACAGCCAATCAGACGAAGATTGGCTTCTGGGATGGAGGATTCTTCCAGTGGCCAAGCCCAGGAGGAAGAGGTTTCTATGGCATTTATGGTAGGGAAGGTCCAGGTTGGGTTCAGGATAGAGAGAAATGTAAACCTGGCTGGCTTGGGCATCTTCTTCAAAGGGGAGATTTTAGAAGAAACCAGACTAACAGAGAGAGGTGTCAAGGTCCACAGGTACTTCAGTGTGAGAAGTCCAAGGTGAAGAGGTTTTTGTGAGGTATGTGCTAGAGAAAGTCTGCAGAGAATTGAAGGCCGTTGTGTATTTTGATACTGACATGATGTTGAGAACCTTCCAGCCAAATATTATGCCACGTAACACAAGTCTTGTTTTATGCAGTATTTACACACATTAGACTTGTTTCAAACTCTTTAACTAGTAGAGCCCTACTTAAGTACTATCCAGTACCTCACTGAGGTACTGACCTAATCCTTTTATTTTTTGTTGCTTTTTTTTAGAGGGGGAAGGCAGGGCAATTGGGGTTAAGTGACTTGCCCAAGGTCACATGGCTAAGAAGTGTTAAATGTCTGAGGCCTGATTTGAAGTCGGGTCCTCCTGATTCCAGGGCCAGTACTCTATTCACTGTGCCACCTAGCTGCCCCTAATCCTTTCTTAAAGGATAAGTCATTGTAACTCAAGAGCTGGTAGGTTGTGCCAAACTAGAAAGACTTCCAGTTTGGCCGGGCAATTGACTCTTATGTCAGTGTTTTGAGGACCAGCCTAGCTAAATGTTAAAATGGTGCTCGTAAGAAGGGCAGCCTCCATGTGAATTTAAGCCGCCACCGAAATTCATGAATATTGCTTAAAAGGTTAGGAAGGAGGTGTAGTCTGGTTCATTGGAGGAAAATTCACCCATGAAGTGAGGTGATGAAAGTCAAATAAAAATGTGAAACTAAAATTAGTAGCCAAATAAATTTCCTGGAAGATTGATATGATTGTCATAAATACAAATTGAATTTACTACCTTTGTTTTCTCTTTTTTTAATAGCTCTCAGTGCTCTCTGATCAACAAAAAGCTAATGTAGAGGTAAGGCTAAGAAAACTTCGCTTTTTTGTTGAGTATTTTGTAAATTGATCATGGAGTGTTAATTATATAAAAGTCAGGAATCATAAAACAGTCAATTTTAAATATGTAAATAATTGAACATCGTGCTTACAGAGATTTCATTCTTTATTATAGGCAATCATGTTGGCCGTTATGAAAAAATTGACTTATGATGAAGAATATAACTTTGAAAATGAGGTAAATTTCATTTTGTCTTTGGGGAAATAATTTGTGTAAGAACTTAGTTACCAAATTTTATTTGCCTTGTACTGCCATAGAGTAAATTTTGTTAGTGTTTGAATTCTTGAAAAGGCATGTGAGAAATTTTACTTTCACCTCTGTTAACTTCCAAGAAATTTAGGTAAAATTTAATATGAAACTTCTTAGTCATCAGATTTCATTATCAGCATTTTTTATGCATTAATATTTTGCATTGGTGGTGATTTTAAAAAAAACCAACCTTGTTTTAAACTTGGTGAAGCACTAAATTGATACCCTTCTTGGAGCTTAAATAATCTAATGTTTTGGCTGTCCTATATACCAGAATAACATTGGCTAATAGCTTTTTGTCCTCAGCTTTGAGCAAGTGCAATGCAGCTCCTAGCTGACTCAAAAACTGGTGGGAGGGTCTGCTTCCAAGAAGGAGAGGGAAGTCCATTGTAGTTTTCAGTCATGGTGAACGTTCTGCTTATACGTTGTCCTAAGCAAGGTGAAGACCCCCAGGTTTGTTCACCTTTGGAGTCTTGTTCTTCTGATGAGATGATCTACTCATCCATCACGTGCTCCCCAATAAGGTTCCCTGGTTGGTAGTTGCCCCTGGATGAACACTGGAATTTTGAATAAAAGGTAGAATTGATGTGCCTGATCAAGTCTTGAAGGTCCTGTAGTAAGTAATTTTAAATAAATTGAGATTTTTTTGGGACTTGTTGGGCCAATAAGAGGAGGCAGTAGATTTTTCCAACAATTGAAACTCTATGTAATTTTTAACCTCAGAGTAGTAGTATCATAACCTTGAATTCATTTTTAACTTCTTGTTCTTTCTCACTATTTATATCTAGCCAGTTGTCAGCTCCTGCCTCCATATTCTCTTTCACATCCATCCCCTTATCTCCTTTTAAATAGCTATCGACTTAGTTCAGGCTCTTGTCACCTCTTGTCTGGACTACTGCAATATTATCGGTCATAATTGTTTTACCTGCTTCTCCCTTCTCCGTCCATCCTCCAGTAAGCTGCCAAAAGAATCTTGTTATGTACAGATCTGACCATGCCATTTCTCCTTAAACATTATCACCAGCTCCTTATTGCTTTTAGAGTGAAATACAAATAGCCTGACACTTTATGACCCACCATAGTCTGGTGTCAGTCAACCTTTCCAGACTTCCTAGTATTATCCCCTTCACCCACTCTATATTCCATAGAAACTCTTCTCAGCAATACAATGACTCAAGACAATTCCAAAAGACTCATGATAAAAAATATTATTTACATCCAGAGAAAGAACTATGGAGTCTGATTGCAGATTGAAGTATACTGTTTTCACTTTTTTTGTTTTGTGTTTTTTCTTTCTCATTTTTTTCCTTCTGATTCTTCTTTTACAACATGACTAATGTGGAAATGTGTTTAACGTGATTGTACATGTATCAGATTGCTTGCTGTTTTGGGAAAGGAGAGAAAAATTTGGAACTCAAAATTTTTAGAAAATGAATGTTAAAAACTATCTTTACACATAATTAGGGGGAAAAATACTGTTAAGTGGGGAGGAAAGTCTTCCCTCATTTTTCTCCCTGGCAACCTAATTGTTCATTTTTCCTTCTTTAATTTATCTTGCATTATATTTATATGTTCATTCCCACCCATCCTGCAGAATGTAAGCTGCTTGAGGGCAAAACCTTTTTTGTGTTTTTTTCCCTTTGTCTTCCTGGCACCTAGTACGATGCCATGTATGTGACTATATGGGGGAAGCCTGTTGACAACTCATGACTAGACTTGTACATGATGGGCTTATATAGTACAATGTGCTTTCAGTTGTAACCTATTTTAGAAATCTAAATATGTTTATTTTTAACAATCATTTCAGGGTGAAGATGAAGCTATGTTTGTAGAATATAGAAAACAACTGAAATTATTGTTGGATCGACTTGCTCAAGTCTCACCGGAGTTGTTGCTGGCTTCTGTTCGTAGAGTTTTCAGCACTACCCTACAGTAAGTTTTTTTTTTTACTTTAGTTTGAAAGCTTATGTGTGTTTAAACAAAAAGAAGATTTGAAGTAGTAATTTTATGTTAGGTAGTTCGGGCTAGAATTGGTTTGGGATTAACATATCAATCTCAGAACATGAGGTGGAGGAGGTAGAGCATGAGACGCAGAGAATAAGGCAAGTATGGTGGTGGAAAGCGCCCTGCATGTGGAACCAGAAACTTTGGGTTTGACTTCTGGCTCTGCTGCTCACCGGCAAGCAAGTTAATGCATCCCTCTGGGCCTTCCTTCTCTCATCTGCTTTGAGTTTGGTTCTAAGATGTGAATTCTCCTGGCCCTGACATCTAGACCAATGTTGTGTGTTCTGTGCCAAACTCCTCGCCGCAGGACATAGAAAACATCTCTTTCCTTGACTCCCCTAGTATCCCTAGTGTTATACTTTAGTGTGTTCCTTATTTGAAATGCAGCTGCTCATTGCAGCATTCATTGTTAACCCTGGAGGGGAGTTGGTTCCTTGGAGGCCTCAATTCAGATATGTGAAACTGACAGCCATTTCAAATATGTTATACATATTGTTACAGTATACATGATCAATTGGGAGAAATAAAAAGATAATTTAAAATACTTATCAGATAGTCAGGTTTAAGGGAATTATTTGACAAAGCAAGTAGCAGTGAATATTTTACCTAATTTTTTCCTCAAGTGAAAATTTCTTCTCAAAAAAGCATTTCAGACTGGGGAGAGACATAATTGTACATTGAATTATGATTTAGGTGCTTAGCATTGTTCCTTTTAAACATGAACTTGCATACTTGGGTCAGGTTTTTTTGTGTATGTGTGTGTGCTTCTTTATTCCATATAAGTTGTTATATTTTCCTGGTACTTGTTTAAAATAAATGGTCTCACTATATATAGGATGTATGTCAGAATTTCAAGACTAAATGTCTGGAGAACAGAAATGAACATTAATTTTTATTTGACCCATTCCCTCTGCCTTGACATTTTTCTGTGCATGCAGTAAAATCAATAAAAATCTTTTAGTTGACTGCTACATAGTATAACTTAGTACTTTTCCTAGGTAAGACATTGAAGCTTCCAAGACTGCTTTAAACAATAAAAAATGCATTTTATAACTACCTTATTATATTTTTTAAGACATTGAATATGTGAAACTCTTAACTTCTTAACTCATAACTATTTATGTAGATCACATTGACATCTCATCTTTTTGTCAGGAATTGGCAAGCTACTCGGTTTATGGAAGTTGAAGTAGCAATAAGATTGCTGTATATGTTGGCAGAAGCTCTTCCAGTGTCTCACGGTGCCCACTTCTCAGGTGATGTTTCAAAAGCTACTGCTTTGCAGGATATGATACGAACTGTAAGTATTTGACTGAAGGTGATAGGATTTATTTTCTTAAAGAAACAAGTTATTTCCCTATGAACCAATGGAACTCCAAACTGGTTTCTCGTTTTCCCATTGTAGTTGGTAACATCTGGTGTCAGTGCCTATCAGCATACATCAGTGACATTGGAATTCTTTGAAACTGTAGTTCGATATGAAAAGTTTTTTGCTGTTGAACCTCAACACATTCCTTGTGTTCTAGTAAGTACCGTTAATTCTGTATTTGTTAGTTTTGTGTGCTGTCTGTGCTTTCTAGCTTCTCCTAGAGCAGGCTCTTTTCAACTGTTTTCAGATGTTTTGCACAGAGCTACTTTTTTTCTATGTAAACTTTGGTAAATTGTATTCTACTGACCAGGTCTACAAATGCCACCCTGTGTGTGGCTAGCTTTTGTATAGAAGAATTTGGATAAACCTGGGCCCTATTGTCAAGAAACTTAAGACACTGTAACAAATCATAAAAAGGACCCAGCGATACAGAATACATACTGCAAGGGCTTGAACAATGTAAAAAGCACTTTGGTTTTTCCTTCTAGATGGCATTCTTAGACCAGAGAGGCCTGCGCCATTCTAGTCCAAAAGTACGCAGCAGAACAGCTTATCTCTTCTCCAGATTTGTCAAGTCTCTCAAGTAAGTGGACACTGTTTTCAGCTGCTGCTGGTTTTTGGTTTTTGTTTTTTCACAGCACTTATTGGGAAGATTTTAATCAGTGTAATAGAAGTTTGTCTGAACCCAAGTGATTGTGGAACTGAATCTTGTAAATTAAAAGTAAATGAGTAAATAAAAAATAAATTAAAAAAAAAAAAAAAAAGAAGTTTGTCTGAAATAGCTGCTTAAATTTTTTCCAAAGATTACAGTTTTGATCTTAGTTTTACCAGAGCTTTTTCCATGAAACAACTATTTGCTGTTTATTGAATGAAACATCTCTTGTATCATTCTTCATTTTATGTTGTTTCTTTCCTGCTCAGTGGCTACTATATTTTGTGTTTCCCTTCTGTAAATATCTTTTTGCACGTAGCTTCTGTTCCTATCTCAACTGCCAACCGCTGCTTAAACCAGCAGTCTCATCTGCTGCTTTGGATCAAGTAGGGGGTTTGTCCTGGGAATCCGGTCTGGAGAAAGAGCTGGTTTATTCAGTGCTGTGAATTACTCCATACCACCTATCTGGATGGGTATTCTTGCTATTGGACTTCATATGATTGTGGGTCCTAGTTTGACAAAAGATTTTAAGTGTAGCAAATAAAAGTTGAGAGTTCCACCCCCCCACCCCCCCAAAATCAGAACCACTTGTGAGTATGTATAATGTAGGGACAATGTTGTTCTGCTTCCAAAATCAATTTCATATTTTACTGGACTTTCAGGCATTTTATTTAAAAACTTTTATTTTCTTTTTTATCAACATTTATTCAGTAAACAAATGAATGCTTTCATTGAGGACATTTTGAACAGAATTCAAGATCTGTTGGAGCTTTCTCCACCTGTAAGTATCAGTTCTTTTGCTGACAAGGTTTTCACCATTAGTTAATACTGAGACTGGCCCTTAAGAGAACGGAAATGGCAAATGTAGAGAACCAAAAGCCTGTTGGTACTGGTAGTTGCTGATTACTTTTCATCTCAAAATCCTCTTATTGTTTAAAATATTAATGAAAGCAAGTGGTCTGGGAACCGCTGCATTGTACAGGGCTCTTCTCCCTGGCACTTGTTCTCAGTGAGTACTGCTCTTGGCTCAATATCAGGGTAGCTTCAGCTATGGGGTGGGAGATTAAGGAACTGTTGAGTCAGGTGTTTTTATAAGACTTCTCATATTAATGACAATCAGATCAGAAGACTTGATTAGCTGAAATCTTTTCCAGATGTATTCAGTGCTGCTGTGCACATTATCTTTTTCTTAAAGGCTGTCTACTTTTTGTTAGTATGAGTTGATTCCAGTGTTCTCCAACATAATAAAAATTGCATTTTTACAGCAAAGGCTCATTAGACACATTTGAGCATCTTCTTAGGTCTCCCACACAGCTTCTTCAAGAAAAAAACTAGTCAGCTGACAAATCCACCTGTTCTTTTTTCTATGTTATGTCTCCTAAGATACACCACACAGTTTATTTCCATTTCCTTGAAAAGTTCCTTGGTAGCTCTCACTGATTGCTCAGGACTTTGGTATGAAAGTAGGTATACTGATGAGAGCTCTCCAGTAGGAAAACTGTTTATTAGATAAACATTTTTAGACAGATTTTAGACAATAAGTATAATGATTTATATTTAGCTAAGAAAGTCCTGACTCACAATTTCATTTGTCTAAAGTTTGTTGATAAATATTTTTCCATATAATTTAGCATTTCATTTTATATAATGGGTATATTTCTGAAAATAACATGTAAAATAGGTGTATTGGGGCAACTAGGTGGCAGAGTGGATAGAGCACGGACTCTGGGATCAGGAGGACCTGAGTTGAAATCCATCCTCAGACACTTGACACTTACTAGCTGTGTGACTGGGCAAGTCACTTAACCCTTATTGCCTTTCAAAAAATAAAAATTGGTATATTTCATCATTTCAAGGCAGGCAGAACAATTCCTTTTTAATGTAAATATGCCTTTTTCTTCTAGAAGACTGGATCTTGTAAGTGTTATCTTTTCTGTTTTTTAATTATTTTTTTAGAGGGGAAAAGTCAGGGCAATTGGGGTTAAGTGACTTGCCCAAGGTCACACAACTAGTACATGTCAAGTGTCTGAGGCCAGATCTGAACTCAGGTCCTCCTGACTCCAGGGCTGGTGCTCTATTCACTGTGCCACCTAGCTGACCCCATGTTATCTTTTCTTAAAGTCTAGTGGTACTTGAAATTTTTTTGTCCAGCTTCTGAGAAAAGTGGCAATGCAAATCCAAAATAAATAGGCATCAGCTAATTAAAGTATCAGTAAGTGAATATATGTTAAAGTGATCCTGTGGGAAAACTTGCTCACAGTTTAATTGATTTTGTTTGCAGTCTTTCAGAAATGCTTGCAACACAACTTTTCTGTTTTACTTAATACTTTAGAACTAGTTCTAAAGATCCTAATTTTTAGCATTAAAGATTTTTTCAAATGCACGCTGAGTTTGTGTTTTGCTTTCTTGAAGCACACTAATATCTTATTTTTATCTTAACCTTATCGACTCTAACACAGCTACAAAAAATTTTTACAAATAAGAAACTGACACAAGTAAGTAATCTCATCCAGGTTCCTGCTGCCATCCCACCCCTACTCCTTACCACTGCCCAAAAAAGTTTAGAATCAAGGATTTTTGATTTGCAATAGTCCATTTATACTTTGTATAATACAGCTATTAAAATGGCTATGCTTAAATGCACACTTTTCTGAATAAGTTATTGAGATACGTTTTTTAAAAAATAAATTGTTCTTTTGACTCTTTCAGTGATGCTCATTTTAATTTTAAGAGCAAATGGGATGAACTAGGATGTCATTAAAGGATACAATTCTCATTCTAGGAAAATGGTTACCAGTCTTTGCTGAGCAGTGATGATCAGCTTTTCATTTATGAGACTGCAGGAGTACTAATTGTTAACAGTGACTACCCAGCAGAAAGGAAGCAGGCTTTAATGAGGAATCTGTTGACTCCATTAATGGAAAAGTTTAAAATTTTGTTAGAAAAATTGATGTTGGCACAAGATGAAGAAAGGCAGGCAGCCCTAGCAGACTGTCTCAACCATGCTGTTGGTTTTGCCAGGTGAGTATAAATTGTAAATTTTTTTTTAAATAAAGAATTAGATCCGTAAAACATTCTTAAGAAATAAACAGTAGGCATTGATCTTGTGAAAGTAGGCACAGTCTTGCAAATTACAAGACAGTTTAGTGGAATCCAAAAAGGTGCTGATTTTGTGAAATGAATCCCATTTTATTCACAATCCTTAAACTTTCTGATTGGGCTCTTACTATGTTAATCCTTCAGGGATCACTAGAACTTGCAGGTTTGGAGAGTGAATGCTTGGATGGAAATGCTGAATTTGAAACCTTAATGCCTTTGCATTAACACATAAATAGAGGGGTCCTGAGATTCTTAAACACTCAAGCACGTTTGGTCATTCAGATTCTGGATCATTACTCAACCAGAAGCCTCCTACATCAGAACCTTTCTCATTTTGCAAAAGATCAGTGTTTGCTACTAGTTCTAGAAGATAACATACTTAACAAGTAGATATATGTCTGAGATTTGTTATCATAGATTTAATCTCCTCAAGAAAAACCAGAGATCTAGATAGAAGCCACAGATAATAAGCATGTTGACCTAGAATGTTGCATTGTCAGTTGTGCTCATCATTTCCAGGGAAATTGAGTTAGTCAGGTATTGACCTTCCCAGTACCTGTTAATCCCTATTTTTAGTATTTTTCTCTTTGGTCTTTGTACCCTCTTATGATGGGTATCTCAATATGTTTGACATCCTTGCATCAAAAAGGACTATTTGGAATATGGTTATCATTCATTTATTATATTTCCCATTTTTAAGGTGTACTGCATTTCCCAAATGAATGTCCCATGAATCCCAAGGCTAAAGAATGCAATGAATCAGGGGTGATAAACTCAGATGGGAACAGGGATCTTTCTAATGTTCATGAGGATCCCCACAGGCACATGCTGACTTAGAGAGACATAGTAACATTTGTCTACACTCATTTATTATGTTCATTATGAAATATAATTAACATGATTTTTATTTTGTTGACTCTTTGTCAGTTTTATTTTTATCTGGTTGAATAGTTAGTGGCCATGTATTTGACACCTCTGCTGATACCAAAATAGCCCATTTTTTCCCCTTGGTTTTAGTAGAGCAAATTATATTAACAGCCTTTTCCTTTTTCTAATCTGTGGATGCTAAGTAACTTGACTAAAGAAATTTCAATTAAGCTTTCAATTTTATTATTTACACAGCCGAACAAGTAAAGCTTTCAGCAACAAACAGACTGTGAAACAGTGTGGCTGTTCTGAGGTTTATTTGGACTGTTTACAGACATTTCTGCCAGCCCTCAGCTGTCCTTTACAGAAGGAGATTCTCAGAAGCGGCGTCCGTACTTTCCTTCATCGAATGATCATTTGTCTTGAGGAAGAAGTTCTTCCCTTCATCCCTTCGGCCTCAGAACACATGCTCAAAGACTGTGAAGCCAAGGACCTTCAGGAATTCATTCCTCTCATCAATCAGATCACAGCCAAGTTCAAGGTATGGACTCATCCAAGATCCCTCCGGTCTGGTGGCTGGCGATGAACTTACCTTCAGGCATGTTCTGGCCTGTGCTTTGTTTTGCTTAGTTTAAAGAAAATGCCCACGCCATTTTTGCATTCCACCTTCCTTTCACTATTGTAGCCAAGGAGAATTCTCTTATTGAATAAGACTGGGTGCCTCATATATGTTTTAAATAAGGAACTCGGAGCTAAGTGCTGTCCAGGTGGTCACAGCACACATCTTGCTCCCTCCATGGCTTCTCCCTGGGTGCACCCAATTAGTGTAGTATGAACTCTTAACAGTTCCTAGTAAGTTTGCAAGGCTCCATACATCTGTAGGTGAGTTGTGTCATCTGAAAACAAGCCTCTCACCTCCAGGGTGAACAGCCCATCCTGCTCCTTTGAGACATAGAGAGATTGCAGTCTGCTTTGGTGCAGGAAAAGTATCTACACCAAATACAGCACAGTAAGGTTCTGTGTCACCCAATGGTATAATAAAAATACCGGCCTTAGAACATCAGTCTATTCATTTAATATTACTAATAAGTTGCCTGTAGAACCAGGCATTTCAAATTATTCTTAGAGTTATGATGAGAGACTTTGATTTCTTTGCCCAAAATAATATATTTTGTTCAATAAATAATTTTCATAAGAATTTTAAAGTTTGTATTCCTTAATCATTGTCATTCATAAAATAAATTGTATCTTCATAAAGGTTTGTTGTGGCATCTCTTATCCCTTTTAGCTTTATATATATAGAAGCTCCATGCAATTTCTTAATAGTATTTTTAAAATCTGATATTTTGAATATCATTTTTTTTTTTTTGGTAAACAAATGTGTAACTGGACAAAGGAATTCCCTCAGCTGATTAAAAGACCTGAATGCTTACACAGCAGACCATAGAGAGATATTTTCATTGTCAGCTAGCTGACACTTTGATAATTCAGCATGAATTGAGGTTCTGTTAAGTGGGGCGGCATTTGTTATTTTGAGATGGAAGGGCAGCTTCAGAGAATGCTTAGTGTGAAGTTGCATGCAAACATTACTTTTAACTGCCTGGTTCAGGGGTGGTATGGATCGCTAGTTCCCGCCCAGAGATTAATCCCCTCCCCAGGGCCCTGGTACACACTACCACTAGGCCCAGTTCTTCTCATCAGCCCCTCTTCCCGTCCCAGCAGGCTCCGTCTGGATTCGTGAGGTCCTCTTCTCTCCAGCAGCCTTGCCATCTGGCTCCTTTCACCCAATGCTATGTTGGAACCAGCTCATAGGGTCTTAAGCTGCTTGTTAAATTTTCCATGTGAGCTTTGGCACTTCAGAAATGGGTCAGCCCTACAAAACATGGCTTGATTTATTATGTTGTTGATTGCCTAGATTTAAAAAGTGATGGAAAAAATATTAATAATGCAGATTAAACTTGAAAGGGTATTGTGCTTCCTCCCCAACCAAAATCTTCCTTGGGGGCCCTGCTGTTCTGAGGGGCAGCTGCCTTGTGTGACCCACTGTGCCTGACTTCTGGCCAGCCCGCTCTCTGGCACTCCTGACGCTCTTCTTCACATACCTCAGTGTGCTAGCTTTGGCTCACTGTTCACAGAACGGGGAATGTCCAGGTACCACTGCCACCGCGCCCCTCCCCAGGAGCCCAGAACCTTCCACTTTGTTCTCAGTGTCCTTCACATTGGCCAGTCCTTGTGTAATACAGTTGTTTCTTTAAATGAATTTGGGATTATTAAGGTGAGGATCTATCTTACTGTCCAGGGTTTGCTGCTTAGAAAGACTCTTTGTTTCTCTTCCCCAGACACAGGTGTCACCATTTTTACAGCAGATGTTCATGCCCTTACTTCATGCCATTTTTGAAGTGTTGCTTCGCCCTGCAGAAGAAAATGACCAGTCTGCCGCTTTGGAAAAACAGATGTTGAGGAGGAGCTACTTTGCTTTCCTTCAGACAGTCTCTGGAAGTGGAATGAGTGAAGTCATAGCCAATCAGGGTGAGAAAGCACACATTGGCTTCTTTCTGTTAACTGCATACAGTAAATTATCTTCTCAGCCTAGCACATTACCGTAGATGTGTTTTTAATGGGGGAATTGGGTCGATTAAAATTGCCCAATTTACAAGAAAAACAACTGAGCTCTGAACCAATGGCTCTTTATTAAAGAGTCTGTGGTCCCTTCTAATGAAGTGGACCTCAGATCTTCCTCACAATCTGAGATGCCGCCTCTCAGGCACTTATTTTTATAAGGTTTGATACCTGAACATTCTAAGGAGGCTATGCAAAGCACAGAATCCCATTGGTAGAGCTTGCTTGACAAGCCAAAAAAATGATGCATCAGCTAGAAATCGCATGTTGGCCGGGAGTTCTTGGGTTTGGCAAAGCTTGAGGCGTCTCCACTGACTAAGTGGTCATAAGATGGTCGCCTGCTCATATTAGACAGGAGAGAATGGTGTGGAGGTACAAAAGTAAGCCGGGGGACTTTCCATGTCATTGAGTCACCTCTGCCATGCTGGGCTTGGTCACCATGACAGGGGAAAGCGAGGTCGGTGGGCCTCTAGTTGGCTTCCTGTGATGAAGCAGGTGAAATTACAGGCTCAGCTCTGGGGCCTGGTCTTCAGAACTTGTCGTCGCTATCCCATGGAATTATATCAGACTGATTCATCCTGACTGGAGCAGAGAGGTCCAGATGAATTATTTCTCACAGTGGTTGAATTTAGTTGATCGACAAATTCAGTTCAGTAAACAATAACGTTAAGGTCTCAGGCACTGTGTGTGCTAAGTCTTGGGGTTACAAAAAAGAGGCAAAAGACAGGCCTTGCCCTCAGGGAGCTCATGGATTCATGAAGGAGACAATGTGCAAACAGATGGAGACAAAGCAAACAGGATAAAGAGGAGGTATTTGACAGGGGGGAGGCCTGGAATTAAGAGCTGGGGTTTTAGTTTTGACTTAAAGGAAGCCCAGGAGGTCAGTAGTTGGAATGGAGAAGAGAGAGTGCTTCAGGTGTGGGGGCACAGCCAGAGAGTGCCTGGAGATGCGAGAGCATCTTGTTCATAGAAGAGGCAAGAGACCAGTGTCACTGGATCAGAGGGGACATGTTAGGGAGTGAGAAGGCTAGAAAGGTGGGAGGGGCTGGTTAAGAAGGGCTTTGAATGCCAAACAGCATTTTGTATTTGATCTTGGAGGTCATAGGGAGACAAGGGAGTGGAGGATGGGGAGTGTTATGTAGTCACACCTGCACTTGAGAAAAATCGCTTTGGTGGCTGGATGGAGGGTGGACCAAAGTGGAGAGAGTTGAGGCTGACTGAAACACCCCCTCCCCCCCAACACCCCCACCCTCCCCCTGCCCACCATCAGGATATTGCAATAATCCAGGTGGGGGATGACAAAGGCCTACTCTAGTGTTGGCAGGGTCAGATGGGAGAAGGAGTTGTATTCAAGGGATGTTGCCAAAGTGAAACCGACAGGCCTTGTCAACAGCTTTGCTATGGAGGTGAGAGGTAGTGAGGGGTCCAGGATGATGCCTAGAATATGAGCCTGAGGGTCTGCTAGGATGGTGGTGCCCTGCACTAATAGGGAATGTAGGGGGAGAGATAATGAGCTCTGTTTTGGACATACTGAGTTTAAGTTTGTCTGCTGGACTTCCATGTCTAAAAGGCTGCTGGAGATGCAAGATTGCTAGTCAAGAGATTGGGGTAGGAGTATTGGGGAGATGTTGCAAAGACTACAAATTAGCCACCGCACAAACCTGTCATGGTGTGCGTGTACATAAAGAACATCCTGGATAAATCTGGGAGCACCTTTATAGAATTCTTTGAACACTTTTTAAAGAATTGGGAATCTCCACTTTGTAGTCCTAGACTTTTTTTTTGTTGTTCCATCATGGTTGTCTGAAAGCAAATTTGCTCCCTTCTTGCTAATAGAATTTCCTAAAGTTGATATTATTACCTCTTCTTTCTCCTTCCTGAAAACAGAAGCTCAACTCCTCAGGCAGTGTTTTGAATGGGAGGACAATAGGGAAACTTCATTTCTTGAATTTGGTTTTGAAGGGAAAGAATATTAAGCGGTAACTATATTTGGCTGATGATTTTCATACTTTAGCAGAAATACAGCTAGGACAGTGGATAGAGTACAGACCCTGGAGTCAGGAAGACCCAAGTTTAAATCCAGCTTCAGATATCCAGTTGTTTGCCCCTAGGATAGTCACTCCACATCGATTTGCCTTAATTTGTGCAGCTATAAAATGGGGATCATACTGGCACCTAACTCCCAAGGGGTTGTAAGGGTCAAATGAGATAATAATTGTAACGTGCTTAGCACAGTGCCTGGCTCATAGTAATCCCTGTGTAAATGTTAGCTGCGATTATTGTTAAATCTAGCCAGTCAAATTATGATAATAAATTGAAGGGCATGTGTATGTCTGTCTCTCCCTATGTACATGATATCCCTAAAGTGTTAGTACAGCTTAAAACTAAGATTTTGGAGATCCCTTGTATAACTAAAAGGAAAGTCCTTTTCTGGGTGTGGTTGTGTGTCATAGTTAATACTCATGTGTCCATCATCCTGTGACTTCATAATTTTTGGTTAAAACCTTTTCAAAGCGTGCACACCATGTTATATACCTAGTATTACTTCATTTTCTTTGTCTTGAAATAGAAGTGAAAAGTGTTCTAAACTTTCAGACTGGAATTTTTGGAGAATTTTGAGTCACATTTGAAATAGGAACTTTAAAAATCTGAGTTGTAGTTCTGTTGAAACCACATTGAAACACTTATTTCTACCTGTTCAGGTGCAGAGAATGTTGAAAGAGTATTGGTGACTATCATTCAAGGAGCAGTAGAATATCCAGATCCTATTGCCCAGAAAACTTGCTTTATCATCCTCTCAAAGCTTGTGGACCTCTGGGGTAAGTGTGGTGGTTAATAATCTGGTTTTAGTCTCCTGTTCTGAACTTCCCTCTCTTACAACTTTTGGTGATCAGGACTCTTAGTTGACACTTAATCACCAGTGTGATACATTCATAATTAATTTCTTTACACAAAATGAAAATCTGTGTTCTCTTCACAGGAGGCAAAGATGGACCAGTAGGATTTGCTGATTTTGTCTACAAACACATTGTTCCTGCATGCTTCTTAGCACCTTTAAAACAAACTTTTGACCTGGCGGATGCACAGACAGTTTTGGTAAGCACCTGGAAATTTTTGTTTAAATCATATAGATTGTTGTTGTCTTTTAAAAAAGCCAAGTTGGCTATAAGATTTTTTAAAATTCAATTTAGTTTCATTTTTAAAACATGTTGATTTGTGTTGACTCTAACCCTTGTGTTACTAAAAATCCATCAACTCATGTGACTGTTTTCTGTGTCAATGAAAAGAACAATATTAGTGTCCCTAAAACACCACCTCAGAACATTTATATGTTGACTGTAAACCTGTTCACTTCTCCCAGCTTCAGTTGTATACTCCTTTCTCAGGGCCCCCTCACCCCGGTTTCACTAGTCTTCTTTCTAAAGTTCCGTTTTCCTCATTTGTAGTTGTTTTAAAATCCATCCCCTATAGAGAGGAGATGGAGGTGCAGTGGATAGGCCACCTGCCCTGGAACCAGGAAGACCAGCCTCAGATACATCCTAGCTACGTGACCCACCTCTGCCTCAGCTTCCCCAGCTGTAAAACGAGAATCATAATAGCACCTCCCCCTCCTCCCAGGGTTTTTGTGAGGATCAAAGATGATATCTGGTAAAGTGATTAGCACTGAACCTGGTACATGGTAAATACTGTGTAAATGCCTCCTCTCTTCCTAATGTTTGCCCAGATAGCCTAAGTAACTCCAAATATTTTTCAAGCAAATATCCCTTTTCTCTAAAGATTGTATTTTTAAATACATATCAATATTATATATGTAAGTTTATTCACTGCATGTCTTTTATATCGGTCCCTGTAGCACCAATACAATATTAACAGCACCAGCAGTCACTATAAATATACCAGCATAGTGCTTGATTGCAAAATATAACCGACTCCATGTAGAAGACAGAAGCAAAACATTTATTCAGACACCAGAAAACCAAATCCCAACATAAGGAAACTGAATCCATCATAGCAACACAGAAGTTAATGCACCACAAAATAGCAGAGAGCCACACCATCTATTAGTCTTCCCACAAACCAACACAAGATTAGTATTTACTTTACTCACAAGCCTAGCTGTCTCCTTGCCTATAGTCCTCTCTCTTCCACCATCTAGCTGCTCTGACTCCCACCTTCCTGTGGGCTCTGCCCCACCCCTCAGCAGACTCCTCATACCACAGGCTCCATGTGATTACATTCAGACTATTAGGGGGCAGAGATTATTTTCAAAGGTCTTCAGATTCCCTTACACTTATTAAGGGGCAGGGAAGATCTTCAAATCACCATTACAATCCCTTAGAGATTTTTGGTGAAGATTTTTTTCCTCATTCGCAGTTCTTAATCTCATTGCAACAGCTTTGCACATAATCATATCTTTTGCAATTGCCTCTCCTTCTGGGTTAGTTAAGGTCCCTCTAGTCATATCTGAGAGAGATACCTGATCTTTCTGCTGCTGATCCTGTTGTGCTGTGACTCTTAATAGTGAGGTCCACCTGCTGTGGTAGGTGGTATGATTAGTAAGTCCAATTCTTCCAAATTACTTTCAACCTTTCCTAGCAGTCCTATAACAAAAAGAGAGTTCTTAATAATTTGTGATCTCAGAATTAGCACTTGAACCCAGATTTTCCCGGCTTCAAGGCCAGCTCTCTCTTCACTATGCCATGCTATCTTCATTGCTATACCGCAGCTTAGCCAAAGATCACAAAAATACATTCTCATGGTAACTGAAGTCAGTGAATTTTGCAACATGTATATTATGTCAGATCTCAGGGAACCTTTTTTATTTTATATCAAGGCTAATGGCACGGATATACTTTTTTAAAAAAATTCCTTACAATTTCTCTGAAAATTTCTCGTAATGTTGACTAGGAAGTTGTGAAAGAATGAACTTGTACTAGGAATAAACCATTAAGCTCCATCTCCTTTCCTTGACCTACCATCCTCCTACCTCTGGCCTATTACTTTTTCCATACTAAATTGCCTCCATTTGATCTGGATGAGAACAGTGAGAAAGACATAGAAAAGGGCAAGTATCTACAGACCAGGGGCCATTTTGTCTAATTTGAAAAGAAATAAGCAGAATGGACCATTAAGCTTTGTTTTTCAACAGGCTTTATCTGAATGTGCAGTGACTCTAAAAACAATTCATCTCAAAAGGGTAAGTTTTGCAGATGTTTTCTTGGGTATTATATTTAGACATTCATTTGTATAAGGATAAGCATTTTAATCATAATTGAATCTAATTTGTTCTGTTGCAAACCCTTTAAGTGTTGATTGGACAACTTTATGCCACTGTTTTCTAGGGAAGATGAAAGTAGCTGCAGATATGTGTGGCCCTCTTGTTATAAAACATTATCCTCCAAAATAAAATGCCCCCTCATTATCTTGAGGAGGGATACACAGATCTCAACCAGCAATCAACCACTTGGAATTTAGTATTATCTTACTTACAGAGAACATCAAGAATGATTGGAAATAAAATAAGAGTCAAACATTTTCATAAAGTGCGAGTAGGCTGAGTGCCTCGTCTTCATTTGTGGTTGTAAGCAGGGCTTAGCACTACTGCTACTGCGTGGTTTGGAGAGAGCTGCAGGAGGGAAGGTGCTTTGTAAATCACTAATCCACACGTACGTCCTTGCTCGAGAACCCAGCAGGTGATTAGCCATGGACAAAGCCATTTAATCTTCCTGGGTTTCGGTTGCTTTACCTTCAGAGTAAAGATTTGGACCAAATGAGGTTCCATTTGGGATTCAGATTCCATTACTCTGTGATCACTCCCTGACGGAGATGATAATACGAAGAAGACCCTACTCTGGGTGCTGTAGACAGTGTATTATTGCTGTTGACTTTTAGGACTCTAGTCACTGCTGCTACCACTGATTAGTGCAGTAGCAGAAGCAGAATTAATAAGATTTTGATAGTTTCTACTTAGAGACGTGAATCTCTTTTTCAAGAATTATTCTAGAATGCTACAGTCAGGTTTTTTCCCTAATTTGTAAAAGGGGCGAGGGGTGTTTTATTTTTATTTTTAAGAATTCAATTGCTATCTAAACAACAAAGTTGTAGTTTGATTGTATTTACATTTGATTTAATTTTCAGGGCCCAGAATGTATTCAATATCTTCAGCAAGAATACCTCCCTTCTCTACAGGTAGCTCCAGAAATAATACAGGTAAAAATCTTACTTAGTTTTAAATTTAACTATGGGCACAAAAATACTTGTATCAATTCAGACTTTGATTTAGAAAAGTGAAAATTAATATAAGCATTTCACATTAGATTTCTAAATTTTTTGCATGTCTAACTGAAGGGTCCACCTGACCAGTTAGAGCAATTAAGTTAAATGCCTAACATGTAAAACTAATTTCATCTATTTTCAAACCATTTGTCAAGAAAAGTAGACAAAATCACCTCACTTAGTGAGCAGGAATTTATTAAGTGCCTGCTAATGCCATGCACTGGCAGAAAGACAAGAGACTGGCATTAATCTGTGAGCTTCTCTTCTGTCTGAGGAGCCAACCAGTACCTAGAAGCATGTGTGTGATAAGCAAAATAAATACAAGGTAGGGAGGCCGAGTAATATCATGCTTGTGGATGGTACTCAATAAATAGAGTATCTGATCTGTTGGTTTGCGGTTATCCAAACAAATTGAGTTTTGAATGTATCCATTAAGTAAAAGTTGTATGTGGATCCACATCCTGCCATTTTTGAAATGGGTTTGGAATTTGGCTTTTTTGTTGTGTTTTTTTAAAGGTTAGAGAAACGAAGGTTTCGTGCTTAGGACTACTTGTAATTGCCGAGAAATGTGGACACATGTAATGATATATCTGGAAATTTGCCATTACATTTTAATTTAATCTTGACTTTTGTGCTCATGCTGTTTGTTTTCTTAGCCAAGTGTAAGCTTGACTAAGAAACAAAGTAGAATCAAATGACCCTTCTTTTTATGCTTGACAAGATCTCCACCCTTCCTTGGTCATTGTTGCATTTTCCTGTCCTTTCCTGATAAATCTCTAGTAGGGTTTGTCCTTGGGGCTGAGCTGCTGCTAGAAAGGTACGGATTTTCAGCTTCTTGGTTCTTGTCCCTAAGGGATGAGAGAGAAAAGTTTCAACAATGCTTCCCACCCCACCCCACCCCAGCAAGGAGTACCTGTTAACCATGAGAACTGTACTATTAAGAATTTGTGAATGAATAATTTCATGTTGCATAGCAATTTCGTTGGCAATAGGGAACTGCTAAATTTACTACCTTTAGAGATGAACTTGATCTTGGATACAGTTTCTACAAGTGACCTTTCTTGAATTTTATGATGGTATTCACAGAGGTTCCATTTTCCCCTTAGGAGTTCTGTCAAGCCCTTCAGCAGCCTGATGCTAAAGTGTTTAAAAATTACCTAAAGGTAAGTTTTTGAAGGCGGTTAATGCTTTACATAGACTTGTGATGAAACCATATTTAAGAGTAAAAAGAACAATTTGGAGGGATATTTTAAAACTTTACTGTTGAAATGACCACACCTCACTGAAATACTGACAAATAGGTTTTGAAGAGTCTTGTTCTATGATGCACGTGGTAGGATGTCCTATAAAGGTTTTGGAAAAGGCTGTTTGGCTTCCAAATTTGGCAGAAATGGCAAAGAAAAGGAATAAAACAAGTAGAATTTGTGTGTACATGTGAATAGTTTTTTCAAAAGATGATTCTGGTAAAGTGGTAGTTCTGGTTAGCAGCTTTGTATTGACTGCCCTACCACCTGCACTCAGCAATATGTAGAGGAAGAGCTGAGTGAGAGCATCCAGTAATGACAGAGAGCTGGCCTAGACCTGGCCTAGAGAAGGATTAGGAAGAATTTAAGAAGGCAAGTAAAAGGGAATGAAGTTTTATGTTTATTCTACATATAAAACATTCTTTCTTGTGATGTGGAACAAATTTGGTTGAGATCTACCAGTGATCCATTTTACATTCTTGCAAATAATAAAATTATGTAGAATGGTAGGATCCTAAAAAAACTGACCATAGTATGTTTTCTACTTGGCGATTTGTTTATAAGCTTAATTGAAATGTTAATCTTCTCAGCATGGAAGTAAAGCAGTATTTTTCATTTTAAATAGTGTTCTTCTACCTCCACTAAAGTCTTATTAGTTCAGTTTTTTACCATGGTATGGAGGTAACTGGTCCCTGAAGTCTAGGCCAGCAAAGGCCTCATAAGCTTGGGCAGATTGGACAAAGCCAGAACCACTCTGTGCACAGGCCCAGTGATAGGGTCTTTCTTGTTGGAGGATTACCACCACCTGCCCCTGCCCTGCTCCCTACCACTCAAGAAGAACGGGGAGGGAGCCAGGCTCTGGTTTGCAAAACTTTGAAATCATGTGCCCTCTGAAGAGTTTACAGATACCATTCTGGTCATAGAGTGGTACCTGGCGCTTTGGTCTCACTGCTCTCTTTATTTCTTGCTCTTCTGTTTTCTTTCTAGCTGTGTAGGAGAACTAAAGAAATATGAATAAGAGTCTTGTTGAGTAAAGAAGTAAGATGTACAGTCCCTCATACATAAAGACGACCCTCAGCTTGGGGTCATTCTTACAGAGGTGATGGGACATCTGCTCACCTCTCCAAACCTGGAGTCCCCTTGGTGAGCAACAGGACAGTTTATGAACTCAGTCATTAGGGTTTGGGGCGAAGTCTGAGCCAGCCCAGCTTTATTTGCTTTGTGAGAAGCTAGAGTCGTGCTGGAGGGGCAGACACTAACTTACCACTACCTAGTTGCCACCCTCCATTTCAGAGTTTTTCAGAGGAAGGTACATTAAAAACATTCAGGGACGACATGTGTGTTCTTCTCTGAGACAATCCTCTTCCAGCAGGATACTTTTCTTTACTGTTTCCAGAACACAACTGGAGTGTTTGTGGCATTGTGTCTGTGTGCTATTCCCCTCCCCCAAATTTGTTCCTGGCTATGCTTCAGGATTCAGCCAGAGTAAGCACCTTCTCTGTGATGTTTTGTCAGACTACCCTCTTCTTAAATCATCTTTTCTGCTGTTGAGCTCTGAGAACAGTTAATGGGCATCTCATTTGGCACTTCACCAGCACTGCAGTGTAGTAAATACAGCCAGACTGTAAACTCCACACGTCTTGTCCTAGGCTTTTTTGTATTCAGTAGCTAGCAGAGTGCCCTTTTATGATACGCCCTCAAAATGTTTGTCTGGTGATGATCATGTGCTCGTTGTTTGGGTATTTGGCATTGTGTTGAGCATCACAGCCTTGTTGGGAGAGTGCTGGCCAGGGCTATCTCTGGCACATCTTGGTGCTTTTACCTTATTCGCTTGATTTCACTGCTTAGCAAGCACCCACAGCAGCTCTAGGAAAAGATAAGTGACAGACAGACGCATGGTCTGCATTAAAAGGAACAGAAGATGACTATGAGGTGAGACATTCTGTGTCGCTTTCAGTGTTCCTTTCTTGAGCAAAAGGAATACCCTTATCTGTTCCAGACCCTATTCATGTGATTTTCTTGTTTTTACTTCTCTGTGGTCTCTGGTAATCAGCAACGTGAAAAGCTCTTGTTTTGCCTTAATTTACCTGTGAGTTCATGGATGATGTGAAGGACTGATTTTACATAGCTGCCATCTTTCACTAGGGAGGAATGACTACATTCCATGGGTGAATCAGCTCCTAAGCAGTAAGTGTTACGGGGAGAAAGCCCATTTGTTTTCTTTGAAGTAATTGTGTCTGATACCAGTACCAGGGACCACCCATTCACCTTGTAAGGAATTGTACTAATACTTTTTTTTTTTAAACAGGTATTCTTTCAGAGAGCAAAGCCCTAAGGATCACACTGGAAATCCTTGTACCAATTTCCATGATCAGGAACTCCAGTTAATAATTTATACAGATGGTATTTTTTCTTTTGTGCCATTCATACTGGTGATCTTTTTAAAGTTGCTCTGTGCTTACCTGCAATATGTATTTTGGCATTTTTCTGTAAAAAAGGGGTTTGACTGAGTTGGCTTAAATACAGGTATGTATGAAAAGTTGACCTGCATGCCCACTCAGATTGTTGTATAGGAAAAAATTACAGCAAAGCTGTCATGGTTTCTTTAATTTTCTATTTGAAACATAATTGAAGTCTTTAAAGACCATAGCAGTGATTAAGCAGTGTATATTCTAAAAAAAATTATCAACTATAACACATTGGACATAAGAATTTTATTTTCCCTCATGTATGCCAATATTAAAATATGGAAGAAAAAAAGAATCAAAACTGATTTTTTTTTTTGTAGATAGCCATGACATTTCTTTAAGCTGTTTTAATGCTAACATGTGTTTCCTATAGAACACAGTGATTTCATAAATTAATTGATTTAAAAGTAGGTGCTGGTTATACATTTTTATATAAAGAAATAAATTTTATGTAGTGAATTCTGCCAAGTTTCTTTTTAAGTCATTGTTTATACTTTATATTAGCTGTATCTTCTTGTGCGTCTAGCTTGTCTGTCAGTATTTCCCAAAAATATTTGTAGTTGGGGGCAGGAAGCAGGGGGTAGGGTTGGGGGGGGGTGGAGATTTGTGGGGAAAGGTCTCAGAATCCACAGATCTGGGTTCAGATCCTGACCGTCATTTACTGTCACCTGCTCTTAATGGCACATCTTAATCTACAGAATTAGAATGATGACCTTTTTTACTATGAACCTCAAAAGGTAGGGTCAGGGCTGCTAAGTGGCGCAGTGAATAAAGCAGCAGCCCTGGAGTCAGGAGGACCTAAGCTCAAATCCGGCCTCAGACACTGAACACTTACTAGCTGTGTGACTTGGGCAAGTCGCTTAACCCCAGTTGCGCTGCCTTCCCCCATCCAAAAAACAAAAGAAAGGTATGGTCATTCCGAGGGGAGCAGGAAAACATAAGTGCTTCTGTAGGTGTGAACTCTTGGAAGTGGGGTCTGTCCTTCCAGATTCAAGGGCTGTTTTCCCTAAAAGTTGTGTATAAATCTAATTTGGCAAAATTTTAAGTACTAGAGCTATTTGTATTTTAGGAAATCTTACATGAATGTTTGTAAAGCCAACCCTGCTGTAACTTAGCTCCATCTTTTTTGGCATAGGACTTTGGTCAAGGCAGCTATGCCAGTGTTTTCATTTTGTTCGTGGGCCTTCCAAGGAGCAGCATTTTTTTCCACATAGCAATCATTTTCAACCAGATCTTCTTCAGTTGACCTGAAACAATGACTACAGCCATCTAAGATGAAGCTTTCAGTTTTGTTTCCTCCCTTCCACTCCACCCTGTCTTTCTCACCAGCTCTTTCAGCCCCTTGTATCAGACTTGTGGTGCTTTGTATGAGGGGAGCGGTGGTGATGGTGGCAGAAGTAGCGGGAATGAAGCCAAGGAAGGGGAAGAAGTGGCTGTGTTCAGAACTGTGGACCATCTCACACCCCAGCCAGGTTACCAGTCAAGGGACCTTACCAGAATAGACTTAAACCTGCTTTTTATTCCCCTACCTGAGCAGAATCTCTGGATATGGGGGCAGTTTCACTAAATTTAAACCACATCACTCTACCAAAACAAATACACCCTATGGTGCTGATAGAAAGCAAACTCGGGTGCAGTTGGTTTTTTTTTTGTGGGGGGGGGGGAAGGCAGGGCGATTGTGCTTAAGTGACTTGCCCAAGTCACACGGCTAGTAAATGTCAAGGGTCTGAGGTCGTATTTGAACTCAGGTCCTCCTGACTCCAGGGCCAGTGCTCTATTCTCTGGGCCACCCAGCTGCCCCTCAGATGCAATTGTTGAACTGATATTGATGATCTTGAAGGAATTAAGGTATAGAAGAAGCTCCAGATAATCACCAAGTAGGTTCTGTGTGCCTGACGCTGACTGGGCACGTGAGACAAAACAGCGCCTGCCCTCATGTATATGATAGGTAGAGATGCAGTAGAAATAGGGTGAAGGTGGGGGAGTTGTAGGGAGGGGGCACATCTGAATCTTGAAGAAAACTAGGGATGTTGAGAAATGCAGGCAAGTAGGGGATACATTTCAGCTGGGGGACGGCACACAGGCCAACAGCAGATCACCCTGTTTGAGGGTAGACGAAAGCCCATTGAGCCGGAGTGTAGCATATGTGGAGGGCTACAGTGTGTAATAAGCACGGAAAGAGATTGGGCCCATGCCGTAAGGGGCTTCTGAAGTTGTATGACATCCATGGAGCTTGTCGTGCTCAGGAAAGTCACCACCAACTTTTTGGAGTTTGGCTCAGAGAAGAATGAGGCCGAAAAGCCAATCGGGAGGCTGTTATAATCGTGCATATATGGTCTGGACGGCGAGGTGACCCCATGGATAGGGTGCTGCACCCGCAGTCAGGAAGACGTTCAAATCTGACCTCGGACGCTTAGTAGCTGTAGGATCCTGGGCAAATCACTTAATTCCATCTGCCTCTGTGGCTCATTTGTAAGATGAGCTGGAGAAGGAAAGGGCGGACTACTCCAGTATCTTTGCTAAGAAAACCCCTAATGGGAGCCCGGAGAGGCAGACACTGCTGAGAAATGATCAAACAATAATACTATAGGTGAGAGATGAGAAAGGGCAGAAGGTTGGGTGGGGTGAAGTAAGTGCAGACAGCAAAGAAGGGGAGGAATTGTAATACTTGGCAGCTAAGTAGATGGAGAAGTTGGGGCTGGTGCTGAGTTTATGAATTTGGGTAATTGGAAGGATGGTGATGAAGAGGGGAGTTTGGAAGAGGGGTGGGTTTGGGGGCAAGATAATGAGCTCAGTTTGGGGCATGTTGAATTTGAAATGTCTGTAGGCTGTCCAGTTGGGGAGGTGAGATAGAGTTTGGGAAAGAAACTAAGACTGGAAATAAATATCTGAGTCACCAGCATAAACACAATTAGTAAACTCAGGGGAACTAATGAGATCACTGAGTGAGTGTAGGGATAGTAAAGAAAGAGGGCCAGGACAGCTAGGAAATATAAATGATAATTCAGGAGAAAAGACTGAGGCTGTGGGAGCAGAACCAAGAGAATGGAAAAGATTACTTAAATTCACTTATCTCTGAGCATCATTTTTCTCATAGTTAAATACCTGTGTCATAGTGTTATAAGGGCCAAATGAAACAGTGACCTTAAAGTGA
>CM053585.1:351528400-351615505 GCA_028646515.1 Pseudochirops corinnae | reverse complement strand
AGATGGGTTTTGTGGATTCCTGGCAGTCTCCAGGTCAGGTCCTACAAGTAGGATCCCCTAGAAAGAGCTCTATGTTTATATCTGCTCCTATTCCTCCCTAAGCTGTGTAACCTTAGACAAATCACACTTTTCTATGTCTAATTTTCCTTGTCTCTAAAAGGAGGGGGTTGGACCATGCAACCTCTAAGGTCCCTTCCAGATCTATGTCATGATGGCCCCTAGAAGACAAGGTGGATCAGTGATCTTGGATGCTGATCTCTGGTAACATTCTGGAATGAATTACCAAATGGATGTTGTCTGTGAGGACTTCCAGTAAAGCTGTTATCATTGGGAATTAGCCTGGATTTACTGATGATGGATAACAGTCTTTCTTAATGATGTAGTTTAGGGCTGCTGGGAACCCTGGAAATGTCAGGGTATAAGTCAGAGTTGCCTGGAACAAGTTCACACACAAACCATCTTCCAGTCAAGTGGCAAAGTTTCTTGTAACACCCAATAGGAGCATGCAAAATTTCTAGTGAACCTGCAAACTAATGAGGATGAAACTGCTGCTTACAGACAAAGGGGACAGTGAAAGTATCTGGATGGAATTAAGGAGTGTTAAGTAGTCTAGGGTGAGCTGGGTGCCACAGTGCAAGGAATGTTAAGCTAATTAAGTGATCTAGATGGGTTGGGGTAGGCCAGGAGCTTTAGGTTGCTGTGCCAGTGCTAGTGAGCTGGGCTGCTGCAGTGTGTGAGAAAATTCAGGAACTGGGTTGCTTTCAAAGAAATGGTCTTTTACTTTTAGGGGTCCAGGTCCCATCACCCCATCACTAATCTACATAACGCAAGTAGCACAGGACCGGATGAGTCGGCCTCGAGTTTTAGTGTTGGCACTGCTACTTCCTTGCTTTTGTGACCTGAGACGAGGCACTTGATTCCTCATCTGTCAAGAGGGTTTGATCTTCCATTTCTAACCTGAAAAGTAATGAAAAACTAGTCTTATTTCCCTTTTAGCAGATCAAGAAAACAGTGCTGTTTATTTGGACTAACATAAGACATTGGACATACTTTGAGAATATTTGTATGGACTTTACAAGTTACAGATGAACTACTGGTCTGCCTAAGTAGGAGTTTTCAGAAGAGTGTCCACGCCAATGAAATCATAGATCTGCGCAAGAGATAGGAGCTAGATGGAAGCATAATTTACTGAATTCCTAATTGATCATTACCGAAGGCTGTTGATTCATGCATCAGTGCCAGCCTGTTTAAGGTTTATAGTGGTGAACCATGAGGCTTTGCCTTGTTCCTTTTATGCCCAGCATTTTTTTAATGAAGTGATGAGGATGGAGACTGGTGAATAATGTAAAGCCTAGAAGGATACCTAATACATTGCATGGCACAAAAGCAGTTTGCAATTTTACAGTTTTTAACTACTTTCCTAGTATTAGTAGTTTAATAACAGAGTGGGGATCCAAAAATATCTGGCCTGGCTAGGAACAATGGGTTAGATTGAGGAAAATTAAATTTTACAGGGATAAACATAAAATACTGAATTAAACTTTTTTTGTTTTGTTTTAAAGGAAAATTACAAGACGGAAGAGTACATGGCTAGATAAGCAGTATATGTGGAAAGGATTTATGGTCTGGGTTCGTAAGCAGTGTAACACGGCTACCATAAAAGTTGTGATTTGGGGCTATATCAACAATCTACAAGACAAAGGCGGTTTCCAGTCTACCTGTGCTGGCCAGATCACAACTAGAGTGTTATGTTCAGGACTAGGTCAGTTTAACCAGAAACCAAACACGTAGTTCTAGAGGATGATGGTCAACGTGGTGAGGGAGATCCAAACCAAATCTCAAATGATGAAGCATGATTTAAAAGACCTGTAAAGGAAAAGACTTGGAGGGCAAGAGGGAAATGGCAGCAAGGAAGGGGATGGCCATACTCACACAGTTTTCAGATACTTGGCAATCACGTTAAAATAGATGACTCTATAGGGCAGAAGTAGGAACAATGGGTGGCAGAGGACGTGTCTGCTTAATATAAGACCACCTTAACAATTGAAAGGTGTTTGAAAAATTAAAAACAAATTGAACGGCTCAAGGTAATAGCAATTTCCCCATCACTGGGAGATTTGTAAGCAGAGTCTGGATGACCACGTTGAAGATTTGTTATAAAGGAGATTCATTGAAGTATTAAGCCAAACTAGCTAACTTGTAAGATTTCTTCCAGCTCTAAAATGTTTTGATAACTGACTAAAATTACAAAGTACTGCTTTGTTGGGGCATAGATTGAATACATCTTAAAACCCAATGAGTCCACTAGCGTTTATTAACCATACAGTGTATTATGTGCCAGGTGCTGTAGACTGGAGGTAAAAAGAAAAGGAGAAATTTAAAGAAAAAATGTTAATGGTCCCTGCCCTCAAGGAGCGCATCTTCTAACGAGAGATACTTTACAACTTTGTACATATAAAATCTATACAAAGTAAATTGAGAGTTAAGCTCAGAAAAGGCACTGGCTTGGGAACAGTAGGAGGGGTGGTGTGAAACCCAACAGCAGAATGTAGGATTTGAACTGTGCCTTGAAGGGAACCAGGGAAGCCTTGAAGTGGCAATAAGAAGGAAGAGCATTCCAGGCATAATGAAAATGCAGTCCAGACATTTAGTGTCTTGTGCCAGGAGCAGTAAGAAGGCTGGTGTTACATAGAAGGCTGTAAAGTATAAAAAGTCTAGGAAGGTTGGAAGGGGTCAGGTTGTAAAGGGCTTTAAAAATCAAAAAGGGCTTTAAAAATCAAAAATCCTGGCAGTAACAGGGACCTGCTCAGATTTATTGAGTGTGGAGCGGTGGCATGGTCAGACCTGCTCTTTAGTAAGATCACTTTGGTAGCTGGGTGGAGAATGGACTGGAGAAGGGAGACCAACCAGCAGGCTATTCCAATAGTCTGAGAGTGAGGTACCTGATGAGTATCTGCACCACGATGGTATCTGTTAGGAGAGAAGGGAACATCACAAGAGAGGTTGCAAAGGTAGAAACAACAGAAATATCCTATTAACAATATTTATTGTTACTGTTAAGTATTCTCAATTTGACTTTGACAGCGTGTCTCATGTCTATGCTGTACTAGCCACTCATGCAGCCACTACTCTTCTGTTGTAGTTCAGTCATGGCCAACTCTTCATGACCCCATGGACCGGGGCCCTGAAATTAGGAGTACTTGAGTTCAAATCCAGCCTTAGACACTTGATAGTTAACTAGCTGTGTGACCTTGGGCAAGTCACACACCCCCATTTGCCTTACCTTCCCCCTCCAAAAAAAAAAAGCCCAAAAAGGGGAGGGGGGAGCAGTTAGGTGGTGCAATGAATAGAACACCAGCCCTTGAGTCAGGAGGGTCCGAGTTCAAATTCAGCCTCAGGTACTTGAGACACTTGCAGTGTGACCTTGGGTAGGTCACTTAACTCCAATTGCCTTGCCTTCTCCCTTCTGAAAGGAAAAGGAAAGGAAAGGAAAAGAAAAAGGCATACCAGGTCATTCTATCTCCCAAAGACTGTCCACGTTCTTGTTTGTTGTTTGCATGAGATTCTCTATTCATCTCATTCTCTGCTGTCTTTTTCCTTTTGTCTTCGGTCTTTCCCAACATCAGGGTTTTTTCCAGTGAATCCCATCTTCTCATTATGTGGCCAAAGTATTTAACCTTCAGCTTCAGTATTTGACCTGCCAGGGAATACCTTGAATTAATTTCATTAAATATTGACAGGTTTGATCTCCTTGCTGTCCCAGGGACTCTCACAAGTCTTCTCCAGCATCACAATTTGACATTGTTGAGTCTGTGGCACTTGGCTTTCCTAACAGCTGTACGCTGCTACTAGAAAAGCCATAGCTTTGACTTTACAGACCTTTGTTGGCAAGGTGATGATATCTCTGCTTTTTAGTATGCCGTAGAGATTTGCTGTAGTTTTCCTACCAAGGATGAAGCATCTTTTAATTTCATGGCTACAGTTGCTGTCTGTGATGCTCTTCCAGGCCCTCAGTTACCTCCTGCTTGGACTATTGAAATTGTCTTCTAATTGCTGTCCGCTAGGCTCAGGTAGGTGGGGAAGTGAATAGAGCATTGGGCCTGGAGTCAAGAAGACATGAGTTCAGATTCAGCCTCAGATGCCTATACTGTCTGTATGACACTGAACAAGTCACTTAATCTGTCTCTGTCGCATCAGTTGTAAAGCAAGGATAATAACAGCATCTGCCTCACAAGGTGTTATGAGAATATAATGACATAATATTTGTAAAGCTCAGCACAGGAACTGTGATGCAGTTCGGAGTGCTAGGAACCCTGAAATGTAAGGGTACAGAGTGAGTCTGCCTGGAAAAAATCTAGCATTCTTTAGGTCAAAGTAGCCAGCTTTATTTTTTAACACCAATAGTAAATCTGTGCCTTGATGGGGTGAGATTGATATTTATATACAAAAAAGACTTGGCAGATTTGGGTAGGATTAAGGAGTGTTAAATAGCCTGGGGTGGCTCAGGTTCACCAGTGAAAGGAGTTAAGTGGTCTGGGGTAAAAGGACTATGTAGTATCTAGGTGGGCTGGGATGGGCCAGATGCCAAGGGCAGAGGTGCCAATGATCTGGGCTCTTGAAATGCTTGGGAAAATTGAGAGACTGCATTGCTTTCACAAATATGGTCTTTTCTGTTTAGGGATGCAGGTCCCATCACCCCATCAGCTGGTGCTTAATAAATGCTTATTCTCTTGCCTGCCTTCCTAATTGGTCTCCCTGTCTTATTTTTTTATTAAGCCTTAATCACTGAATGGGTGTTGCCTTAGTCAAAGTGAGATCTATTAAAGACCTTAGCTTGAAAAGGCCAAGGTCCTGGAGCTACTACATCCTGGGCCATTTCCAGTTGTCCTGATCCATATCTGTTCACTGGACCCAGATGGCTTCAGAGGAGAAAGTGAGGCTGATGACCTTGTACAGCCTTCCCTCACTTAAATCCAATTGACTTGTATGTCACGGCATCACCTCCCTGATATCATGGTCCTCTTTGAGAACATAGGACAAACAGCAGCCCCTGTCTCTAAATTCTCCCTTCCCCATTCTACCCACCCTGCTGTTAAAGGGATCTTTTTAAAGTGCAAGTCTGATCATGCCCTTTTCCTGCCCCAGAATCCCCAGTGGCTTCCTTTCCTTTTAGGATAAGAGACAAACTCCAGTGCTTGGCTTTTCAAACTCTTTATAATCTTACCTTAATCTACCTTTCTAGGGTAATTGCATATTATTTTGATGTTTACATTGTGCATTCCCTCGCAACATTCCATCTCCCTGTTGGTGCCTCTGCACAGACTATTCTCTTTGCTCGGCTTGCCCTCCCTCCTCAGTTTCACTTTGTAGAATCCCTTAGATTGTCCTTCAGGAAACCTCTCCTGATACTTCTAGGTGCTAGTGCTCTCTCCTCTCTCCCCAGAAATTGCTTTGAATATTTTTGCATTTAATGTTCCACGTACAAATTCCCCACCCCACCCCTACCTCAAATAAAATAAAATCTTTGAGGACATGGACTGGTCCATTTTACCTTTGTATCCATAGTACCTAGAGTAAAGGTTCTAGACTGTGCCAGGTACATAATTAATAAAAATCTAACAAATGCCTGTTGAATGTCAGGTAGACAGAGTGCTGCACTTGGGAGTTTAGTAGGATCTGTTTTAAATCCTGCCCTTGACACTTGGTAGCTCTGGGCAGGTCACAGCCTCTCTGCACCTGTTTTCTCATCTCTAAAGTGAGAAAGTTGGATCAGATGGCCTCTGAGGCCCCTTTCAGCTCTGAGTCCTATGAGCAGGGTAGCGACTGGCAGAGTCACTTAGATTTTCCATATATGTGAGGATATTTCTCTCCTAGACTCCCCTCAACACTTCTGACTCATTCAAATTACATGTGGGGAAAAAAACCTATGTTCCAACAGGCACGTCTGGAAAGAAGAAAATAAGGGATTGTAATCATAGAAACTTGATTCAATAAATTGTTTGATTTAAAATTTAAATAAGTACCCTTTTTTGGCTAACATGAAATTCCTACTTGGAGGGCATTCGGAGCTGGCACTATCCAATTTCCCAGTAAATAGCATTGCTTTGGGTAATTTAAATCCATGTAGAAGTTGATTTGATGAGAGAATTTAGTCACAACATGGAAGTGGAAGCACAATAGATGAGCTGGTGTAAGAAACTTTGATGTCTGTCATTTAATTAATGTCTTTCCTACAGGTTCTATCGATTGGTTAAATGCCAGGCAACAATTTTTCTCCATACCATTTTGGAATGTTGTATTACAGAATGAATTCATTACTGGACTTTGAAAATGTTTTCAACATATAGCTTTGCTGAAAGAAAGCCTTCCTTAATTAACCCTTTTAAGGACCTTCCTTAACCTTTTTTTGGTGTGTTCTGGATAGTCTGGGGAATCCTATGGACTACTCAGAATCATGTTTTCAGATGCATAAAATAAAATAAGGGAAGCCAATTGTGTTGAAATTCAGTCAATAAAATTTTAAAAAGTTCACAGACTCCCCAGGTTAAGAGCCACTGGAAGGACCTGGACTTTTTTTTTTTTTAGCCAAGAGACTTGGTTATCAGTACTCAATTTTCTTGTCTTTATGATGATGGTAATGATTTTTTTATATTATCTGTCCCATAAGTATATTTTGAGGAATGTGCTTTTGTAAAATTCATACAAATATAAAGTTTTCATTTGTTTTCACGTATTTGTAGAATTCATTACTAATAAAAAGGTTTTCATTATATTTATGTGAAAAAGTTAGTGAAATTGTAAGAAATTTAGGTTTTTCTATAGTAGAATATGGATACTGGAATTACACATGATGTGTTATTACTAGAAGCTAAAAAAAAATTTGTTAAAGTGTGCTTTGCCAGATGGTAGGAATTCAACAAATCAAAGTCAGCAAAGGAAGGAATGAGCTGTGTCAGCTGTGTAGAAAATAGATTAATTATAGAAAACATCTGGGCACCTAGGCCTTAGTTCTGTGGATGTGTCCCAAATCAGGATGGGTGTAGTAGGACAAGAATGAGTTACTGTTTTAGTATTTTCTCATTCCCCACATAATAATAATAGATAGCATTTTTAGAGTGCTTTAATGTTTGTGAAACACTTTATAAATATATCATTTTATTCTCACAACAACCCTGGGAGATAGGTGCTATCATTATTCCCATTATATAGATAGGCAAACTGAAGCAGACCTCACTTAAGTGACTTGCCCAGAGTCACACAGCTAGGTAGTATCTGAGGCTTCTTCCTGACCTGCTTGCTACCTGGGTTGGAACTGCAGATCTTCCTGACCTAGGTCCAGTACTCTATCCCACCTAGATATTATGAATATCTATGTACTGGAGGATGCACACATATATGCCTTATCCCTTCAGGGCCTATCGTCTTTTGATGACAGTTTTGAGAAACAAGTTAAGGCTCAACATCCAGGAACCCAAAGTCCTTAATTCTGGGCTTTAACTGGGCTAAATAGCAGTATTTAACATTTATTAGAGCTGATGCAGTGGCTCTCAGACCGTGCACCCCGGCGAATGAATTTAACTAGTTTATGAATTACTTAAATGAGTTTAATAAGTCAACCTCTAAAGTCTAGAATTTCAGCTAATTAGCTGAATGAGTTTAGTCTATCCACCTGTTGAGAGTTTAAGGACTAGTCTAACCCATCTGATTAAAATCCGAGAGGACGGCCATAGAAAGAATTCCCTAGATGCTGCCCAGGAGAATGTGCTAACATTGACCACCACCTGCAGACTTAGGCATGGATAAAATAAGATTTTAAATTTTGAAAAAAGGGGAGGGGAGGTTGAATTGTAGGCTTTAGAACCAAAAAGAACCTTAGAGATCTGGTCCAACTTCCTCATGGTCTCAGTTCTAGGGCGTCACTGTAATATCTTAGTACTGAATGGAAAAGGATCCATGTATGGAATTTACACTGGTTCTAGGAGAGTCCCCGGAGATTTCTTGCCACCATACATACCCCAAGGAGTGGCTGCTGGGATGGGGGTGGGGAGGAGGGTTTTCCCAGCATCCATTCAGCAGACAACTCTCACTGAGCACCTGGCAGAGAAGGGTATAGACTCAGCTCCCTGCTAAATGCGAGGAAGCGGAGGAAGCCCTGGAAAGCCCTGCCGAGCTGTTGGTGGGGTCCCCGCTTCAGAATGGGCCTGGACCCTAATCTCTCCGGGAGCCCTGGGGGGGGGGGGGTCTGCCTTCTACGCCTCCCCCCCCTTCTTTTTGTGCGGATTGGCGCCGTCTGTCTACATTTGCGGCTGACGGCCTGTAGCTTCGCTTTGTCCGACCTAGGAAGGGGGCAGGTCACTTGGCCGTGGGTGTGGTGAGTGGAGCAGCATCTTGGCCAGCCACACCCCCTTCCCTATTGCTGCCTGCTCCTTCGTCTCGGCGTGGCCCTTTCTCGGGGCGTGCCCCAGCCACACAACTCTCCGGCCCGCCCACCCCTACCCCGGGAAGCTGGAGGCTCGGACTCACCCCATCCAGGAAATGGGCGACCGGTAGGGAGGGGCGACGGGAGAGGACGGAGGAACTGCGGGGACGGAGGGGGAAGGAGGGGAGGAGCAGCAGGGGTGGGGCGGAGGGGGAAGGGAGGACCAGAGGGGGCGGGGCAGGGGGGTGGAACCACGGGAGAGGAAGGAAGGGGGGAGGGGGGAGGGGAGGGGAGGGGAGGGGAGGCGAGGTGCGGAGCTGCGCTACGTTGGAGGGGGGACGCGTAAAGGCGCACGCTCGGGCCAGTCACGTGGCTGCCCGAGCCGCGCTTGCCTAACAGGAAGTGTCCCGGGGCGTGAGGAGGAGGCCCGCGGAAGCCAAGTGGCGCCTGGGACCCTGACCTGGTGAGTGAGGCGCCGGGGGCAACGGCGGGCGGGGGCGGCCGGGCCGCCTCAAGCCGGGCCCCGGAGGGCTCCCAGGAGGGAGGCCCGGGACAGAGGTCGAGGAGGGAATGCTGAGTCAGAGCCGGGCAAAAGCCGAGCGGGGGGCGGGGCCGGGCGGTCGGATCCTCCATCCTCTCCCCAGGACCGGGCGTCCGGAGCCGGCCCCACCCACCCCGTTCAGGCGGCCCGGCCCCGCAGACAGCCAGGAGAAGTCTGCAGCCGGGCACACTTAAAACCGACGGGGTTCGGGAGCAGGGGTTAGGGGGGTCCTCCGTGGGGCGTGTTGTGAACTTGGCCGAACCCGGAAGCTGGAGCCGGTTTCCCCCCGCGGGGGGGTCTGCCCCTCTTCGGGTTTCCTTCGGCTCCTTCCCTAATTAGTCCCGTTGGCCCTTTCAGCTGGTCTCTGCCTCGGTGCACCCCGTGTCTGTCCGGCGTCCCGGTGAACATGGGAGTCCATCTCCCGGAGCCCTACCTCTAATCTCCTCTCTACTGGTGGAGCGCCGCCCACCTTTCAGGTACCTCCCGCCCGGACCCCCTTTCCCGGGGGGCCTTGTGTGCCCCCCACACGTGCAGGGGGAGGCCTGACACTCCGCCCCCAATACCGCGGGTGAGTGCCGGAGCGCAGAGGCCGGGACTCTGGGGCTGCTGAATCACGCCCAGCCCCGCGGGCTTGGGGGGGTGCGCCTGGGTCCTGGGTCCCAGGGAGCCACCGCAGGTCGGGCTCATGAGCTTGTGCCCCATAATGCCTGCCTTTTTGTGAGTAGCCCCCCGTCACCGTAGTGTAGCGTAGTGCCGAATGATAATGTAACAAATAAGTGTAGTTATGTGCTGCATTGTGTGTACGTTGTATATTATAACAGAGTGCCGATGGTGGGTTATGTGGTGTGGTCGTACACTATGGAATAGTGCCTCATTTTATTTATTTATTTATACACACACACACACACACACACACACACACACACACACACTTATACCCTGTATAGTATACTATAGTATAGTGCTTGTTTTTTTTATATACACATACACGCACATATAGTATACTTCTCCACTGTATAATATAGCATTGTGCCCAATAATATATGTAGTATATAGTTAGATGCCTAATACTACTTGGTGATGGTGTTGACTAAGATTGCTTTTCATAAAGCAACAAGCATAGTTTAAGTGAGAGATCTCACCAGATTTTGAGCACCTTTTTTTTCTCCCAGAAACTTGTAGGGAAAAAATAGTCATTAGTCATAGGAAGGAAATTTGGTCCCTCCTCCCCCACTTCTTCCATTAAAACTCTTTCACTTTGTATTAAATATGTAGAAAGTGGTAGAAGGAAGTTTTCTACCCGTAATTGGCAGAATTCCATCCTCTGGAAGTGGATCATCATGGTTTTGTGCCATTATGTGCCATCATGGTGTTGCATATCTTGTTTATAGAGTTCCTAAGGGCACATTTGTGTAGGGTTAGATTCATGTTTATATCTAGTTCATTAACTTGCCAGTTCTGTTCTGAAAGCAGCAAGCTAACAGGACTTCTCTTTTGGTAGACCTGACTACTTTAGGCTTGATGATTTAACCTCTCTCTTGCCCTCAGTCATCCATTGAAATTTTACTCATTCTTTAAAAACCCTATTCAAAGCACCTGCTCCATGAAACTCTCAAGACTCAGAAATAATCTTTATTTAGATTTAATAGTTACCTATACTTAGTACCTACACTTAGATTTATCATATTATATTTTGTGTTATATTCCTAGGACTGTAGATTTAGGATTGGAAGGGACTTTAGAGGCCATCAGCACAACCTCCTGACAGAGAGAAGTTAAGCGATTAGGTCTTATGACCAGAAAGTATCTAAGGCAGGACTGAACTCAGGTATTTCCTATTCCAAGCTCAGTGTCTTAGCTACGGTTCCATATTGTCTCCACTTCTTTGTGTATCTGTCACTTTCTCCTACCAGATTTTAAGATCTTTGGATGTAGGGGTGCATCTTAATTAAATTGTCTTTCACAGTTCCTATCTTAGTGTACTGCAAGTAGTAGAAGCTTCATAAATGTTTGTTTGAATTAAATTGGAGCTACTACAATAGTGGCACCCAAGTTTTCCCTTAGTCTAGCATGAGTTCAAATATTTTACTGTCCATACTAATTTATTCTAAAAAGCAGACTGCATTTAGGAATAGAGGGCCAGTCTGAGAGGCAGGAAGATCTGAATTTAAGTCCTGCCTATGACACGTATTGACTTTGTGACTATGGAGAGATCATTTGACCTCTCAGGGACCCCAGGGCATTAAGTATGTAAGTTACAGTGCATGACTTCTTTTTGAATGGGAAGTTCCCTAAATTTAGGCATCATATTTAATTTTAGAAGGTTGTGTATAGATTCATAGTAAATTGTGGCATGTCTGAGGAAGCAGACTTCAAGTTACTCCAAAAAAAAATAGCCAAGAATCTTTGAAGGATGACATTTTTCACACCTTTCAGTAGTGGTTATATTTTTAATATACATATATGGTTGCAGGTAAGGAATTTAAATTGATATTTTACTCTTTGATACACTTTGCATTTACCTTGGCCTAGAAGGAAACAGAGTAATCTCTTAAATCTTTTTCTGAAAATTACACAACTTGCTTTTATTTTCTGAGGATTCTACAAGTAAATAGTTTGTTAATTAGTCTTTACAAAAATCTTGGCAAAGAAAGCTGGGGAATAATATACCTTTAACCTAAAAGAAAATGAGGATTCTATAAGTAAATAGTTTGTTAATTATTCTTTGTTTAGTTATATAAATAGTTTGTTAATTATTCTTTACAAAAATCTTGGCAAAGAAAGCTGGGGAATAATATACCTTTAACCTAAAAGAAAATGTAAGAGTAATTGTGGTTTTCTTTGGAATTGCCATGTAATGTTAGAGTTCATAGATTAATACCTTTGATAGGTCACTTTGAGTCTATAGGTTGTTAAGGCACTATCATTTAATGTTTCTTCATAGTTCACTCAGCATTTTAGCATTTCCAGTAGTTGTTGAAAACTCATTTGAAATTGAACTGTGTATACTTTGAAGAAATAATAATTTAATGTACCTTAAATATGTGTGTATATATTTTATAGATATCCGTAAATACATATATCTTAAATCTCTTTCCCCTCAGTATTTGAAGAGGATCCCCTAATCAAGCAGAAATGCAGAGTACTTCTAATCATCTGTGGCTCCTGTCTGATATCCTAGGGCAAGGAGCCACTGCAAATGTCTTTCGTGGAAGACATAAGGTTAGTGTGGAGAATAATTTTAGAATTTGAGAGCATTATAAAATATTCTCAATATGATGTATAACTTATTTTTGTATACATATTTGTAAAAGGACCCTACTCATTCAAAAATAAGAAAGTTTCATCATTTAAAGTGTTGTTGAACAATAAAAAGATATCTTAAAAGATCCTTTTTTTCTGAATGAGAATGAGGAGAAAAGTCTGCCTCACAGGGGAGGGTTAATGTTGAGGATTATTGGGACATACAAGTGGTTGGTGGAGAACCTTTAAACTCAAGGTAGAAATTTGGATTTTGTTTCAGGCAATAGAGGGTCTTTCATAAGTTGTTGAACTGGGGAGTGAAATGATGAAGCTAGAATTGGAAAGATTAGCTGGCAGCCATGTACAGGATGGATGAGAAGTAGAAGGAAGTAGGGAAACCAACTGGGAAGATTCATGGAGTAATCCAGAAGAATTTGGAATATGGTGGTCGGATTAGGAAAGAACACAGCATGAATCAGGAATTTGAAAGGAAAAATAATAGGACTTGGTGATATTAGATAAAAAGGATAAAAGAAAGGCAAAAAATAAAGATAATTCCAGGGTTCCTAACTGGAAAATGGAAGGGAAAGAGAGAATACGTGTGTGTGTGTGTGTGTGTGTGTGTGTGTGTGTGTGTGTGTGGTAATAGTAGTAGTACATCTAAACTGGAATCATTCATTTTGTAAATCAAAGAATTGTTTTGTAATGCTAAAATGAACCTCTGATTTGTCAATTTTGAGTGTTTGGAATTTTATACATAGGTCTTTTAAAAAGTATATCAAAACTGTCATAAGGACTTGTAGTATGCTAGTTTGTATTTAGAACCTTTTAAATCATCATCCCTTAAATTTGGAATCTAGCTTTTTTTGTAAGGGAGGAATTTCCTTGTCTGCTAAATGAAGGGGTTGGACTGGGTAGTTTCTAAAGTCAGGCACAGTGTGAGGGCTGGGGATGCAAAGACAAAGGATGAACAGAGGAGACAGTACATAACGTATATAAGCACATGCAGAATAAACATAAAAAGAATAAATATAAATAAGGACAAGTTAGTCTGGCAGGAATGGCACCAGGAGTTGGAATCAGGAAAATATTCATGTAAAAGGTATTGCTTGAGCTATGTTTTGAAGGGAAAAAGGGAGTTGAGGAGGAAAGTAGTACAATTCAGGCAAAGGGGATTGGCAGTCAAAAGGGAGGGCTGAAATATTCTGTACCATGTGTGAAGAACAGAGAGAAGGCCATTTTGATCCATAGTATTATGAACTTTTTATTTATCAGAAACCTTGAAGAATATGGAGTTGGCTTACAAACTGGACATTTCCCCAAGGAGAGTTAGAACTGAAGGTCACTGTTTTGGTTTGTGGATACTTCAAAGCTGAGAGGAAGATATGATGATGGCTTACAGATTTGTAGCATGGAGAAAAGTGGTACCACAGTATAAGAATGTAGGAAATTAACTTTTAGCTTTTTGTACATCAAAGGTTTGTTAATAATGTGAGTATAAACTGGGCAACAAATTAGTTGTTTCTGTTCCAAAACTGATTGTGTATATGTGCTTGAGCTCTTGCATGTCAAGGGAAAGACATGACAGTGTCATACAATTTGGCACTCATAGAGTACCCCACCATGTTCTTGCTAACTCAGCTAGAAATGGTATCCAGGAAGAGATGGATCATTGAAAACTCATAGAATCTTAGGGTTGGTTGGAAGGGCTTTTAGAAGTCATCCTAGTTAGATTCATTCCAGAACAAGAATCCTTTCTACAATATCTCTCCACAGTGTTGTTGCTCTTCTCGAGGGCCTCCAGTACTGTAGAAATCACGTCTCCTTAAGCAACCCATTGTATTTTTGGACAGTTTTAGTTGTTGAGAAATTCTTGCACCTCTTGAGTCAAAATCTAGCTCTATAATTTTTTTTAAATCTCCACAATTTCTGCCTTTTCTTCTTAATTCTGTCTGTTGGAACCAAAAAACCCAGATCTGATCTCCAAACCCTGTGCCAGGTTTCCAGATATTTTGAAATTATATTTTCCTCCCATAATTCTTTTTTTTTTTTTTTTGAGGGAACAGGCAATTTGTTGTAGCATTTGACTGAAAGAGTTCCCAGTAAAAGTCACAGGGGATTCCAGGTCTCCATTTCCATGGGTGTAGAAGATGAAAAAAACGTTTTCTTGACTTGCAGAGATTATAAATGTTTCTTCCAAAGCCAGTTAATGGCTCCATGTATAGGAAATGCAGGTTGCTCTCCTTTTGAGAAGGTGGAATGGCTGGAGAAACACATTTCTCTTCTCTTAATTACCAGGGAGGATGAAGTGTTCCATTAAGAGCGGAAAAAGTACTTTACGAAGAAAACAAAGAAGACAGAGAGTTCTGTACCATTGTCAGGAGGTTAGAGAGTAAGAGGATGTTGTCCGAAAAAAAGAAGGAAACGAGGAACACTGAACTGGTACAGTTATGTAATAGGTTTGATCCTCTCCTCATTGAAGGTAGAACTGGATTCATTGAAGAGAAAGCAGAAGAATTATGAGAGGACTTATAGATGTCACCAGGAAGAAAGACATCTTGTGCTGGTCACAAGGGAAAAAAAACACGGTTGTAAACCGTCTGCTGAGGGCCTTTTGTCCACTTAATGTGAATACACTGGTGGTATTCTCTCTTCCCCAGGTGCTTATCTGGGATGTGACTGGGTCCTCATAAGACTTGTTAAATCTGACATCCAGTATTGACCAGCATTTGACTGACATCCAATGACTACCATTCATGGTGATTGATGAAGGAACATGTGATTCTGCCAGAAGAAACCTGTTGAGCATCTCTAAGAGTAATAAAGTCCTTAGGCACTGAATTTTGAAGACCTTAGTGGCAGAGGCAATATTTTCATCACTGCTGTTGATCGAAAGCATAGACTTTAAAGAGAACAAAAGATATGGAAATTGCAGCTGGTGTTAAAACAAGACTTGAATTGTGGGCCTAGGCTCAAGATAAAGGCTAGGGGTGGAACACATCTGAGAGACATAAAAGAAAATTTGGAAATTTACAGATCTAATCAAAAGGGCTTTTAAATGAAAATGGAAGAGAAGAGAGAAATCTGTACTTAGGAACTGCCAAGGCAAATGCCATAGAGGGTAACGTGTGATATAGAAAGAATAATAGTGGAAGTGCCGTTGATTCGAAGAAAACACTATCCAAGGATTGGGAAAGTATTGATAATCTCCTAAGCTAAGGGCTGAGTCCTGGGTGATTTTCTACACTCAGTACTCTTTATTGATAACCTCATCTGCCCCTCATAGTTGTCATCTCTAAGCAGATGATGCCCAGATCCATATATTCACACTAGACTTTTTCTTGAGCTCCAGTCTCACATCACCAGCTGCCTGTTGGATATTTTAAACTAGATGTCTCCTAGCTCCTACAAGTCCAAAAACGAACTCACTATCTTGCCCATCAAATCTATCCTCTTATGACCTTTTCTGGTTCTGTTTAAGGCAGCACCATCCTTCTAGTCAACCGGGTCCACAATCTTAGTTAACCTCATTTCACATCTTGATTTATATGGCCACTAATCTATTGTAACAGTTTCCTGATTAGTCTATCTTAAGCCTTTCCCTTCAGGTTATCTTCCATATAACTGCCTGAGTATTTCTCTTGTAGCCTAGGTCCGACCTTGCAATCCTCTAGTCATTAAATTCCAATGGCTCTTACTTTCTCTGGCATAATAACTAGCATTTATATAATACCTACTGTGTGCCAGGCTAAGCACTTTATATATATTGTGTTTGATTCCTACAACAACCCTGGGAGGGAGGAAAGTAGGTGCAATTATTATCTCCATTTTACAGCTGAGAAAATGGAGGCAAACGGAGGGTAAGTGACTTGCCCAAAGTCACACCTACTAAGTGTGCCAGATTGGATTTGAACTCGGGTCTTCGTTACTCTGGGCCCAGTGTTCTATGCAGTGTGCTACCTAGCTGCTTGTTATTTAAAGCCCTTCACCTACTTTCCCAGCCTTATTATATGTTACTCTCCTTCATACATTCTGTGGGTCCAGCCAAACTGACCTTATTACCGTTCCTCACACACCACTTTCCATTTGCAATCTCTATGCCTTTGCGTGGTCTGACTGTTCTTGGAAAGCATTCCTTCTCACGTCTACATAATCATGTAACTCAGAGGGAACTACTTTCAGGAATTAATGGCTAGGTTAGTGTACAAGTCAAAGACCAGGGATAATGTGGTGCAGTGAAAAGAGTACCAGATTTGGAGTCAGATGACCTTGGATTGAATTCCAGCTCAATCGGTGACCTTAGTCATCTCCATCTGCCCTGCTGCTGTTGACTTCTTCAGACTTCCCAGCTTTACCAACTGTTCTGCAGAAGCATACCAAGGAGCCCTGGCACTTACCATCTGTCCTGCTACCACACCTTAAAAATCCCTGAACCTTTCCAGTAGTCCTATAGCTAGACCCTCCAATTGTGTTGTTTCCCCTTTTCCCCCTAGAATGTGATCTCCTCTGAAAGCAGGAACTGCCTTTCTTTTCTGTTTGTATTTCTCACATCTTAGTATAGTTGCTGAACACTTAACATATTTTTTAAAATAAATTTCTATTTATGTTTTTGTTTTATATTATCTGCATTTCCCCTTGTATCACTCTCCCTCCCAAAGAATAAGAAGGAAAAAAGTTTGGCAAAACTATAAAAAACTAACATTATGTGAAGTGTTCCACACCTGTAGTTAAATGTTTTTCATTCATTCTTTAGAATCCCTAATTTCCTTACAAGCTCAGCTCAAGTGAATTCACCTAGCACATGAAGACTTTTCTGATTGCTGTAGCTGCTAATGCCTCCTCTCCCCCAAATTACTTTGTGTTGATTGTATACATACTTTATATTTATTTGTAGTTGGGTTTGTTTGGGTTTTTTTTTTTTTGGAGGGGGGAAGGCAGGGCAGCTGGGGTTAAGTGACTTGCTCAAAGTCACATGGCTAGTAGTGTTAAGTGTCTGAGGCTAGATTTGAACTTGGGTCCTCCTGGCTCCAGGGCTGGTGCTCTATTCACTGTGCTACCTAGCCGCCCCAATATAAACTTTTTGTAGCCACATAACTGTTTGATTTTGTTCTTTATGTTCCTAGTTCAGTGCCAGGAACATAATTGGTCTTTAATAAATGCTTGTTGATTGATTGGTCTCAGATATCTTTACACCAGTGTGTAGAACATGAATATTAAAGTGAATTAGAGTTCTTAACCCAAGGAGGTAGATGTAACTTCATATTGAAGCTTGGTTAAATTATGACTTACTCTGTAGAAGGGTATATTTTATTAAAAAGGCAGAGATTATACAATAGGGGCAGTGGAGCAGCTCTAATTGGGATTGTATATCAAGAAGTTATTCTGTGTGGAAATACATCAGCTTGAGGGGGAAGCGTGGCCCAGGATATTTGGATAAGGATCAGTGGTAGGCAAGAATAGATAACAGGAGGTAGAAAGGGATGCTGGTTTACCTAACTAGAAGGTAAAGGAACTTGAAGTTCTGATGAAGTCATGAGGGTGGACTACATTTCCTTTACTTCTGCTGGAGGTTTCCATTCAGTAAAGCTGAGCTCATGCAGATGGAAAAACCAGCAAGAGGAGTTTCTATTTTGGACCTGATTTAGACCAGCAAGGAAGAGCTGGGTACAAAAGTAGAGTTGAAGGAAACCTTGGAAGAACTGTGAGGTACTATTCTGGACCTAGTTTAGGCCAGTCTAGTCATTCAGGTAGAGGATTAGAATATAATGCAACCCATAAAGTCAAAAGCAAGAAGTCAACAATCATTTATTAAGCCCCTGACTGTTCAGCTAAGTTGTGCTTAAATTCTGGGGATGCCAAGAAAGGCAAAAAAACAGTTCCTGCTCTTAAGGATCTTACAGTCTAATGGAGGAGAGGATATGCAAACAACAGGTACAAATAAACTGTATATAAGATAAAGTAGAGATAATTCCGAGGGTGGCACTAAGATTAAGAGGGCTGGAAGAGGCTTCTTGGAGAAGGTGGAGTTGTAACTGAGATTTGAGGGAATCTAAGAGCTGATGATAAGGAAGAAGCAAGGTCTAGGCCTGAGGTAAACAGCCAGGAAACAGGTTTAAAAAGGCTACAATCCCTAATTAATAAAAATATAACACTACTCCCTTCACATTTCCACATTGATCATGGCACCTACAGTGTTAGGTCAGAAAGGCATCCCTGCAGGGCAGTAGAAATTCTGCTGAACCTGAATGAATACCGACTTCCTAGTGGCCAGGCCTTTTATGCTTTAGGTCACAAATAAGCCATCTCCGTGAGAAGGAATCGAAACCAAAGACTAGTGAGGCAATAAGTAACTAACTGCTCTCAGCAAATTTGTCATGAGGCTTTGATAACTGAAAACTGAATGTGCATGATGGACATGCCATGATGTGATTCTGAAACAGATATTCTTAAACTTTCTGTATCTTGTACTTCTTTGGCAGTTGGTAAAAATTATAATGTGAACTCCCCAGAATAATGACTTTAAATGCATAAATAAGATAGACTAAGGAATACAATTATATTGAAATACAGTGACCTTTTTTTTAAGTTCATGGATACCAAGTGAAAAACCTCTGATCTAGAGGATTGAGAGCCTAAGATTGAGATAATGAGAAGCAAAGTTGTAAAACATTGATTGCTTTTTGAGCAAGGAATTGAATTCGAGATTAGAGCCACGCTGCCCAAACTAGGGAAAACACACGTAAATGAGCAGCATAGGGATAATTTCAGTCTTACTGATAAAATTCACTATTTTTGCACTGGAACCCTCCTTTATCTCAAGTACTTTTCTGGGACTCCGTACCCCAACCACGTCCCCAAACTAGCAGTAACAAATTTTATCATTTTAAGAGTCAAGATGGCCTTATGCTTAGAGAGCAGGGGGAGTAGACCAGGTATAAAGTTCAGTAGGCACTGTCAAAGGAATGCTGACATTTTGGAATGTTCAGGTAACTGTAAAGAGAATGATTTTTTTTCCCCTAACGATGAGAGATATATCTGGATTGGTCTCATGATCAGAGAACTCAAGAAAGAGGCTTTGCACTTGGGACTAGTGGTGCAAACCAGTGTGGCATAGAAGGTGATGCCAAGCCCTTGGATAAGAGGAAAAGTCATCTAATTTGAAATAGATTGAAAATGAGAATGGATGTGAAGCAGGAAGTAATTGATTAAGACTTTAAGTCAAATCAAGATAAATGACTAAAAGGAAGTGTATATAATGTATATTACTGATGATGCAGTTCTCATGCTTGGGGAGAGACCAGGGCTTTCAAGAAAGAATCATCTGCATAGAGATGACACTTAAATTCATAGGTGCTGATGATGTTACCAAGATTGTATAGAGAGAGAAGAGACCCAAGAACAAAGCCTAGAGGAACACTCACAGAGGGCATGATAAAGTTAATGACCCTGAACCTGAGAAGGAACAGTCAAACAGGTAGCAGGAGAATCAAGAGAGAATAATGTCATAAAAACCCAGAATGGAGAGAGTGTAGAACAGCGGTTCTCAACTTGGGGGTCGTACGACCCATTCACAGGGATCACAGGGGTTGCCTAAGACCATTGGAAAACACATATTTCCGATGGTTTTAGGAACTGAGACACTGCTCCTCTATCCATCTCCAGGCGGTCCGCCTACATGCTGATACACCCACACATGAGTATTAAAGGGTTCCAGCATTAGGAAGGTTGAGAACCACTGGTTTAGAAGGAGAGAGTGGTTATTAGTGTCAAATGCAGCAGAGGGATCAAGAGGTATGAGGACTGAAAAAGAACTATCATATTTGGCAATTAAAAGATCCTTGGTAAATTCAGAGAAAGGCCCTTCAGCTCAGTCAGTGATGAGATCAGAGGCCAGAGTGCAGAGACCATTGTGGAGGGTAAGGTATAATATAGACAGCTTTTTCTAGGAATTTGAGAAAAGGAGGAGATAAATAGTATGATAACTCACTTCATAAACATACATATATACACATACACATGGGGAGAGACATGTTAAAACATGTTTAAAATAACTATGTATATAAACATACATATACCCACACACACACATACATACATAAAAGGAAACTTGAAATACTGTTGGATCTCATTTGAGTCTGACAATAGTTCTGTGAAGTAATACAGGTATTACCTCATTTTACAAATGAGGAAGCTGAGGCTCAGAAAGATACCACCCATGGTATCTCAGGGTATGCTTTCCAGGTTGCTCAACTCCATGGTCAGTGCTTTGTCCCACTAGTTAGCAGAGCCTTTCAAGGCACTTTGTGTTTGCTGTTTTGCAGTGGACACTGTGGGAGTGACCTGCAGAATAAAAAAGGGAGAGGTAACAAATGGAAGGAGGAACCACATTCACATATCCAGGATGATAGAAAAGTGACTTAAGCAAGCAGTAATTAAACCAGACTCCAGAATACACTGTTTAAGGCTATCATGAAGGCTGCTTTTCGTCATTGATTTGGATGGTTTCTTTGTAGTTAATTGAATTGTCTTTGTTTAAAATTAATGTTTTTGGGCCCTCTGCTCCCATTTTGAATGTATTTTTAAATCTCTGTTATAGGAGTGTTTAACTTCTCTGTGTGTTAGGGACCCCTATAGTCATCAGTCTGGTATAACCAATGGACCACCTTTCTCAGAAGAATGTTTGTAAATGCATAAAATGAAATACATAGAATTACGAAGGAAACTAATTATATTGCAGCCATTGCTATTTGCAATTTAAGTTTCCCTTGGGCCTGCAAGTGAAACGAGTTTCACTTTCTGTTTCCTTTTGATTTAGTGTTTATTTAGAGTAGTAACTCCTCTGCCACCTGTGCCAGGAGCACGTTAATATGTTTTCTTTGAAATTTAACAGAAAATTTTAAAAACCATAAATTTACCTTTAGTAAAAAAAAAAAAAAACAAGTAAATTTAAGTAACTTTAATTATACATGAACAAACTTGAGTAACCATTGAATAGGAAAGAAACTCTGATTCACTGTAGCTTAAAAAAAAAGTCGTAATCTGTAGAAGTGGCCTAATCTGAAAATTAAGACTTTGTACAAGATGAAGATATAACTTAATATTAGTGGTAGTTGTTATTTATTTTAGAAAAGAGAAGACTTGGTAGGGGAGACATGATAACTCTCTTCGTGTACTTGAATAAATGCCTATCATGTGGAAGAGATGAGATTTATTTTAGTTAGCTCCAAAAGGCAGCACTAGGAAATGCAAATTAGAGAAGCAGATGAAGTATGTGGAAGAATACATATTGTCACCATTAAATAGCTGCTGCCAGGTGAAATTTTTCTTGATATGTAGTGAGTTCCCCACCACTGAAAGGTATTCACCTAGTGAGAACCACATTGACCGTATGGAAATTACTGCTCAGTAGTGGTTTGAGACTGTATGGTTTCCAAGGACCCTTACAAGTCTGAAATTTATGATTCTTATGCTGTTACGTTCACTTTATAGATCCACTGCTTTTCAGAGAGCTCATCATGCTCTTTGATTTTTTAAATAATAATTAATTTTTATTGCTATCTTTTGTTTTTATATCACCTGTATTTTCTAGTGTAGCCCCTTTTCAAAAAGCCATCCCTTATAACAAAGAGTAAAAGGGGCAAAAATAGTTGTCAGACTAACCAACGTTGAAGAAGTCTGACATTATAGCCATTGTTCCTCAGTAATAGTCTTTGAGCTCTGCAAAAAAGGTGGGCAGGGAAGGTACCTTCCCATATCTCTTCTGGGGGGCCAGGTTGATCATTATGATCATGTGACATTCTGTTTCATTTATTTTGTCATTAATTTTTCTATTTACGTTGTTGTAGTCGTTGTGTTTGTTCTTTTCCTGATTTTTTTTTGTTACTTTATATCAAATCATATAAATCTTCCTGTGCTTTTCTGTATTCATCAGATTCATTATTTTTTACATATAATAATATTCTATTACAGTCATGTATCACAGTCTGTTTAGCATTCCCCAATATCATTTTTTTTTATTGTTTGTTGTGTGCAATGTTTCAGTGTGTAGTAATTTAGATATTTAGGTACTCAAAATATTCTCTCTTGTTTCTGAAGTCATAGCATGAAGTTTCTACTGGTACAAAAGCTGTTAGTATCCCACATTAGCTTCATGGTGCTCTTAATTATATTAAGCATATGTCACATTTAAATGTAGATTTTGTTCAGTCTTTCTCATGTATAGGTTAAGTACTTCCTAAGCCATGATAGTTATAATAGAAACTAAAAATGTTTGTGAGACATAGTTCTTATACTTTTGTTTAAATTTAAGTAGCCTTTGTACCAAATAATTTATAAAGACATGAATATTTGTAATAATTTAAATTTTCCATGTAATATGTCTAATTATATATCTTTCTCTTTAGAAAACTGGTGATTTATTTGCGGTCAAGGTTTTTAATAGTATAAGTTTCCTTCGTCCCGTGGATGTTCAGATGAGAGAATTTGAAGTCTTGAAAAAATTAAACCACAAGAATATTGTCAAATTGTTTGCTATTGAAGAGGAGGTAAGTGTTTGTTGTATTTCAGTCAACTGTATCTTATGTTTGTTTGTAGTTATGTAAGTTCTAGGCATTATTAGGTATATACTTAATTTTTTAAAAAATAATTTTAGTACTATTTTATGTTTCTGGAGTGCTTTACAGTTTACATACCAATTTCATTTGATCCTCACAGCAGTCCTCTGAGGCAGGTATTGTTACCTCCAATTGATTAGACGAAGAGCCTGAGTTTCAGAGAAGGTCAATGACTGTCCAATTCACAAATCTCATAAGGGGCAGAATCTAGTGTTGTGACTTCTAGCCCAAAGCTCTTTCCACTGTACTGCACTACTAACAGGAGTTTAAATGAATAAGGACCATTATAGAAAGGCAATCAGAAAAAAGATCTCCTAAAAATAAACAATAAATGAGAGAGGTTAGAATTCTAAATATATGGTATAATACTAGGAGGAACACAGCTAAATACACATATAAATAAAATGTGGAGGAAAGTCAGTCACGTACTAGAAGCCAGTGGAGAAGAAAAGAGAAAAGCAAAATTTGGAGATCAGACAAGAAGAATGCGACTTACCAGAAGGAAACAATAACAGAAATGAGGATGACTTAAAGTGTTTTTTGTTATTATGGACTTGATAGACATCAACAAGCATGACCATTTCCCTATACAAAGAACAGAAAAAGGATTGTATAGGAAAGCGTGGCTCTCTCTTAAAGTTTCTTTAGCCTTGAGAGAGAGTGTGTGTGTGTGTGTGTCTATGTCTGTGTGTATGTTTGTGTGTGTGTGTGTGTTTGTGTGTGTTAGTCAAACACAATTAAGTCCAGTCTGAATTTGGTCCCTGAAGACTTAGAAGACTTTAGAGGACTAGTAGGGAAAGTACATAGTATCAGAATCTATACTTAACCTTTTTCTTCTTATTGCTCCTGTGTGTTTATACAGTCAGATATTGCAATACAATAACATTTTTTATTCATTTCAAAGACTCTTAAGAATAGAGAAGATGCTGATGATGTTGATAAAATGATTTTTCCCAAGTAATGGGGTAGAAAAACCTCTCTGCCCCATCAAAGAGAAACATCTCACAAGGAAATGTGGGAAAACCAAAATGGAGTGATACCCAGTTTCTGAGCTGCCTTGCTGAGTTTTATTTATGGTTTTGCATTTCAGTTAAGCAGTAAATATAACACTGACTTGCCTTTCTAGATACCCTTCAGAGCTTCTTTCTGTTCTCTTTTGCGTGTTTTTTGTTGTTTTGTTTTTGTTTTTCATGTTTGAGTGATACTGTTTTCTTGTCTTCTGTCTTTGGAGATATCATTATCCTCCATTAATGTATTCCCCTCTCTCTCCTCTAATTCTAAATAAAAGTCCTCTTTGTAACAGTCATACTTTTTTAAAAAACCAATCTAGTCATTGGCAGTGTCAAAAAATATTGGCTGTATCTCATGCCATACCTCTAGTCTTTCACCTTTTGTGCAAGAAGTGGAAAGCGTACTTCATCAGTCTTCTGGAGTCTTGGATATTTTGTTTATCTTGGTTCTTAAGTATTTCGCAGCTTGCTTGAAAATATATACCTCATTGTGCATCTATGGTCTATTGTCCCTCTGCCAAGAAGTGCCTTCTCATCAGTCTTCTGGAATCAGAATTGGTCATTATTTTGTTTTGATCACAGTTGTTCAGTTTTTCATTGTTTTCTTTTACAATGTTGTAGTCAACATATGGATTCTTCTGGTTCTGTTCAGTTTATACTACCCAGGATTCTCTGAGTCTGCTTTCATCATTTTATGCAGTACAGTAATACTTCATTATGGTCATGTGTCACACAGTTTATTCAGCTGCTCCTCAGTTGTGTGAGAGGCAGTCTAAGGCATTCCCTTAGATTCTATTTCTTTTCCTTTGTCTTTCTTTTTGCTCTTTTAATCCCCTTTGAAGATTAGGAACTTTGTTTTGTTTGTAACTATTCCCTCTCCCTAGCCTCCTATCTCCTCCCCATCCCTTGTTTTCTTGTTGAGTTTGATGTATTTCTTCACCAAACTGTTTGTTCAACCCTCCTTTATCCATTTCAGATAATAGTGACGCTCATTCCCCCATCCCTTCCTTCCTCCCTTCTCTCAGTTATGAGAAATTGTTCCATTACCTTTCCTCCTTTCTGCACTCTTACCCTTCCTTCCATTTCCTTAGGATTGCTATTTTTCTTATTTAATTCCCTCATTACTTTTGAAGAAGTTCTGAAGGGACACTTGTTTCTTTGTTCTTTACTAAAATGTTAGCCCTCTATCAACGTACAGCTTCTTCCAAATTCCCAAATACGTTTACCTTTCTAGGTTTCTCTGGGCTTTTGTGTTTGCATTTCAGAATTCTGAATCAGCTCTGGTCTTTTCATCAGAAATAATTAAAAGTGCTCTTTTCCAATAAAAGTCCATGTTTAAGATTATAGTCAGCCTTGGTTGTAAGCCTTTTTTTCTTCCTTTATCTTTTGGCATATTATTTCCCAAGTCCTTCCCTTGTTTATAGTAGAAGCTACTAGGTCTTATGTGGTTCTGACTATAGTTCCTTGGTACTTGATATATTTCTTTCTGACTGCTTGGATTATTTTTTGTTTGATGTGGAGGTTCAGGATTTGAGTTATGACTTTCCTGGAACTTTTTTCATTTGGGGATTCTTCCAGAATGTAATTGGCATTTTCTTTCTATCTTTACTTTGTTCTCTGGGCAGATTTAGACAGTTTTCATTTATGATTTCTTAAAGTATAGTATATCGAGGCTTTTTAATGTCATGGTTTTGAGGGAGTTGAATGGTTCTTTATCTAATATATAATTTATCTCTCCTTGAACTATTTTTCCACATCAGCTGTTTTTGATATCAGTTCACTGGCAAATCCATCTTGTGCTAGGGGTGTTTTATTTGGAAATTCTTTTATACCTTGTTCAATTTCTTTTTCTGAAATTGAGTTATTTAAGGTCTCTTTTTTCTGTTAATCTGTATTTTATATTTTTTAGATATTCATTTAAGTTGTTTTCTTAGTTTATAATAATTTTCCTTGATCTTCATTTGTTGTGAATTCGCCTTTTTTCATTTTTAATATTGCAGTTTGATTTTCCTCTTTTTTAATTGAATTTGAGTTCAATTAAAATTGAAAATTGAAAATTATTAGTTTTCTTTAAACTTTTTTTTGTTTTCAGTTCTTGTTACCTCTTCTTTGAATTTCTATTCTTGTTGTTAGTTTTTGTTGTTTTTCCATTTTTGTTTTGTTTTTTTTAGTTTCATGCATGATTTATTGATCTTTTCTTTCCCTCTTGATAAAAATACTTAAAGATTTAAATTTTCACATAAATATGGCTCTGGCTGCATCTCAATAGTTTTGGTATGTTGTCTCATCTTTGGCAGAGTTATATGTTGTTTCTGTTTGTTCTCAGACCCACCAGTTTCATAGGTTTAAATTATTTTGTATATGTTTAAGTGTGAATACTTTCTTCAAATGCCCTTTCTTGGTTAAACTTTTTACTTCATTGTGGCCAGTGAAGATTATGTTTAACATTTCTACTTTTCCGCATTTTTATGATGATTTTATGCTTTAGCAGATTAATTTTTGTAAAGATACCCTGCACAGATAATAAATGTATATGTTCCTTTCTATTCCCATTCACTAATCACTAAATATCTCTCATACCCAACTTTTCTGAGTCTGTGCTTGTACTTGTGTAGTTACTCTCTTCTGGATTTTCCTCTTGGGTTTCTCTAAATATGTAGCATTTCTTCATCGTGTTTAGTTTGCGCTTTTTTCCAGCCTTAGCTGTTATATAGAAACTTTGTGGCAGGAACAGGGTCTACCCATTCTGATATTCTTGAATGGATTAAATAGACACTTTGGGGGCCTGTCCAGATGTTTGTAGTCTGTATGCCACTGCCCCTGTCTTTCTGGATGGGGTGGCTGAAACTAGACCCCATCTTTTGCTTTAATCTCGGACTTTTGCTTTAATCTCAGACTTCTACTGGTGGTCCACTTTGGTAGTTGACCTTGACCTATCTTTGTCTCCTATTTGTTGCACAAATTTTTAATCAGAGATTGGTTCTATTCCCTGTAATAGTCCTGACAGCCCACGTTCTAATGTTGGAAATTGTGTGGGATTTAAACCTCTTCTTCATAGCTCCTTGGCACAGATCTCCAGACTCTGATTTGACCCTGCTTTGACTTGCAGTGCTCTGATTGTCCAGGTCGGTTCTGCCTCCCTGTGCAGTTACCTATGGGGGAAGCCTCTGTCCACTGGTTCTGTTTTAACGACTCTGGGATCTGTCTTGATGCCCATGTTACCAGAGCTGATACTTACTTGTGAACTCTCCTGGTTCATCTTCATTTGGAGTAGCTACTTGCTTCAGACTTGCTACAGATCTGTTTAACAGAACTGACCCTGGCTTTACCCCACTCTCACAGAGCTTTCAGACTCCAGGCCCACTCGTAGTGCTTGCAGGCTTTACGGTTGTTTACCAGGGCTTATGCTATCTTTCTTGATGTGAGCTTTCACCCCACCTCTTCTGACTTCTGGCTCATGTTGTCTTAGTGATTGTGTGTTTGTGTGTGCACATGAAAGTCTAAATGGGAGGAGCTTGACTTGTTTATTATTGTTCTGTAAGGGGATGGGGGAGAGGGCAAGGGGAAAGAGAGATAGATATATTTTCTGTGGTCTTACACATGTCCAACTTAACCAGAAGTCAGGATATACCTTTAGGTGGAATTAAAAGTTTAGAAATGGCAATAGTCTTAGTGCAGCCATATAAATAGCTTGACAGAGTAAACAATATATGGTACAAAGTGATGGTTTAATTTATTTACTACCTGTTAATGAGTAAAACCTTATGTAGGTAAGAATAGCATTGTGTGCTGGTAAAGTTTTTGTAATTTCTTACAGAGACAACGTTAATTTCTGTTCACAAACTTTTACCTACCTTAAGTTTTCAGCATACATTTTATCTGCTGGAATATACATATAACTGCTGGAAGCACCTTACATTTAAAAGAGTAGTGAATTTGGAGTCAAAGGCCTGGATTCTAATGTCACCTCTGCCACTTGCTTGTTATGTGACCGTAGGCAAGTCACTGAAACTTTATGGAGCTCAGTTATTCCATTTTTAAGATGACATGATCTCTGAGGTAGCTGTAAGTTAAAAATCTCTAATTCTGTGGTATAGAAACTAAGTATTTTATAGCTATATTCTATACTGTGTACTTTCAGAAGCAATGGAAATTTTAAAAATGTTAAAAGATACGAAAGCAAAATTACTTTTTAAAATTTATCATCTCTCTAGCAGCCCTGGGCAGGCTAGACTGACTAGACAGGTGGGGGTTATTCAACATTTGTACTACTCAGTCACTTTAAGGGTATGGTTCCTTCCCTAGAGCAGGTAGGTTTGTAAATAGGAGTATTTAAACTTAAATGTTTTCTATTAAAAATTGCTTTCTTGTAAACTAAAAGTAACTAAACAAGTCAATGAAAAAAAATTGCTTTCTTTGTAATATTTTACCTTTTTAGGTACTATTTATTAAGAGTTATAATTTGGGGGAACTATTTATGAACTTTTAAAAGTGATGAGTATTTCTAAATTTAGTCCTTGTTTTTAGCAGTTCATCTTCCCAATTCAGTAGAATTTTAGAAGATCTTAAGCAGAACTAAGTACCAAAGTTATTGTAGGAAAATCTTTTCTTACAAATTATTACAGCAAGTCCTGGGAATATGGATGAAGTTACTGTGTTTTATGTATACTGTGTCTCAGCCACTGGTTATTTGTTTTTTTTCAGACAACTACAAGACATAAAGTACTTGTTATGGAATTTTGCCCATGTGGTAGTTTATATACAGTTTTAGAAGAACCATCTAATGCCTATGGACTACCAGAATCAGAGTTTTTAATTGTGTTGAGAGATGTGGGTATGTTGAATCAATTTTTAAAATTTAATCTTAATTTCTTTCAGATTTGGATATTCTTATATCTCTTCCATTCAGGAGTCTTAGATCACTTTTAGAGTAGTGCTGGCCACAGGATTACTTTATATTCCTGATCCTATTCACGTCCTACCATCTTCTTTCTGGTATTTTAACATTTATTTTGTATACATGTGCGCGTGCACACACACATACACACACACACACACTCTGCCTTTTCTGATCGAACGTAAGCTCCTTGAGAGTAGGAGTTGTTCTATTTCTTTTTTTTATTTGTATCCCCAGCAAAGTACCTGTGATGTAGTTGGTGCTTAATAAATGCTTTTTAATTGATTGATTCTAGGGCAAATAGATTCCCAGTAATAGTGCAGTTAGTTATCCCTTCCACATTGTGACTTTGCCCATCACGATTTCAGTGTACCACAGGTCGACATATGAAATTAAATGGGAACTTTTGGGGAGTTTTGCAGAAGCCACCAATGACATGTGAAGGCCAGCAGAAAACACAGAAAAAGTTTAGAAACTCAGAAATGCATAAAATATATATATGTATTATTGTATGTCAACCCAAATTTTACAGTAAGATATGGTAAACACCCCACAAAAGAAAAAGAAATAATTCAGACTTATGGTATGAAGGGAGGGCCAAAAAATTTTACACGAATTTTTCAGATCATGGGTGTACCACATTCCTAAACCTCCATGATGTGGAAGGGATAATTGTAGTTCTGGTACTCTACTCCCTTAACAATTTTATGTCATTTATTGGGAGCTTTTGGGCACATAAGAGATGTATGAGACTGAGGTTAGAAATTGTAACCCTAGGAAGGGTCCTCCAGTCTTAGATTTAGGTATATTTTTGTCACATATTTCCGTGGAATAATAATAATACACTATTAAAATATTCTTTATTCTGCTCTGCTATATTTTTCTTCCCATACTTAAGACATTTGAATCACACCAAGAGTTAAATTGGTCAAGATCAAATTATAATCCTCAGGAAAGTACAAGATGTTAATATAAAATAACATTCATTATTCCTGTCTTGTCTTAAAATACTGGGAAAACTTTGGTCTTAATGGATTTTTAATATTGAATGATCACATATATAAATTAAATATACTCACACACAAGAATACACAGATTGCCACACAACTTTATTTGTTTTGTTTTGTATTTGGTGCTGAAGTGGGTGGAATGAATCACCTCCGAGAAAATGGAATTGTGCACCGTGACATCAAGCCGGGCAATATCATGCGTGTTATAGGGGAAGATGGACAATCTGTTTACAAACTGACAGATTTTGGTGCTGCAAGAGTATTAGAAGATGATGAGCAATTTGTTTCTTTGTATGGCACAGAAGAATATTTGGTAAGAATATTTGGTAGTTGGCTGAAGAAATTCATCGAAAACATAATTCATTAACTGGGAGAATGAACCCACAATGGAAGGTGGGAAAAGGAGATTCATTATCCATAAATTGTCTTCTACTATGGTTACACTAAATGTAGGGGGTTGGAGGTCTTATCTCTTATGAGTGCATAGTCATTTGAAAGATGAAAAGTTAAATCTAGGTTTGTAAGGGTTCTCTGATTTTTAGCACTACTGATGCCTTTGTTAGCTATATAGAACTTAAATTTTTGCTATTTAAAAAAATACCAACTCTTATTAGATGTTTGGTCCTTGTTCTCAGTTACCTTACTATCTTAATAAAGTATTCAGTTTATGTTTATACACTGGCACACCCCGCCTAAAACATGTGCTGTAGAGAATTTGTTATAAAGTAAGTCAGTCTTGAACCTCATCCAAGGGAGTTTACTCAGAAGGATCACCTTTCAAATCTTCCTTAGCATAGACCCTGAGAACATTGTCAGACCAAAGTTCTGATTTATTTCAGACAGATATTTGAATGTGAGAGGATATTTTCTGGAAACACACAGTGAATAAGCAATGCCACACTGAAAAGACCTGTCTTGGGCAGTGTTGAATAACTTTCCAGCTGAAGAACTCCATGAATTTTTTCTTTCTGAAGTTAGAAACGCTTGAACTTCTCCTGGCCTTTGTCTGGTTTCACTGACTTGGGTGTTTCCTCCTCTGACTCAGAATGTAAACCTGGCCATAAATTGGTTGGGAGTCTTCCCAAGATGGCTGAAAAGCTCATTGTTCTGTGCCTAAACTAGTGATGCTGAAGTTCTCCAAACTTAGCTGGTCTTTGGCTCATAGAGGATGATAGAGTTAGGGCTGGAAGGGACCTTAGTGATTATCTAGTCATACTCATTCATTTTGCTGTTGAAGAAACCCAAGCCAGAGAAGTTAAGTGTTTTGACCAGAGTTACACACGTAGTAAATGATAGGCTAAATTTGAACACAGATCCTCTGACTCCAACACCAATGCTTTTGCCATTGTACCACATTGTCTCAGCATGGTCTTTGGATGGCATCCTGGAACGTCATCTTGAACTTGCCCACTTTGTAGGACCTAGTTAAGCTTATACTCTTCATCCAGGATCATTTACATGCCATAATGAAGGTGTTGTAGAGGAAAACATATATTAGATTATCAAAACTGAGAGTAATTAGGTTTACTAAATAATAAAAAACACTGGGTAGGTTGTGAAGTTTCCCACGTGCCTCCAAAGAATTGATTTTTTAATTGGTCACCTTCCCGTATCTGATAACTATAGCTTGAAACATAAAAGGATAAATTTCTTTTATGTGCATTTTACCATTTAGCTATTATCTAAATAGCCTTTTTAAGATTTGTTAATTCTGTTTTACCTTAACACAGCACATTGTGTCTGACTAGGCCTGACCTCAACTCAAAAAACTAGTTCTCTCTTAAGATAAAATACAAATGTTCAGGTATGTGTTTAAGTTTCTCTAACATCTAGCTCCTACCTTCTTTTTCAGTTTTATTTTAAAAACACACTTTAACACTCCAAATTTCAGCAAAGCTAGACGGCCAGTTATTCCTCAGACTCAGTATTCCATCTCCTTTATCCATTCTTTCAATCAAGCCAGGCCACATATCCGAAAAATACAACTCTCTTGTCATCTCTTTCAGTATTCTTACTTTCATCTGAGGTGCCACCTTCATGAAGTCACCCTGAATCTCCTGTTGTCAGTGTTCTCTTTCTCCACAGATTACCCAGGCATTACTTACCTGTGTACGTGCTTTATTCCCAAGTGGTGTCTAAACTGTTTGAGATTAGGGACTATTCATATCTTGGTATTCTCAGTGCCTTGAACAGACCAGGTGTTGTTTTTTATTCCCTCTGTATATAATATGTCTAGGAATAGCAACAGTATGTACCTGTCATAGACCTATAGTATATTATATGTTTATGAATACCTGTAACTTTTGAATATATTTGGTGATCCTTTGTACGAGTACGCAGAAAATTTTTATCTTTGGGGTATAGATTGCCATATGTTTCATATATATTCATACATTTTTCTCTCAGCATCCTGATATGTATGAACGAGCAGTGCTAAGGAAAGATCATCAGAAGAAATATGGTGCAACAGTTGATCTTTGGAGCATTGGAGTAACATTTTACCATGCTGCAACAGGGTCGCTACCCTTTCGCCCTTTTGAAGGACCTAGGCGAAACAAAGAAGTAATGTAGGTAGTTGTTTCATGTAGAATTCTAAAAAAAATAAGTGAGTCATTTCAGCCATTTTTTATCAAGGAATATCTTAACTGATACATGTACACACAATTTAATGTATGTATTATAAAAATTACTTGTTTATATATAATATATGTAAATATGCATTATGCAAACATGTTTCAAAACTATTAATATACTAAAATTTCTTTGTACACAAATTTTAAATGACAGGGATTGTTTTCCAACCTTTTTAGCTATTTCACCTATTCATCCTAGGTCCTTTGCACTACCATTAAATATATATACAGTTTTCATCAATTTCATTTAATTTTAATGCTGGTTACTACCCTTGTATCTTTTGTATTATTTGGAGGGTTTTTTGTTGGGTGTTTTTTTTTTGGTGGGGAGGGGTTTGTTTTATCCAGCATGAAAAAATTACTGTAGCTGCTTTGCAGTGCTAGAACATGTAGCTATTTGGACAAAAATGTCATGCTAGGAACTGATTTGTTTAGTATTTCCCAAAAGAATATTTTGACAGATGTAATATTAAAACATTTGGTTCTTGTACTAAAGAGGCTGTTTCAGACTAATTGCAATTTACCAGTAAAGCATAACCTTATATGGCACCATTGTTTATATTGTTAGAAAATAAGATCTTTTTTTAAGTGAAGAAATCTGAGTTATAAAACACTCCAAATCATCTGTAATTAGAAAAATGCAAATTTAAGCAACTCAGAAGTTCCATCCTGTACCTATCCTTTTGGCAAAGGCAAATGTTAGAGAGGCTTCAGAAAATCAGGCACATTATTGCATTGTTGATGGAGTTGTGAATTGGTCTGGCCATTTTGGAAGGCAATTTGAAACTATACCCAGAAAGTCGCCAAATTCTGTATATACTCCATCACCCAGCAGTACTGCCACTAGGCCCCAATGAGATCAAAGAAAGAGGTCCTATATTTACAAGAATGTTTAAAGCAGCTTGTTTTGTGGTGGCAAAAAACTGGAAGGTAAAGGAGAGTCCATTATATGGGAATGGCTGAGCAAGTGATGACTTAAACGTACTCAGATACAATTATGATCTAAGAAACACTGAGGAAAGTGTGGTTCTAGAGAAACCTTGCAAGACTTGGACGCAGAATGAAATAGGCAGAACCAGGAGAGCAGCTTACATGTTACAGCAATACTGTAAAAGCACACAATTGTGAATGATCTAACGGTGCTGATTAACATGGTGGCAGATCCTGGTTCTGGAGGAGAAACAATGAAACATGCTTTCCCTCTTCTGACAGAGAGACAATGAGCAGCACAGGCAGAAGGAGAGAGACACGTGTTTGGATGTGGCCAGGAAGGGAAGGTCTTCTGCTCAGCACTGTGTGTTTGTCACAAGGGCTTTTTTTCCCTTTTTTTTTTCCCCAGTGGGGAAGGAAGGGAAAAATGCTTGTTAATTGAACAGCAGATAGGGAAAATTTAATATTTAAAAATAGCATACTTAGCATAAGCCACACAGTGAATGGGAATAAAAGGATTGTTTCCAGGTGTGTATAAAGACCCAGGTTTAAATTCCACCCCTGGTACATAGTGGCTCTGTGACCCTTCTGTTCTCTAGGCAGTGTTACAGTTGTAGAGAAAGTGCTAACATGCATTGGTAGAGGAAGCTTCTTTACCCAGGAGTTCCCTGCACCGAAGAAATCACAAATTCAGTCCCTGTTCCTATCCTTGTGTATTTTCCACAGAATGGTTACTTTGATTTCTCATTATGGCATAATGATTACCCTGGTTTTTTAAAGGCTTTTCATACAGATAGAAAACAAACACTGGCAGGTTCTACTAACCTGGAAAATTTTTAAATCTGTCTCTGGTGAGTCTATGCTTTCAACATACAAGCTTAACTAAGTTTTGAGTCTGTCTTTGCGCAAAAGCTGGAAACTTGGTGAAAAGGTTTTAATCATGGGGACTCAATGAAACACGAAAATGTAAGAGGACCCTTCAGCCCTTTACAACCCTTTTCTGCTTCCACAGTATTTGGAGCACAGAATGCTTAGAGAGATCTTAGCCCATCTACAAACAATAATAGAACCATTGGCACTTGTTGTATTATCTGTATTCAGTTAACAACTAGGTAACTCACCTACTAAACTGATTATGTCAGTATTGAGACTTGTAAATGAAACAAGAAGTTATAACTACATGTAAAAGGACATCCCAAAGGTTCACTTCATAGAGGCACATCAACAAATTGACCATTGCTTTTATTGAGAATTAAAGACAAGAAAACATATTTAATGAGCTAGGTCTTATGACCTTTCACTGCTCAGTAAATGAACAAAAAGACCATCAAGGTAATTGCAGTACATAAATGAGCATCTGGCGGCTAGGTGACAGTGGATGGAGCATCAGATCTGGGGTCAGGAAGACCCGAGTTCAAATCTGTCCTCTGACACTTAATAGCTGTATGACCTAGGCAAGTCACTTAACCAAGTTTGCCTCAGTTTCTTCATCTATAAAATGATCTAGAGAAGGAAATGGCAAACCACTCTATGATTTCTACCAAGAAAACCCCAAATGGGATCCAACGAAGAGTTGGACACAGCTAAAAAGACTGAACAAGAATATGAACCAATATCTAGTGCAAAGGCTGAAGAAGTAAAGAAATTCCATGAAGAATATGGCAAAATTCTCCCAAAGTAAATTCATTATGCCTTAAATTGGCAAAGGTGTATAGAATACTGAGAAGGCTTATGCCTGTATATCAGGAACATTGAAGAAGGAATTTGGAAGGTGTTGGATATGGCAAACGTCAGTTTGTAGAGTAGTAAGTGCATTGAACTTTCATTTAGAGGACTTGGGTTCATACCTGCCTCTGCAGCTTATAACTTGTATGACCTTGGGCAAGTAATTTAACTTCACTGAGCCCAAGTTCTTCATCTGAAAAGTGAAAGGAGTTGAATGATAGAGGCTCTAAGTTTCCTTCTAGGACTAAATCTAAAATTATCTGAACGTCACAGAAAGTAAAGTTGTTGTTAATGGACAATAAAGCACTATTTACAGCAAACCACGGAGGTCAAAATCAGAACTAAATTAAAAGAAGGAAGCAAGAGGAGAGAAAGATATTGGATGTGTCTCAGAGGAGGCGGCGTCCCCCCAGCAAAGTGCAGTACTTCCCTGCTAGAGGCTTCTTTCTTCTCTTCCTCCAAGTGTTCTAGCAGGAGCTCAGATTTTCTCAGATAACATTAATGGAAACATTATCATAGCTTCTCTGTACTTCGGTCACAGTCAGTATTATTGACCCCTTTGTGATTTCTGTACATACTACCAAGTGTCAGGAAATTGTTAGAGGTGCACATATAAAAAAGACTTTTACAAAACTGATTAATAGCCATGACTTAATGAACTGTTTCTTTTTGTCTGTTTTTGCTATTTCAAAGGTATAAAATAATTACTGGAAAACCTTCTGGTGCAATATCAGGAGTACAAAAAGCAGAAAATGGGCCTATTGACTGGAGTGCAGACATGCCTGTTTCTTGTAGCCTTTCTAGGTAAGTGTATTGTATTTACCTGATCTCTTAGTATCATAATTGGTTAACGCCATAGTTTTCCCAATTCTCTTAACACTAGAAATACTGAAATACTGAAAAAATACTGAACAGTATTTCCTATACGGAGATATTGCTAGTAACCTACCACTCATAGGGTATTTGCTTTTTAAATCATTCTTTTTTTTTTTTCTATTGGTAGTAGAATTTAAGTGATCCTGCAAATTATTACTTAGTCTTAAGACTATTGGCATATGTTTCTGAAATGATTAGTCAGAGGTTGAAGTACATTTTCTGACCTTAAAATATGTGGAAATGTAGCCCAGAATGCTGGTCTTGGTAGAACCATGCTCCACCTGACTGAGTTGACTGGTTACAGATAAAATTACTCAATTCAGTAACAGCTATTCAACATTTTTTAAGCACTTAGGTGACCTTAGCTCTCTTCAAAGCTCAGCTCAAGTGCTACATCCTATATGTCTTCTATGATCATTCCCTCCAGTTATTGTTTTCTCTCACCCACTCCAAAAAAAACCTGTCAAATTACTTTGTATTTGCATTCATGTTCTTTTTCCATTAAGGGAGAGATTCTTTGAAGGTTTTTTATCTTTTTATCCCCAGCCCATGAGGCAGAATGGTATAGTGAACAGAGAGCTAGCCTCAGAGTTAGAAAGGCCTGGGTTCAAGACTGACCTCTGCCACCTACTGATCATGTAACCCTAGAAAGTCACTTACTTCTCAGTACCCCCAGGCAACTCTATAAGTCTGTAAGTTTCAGAGAAAGAGGCCAATCTGTGTTGGTAGAGGAATTCCTCCGTAAGAGCATCCTACACCGATGAAATCCAAAGTCCAATAAAAATGGGGAGCCCCCAGTACAGTACCTGCCATAAACATCCATGTGCCGAATGGACTGAGATACCAGGCCCTTGGCTAAGGATTCAGAGAAAGAAATAAAAGTTTCCCAAAGGACAGGAATTGAAGGATTGTGATGCTGTTTTTATTTATATGAAGTATTTGTCCAAAACCCTATACCAGGTCTTGTGAAGGCTAAAAAATTATAAAGCCCTTATTATTTCTAGTACTTTATCCCCTCAACAATTCACATATTCTGGTGATCATTGAGCTGCTGCAGGTAGAAAAATTGTTTTGTGAGATGAAAATCCTATTAAACAAAACACTAGATTGAAGAAAACTTACAAATGATAAAGAATTTCATTACATTTTCCTCAGTTGTTAGAGCCAAGATAATATTTTAATTACTGGGATTTGTGGTTTAACTTCTTTCTTCAACACAGTAAGACTTCAGCACATTGTAGGATATCCAGAGCTTCTCTTTCTCAGATCTTCTTCCTCCCAGGATTTCCCTTCAGTGTTTAAAGTTGTTCATTAAGTACATCTGACATTTTTTTTTAAAGGAGTGGGATAGGGGGCATAGGAACAGGAAATTGACCTGGGATTGGTCCGGAAGAGGGGACGTCTTCATACCTACTACCTGGTGGGCTCATTAATTTGGAAAAGGATTCCCTGAAGAATTAGGTTCAAGAACTAAGTAGTTCTTGGGCAGAAGTTAGACTGAGTCCCCTGAGCTCAAGTTCATTCCTTTCCAATGATGGTAGCCAGGTACAGTAGAGGAAGCAATCAAGCTGGAGCCAGAGGACCTGGCTTCCTCCACTGCTTCTAGTACTGTCACTGTGGCCTTGGGTAGGTTTTCAGAACTTTGTCTGGACTTCACTTTCCCCCTGGATATAGTGACAAGGATTGGACTAGGCAGTTTTCCAGATCTCTGCCAGCTTTATATCAGTGATCCAAGAGCTACAGGAAACCTTGTTTGATGTAATCTTTAGTTATCTGCCTTTCCGTCTTGTCTAAACCACTGGCTGCTATGCTGTGTGATCTTGAATAGTCATTTAACTTTGTGAACCGCTTTTCCCCATTTATAAAATGGAGGGTGATAATCCCTGTTCTCTCTTACAAGTTTTTTTGTGGGGATTAAATGAGATGTATGAAAAATTCTTCCCTATAAAGAAATATGAAAATGTAAGCTGTTATATTTAGCTACCTTTAATAACTAAAAGAAATATCAGCCAGCCTCTTCCAGAACAACTCAGAGAACTTATATTCCAGTGTATAAAATTTACCAATTAAAAACTAGCAACCAAAAAGTTAATTTTCTCAGCTATCCACTTTATTCCAGACCAAGGACTCCTAACCGTTTTTTTGAGTCATGAACCCCTTTGTCAGTCTGCTAAAGACTCCTTCTCAGAAAAATGTTTTGAAATGCAGGTATTTTTTTTAAAGGTTACAATTTCCAGATTAAAAATTATAACTCTAAGCAGTGCTTGTCTGTCTCTATCTCTCTCTTGCTCATGTACATACACGTGCACAGAGATGATTTGAGAAGCATTAATTTCTGGGACTTTAAGAAGGCTGATAGAATATTAATGCCTCAGAAAATTAATATATGCTGTTTAATATTTAGAGTGTTAATGCTTAAGATTTATTTTCTGTCTTCCAACTCTAGGTTGTTTTCTACTAGGATCCCAACAGGTCATCACTTTACAGATATGTTAGAAGAGAACATCTGAGTTAGGTCAATTGTGGTTGTCCGATAAAGAATCCGCAAACTTAAAAAAATAATCAGTGTTAAAACTTGCTTTTTAATATGCATAGTTGATTGCCTTCCTAAGTAATTTTACAGTCTGGTCTGCAAAGCATATATAGTAACCTTCTTTAGGACCTTATCTAAATTAATCTGTCTAGCACTGGATATTTAGTAAGTGTCCTGTGATAAAAATTGGAACATCTCAGTTACCAAGGAGCATGCAGAATGAATCTAACCTTGGGTCTTAGAGTTCAAATGAACTGAAAATATGTTCCAAAAATATAATTGGCCACAAAAACTCATTTTGATCTACTTTCTCATACAATTGTTCCGTGGCTAATCATTAAAGTAAACATCCTTGACCCATGAGCATGTCATAAGTTAATATTGAGCCTCAGTAAATCACATTCCTTGGTCAGAGATTGTTAAATAATTTTGGTACATGTTGAATTCTAAATGTCAAGGTAACTTCATGACCATCATTCTAACCAACCCTTTCTTGTATATATATAGTATTATAATGTGTTTGAGGACATAAGAAAACATGGTGGGGGTGGGAAGGAATCACATGAATAGTTGTATAATGGAATCATCATAGAATACCATGGCACCCCACTTATTAGTAGTGAATTACATTAGACAAAAGCTATGGGTTTTTTTCCTGAAAAATGACAAATTTTATAAAATATCGAGCACATTAAGTAACCATTAATTATAAAATGTTGAAAATAATGTTTTTTCCTCTATAGGTGTGTTATAGTATTTTTATTGCCAAACTATGAAACGCTGATCTTATAATTAAATGTTATTTTAGGGGTCTGCAAGTACTGCTAACCCCTGTTCTTGCGAACATTCTTGAAGCTGATCAGGAAAAATGCTGGGGTTTTGACCAGTTTTTTGCTGAAACTAGCGACATCCTTCACCGAATGATAGTGCATGTTTTTTCTTTACAACAAATGACAGCCCACAAAATTTATATTCATAGTTGTAATACGTAAGTATTTCTTTGCATTCTTATATGTTGTTATGTGTATAGTATATTCTTTAGGCCAAATGAGCAGGCTAATAGAAAAGTTATTTTTCTTGTAAAGGAGAAGAGAGAAATATAAACATTCATTTAATGATTCAAAAATAGACAAATTATACTTGAATTTTTAGCAAGTTTTACTTCATTTCTATTTTGTCAGTCAGCAGGCCTTTATTAAGTGCTTGCCATTTATTAAATGATAGCAGACACTGCTAAACACTAGAGATGCAAATAAAGGCAAAAAACACTGTTCTTACCCTTACAGAGCTCACATTCTAATGAGTTTTTTCTCAAATGTTAGGTGGAATTGGCTGTTTCTTTTTATCTTTTCCATTATTGTCATTGTTTGTATTATTTCTTGGTCTTGTTTACTTCATTCTGTATCAGTTCACAACAGTTTTCCCTTGCTTCTCTGTAGTCTTTATATTTGTCATTTCTTACAGTGCAGTAACATACCATTTCATTAAACACTCCCTAATTGGTGGGCATGTGCTTCGTGACAAATTTTATTAAGATTATTTTGTATTATGTCAGTATTCAAATATCTTACAAAATTGACTGATGAATGAATGAATGGGATCTTGTGACTATATCTATGAGGATTTTTTTAATAGAATTTATTCTGTTTATATCAGAATAGCATTAGTATATGCTTATTAGTACATGAAAATAGCCTCATTATATAGAGCCAGATGTTATATTATTATTGCTAAAATATTACTAGTTATCATTTCCCTAACTGTTATCTTTGTGGCTTCTTTCGCATAGTGCTAGTGTATTCCATGATTTGGTTTATAAACAGACCAAAATTGTTTCTTCAAATCAAGAATTGATCTATGAAGGACGACGATTAGTGCTTGAACCTGGAAGACTGGCACAGCATTTCCCCAAAACTGCTGAAGAAAATCCTATCATTGTAGTAAGCCGGGAACCTATGAGCACTGTAGGATTAATGTATGAAAAAAGTATGCTGGTTTCTCATTTTATGTTGGGGGGGGGGGGCTCATGTTTAAAATTATTGCATGTGCTTTGTAAAAGTTAGTAATGATAGGTAGAAATTTAAGTAAATAATTCATATATGATTATTGTAAAGTTTCTATGATAAAAGCTAGTGTTGAACTAAAACTTTTTTACATCATAAAGTTTAAAGTGTATCTTGCAATATAATACAGTTTGTAAGTGTAACTCTCATCATACTATTTTTTTTCCATGAAAAGTAGGGCAAAACATTTTGTCAGCATTATTTTTTGTACAAGACATTTTTTTTTAAAGCAGAGAACTCTGTTGGTCACTGAATGCATTTAATAAGTTTTTTCTTTTTTTTTTTCTTTTTCACAATAACATCCTCCTGGCATAAAAGTAAAAAAAAAAATACTTCAAAAGTTATATAACCTTTCAACAGTAGAATTGAGTCTGTTATCTTGAGATATTATGAAGTTACAAAGTAATTTTGGAAAAAGTAAATTTGAAAATATATTGAAGAGGATGTTATCTATTTATGGGCAGCCTACCACAGCGTCTTGCTCAGTGTAGGTACCTATTAAATGTTTAAATAAGTAGCAACATGTATATTCATTTAATGGTATATGTAGCATTGTTTAAATGATTGTTTTTCTTGAGGAAATTAGCTTGAATGTAGTTAATATCAGTTAGATTGAAAGTTTTTACTTTGCAAGGGATGAAATAATTTTAGAAGTTATGTTCACTACTAATTTTTTAATGTATGAATAATTATTTATTTCCAATTTTAGTTTTACTCCCTAAAGTACATCCACGTTATGATTTGGATGGTGATGCTAGTATGGCTAAGGTTAGTATTTAATTAGAATATTTCATTAATTTAATTAGAATATTTCATTCAGAGATGATCAGTGAAAGTGAGAAATAACATTACCGATTTTAAAATAAGCTTTGTCTCTGTATTTACTCAAGCCAAAGTGTAATTCTTCATTGTTATTTGACCTGTCTGAGGTATAATTCTGTAAAAATGAATGTTCTAAATAAAGGAGTTCATTTTTCAAAAAAAGATGGACCACTCCAAAAATATAGGCAATTTACTAGTTCCTCCACAGAAGATAAATGAAACAAAGACCAAAGCAAAGTTTAGGGAAAGAGATTTGTTAAATGGACTCCTGATACAACAAGGGAAGTCCTCCTTTTCTGGGCTTTGGCTTTTTTCTTTTCTCTTGCTTAGCCAGAGTGGATCAGAGTTTAATAAGTTGCCAGCACTTTGTCCCATGTTTTATTATGAACTACTTTAGAACATTCATTTTTAAATAACCAAAAAATTGTATGGATTTTCTTTTGATATGTGTTGCATTTATTTCTCTTCCTTAATAACTGATGTGTGGTTATATGCTTTTTTAAAGTATCCAGTGTTTATGCTTTTATGTTTCTTGTGCATTTAGGAAACTTACTATTGAGCTTGAAGTTCATCAGTAACACTCATAACAATCTTGAAGATTTGTGCTTAAGTGTCCATTTTTATAGCTTATTATATTTTATAAAAATTTATATTTATATAAATATAAATATTATATATTATAAACATATATATTTATAGCTTTTTTTTTTATAGCTTATCATTAGCCCAGTTATTACTTACTTTTTTTCCCCATTAGATAATAACAGGGGTCGTCTGTTATGCCTGTAGAGTTGCCAGTACCTTGCTGCTTTATCAGGAATTGATGCGAAAAGGAATACGATGGCTGATGTAAGTAATACATTTTTTTGTTGAGAGTGGTCATTTACATGAAGAGACAAGATTATCATGTCAGGTAACATGACGTGATCATTGCCCCCAGAGAGATTAAATTAGCATGGCTTTATCACTGCCCACATAGCTGGGCACATGCTTGCCTTTTTTTAGGTATACAATTGCTGTTCATTACTACTGGGAAACGATTTCGTCTGATAATTCAGTATCTATTCAGTGTTGCCTTGTAATATGATTTTAATTCCTCAAAATACTCCCCCTGCACTTTACACTTAACAGCTCTTATCTACTCTAGTAAACTAAGTATTCGTATAGCTAAGCAAGTAATTTAGACAAACAGTTGACTTGATTAAATTAATTTCTTAAGATAACCATATTTCATCAAATCCATTCATTCAGCATTCAACAAGCCTTTAAGAACCTCCTATTAATATACCACCAGGAGCCTTTGTTAGAAAGTAGGATAATCCCCCAGGATGACAACCTCAGAAGGTTAGACTTGCATCCTAAAGTAACCCTTTTATTAACACTGTGACCATATTCTTCCACTCTTATGTTAGGACTCAAAGAATCTTTCTTAATGGTTCAGTGTCAGGTGATATGTTGTATCTGGTAGCATATCACTAGGACCTATTCATGCTCTTCTAATCTGCAAATGACACAAATTTGAGACAGATAACTTATAATGGCTAAGACATTGCCATAGGATTGATGCATTGGCAAGTACATTCCCTCCAAGGATTACGACATGAAAGAGTTCCTCTCATGGAGGAATTTAATCTCACAAAAGATACTGTGGTTAAATAGTTGACTCATCCTTTGAAGGGCCAAAAGATGTGATTGGATGGGTAAGTATCCAAGCTGGATGGAGGAAGAGACTGAGTCTGACTAAGAGACCATAAAAGGTCATAGTAACATTTATAGCTTCTCCAGATAGGAAGAAAATCTTTTCTCAAAGAGAATAATAAGTGAACTGATGCAGAGTGAGTGAAGTGAGCAGAACCAGGAGAATATTATACACATTAACAGCAGCGATGCTGTGCAATGATCAGCTTTGATAGTCTTGGCTCTTCTCAGCAATGTAATGATCCAGGACAATTCCAAAAGACTCATGCTAGAAGATGCTGTATACATCCAGAGAGGGAACTATGGAGTCAATGCAGATTGAAGCATACTCTTTTCACTTTTGGGGGACTTTTTGTTTTTTTCTCTCTGTTTTTCCTTTTTTGTTCTGATTCTTCTTTCACAACATGACTAAATGTGGAAATATGTTCAATATGATTGTGTGCATATAACCTATATCAAATTGTTTGCTGTCTTGGGGAACAAGAAAAATTTGTAACTCAAAATCTTATAAAAACAAATGCTGAAAACTATCTTTATGTGTAATTAGAAAAAATACAGTACTCTTCATTTGGAGGAAAAAAGATGGCAGGATGCAAAAGAAAGAAAAGATGAAATTTAGTAGGAATAAATGTGGTCTTATATTTGGGTACAAAAACTTAACTGCACAGAGGTTAGATAGCAGTTATTTTGAACAAAATCTCTGGATTTTAGTGGACTACAAACTCAACATGAGTCAGCATTGTGATGTGGCAAGCAAAAAAAAAAATAAACTTAACAAAATGTTGAACTGTATTAAGAGAGGCGGAGCTTCTAGGAATAGGGAGGCAACAATCTCAGCCTACTTGGCCCTTGTCAGATCTCCTCTGGAGGACTCTGTTAAGTTCTGGGTGTTGTAGTGTAAGAAGGACATTGAGTTGGAGAGTGTCCAGCTGCAGGCAGCCAAGATAGTGAAGGTACTGCATCTGTGTCACATGGAAGTCACTTTAAAGAATTGAGAATGTTTAGCCTAGAGCAGAAAAGACTCAGGGGACATGACTGCCCCCTCAAGTATTTGAAGGGCTCTCATGTGGAAGAGGAATTGGGCTTGTTCTGTTTTTCCTCAGAGGGCAGAATCAGAAGCAACGTGTGGAAGGTGCAAAGAAGCTGATTTAGGCTTGATTTCAGAAAGACTTCTAAGGATTAGAGCCGTCCCAAAGTGGAATGGACTGCCTAGAGAGTTAAGGGCTTTTGCCTCCTTGGCTGTCATCAAGCAGAGGCTGGGGGACCATTTGTCAGGTATGTTACTGTAGGAATTCCTTTTATATAGATGGTGAATTAGGGGTCACTGAGGTCCCTTTCCAGCCCTCAGATTCTTTGATTAGTCTGGCAACAGTGTAAAGGCTGTTGGAGAGGAGCATAAGGAAATGGGCAAGGGAGCCCTGTGGGGAAACCCTTGTAGTAGCCCGGCCTGTGGAATTTGGGACCTGGACTATGATGATGGCAGTGGGAGGGATAGAGGTGAAAAATATTGTAGAGTTCTGTCTACAAAGTAATAACTGGGTATGAAAGATGAAGGAGAGGGAAGGGTCAAGGATAAAACCAAAGTTTTACAATGGGAAACTGGCTGAGTGGTGGTGCCACTGACACATAGTGAAGTCAGAAAGGTATAGATTTGGGGACATATATAAAAGGCTCAATGTTGGATGCTTTGAGTTTGAAGTAGGTCAGATGGGAGCTGTTGGCAGTTAAGAGATACAGACTTGAAATTCAGAAGAACTTGTGGGGAGAGATCTAGGAGCCACCTGCATAGATATGATGATTGGGAGTTGATGAGATTGCAAAGGGAGCCTGGAGGGAAGGGGGTAGAGAGAGAGTGTGTGATAGTTGTGAACAGTTTAGATGTTCAGGAACCAGTGGCAACAAATGAGGAGCACTTAGAAATAGGAAGGGTGTCCAGAGAATGTTATGTTTCTGGGGCTAAGGGAGGAAGCTGCATTCAGAGGGGAAGGGTGGTGGTCAGGAGTGTCAGAGGTTACGGAAAGGTGGAGCAAGAACAAAGGCTGAAAAAAAAAACCATTAGAATTGTCAAATGATTATTTGTAGCCTTTGAGAAGATATATTCAGCAGAGTTGTGAAAACAGACTTAAATTACAAGAGGTAAGGAGAGTGGTGAAGGAGCAAAAGTATTGGGAGTTATCACTAAGTTTTTAATAACGAATTCCTGTATTTTAAGGGGAAAAAACTTAGAACATTTTGGTATATTTATTTGGGTAGTACTGTTAGTAGAAACTTTCAGTTTCACTTGTTACCTGTTCCATCCAAGTGGATTTTCCAGTGACCCGTGAGATTATTCCTTTTCTTTATTAACTTAATGAGTCATAAGAGTATTAAGATTTTATAATTTTTTTTAAAAAAATTTGTGGAAAAGAAGAAAACTCATCTCTGTTACATATGTGGTTTTACATTTTTGGAGAACAAATTAATGGCTTAATTATAAAAGCAATGTATGTCACTATATCAGGTGTTTCCAGTGGGGAAAAATAAACCATAGTAGCATATAAATTGAATGCCAAATAAATTTATTAGTGTACTTGGCTTTCATAGAATTATAAAACTCCCAAATTCTAAAACATTAAACCAACCATCAGTAAAGCTTGCAAAATTAAATACTGCAATAGTGCTTAGAGATAAATTTTTAGTAGTGTCCTCAAAATCTGAATCAAATTTCATATATGTTAAGAATGTTATAAAGTATGCATATAGTATTTCATATGATCTGTAAAGATAGTACTACTCTTAACAGTTGTTGTTACTATAAGTGGTAGAAAAGAGAAAATCCAGTGACTCTTTAGTTGGACTGATATGGTTAGTATTATTTTACAGTGAACTGATTAAAGAAGATTATAATGAAACCATACACAAAAAGACAGAAGTTGTGATTGCTCTGGATTTCTGTATCAGGAACATTGAAAAAACTGTGAAAATGTAAGTAAGATAACTACCTTGCTTCTGGTTGTTAAAATGTTGTGTTTGCTTCTCAAGAATTTATTTTAATTCTCTTTTTAAAAGATCTTATTAGTATTAAGAATAAAGTTCCTGTTGGTTAGATGGCTATGATAGGGAAACAACATCAGTACTGTTTAGGAAGAATTAAATACTAAGTCAGTAGTGGGGGGGAGGAGGTTTCTACCTTTTTTAAGAAAGGAAAAAAAATTTTGAAAATAAAGACTTCTAATTCCTACCTTATAAGCCAAAAACTGTACACTGAAAATAAAATCTTATAGTTTTCAGTAAAGAGTAGTCACCATAAAATCTTATTTCATATATGAACCTTTTATAGAGCTATGGAATAATCCTGATTTTTCATTTCTTGTTCATCTTAACCCTATCTTAGACTCTCTTGATTTCATATTCTTATACATAAGTCTGTGTTTTATGTATGGCAGAGGCAATAGTAAAATAAATTTTTTATTTTACTTTTTTTAGGTATTTATCTTTCATTGCCATTAAGTGGTTACTGAAATTAGATACCTAAGTGAATATGTAGCCTCAAGCTGTTTATTATTAAATTTAACATGCCCACTTTCCACCTTATTGGACAGAATTACCTTAGAATAATGTGAAATTTTCTTTCACTTAGAAAGGTACCATTCTCTTTTGGGAGTTTGGTGGCAGCCGTATGTATTACCTTTTCTTGATTCTTAGGATAGTAAGTGGTTCTGATGTTCTTAATTAACCTTTAAATATAATTTTTCTAAATATCTTTTTAAAAATATGTATATATGTATGCATTGTATTATTTAAATGTATCATTAAATCTTTTTCCTTTTTATTGTGAACAGATATGAAAAACTGATGCAGATTGATTTGGAAGCAGCAGAGCTGGGTGAAATCTCAGACATACACACTAAATTATTGCGAGTAAGTAATTAATTACCAGATCTTAAGCCATAAATCCATAGTCCTTCTTTTGCTTATCAGAGATAGAAATGAAACTCAGGTTGATAAGTTTCTAGTCTGCCTATATCCAAGCCATCTTAAAGACCTGGAAAGGGCAGCTAGGTGGCATAGTGAATAGAGCACTGGCCCTTGAGTCAGGAGAACCTGATTTCAAATCCAGCCTCAGATACTTAACATTTACTAGCCGTGTGCCATTGGGCAAGTCATTTAACCCCAGTTGCCCCTCCAAAAAGCAAAAAAAAAAAAAGACCTGGAAAAAGTCTTCCACATCCTCTCAGAGCAAACAAAAATTTCAGTTATAGATTCTATCCTATCCACATTCCTCCTGCTGTAATCTAAGCCTTTTCTTAGATTTGTAACATTTTAGGGCTAAAAGCGGCATTGTAGATCATCTAAACTAACTCCCTCATTTTACCAAAAAAAAAAAAAGGGGGGGAGGAAACTGAGTCTCAAAGAGGCAGTGACTTGCCTAATACCAAATCACTGGTCCATTTGTGCTTTCCATAGTGTTCCCTTGTTTTGGCCTTTCTGATTAAAAAACCAAACAAACCAAGTTTACCAAGTTGAAATGCAGGCTAACATACTTCTTGAAATTATTGAGAAATGAGTAACAGGATAGATAATAAATAAGAAATTAATCTAAGGTTCTCATCTAATGCCTCATCATGGCACAGAGATGATCCTGTGGCTGTGTTAGTGGTGCAGGCCTGCTGGCAGACTCACGGGTCACGGAATTAGAACTGGTAGTAATCTCAGAGGTTGTATAGCCAGCCAGACTTTGTAGTCAAGGAAACCCAGAGACAGAGAGGAGAAGTAACTTGCCATATGTCGTCGACTCTGCCTTCTGACTCCCATTTTAGCCTTCTTACTGCTCATTCTGTACTGTGTGTATAACTACCTTGATTCCATCCATTATTCTCTTAACTTCCTCATTTTCCTCATCTGTAAAAGTTTAAACTGAAGCAGTGAAGAATCTTAAGAAAATAAGAATTTGTCCTTGCCTGTCCACTGTGCTGACATGACTGACTTGAAGTCTGCTGAGCAAGAATAAAATAATACACAGATATTGTCCCCAACAGGATCATCATCATTTTGATTTTTGTCACTCTAATCCCAAACCTGTTACTCTCCGCTAGCTTTCCAGCTCCCAGGGAACAATAGAAACCAGTCTTCAGGATATCAAAAGCAAGTTATCTCCTGGAGGACTATTGGCAGATACCTGGGCCAACCAGGAAGGGACGCATCCAAGAGACCGGAAGTAAGTCAGAACTTTGTTTGCTCAGCTCCTCACTGTTACCCACCTTTTGCCACACTGACCACAGCGCAACTCTCAATCTCTTTTTTTCTGAATAGTGTAGAAAAACTGCAAGTCCTGCTAAATTGCATTACAGAGATTTACTATCAGTTCAAAAAAGACAAAGCAGAACGTAGTAAGTAAATTTTAATTTATTTTATTTGGTGAGTCAGTTTGAATTGATTGTAGCGATTGTTATTTTAAGAGATGTGACTTTGAATAGTAATAGTGGCTTAAAAGAAATAGTTTATTTTTAAGATAACTTGAAAATTTTAAGTTGTTAGGCTTTTTGAACTACTGATCTCAGAAGAATAAGTTGTAACAATTTGAGATTCTAATGAACAGAATTAATGTAATAAACTCTTATTTCTAGGACTAGCTTACAATGAAGAACAGATTCACAAATTTGACAAGTAAGTGCCTAAATTACATTTTTAGTCATCAGATTACTTCTTGTTGCCATTTTGCTTATCCTGCTACTGTGATTTTTCATAGAAACAATTTAACCTTGACTTAATAAGGCTGCTTAGTATGTATATATAGTACATTAATGCCCATGACATTCCTAGAACAGAATGATGAAGTGGAAGGGAAACTTTGAATTATAGTGAATGATACATTCACCACTGAAATAATGGCAGAAAGAAAACTTCATGGCTCTACTCCCCATTCTCCTTTTTTGTGACTTCTCTTATTGCTGTTCACCAAATCATAGTGAACAGTGCTTCCTTCACTCTTCACCTCCCAGCAGCTTCAAGTATTAGCATGGCCTTTTGCTTTCTAGTATAACTAGTGTAAAATCTCACGTCGAACTACATTCCTTTTATTTTGGCTGAGTGTAATGCCAAGCAAAGGCAACTTCCAAGGTTTGGATTACCAGCATAGTAAACCCCATTTATTCAGCAAACATTCATGGAACAGAGAAAGTCAAAATACAGTATAACTTGTTCCTTTGGCAAGCGATCCAGGTACTTACTACTCCACGCCTAGACAGTACATTCATTTAGTCAGTCAAAAGTCTCTTCTCAAATGAAGATTAGTCTCCAACCATAAACAAAGTACATTCATTTGGTCAATCACTCAAAGGCTTCCTACCCCTGAATCTCAAAAAGGGCAGGAGAACACAAAAGGCCGTCCTCCCTTAAGTTAACAAGGTTAAGCTCAGCATTGAAAAGCCAAGGAAAGGGCCTTCTTTCATCTTCACTTGAGGTAAGCCCTCAGCAATCTCAGTTCCTGGGGAGACAAGGTTCAACAAAGCCATAGTCCGTGTCCTCATCAAGTCACTCTCTGCCTGCAGAACAGTCCCAGAACCCCTGAAAACATCAGTAAGGCCCTCTTCCAGGATTTCTGTGCAGGTACCAAAAGAAAATCCTTCTTGAGGGCTTCTGAACCAACAACCAGGTTCCAGGACCTCTACAACAGCAACATTGTCCTTCACCATCAGGTGAATCTGGCAAAACAACATCAAAACAGACAGACAAAATACCAGCATCACAGCCATGCCTCCTCAGTTCTTGGCAGTTCTCAAAAGTCCTGGGCAGTTCCAATGGGCTCTCAGCAGTCTTTCTCTCAACAACTCAGGCTCCACAATAATGGATACTGCTCTCTCAAAGTCCTTCTGGCCTTCTCTAGGCTTGGGCCTCTCCCGGTTTACGGCTTCTCCCAGTTAAGCCCTCTCTCTTCATGTCTACAAGTCCATCCCACAAGTGGGATTCACAAGCTCTGGGTTTTAACACTCAACCCCAAAACCAAGCGAATACAGGGGCATCTCCAAATTCCATTACCAATATACTGAGTCACACACTTTTTTAAAAAAATGTCACTACCAGAGAGTAAGTGACTCAGAAAGATAATATTTTCTGCTCCTTGGATCCTTGTTCAGACCAAGGCAGGTAGCCTAAGTTTATCTCATATCCATATCACTTGATTGGCGTTCCACCTTCCATCCTTTTCCCTCTCCAGTCCATCATCCACACAGCTGCTATAAATTAATATTTCAAACAAAATGAATTGACTGTTTCACTTCTCTACTCATAAATCTTTAATGGCTCCCTCTTGTCCAAATAAAATACTGAATCCTCAGCCTGACATTGAAAGCCTTCCCACAGTATGACTCCTACCCACTTCTCCAGTGTCATTCTTCTTCACACATTCTGTGTTCCAGATTGGCCTATGTACTTTGATTGTCAGTCTGTTTTTTCTCCCATTCATTACTTGACTTCCTTGCTTTTTCCAATTATATATGCCCTGTATATTTTTTTGTCACTTCTTGTATACTAGTCATCATTGGTAAGATGCTATAGCCTACCTACCAGGCATCTTGCCAGTGCCCTTCATGTCCTTTGGAATTTTTTTTTAATTTATTTTTAGTTTTCAGCATTCATTTCCATAAGTTTTAAATTTTCTTCCCCTCCTTCCGCAAGAGGTCATGCAATCTTGATATAGGCTTTACACATACATTGCCATCAAACACATTTTCACATTAGTCACGTTGTGTAGAAGAATTATAACTGATGGGAGACACCATGAGAAAGGAAAAACAGAATGAAACAGAAAAGAAAATAGTCTGCTTTGGTCTGCATTCTGACTTCATAGTTCTTTCTCTGAATGTAGATGGCATTTACCATTGTGAGTCCTTTGGAATTGTTTTAGGTCCTTGCATTGCTGAGAAGGGCTAAGTCTCTCTAAATCAGTCATTGCACATTGTGGCTGTTACTGTGTACAGTGTTCTCCTGGTTCTGCTCACTTCACTCAGCATCAGTTCATATAAGTCTTTCCCGGGTTTTCTGAAGTCTGTCTACTCATCATTTCTTATAGCACAGTAGTATTCCATTACATTCATATACCACAACTTGTTCAGCCATTCTCCAGTTGATGGGCATCCCCTCAATTTCCAGTTCTTGGCCACCACAAAAAGAGCTGCTATAAATATTTTTGTACACTTGGGTCCTTTTCCCTTGATAGAGCCTTAGAAGCGGTGTTGCTGGGTCAAAGGGGGGATTTTTTTTTGAAATTATGGAGTTATAATGTGATTGGCAGCCAGAGCTTCAGCAGGAGAACATCAGTGTTAAAAAAGATTGACTCAGGCAATAGGGAACAGATTGAGATCATTGAAAGCCCTTATTGTAGTTTGCCAGAAACGAACCAATCTTCTTTCTCCCTCCTATTTAAGTTCCACTCTTACTATAAAAGCTTTCAAAAACAAAAACCATGCTAAAATTAGGTTGGAATGTGTAATATATATAGGGTTTGCTGATGGAAATGTACATTTCTTCATTTTAAGAGTGATGAAAAGATTCCTTCCCCTTCTGGTAATTTTACTCTTTTGCATTATATGTTTGATAAACTTTTAAGGTAAGAAATTTGTGGGAGACAGTTCCATTGATTATTTTTAAATTACAGGCAGAAACTGTATTTTTATGCAACAAAAGCTATGAGCCACTTTACTGATGAGTGTGTTGAAAAATATGAAACATTTTTGGACAAAGCAGAAGAGTGGATGAGGTAAAACACTCCTTTTTTGATTTTTATATTTTATAATTTTACTTTTACTTAACAAGAAAAAACTGGTATCTGTTTTAGTAACTTGCTTATTTTAAGTGAATTCATTTCATTTTCAGAAAGATGCTTCACCTAAGGAAACAGTTGTCATCTCTAACTAATCAGTGTTTTGATATGGAGGAAGAAGTATCAAAGTACCAGGACTATACTAATGAGGTACCAGAGCCTTTCTGATTGGGAAAAAAATGCCTTTTCCCCCTTGAAGACCACTGATATTAAGTTAGGATAAACAATATTTGAGAATATTCATCTTAATAATTAGTAGGAGAGACAGCCCAGGTTATACCCAACTCAATCTAATTTCTCAGTCGGTAAATTATTAAGCACCTCCTGTGTGACAGGCACTGGGGATCCAAAAAGAGACAAAACACAGTCCCTGCCCTCAGGCAGCTCACAATCTAATGATGAAAACAACACATTGAAAAGGGGGGTTAGGGAGGGAGGATACCTGGTGTGGAGGTGTGCAGGAGCCCTACACCCAGGGGAAAGTGCATTTCTCCTTGATAACCACAAACACCTGAACATACACAGGGCGTCCCACAAGTCTTGGTGTGGCTTTAAACTTGCCTGGTATATATCGCTATTAGTTAGAATATAGGATGAATAAAAATAGGAGCTGACATTTTTAAAATAAAATGAGCTGCCCCTCTATGTGAGCGCCAAAGTCTTTCACAGAAACTGCTTGTTGAAGGTGTTGTATTCATACTGCGGAGAGAAGTTGGCCTAGATAATCTTGAAGGTCACTGTCTAACTGCAATTTGATGGTTCTCTTCTAAAATCACTGCCTATGCTATTGCAGTAACCTCCGAATAAATCTTCCTGCCTCCATTGTCTCCTTCATGCAGTCCACCCTTCTTGGTCTTGCCAGATCAGCCTTCTTGATGACACTCATGGTTGTGTCAAGCCTGTGCCTAGAAAGCACTAATGATTCCTTTATGTTTATAAAATTCCCAGGTTTTTTTGTATTAATATTAGAAGCTCTCCATAGTTTTGTTACCTCCTCACCTTTCCAGCCGTGCTTTTGTTATTCCTCTCCTTGAACTGTGTGTTCCAGCCAAACTAGAGAAGTCTTTGTCCCCTGCACACATTCGACATGATCCTGCCTTTTCTGACTCCTCCTAATGCCCACAATGTCCTCCCTTCCCCTAGACATAGGGATCTGAAAATGGGCCTTCCTATAAGTGGTGAGCTCCATCCTGACAAATACTGTTCATGTAAATGTTTTGCTGTTTCCAGCCTTGAACTTGGTACTTTGTGAAAATAGGCATATGGTGATGCTCACTGGCCCGAATAGCATTCTAGGAATAAAAAGAACACTGACATATACAACCACGTTTCAGAATATCCTGGTGTTCCATCCCATTTAAAAATAATGAACTATTAAAAAAATAACTATTTACAATGTTTAAGGAACTGGGGTTGCAAAGAAGAAAAACATTTTGTATAATTAAAATCTCTTGGTTGGAAACATTCACCTCTATATTTCATATAGCTACCAGCTTAAAATTGTTAGGAGATTTTTGTAGGAGTAATAAATGTAGTTGCACTAGCAGTTCTGATTCCAAATGTAAATCAGTAGCTTTATTAGAAAGTATAAGCATGAGCTCTGTGGTAGAAAATTTGTTGCTCTTTGTTTTGAGATTCGTATATACCTTTTCTATCTTTCAGTTACAGGAAACTTTGCCTCAGAAATTGTTTGCAGCTTCCAGTGGAATAAAACATACCATGGCTCCCATTTATCCAAGCTCCAACACACTAGTGGAAATGACTCTTGGGTAAGAAGTTCACAGTTGAAGGGGCAGTTAAGTGGCTCAGTGAATAGAGCTCTGGCCCTGGAGTCAGGAAGACCTGAGTTCAAATTAGACCTCAGACACTTAACACATTTACTAGCTTTGTGACCTCGGGCAAGTCACTTAATCTTAATTGCCTTGCCTTCCCTCCTCAATCAAAAAAACAAACAAACAAAAAAGCAACTATGCTTATTGGGGCAGCTAGGTGGCCCAGTGAACAGAGCACCGGCCCTGGAGTCAGGAGGACCTGAGTTCAAATCCAGTCTCAGACACTTAACACAAAAACTAGCCATGTGACATTGGGCAAGTCACTTAACCCCAGTTGCCCTCCAAAAAGAAAAAAAAAATTTAAAAAAGAAGTTCACAGTTGAGTGATTAATTTTCAGTTTGTCACCATTTTTAGCTCTTGAGTATTTGATAGTAGTAAATAATTCTAGGATAAAGTACAAAATCGCCTGACAATTATGTCCAACATTATTTGCACATTAATTAAATCTGCAGATGGGAATTTCATGTTATAAAGGTAATTCTGAGAAGTGCTTGTTGGTTTTTGTTTTATAGCATGAAGAAATTGAAGGAAGAGATGGAAGGTGTTGTTAAAGAACTTGCCGAAAACAATCATATTTTAGAGAGGTGAGGTTCTTCTCCACCCCCATCTCACAGTAAATATCTCCTAAATTAAAAATAGGTACAGACTTTCATTTTCCTGGGTCACTGGCTAAGGCTAAGCAGTAATGGGGGATATGTGGGTACAGTCTACTTTAGGTTTTTCTCTAACTTGATCTGTTAACTTGTTGAACCTTTTTTGTTGCTCATTATTCATCTTAAGAGATTGTAATATCTCTCAACTTCTCACGGTTACTGTGAGGGAAATCATATTATAAATAATTTTACAGTGGATTCCATATTATATAATTATTTGTTGATATTAGTTCTCTTTCAGTCAATAGTAAGTTGATTCAAAACCATCTTCACATTGTATGCAAAAATTGCTCATTTCAGCAGTCATTTTGCTTTTTCTGAAATCAGAGCTACTTGTCAGGTGCTGTCGTGGAATCCTTGGGTGTTAGAGTATAGTGCAGACACGATTACTTAGTAAGCCAGCTGCCTGTGCACCTTCAAGTATAGACAGCCCCAGCTGCTGAGTGCAGTGCAGAGCTGGCAGAGCCAGCGAGCCGAGCCCATCCTCTGCCCAGGGCGCATTCACTTCACAGCATGATGGAGGGCTTGCCAAGCATTACAGGGTTCTCATAAACAGGAGTTGTTCTGATTGTGCCTGGCGCCTCTTGAGTCCATTTCCACAAGGACTTAATGAGTGCCCGTTACTGCTGGTCAGTATGTGAGTAGTGGTTGTCTCTGTAATAATAACAAATGAGAAAACTTGGTCATGGAACTAGTAGGTCATTTAGTTGGAATTCACATTCAGGTCTTCTGAGTCCAAGACTGTTATACAACATTTGATTCCTGTATCAGAGTGATCCCCCCTGTAGCTTCGGCACACATACTTGTTGGTGCTTCAAGGTCTGTATTTATCCAGTTATGAAAGGCCGGGAGAGGACATTATAAGATTGGAGTTTCAAAGAGACCAACTTAGTAATTTAAACCAAACTTGTTTGCCATATGTAGAAGTTTATTGAATACCTCTGTAAACATAAGGCTTGCCTTAGTTAAATCCTGAGTTTATTTTGTAGCTCCAAAATTTAGACTCTAGTGTAGTGGAAAGAGATTTAGAGAGAGAGGACTGGTGTGTGACCTTGGACAAGTCATTTAGCATGTCAGGGCCTCAGCTTCATCATTTAAAAGATTTAAAGAGTTGAACAAACTCATTTCTTATTTCTCTTCCAGGTTTATATTGTGGTGAATCTTTCTGGATTTCCTACAAGTGAAAGGGCACAGTAGTATTAATCGCTGGGTCATTATGAAGACAGAATTAAATAATGTAGATGAGGGGCAGCTAGGTGAGGCAATGGATAGAGCACCAAACCTGGTGTCAGGAGGACCTGAGTTCAAATGTGACCTCAGATAGTAGCTGTGTGACCCTGGGCAAGTCACTTAGCCCCACTTGCCTCCCCCCATAAAATAATAACATATGTAAAAATATTTTGAATAATTTGAAGGAAATTACTTCTGGTTATGATTGTAATATGAGAGGTTATAGAGAAATCCAGTTTTCCCACATAAATTCAGGCAAATATCTTAAAACCCCAGACAGACTAATAAAGAAAAGAGAAGTAAGCTCCTCCATTTAGTCCTGAATTGCACTAAAAGTTATCTAGAAACCTGCCAGTTGCAGATAAAGGGTCCTCACTAGGGATATCACATAATTTAAGAACATCAGACTCCTTCAAAACATAACCTCATAAATGGATACCATATTTCAAAAATTAATAAAAGAATATAAAGAATTTAAAAATTAATAAAAAGAAACTGCCCAGATTTTAGAAGCAAATTTGGAACCAGAGGACAAGAAAAAATAGAAAGAACCCACCTTCTGAGAAGACGTTCCAAATGGAAAATACCCAGAAGTATCATAGGCAAAATCCAGAACTTCCGAGTCAAAGAAAAAATACATGAAAGCGTCCAGAAAGAGAACGAGTTAGTGAGGGACCACAGTCAGGATCACAGACCTATGAGACAGCTACAGAAAAGGAGAGAAAAATCTTGGAATCAGTATTCTGAAAGGCAAAAGCTAAAGGCTTTAAATCATTAATAACATATTTTAAAAATTGAGCATATTCCTAAAGGGGGAGAATGGACACTTAATAGATAAAGAGGACTTTTGGTCTCTCTGGGTAAAAAATCAGAATAGAAACTTTGAAATCAGAACACAGGAGTCAGGAAGAACCTAGGAAGGAATGTACAGCACCTCCTGATTTGAGCAATCAGGAGGGACTAAATGACAGTGAAATTCTTAGGTTCTATGAGGAAGAAAAGAGAAAGGTGTCCATTTAGAATCCTAATGTCTTTGAGGGTCACCACAGCAGTTAAAGAGGGCAGACACAGGGCCTGGGTGCAGTTTTGTTCTGTTGCACTAGGGAAGAACAAAGGAACTTGCTGTTTCACATAAATGATGTATGTGAAAAGATGAGTAAGTAGGCAGGGAGAGCAGGGATCTCACAGCACTGCTCTTGTTTGAGCCTGACAGAAAAAGGACTGGACACAGAAATGGAATCGTACAGAATTTAGTGTCAAAACACACCAGCTCACCTGGGATGCAGGAAGAGAGACAAGGAAAGAGTAGTGGAGAATAGAAGAGGAAAAATAGTTTTGGGGAGCAAATGGTCACAAGCCCAACAGACTTCAGGCAACAAACATTTATTAAGCATTTACTATGTGTCGCGCGTTATAAGTGCTGGGGATACAGAGAAAGGCAAAACAACGGGCCCTGCCCTCAGGGAGTTCACAGTCTGATTAGAGAGGGAACATGCAAACCACTGTGTACAAACAGCGTATTAAACAGGATACGTGGGAAATAATCAGAGGAGGGAAAGGCTTCTTGCAGGTGAGATTTTAGCTGAGACTCAGAAAGCCAAGAGGTGGAGAAGAGGAGGAAGAGGATTCTGGGCATTAGGAGTCAGGAGGAGGAGTGAGGGGTGTGCTGTGTGAGAAATGACAGAAGGAGCCAGTGTCACCGAACCGTACAGCATGTGGAGTGCGGCATAAAAAGATGGGAAAGAAACAGTAAGGGACCAGATCACGAAGGACTTTAAAAGCCAGATAGAAGATTTGTTTCTGATCCTGGAAGGAGTGGGAAGCCCCTGTCACGTGCCGACTGAGAGGGAGGGAGGAGTGATGCGGTCAGGCCTCTACATTAGGATCATCTCTTGATAGCCCAGTGGGGGGTGACTTGAGGCAAGGAGATCAGCCAGCAAGCTGTGGCAGTCCCCTAGGAGTGAGGTGATAGAGCTGTCAGAAGAGAGGGGGGGTTTGTCCCAGAGGTATTTCGAAGGTAACATGGAGCCAGGTGATGAGGAGAGTGCAGTCCTCAGCAGCTGTCGGGAAATTCAGAAGGGCTGAACAGAAAGGAAGCGTCACAGGGTTGATCATAAAGGATGACTAAGAACAGCATCAGAATTAGAGTTGGGGTCTGGCCTTAAGCAGAGGAGAAGGGGCAGGTAGGTGCACAGTGTATGAGCACTGGCCCTGGAGTCAGGGGGACCTGAGTTAAGATTTGGCCTCAGACACCTGACACACTTACTAGCTGTGTGACCTTGGACAAGTCACTTAATCCCAATTGCCTTATCTTCCCCCTCCAAAAAAAAGAGGGAAGCAAAGAAGGAACAGCTCTCTGCACTCACAGATTTCTTGTATTCTATTTCTTCATTCTCTTCTTTATACAGAAGGTAAACATAAAAGTAGAGGGAAAATGTGTAAGAGATTATGATGGAGAGAAATAACACAATTAAGTCAACCAAAAATGTGATGAACTTATGAACCATGAATGTGATGAGTTTATCCATAAAGTAGAGCATGTTGGAATGTATTAGAAAGCAAAATCCAGCCAAGTGTTGTTGATAAAAAACATGCTTGAGACATAAAAATTCATAGTTGATTAAAGTAAGGGATTGGAATAGAATTTATTACACTTCAGGTGAAGTTTTTTTTAAAAAGGGCTAGAAATCTTTATCTCAGACAAGATAGAGAATTAATAAGGAAGGAAACAGTGTCATGTGTAAAGGTGCCATAGATAGTGAAATCAATACTTAACGTACAAAGCATCCCCCAAAGGCTTAGTGCAGTTTTCTGCTGCGTAGAAGTTACATATACACAAAATGTCATTGCATCTAAGTACTTGAAGGAAAAGTTAATTGAATTACTGGGAAAAGTAGCCAGAAAATAAATATGATAATATAAAAAACTCAGTATGTCCCTTTTAACTTAGACAAATATAACAAAAAGATAAAGAAGTTAGAAATATATATGTACGTGCATATACACATGTGTATACAGAGATGCACATATGTACGTGTCTACGTGTATCTCTGTGGTAAAATACTAGGCTTGTAGTCAAGAAGATCTGAGTTAAACGCCTTCTTCAGGCATTAGCTGTATGTCTGAGCAAGTCTCAGCCTCTGAGTCTGTTTCCTCTTCGATAAAGGTAATAGTGCTTCTTAGGATTGTGAGTAACAGATACAATAATGTATGTAAAGTGTTCTGTAAACTTTAAGGTGCTATATAAATGTTTGCTATCTATCAGTTACTGAATATTAATAGAAAGGAATATACATATTTCTTTGCTGTAGATGATACTTTTACAAAAGTTGACCATGTCCTATAGGGAATTAAAATCTCATAAACAAACGTAGGAAAGCATGAATATTAAACTTATCCCTTATCATAGTGTTATAAAAGTTATAATTAATAAAGAGCCTTTGAAGAAAGGAGTCAAGTGGAGAACAGATCATTTAATCCTAAAGGATTAGTGGATCAAAGAACAAATCATGCAAACAATAGGTAATTTCTTCAAGGAAAATTAAACTAGTAAGATGACATAACCCAAACTTTTGTGATTCAGCTAAAGTAGTCCTTTGGGAAGATATTTCTGTCTCTATAAACATTTTCATTTCTAAGAGAATACAGACCAGATCAGTGAATTGAACATATATTATTAGCTCAATAAAATAAAAATTAAGAAAATTTTTAAAAAGTTGAAATTTTTAAAACCAAAAAAAATTGAATTGATTAAACTGGTTATTTGAAGAAAAAAGATAAATTCTTAGCTAATCTGATCCAGAAAATAGAAGCAAACCAAATTATCAGTATCAAAAGTGAAAAAAGATAATTTACAATAAATAAAGTAGGTATTATTGGAAATTGTTTTGCCCAGTTATGAAAACTGATAAATGGATGAATGTTTACAAAAACATTAAGTTCCCAGATTAAGAGTATAAAAATAACCCAATCTTAGAAATTGAACATGTTATGGAAAGAGCTCTCAAAGAAAGGAGCAAATCTATTTACAAGTTAATTCTTTCAGATATTCAGAGATTAATAAATACCAGGATTATGTCAATTGATTACAAAAGTAGAGAAAAATGACAGCCTGCCAAATTCCTTTTATGAGAAAAATATGAGCCTGATGCTTAAACTAGAGAGCAATGAAGCATAGGAAAAAAAACTATAGGCCAGAATATCTAATGCATATCTGTGCAAAAGAATAAAAATATTTGCACAGAAGATAATATTAAATATGAAAAATCTAGGAATCTAGCTTCTAAGATACAGGAATTATGCAAATACAACTGCAAAACAGTCCAGAGGCAAGTGATTGGAGAAATATGAAGTAAATGATCACAGTTGGGCAATGTCAACATTATAAAAATGACAATACTATCTTAATTACAGATGCAGTGCAATGCCCATAAAAATAAAGGATTGCTTTATAGAATTAGGAAAAAAATCTGGAAGAATAAAAGGTCAAGAAGTCTAAGAACATTCTTGAAAAGAATGGGCAAGGGGGCGGCTAGGTGGCACAGTCAGTAGAGCATCGGCTCTGGAATCAGGAGGACCTGAGTTCAAATCCAACCTCAGACACTTAACACTTACTAGCCATGTGACCTTGGGCAAGCCACTTAACCCCAATTGCCCTGCCTTCACCCTCCCAAAAAAAATGCAAAAAAAAAATGGGCTAGGAGTGGCCTAGCAGTGCCAAATCTCAAACAATATTGCAAGGAAATAATCATCAAAAAACTTTGATACTTCATAAAAACTTTTCTACTTGATACTTTATAAAACCTAGGAAAGTTCAGTGGCTACTACACAGTTGCATAATGTTTGATAAACTCTAAGGACTCCACTTACTCACGTAAAGGATTCACTGATTAAACAACAACTGCTGAGAAACCTGGAAAGCTTTCTGGCAGAAATTGGATTTAGGCCAACTATTCATACCATATATCACAAAAAGATTAAAATTTAGGCTATATGACCTAGGTATAAAAAGTCACATCATAAATGAGAGATCAGTGAAGAGCATACCTTTTATAGCTATAAGATTCTTGACCAAACAAGGGCTACAGAGGATTAAGGGAGGTAACATGGACGATTTTGATTGCATAAAACTGAAATACTTTTCCATAGACAAAACCAATGTAGTTGAAATTAGAAAAGTAACTAGGGAAAAACCTTTGCAAGCAAATTTCTGTGATAAGTTTACTATCCAAGATATATAAGGAGTTGACATAAATATTTAAGGTCAAAAGCTTTCTCTTGTCCCCTAACCACAAGAGAAGTTCTTAAAGGCTATAAAAAGGTAGTTTTCAGGGGAAGAAATGCATACTGTCAACAACTGTATGGAAAAATGCTCCAGATCATTAATGATAAGAAAAGTACAAATTAAAACAACTCTAAAGTTTTACCTCCTATATATCAGATTGGCAAACATGACCAAAAATGAAAATTATGGTTGTTGGAGAGGCATTTTTCACTGTTGGTGAAACTGACATGATCAAGCCATTTTGGAAAACAGTTTAGAAATACTTTTTGACCCGTGATGATATTACTAGGCTTTTGCACAGAAGTCAAAGAAAGAACTCATGTACAAAACATTTATAACAACACTTTTCATTGTAGCAAAGAATTGTAAACAAAAAGAATCCTCATCATTTGGGAGAAATGGCCAAACAAGTTATGATATATGGTATATTTAAGAAATATATTAATGGAATATTTTTACTGTGCCATAAGAAAATTACAAAAGGGACAGTTTCAGAGGATCCCTAGAAACTTGTATGAATTAATGGAGTAAAATGAGTGAAACCAAGAGACCAATTTAGACAAGTCACCTGGTAAGACATAAGAACTCTAATCAAGTTAATGATCAGTATACATTCCATAGGCTCAATGAGTAAATATGCTGCCCAGCCCCTGATAAAAGGGGGCTCAAGATACAGAATGAGACCTCTATTTTTGGACAAGACCAACACAAGCATCTGTTTTGATTGACTGCATATATTTTTTCTTTTTTTTTTTTTTTTTATATTTTTGTCAATTGTGTCTGTTTAAGAATTTGGTCTTTTTTTTCAGGGATTAGGGGAGTAGATGGAAAGGAGAGAAAAAATAATACTTGTTCACTGAAGAAATTAAATAAAAAAGTTTTTTAAGAGTATTATGGCATCTAGAAAAAAAGATGGATTCAGAGAAATCAGAGGATTTGTAGGGACTCATTAGGAGTGGAACTGAGCAGAATCAGGAGAATAATTTATTCAATAATTACAACACCATAAAGAAAAATAAGTTTCATAAAGATAAGAATTATGGTCAAAGGAATGAACAATTCCAACTCCTGAAAATTGACAGTGAATTAATTTCTTGGTACAGGAGTGATGGATGAGAAATGCAGAATGAGACATAAATTTTCTCAGTCTATATGTAAATGTGTTTTTACTGACTATGTTAAAATGAAACATTTTATTTTTGTAGTTGGAATGGGTTGGGGGGAAATAGTTATACTCCCAAAAATTTAAGATCAAGAAGAGTATTATTAAATCATTTTAAACCAAGCAGAAAAGACCAGAATGAAATTTGAAGCAGAAAGACAAGCAGAATTGTGTTGAATTACCAGTTAAATTTGAATTCTTTTTTTAAAAAAACCATACATTGTGGGGGCAGGGGGAAACAAGCAATACAGAAAATAAATTTTCTTTTTAAAAAATACGGCATTTTACAAATATGAGGTAATGATACTTACATAAAGTGGTTTTATAAATTTTAATTAACAAGTTAAGGGAATAAAATTACTATTTTCTAATAAGCAGAATCTCCTATGCTTGTTGGTAGCTTGCTTGTCAACATCAGAGGACCTATTATTAAAGCTTCATTGATTTTAACCTCTTTTTATATATCTATCATATTTAATCTCTTTTTATATATCATATCTGGCTATGATTTGGGATAAAACATAAGTAAATATTTAAAGTTAGTTTTTTAAAAAAAATTTTTTCAGAAATATATGCTGTTTTCTTCTCAGATATGTTTTAATGAGTTAAATTTTGGGATTTCTGTTTCAGATTTGGCGCGTTGACAATGGATGGTGGCCTTCGGAATGTTGATTGCCTCTAACTTTCTGAGAAGGTTGAAAAAACCTTACTCAATTTGCACAAGAAAAAATGCTTTGGGGACATCAAATGTTAGTGACTCTGCAGGTGTCCTCCTGTTTCCATATTTCAGTGTTTGACACAAGCATGTAAATATGTACCATATTGTAAATACATAAAAATATATAAATTTTTGGCTGCTGCTAAAATGTACTTTTATCTTTTAACATTTATAATTAAGTGAGGAAATTTACCTCAGTGAGCACTAGTACGTGGCCATGATAAATATGTAGAGATACTGAGATTTCTAAGTTACTTTGACAGAAGACTAGATGAGCCATAGTTTGCTCTAGCATCTAAGGGAGAATTTTTAGGTGGAACCAAATCTACATTGTATATTACTGTATTGCATCCTTAAAACTCAGAAATGGAATAGTTTTTATTGCTGATGAGACTTTTGGTTATAATTTTGGGGGCAAGGGCAAGAGTGGAAGAAGTTGTTTTTCTTGTCTTGGGCTTTTGTTTTGTGCAAATTGGGCACTGAACTTGTGTATTTCTAGGATCCTAGGATCATATTTTTAGCTGCAAAATGAAATGACATTATTTTCAGGATACAAGTTGCCCAGGTCCCTGTTTACTCTGGGAAAATCACCTGATTATTTTGGGATAAAGTCTAAAGCAAATTTTTAGCAGTTGAATCATTAAAACCCAGCCACCTCTGATAGCCATAACACTTAGTTGTGATTTTTAATGCAGAACCTAAACAAGGGCAGCTGAAATAAATTAATGTATTCATTTCCTATCATCTTTTCTAAAACTAATTTTGCTCAGTATTTTATGGAAGCTAGTGAATTTACTTGTTTTTATGAGAAGAATGTGTGTATGTGCATATAGTTCATATGAGAAAAATTCTTATTTTTAAAAAGAAATAATATGGGTGATGATGGTAAATGATACTCTTATGATCTTCAAGTAGAAAAGCAGTTTTCTGTCTCATATCTCCAGAGGTTTTGCAAACTTGGTAAAGATTGATTCATTCAGCAAATATTTATTGAGCACCAACTGTGTAAGGAATACAGAAAAGAATAAAATAGAATATTTGCCCTCACAGAACTTAATACTCTAGTAAGGGAGGTGAGACCAGGTAAGACCAGAAATAAATAATGAATACAGGGCAGATAGTTAAAAATACATATAAAGATGAGGCAGAAGCTTCTTCCAAGGAAAATGAAATGGTGTAAATCAGGGAATGCTTCAAAGAGATGACTTTTGAGCTGAGCCTTTAGGGTAAGAATAGGTAAGAATCGAGCACATTGAGGGGAGGGAAGGGTGTTCCAGGTAAAGGGAATAGCATGAGCCAAAGCACAAAAACAAGAATACTCCTAGTAAAGGGACAGGTAGTTCAGCTAGAATGTAGGCTGCATAGATGTAGATTGTAAACAAACTGTGGTCTTCAAAAAAGTAATCCCTTTCACCCAAAAAGAGAGTTCTCATTGAAAGGTATTCCAAGAATTGCAAATGGAAGGGTTGTGCTCAGCACTTACTTTTATTATTCCACCAATAATTTTTTGTAATGATTAGTTTTGGTCTCAGACATATCAGGTCTGTGAGTGTTGTTTTGATCAGTCTGTATCATGATTCCCTGAAAAAAACAGCAGTGGAAAATAAACCAGTTTTTAAAAAACTGACATTGTATTAAGATTTTATTTGGAAAAATGATGCATTATTGTATGGGGATGGTTTAAGATACCCATGTATTCATTAAATAAATGCATGAGTGAATGGCTTTATTTACTTAAATATAGTATCAACAGCCAATCAATTTTATGGTCTGAGTGTGTTTTTCTTCAAATGACACATTTACTTTTGTTGGCTTTTTCTAAAGATCACTTGACCATATAAATTTTACTTAGATGTTTTAACACTTGATGTTCCTGAATATTGTTTTATTACGTATTTAAATTTTATATAGCCAGCCGTAAGCAAGGACTGTCAAAGACACTTTACACTGTGGCCTGTGTCATCAGTGTCTTAGATGAAGAAATTTTTCACTACAGAATTTAGTGACATATAAACTAGACTTCATTAGTTTCCTCATTTTAACACCAGAAAGAGAACCAAGTCTTTGGACCAGGGAAAGAGGAGATACCAAATTTGTTACAGAGCAAACCTCAATTTTGAGGAAGCAGGTGCCAACCATTAGCTGTTGTTTACTATCCATTGTTGGGTCACAGATCTGGTGCTAAGCAGGGAACCTATGCTTAAGGACGCCATTCCAAGGCAAGGAGCAGATACAGTCACTTCACTATGTACCGAGGAACAAGATACAGAGCAGGCAGTAACTGTAGCTCTGACCCCAGCAGTGAAGCAGGGTTTTGGATCCAGCTGCCAACCAAGTTTGAAACTTCCCTTCCAGGGAAGGAAGTCCAGACCTAAGGGAAACTATTTGAACCTGTAGATCAACCACAAGCCCACAGCGGGATTGCTCAGACCCAAACCTGGAGAGCAGTGCTAAAATGTAGCTCTATATCAGGTATTTTAGACACACTGAAAGCTAGCGAGACTCCATCCTGAGCTGTCCCTAAGTTCCTGGCATAACACTACACTAAATAACTCCAAGAAATCAAGAGACAAGATTAAAAAAGAACCAAGCACAACCTAGAAGTGTGCGAAGTCTGGCCCTAACAAAGTCTAAGGGCAGAAAGTCTGGAGAAATGAACAAAGAATCCTGCCATACAGAGCTATTACAGTTACAGAAGCCCTAAAGGCACAAACTCAGAAGAAGAAAACGATTCCAAAACACTTACAGACAAGGCCCCCAAAAAGATTCACAACTTGCCATAACATCAGTTAGAATACTAAAAGAAATTATGCAAGAGAGATTTGTTTTTTAAGAGCTAGAAGTTACTTGTTCAATGAGAGTACTAGTGGAAACATTTGGAGAACATGACAGCACCAGAGAGAAAACTGAAAGAGAAATGAGAGTTGTGGAAGAAAGAAGTGAAAAGAGAATTCCAAACCTTACCCAAGCAACAGACTATTAAAATTAGAATGAAACAAATAGAAGTTAGTGACTTCACGAGACAAAAAAAAAATATTTAAACAGTGAAAAGGCTACTACAGAAAAATCGAACTATAAGGTATCTTATATGAAAAACCAACTGAGCTGACAAACTTCAAAGAGGTAATTTAAGAATCATTGAGCTATCTGAAAATCATGACCCTCCCTCCCTCAAAAAAAAAAAAGCTTTAATAGAATACATTGATGGCCTGAAAGAAACCCAAAATAAAAAATTACAGGAACATTATAGCTAAAATCCAGAGCTTCCAGGTCAAGGAAAAATACTTCAAACAGCCAGAAAGAATCCAAGTACCAAGGAGCCTCAGTTAGGATCACACAAGATTTGGCAACTATCAGATGAAGAAATGGAGAGCTTGGACTATAGTATTCTGTAAAGCAATAAGTTGAGGATAATCCTACAAGGGGGTAAAGATCTTTGATGAAATAGAGGACTTGAAAACATTCCTGACTTAAAAAAAAAAAAGACCAGAACTGCATAGAAACTTTGAAAGACAAGTGCAAAACTCAAGTGAAACATAAAAAATAAGAATAAACAATCATAAGGGACTAAATAAGTGTAAACAGTGGAGAAAGATAACGTTTGTCATCCCCAAACCCTATCTTCAGGGTTCATAAAAGGTATCTACTAAGATAGAGGGGTTTAAAAGGAAAGAAAGAAGAGATAAGTTCTGAGAGGGATAGAAGAGGGACAGGAAAACAAGCAGATTGCGTCAAACCTAGAACACAGGTGCTGAACATGCTGGGCTCTGACCATACTCTTTATAAAGAGGGAATGGAAAACTGAATGATACAGTAACCAATCAAGATTCCAAAGGAATTATAGCGAAACATGGTACTCACTTCCTAAAAGAGAGTTGATGGACTGTACAGATTGACTTTGCTCCAAATTGCCAATGATTAGAGAAATGCAAAGTAGAGTAATTCAGGTTCCACTTCACATTCTCAGATTGGTAAAGCTGACAAAGGAAAATGACAAGTGTTGCAAGAGATTATGGGAAAACAGGAGTATTCAGTGCACTATTGGTGGAGTTGTGAGTTGATCTTGCCATTCTAGAAAGTAATTTGGAACTATTTCCTAAAAGTTACTAAAATACATGCCCTTTGACACAGTGATGGCAATACTAGACCTCTACCTCCAAAGAGATCAAAGAAAGATTAAAAGTCCCCAAGTATGCAAAATATTGCAGTTTGTTTTAGTGGCAAAGAACTATCCACTAAGGGGGTGCCCATCAATTGGGGAATAACTGAACAAATTACGTTATATGAGTATAATGTGCCATCTTTATGCCATAAACAATTATAAAAAGGATGACTCCAGAGAAACATGGAAAGACTTGAATTGATACATAATGAAGTGATCAGAATCAGGAGAAAAATTTATACAATAATAATATTGTAAAGACAAAACAACTTTGAAGACTTAAGAACTTTGATCACTGCAATGATTGGCCACTATTCCTGAAGACTGGTGATGAATAATGATACCCACCTTTTGACAGAATGGGATATACTTTTTTACATTGAGAACATGGAGCTTTGTTTTGCTTGATTATGCATATTTTTTCAAAGGTTTGTTTCTTTTTATGGAAAGAAAAGGTGAGAAGTGCTTATTGAAAATTTTTAATTTAATCTTTTTAAAAAACTATATAGTACATTACCTTTAAATGAATTTTATCTCATTATTATATATCATGTTCCCATTACCACATGCTTTCAACATTTGGTGTTAGCTTGTTTGGAGGCTTTTTGTAACAAATTAAAGCAAGCAACAGCAACAAATAGAAAACCACGTTTAAAAGGCTTTAGCGATGGTCAAATAAGGATAGATGTGTTTAGTATGCAAACAAAAAGTATAAATTTTTTCCTTCTAAAGTTTGGCCAGTCTTTCGCGATATTTGGTTTTGTATGTAGTAAATTGTTTGAATACTGAGGACTACAACCTTAAACATTCATATAAATGCAGTAAGAATTAGCAGTACTTTTTAATCATAAGAAAATAACTATCACTACATGTTTCGCTTAGTTTCATTTAAGTAATATCAGGAATGATATATGAAAAATCATCCTTTAACATCTTCCAAATTTATAATTCCATTTTTATTTAAAAAAAAAAACATTTCTTGCTATATGCCATCAACTTTTTTATTTTCTTTTTTAAATTTATTTTTTGTGTTACATTTTAAGTTCCAAACTGTCTCCCTGCTTCCTCACACCGCACTAGAGGAGCCCACCATTTAACATAGGTTATATATGTGTGTGTATTACATATGCACACATGTTACATATATGTATTATATGTGTAAAACCATACTATGCATACTTCTATTTATCTGTTCCTTCTCTGGAGGTGGATAGCATCTTTATAGGTCCTTTGTAGTTCATTTGAATATTTATAATCTTCAGAATAACTAGTCCCAGTTATTCTTTGAGCATATTGCTGTTACTATATACAACATTCTCTTGGTTTTGGTCATTTCACTCTTCATTTCATCTTTCCATGTTTTTCTAAAATCAACCTGCTCATCTTTTCTTCCAGCACAGTATTATTCCATCTCAATCATATACCAGAACTTGTTTAACTACTCCGCAGTTGATGGGCATCCCCTCATTTTCCAGTTTTTTTGCCACCACATAGAGAACTTGTATGGAAGTTTTAGAACATATAGGTTCTTCTCCTTTTTCCCCAGAAACAGACCAAATAGTGGTACTGCTGGATCAAAGGGCATACACAGTTTTATAACTCTGGGCATAATTCCAGATTGCTCTTCAAAATGGTTGGATCAGTTAACAGGTCCGCCAACAGTGTAGTAGTGTTACAATGTTTACACATCTCCTCCAATATTTGTCCTTTTCTCCTATCATTTTAGCCAATCTGATTGGTTTGAGACAATATCTCGAAGTGTTTTAATTTGCATATCTATAATCAATAATGATTTAGAGCATTTTTTCGTGTAAAAATATATATCTTTGGGGTTTTTTTCCCTCCAAAAACTGCCTGTTCATATCCTTTGACCATTTATGAATTGGGAAATGACTCATATTCTTAAAAATTTGTGATTTATATTTGAGATATGAGACCTTTTTTTCTAAGAAACTTTATACATTTCCCCTTAGTTTTCTACTTTCCTTCTAATCTTGGCTACATTAGTTTTATTTGTATGAAAACTTTAATATAGCGTAATCCAAATTATCCATTTTACATTTCACAATGCTCTCTATCTCTTGTTTATTCATAAATTCTTCTATCCATATGTCTGATAGGTAATGTTCTAGTTTTCTGTGATATCTGCCTTTAGATCTAGGTCAAATATCCATTTTGATCTTATCTTGATAAATGGTGTAAAATATTAGTCTATACCTAGTTTTTGCCAGACTGCTTTCCAGTTTTCCCAATAATTTTTACAAATGAGTGAATTTTTATCACAAAAGCTTAAATCTTTACATTTGTCAGTTACTATGATTATTTATTACTGTGTATTGTGTGTCTACTTTGTTCCACTGATCCACTTTTCTATTTCTTAGCCAGTACCAGAGTTTTGAAAATTATCACCTTATAATATAGTTTAAGATCTGATTATGTTTAATCTCCTCCCTTTTTTTATTAGTGACTTTGATATTCTTGATCTTTTGTTTTTCCAAATGAATTTTGTTATTTTTTTCTAACTCAAAAAAATAACTTTCTGATTATTTGAGATGACATTGAATACATATATTACTTTAGACAGAATTGTCATTTTTATTATATTGGCTCTGTCCACCCATTATTAATATTTCTCCAATTATTTAAATGACTATTCATATAAAAGTTTTATAATTATGTTCATATAGTTACTGGGTTTGTATTGGCAGGTATATAGCTGGGTATTTTTTGCAGTCTAGTTGTTTTAAATGGGGTATGTTTTACTATTACTTCTTGAAGAGTTTTGTTAATGTCATATAGAAATGCTGGTGATTTATGTGGATTTATTTTATATCTTGCTACTTTGCTAAAATTATTCACTGTTTCAGTTAGTTTTTTAGTTGAATCGCTAGGATTTTCAAAATATATTATTGTATCATCTGCAAAAAGAGATAGTTTGATTACTTCATTGCCCATTCTGATTCCTTTAATATCTTTATCTTCCCATTATCTAATACAATATTGGATAATATTAGTAATAAATAATGTTTCATTCCTGATCTTACTGAGAGGGCTTCTAGTTTATCTCTATTACAGATAATGCTTGCTAATGGTTTTAGATAGATACTTCTTACCATTTTGTATATATTATTCATAATATATATATTCATAACCCATTTATACCTATGTTTTCAAGTATTTTTATTAGGAATTAGTGTTCTATTTTGTCAAAAGCTTTTTCTGCATCTATACATATGATCATGATTTTTGTTACTTTTGTTATAGATATAATCAATTATGTCAGTAGTTTTCCTTATGTTAAACCATCTCTGCATTTCTGGTGTAAATCCAAGTTGGTCACCATGTATAATCTTTGTGATATATTGTTATAGTCTCCTGGCTAGTATTTTATTAAGGATTTTTGCATCCGTATTCACTGGTCAAATTGGTTTATAATTTTCTTCCTCTGTTTTTGCTTTTCTTGGTTTGGCTATCAGCACATATTTGTTTCATAAAAGTAGTTTGATAGGACTCCTTTGCCTATTCAAGTAATTTATCATATCTAGTTTATCTGTTTAATATAGGAATTAGTTGATCATTAAATATTTGGTAGAATTCACTTGAAGATTCATCTGGCCCTGATGCTTTTTTCTTAGGAAGCTCATTTATGGACTGTTCAATCTCTTTTTCTAATCTAATAAATAGATTTATTTAGATATTCTATTTCCTCATGTTAACCTAGGCATTTTATATTTTTGAAATAATCTTACATTTCACTTTGTTAAATTCATTAGTGTATAAATTGGGCAAATAACTCCTCATAATTGCTTTGATTTCATCTTCATTAGTGATGTATTCACCCTTTTCATTTTTGATACTGGTGATTTGGTTTTTTTTCTCTTTTTGTATCCTATTAACAAGTGGTTCATCTATTTTGTTAGATCTTTCATAAAACCAACTTCCAGTTTTATTTATTAATTAATAGTTTTCTTACCTTCAATTTTATCAATCTCACCTTTAATTTTCAGGATTTCCAATTTGGTGTTTAATTGGGGATTTCTACTTTGCTCTTTTTCTAGTTTTCCAATTGAATGCCCAATTCATTGATCTATTCTTTCTCTATTTTATTGATATAATTATTTAGACATACAAATTTTCCTCTGATTCCTACTTTTGCTGCATCCCATAAGTTTTTCTGTTTTGTTTCATTATTATCATTTTCTTTAATAAAATTATTTATTACTTCTATGACTTGTTCTTTAACTCACTCATTCTTTCAGATTAGGTTATTTAGTCTTCCATTTTTAATCTGTGTTTCCATGGTCCCTTATTAAATGTAGTTTTTATTGAATTATGATCTGAAAAGCATGTATTTACTATTTCTGCTTTTCTGCATTTGACTATAAAGTTTTTATGCCCTTATATGTAATCAGTTTTTGTAAAGGTACTATGTACCACTGAGAAAAAGGTATATTCCTTTCCATTTCCATTCAGTTCTCTCCAGGTAGCTATCATATCTTACTTATCTAAGATTTTATTCATTTCCTTGATTTTCTTATTTTTTTTGTTAGATATATCTAGTTTGAGAGGGGAAGGTTGAAATCCCCCACTATCATAGTCTTACTGTCTATTAATTTCACTTTTTTTTAAAAGTGGATGCTATAGCACTTGGTGCACATAGGTTTAGTATTGATTTTACTTCATTATCTATGGTACCTTTTAACATAATGTAGTTCCCTTTTTATCTCTTTCAATTAAATCTCTTTTAGCTTTAAGTTTGTCTGAGATCATGCTTACTATCCCCTGCTTTTTTTTTATTTTGCGTCAACGGAAGCGTAATAAATTCTATTCTAGCTTTTTATTTTTACTCTGTGTGTATCTCTCATTTTTAACTGTGTTTCTTGTAAACAATATATTGTTTTAATTCTGGTTTTTTTATCCATTCTGCTATCCATTTCCATTTTATGGGTGAGTTCATCCCATTCACATTCAAAGTTGTAATTATTAGTTGTGTATTTCCCTCCATCCTTTTTTCTACATTGATTATCCTTCTCCCCCCTCTCCTTCCCTCTCCCATCCCTCCTCAGATGTTCAGTTTACTTCTGACCACTGCCTTCTTAATCCTCACCCCTTCTAAGAATCTGTCCTTTATCCTTTCCCCTTACCTTCCCCTATTTCTTGATCTACAGACCCTTCTAAGAGTCCCTCCCTTATTTATCCTCTCACCCTCCTATTTCTCAATAGGTCAAGAAGACTGTTATATATACCCTTCTAGATGTATATGTTATTCCCTTTTTAAACCAGTTCTGATCAGAATGAGGTTCTAGCACTACCAGTGCTCCACCTACTGCTGCCCTCCACTGTAACAGTTCTTCCATTGATACCTTATTCATATGAGGTAAATGGTCCATTTTACTTCTCCTTACCCAATTGTATTTTTTAGGATCATCCCATCACATTCAACCCCAAGCCCTCTATCTATATATGCTCTTTCCAACTACCCTGGTAGTGATAACATTCTTAAGAGTTACAGATAACATTTTCCCATATAAGAAGTAAATAGTTTGACTGTATTAAATCCCTTATAATTAGTCTTTCATGTTTACCTTCTTATGTTTCTCCTGATTCATGTAGGTCAATTTTCCATTCAGTTCTGGTCTTTTCCTCAGAAATACCCAAAAGTTCTTTAATTCATTAAATATCCACTTTTTTTCATGCAAGATCACATACAGATTTGCTAGGTAAGTTAGTCTTGGTAGCCCAACTCCTTTGCTGTTTGGAATATATTGTTCCATGCCCTTTGATCTTTTAATGTAGAAGCTGCTAAATCTTGTGGTATCCTCCATATATTAAAAAAATTTTTTTTTTCTAGTTGCATGTAGTATTTTCTTCTTGACCTGGAAGCTTTGAAACTTTGCTATAATGTTCCTGTGAGTTTTTATCTTGGGATCTCTTTCAGGTGGTGATTGATGTAATTTTTTCCATTTCTGTTTTATCCTTTAGCTTTAAAACTTTGGGGCAGTTTTTCTTATTAATTTCTTGAAATATAATATCTAGACTTTTTTTTAAAAAAATCATAACTTTCAAGTAGTCCAACAATTCTTATGTTGTCTCTTTTTGCCTCTCCTTGATTTGTTCTCCAGGTCATTTGTTTTTCTATTCTGTTCTATTTTTCTCATTCTTTTTATTTTGTTTTATTATTTCTTGGTATCTAAGTCATTAGCTTCCCCTTGCCTAATTCTAATTTTTTTTCTTTTTTTTTTTTGAGAGGAGAAGGCAAGACAATTGGGGTTAAGTGACTTACCCAAGATCACACACAACTAATTAAGTGTAAAGTGTCTGAGGCCGGATTTCAACGCAGGTCCTCCTGACTTCAGGGCCGATGCTCATTGTGCCACCTTAGCTACCTCCCCATTCTAATTTTTAAGGAGTTATTTTCTTCATTAAGTTTTTGGATCTTTTTTCCAATTGGTTGACTTTCTTTTCATAATTTTCTTGATTTTCTTGCATTACTCTTATTTTTTCCCCTAATGTTTCCTCCTCCTCTCTTGTTTGATTTGTAAGGTCCTTTTAAAGCTCTTCCAAGGACTCTCTTTGAACTTGTGACCATTTTACATTTTTCTTTGAAGCTTTAGAAGTAACTGTTTTGACTTCACTATCTTCTGAGTTTGAACCCTGATCTTCTCTATCACCATAGTAGCTATCTATGGTTAGGTTCTTTCTCTCCTGCTTACTCATTCTTTAGTGGCTTATATTTTGTCTGTTAACTTTATGTTAGAGTCAGACCCTAGTCCTGAGGTGTGGGGGATAATATCTCAGGTTTCAGATTTTCTGTGCTCTTGTTTTATGAATTCTATCTGGGTACTCAGATACTAGTATCCTCAGGTACTCCTCTCTACCCCTGAGCTACAACCGGGGCCCACAGCAATGCTGTCCTTGCAAACACTCTTACTCTCTGTGGTCCCTCCAATGGCTGCAAGCTTCAGTCATTTCATTTTCCCTAGAACCAAAACCGGAGACTCTGCTCACCTGCAAGTGATCACAGCCAGCAGGGGAGCCATCCTTTTGAGACTGCACTTACCCATAGCATGGTCTCATTGTTCCTCACCCATAGCCACAGCTTGGGACCCTGTTTGGTTAGCACATCTGAATCCCAAGTCTAGCACCAACAGAGAGCCCTGCATTCTCCTCCTAATCAGCTGACTTTCACCACTGTTCATGGGGTGAAAGTTCCTGAAACTGAAGATTCTGCCTACACAGCTGGCCCACACTCCACCTGCACCCCCAGGTCCTATTATTTGTTGATTCAGCAGTATCTACCTAAAGATATCACCACATCAATCAAGCCAGACCATCCCTCCCTTTCCCCACCTCACAGAGAGGTTAAGCCTTTCTTAAGGTCCTCTCTCAAGTTGTCTTAGACTGGACAACTACCTTACCCTGACATAATTATTTCTGCTGCTCTAAAGTTCATTTTGAGGCATTATTTTAAATTATTTCTAAGGGAATTGGGAGAGCCAGGTAATTTCCTATCTTATTCTACTATCTTCCCAGAATTCTATAGCCTTTGCCATCAAACTCTGAAGACGAGTCTGTCTTGCAAATCTCACTGTACTCATTTTGAGAAATTATTAGATTTTAGCCTTAGTTTCCTAAGTATAAAGGGCATTCCGAAAATACTGAAAAGATACCTCATTTGCTAAAGAACCAGAAAGTCATGATTCTTGATTATGTAAGAAGCAAAGTTTACCTTCCATGTGACCTGTGTTTAGGAGTAAGAGGTTAATGTTGGTAAGAATACAAAAAAGAGGTTAGAAATTAATGATGAAATTTTGAAAAAATGTTCAACATTAGCAAGAACAAGCAATCACAAATGTCAGAAATGTTCCTTCTCTTTCAAACTGACAACTCCAGTCAGTTTTATTTTGTTGTGTTTTTTTTTAACATTCCAGATTTCACCCCACCCACGGGAAGGAAACACGTTTTTCCTTTATGTTCCAGGAAGTGCAGGAAAACTGATTTCTGCTATTCAAACAAGTTTTTAAAAGCCAGAAATTGGTAGGAATGTGGGGGCAGGGACGGGATACAATATGTCTGTGCTCAAAATAAATTTCAAGCGTTACCATGTCATTTTAGCTGGCTTTCAAATCACCTTCTTCTGCTCTCCTCTCCCTGCCTCCCACTTTTAGAAAACTTAAGGTCAAAATTCTTAAATCTTCAAGGTAGAATGCAGAGCAAAAGTCAAAGCAAAGAAACAAGGCACCAGAATGAGCACTCCTGCATGCTTCGTTTGCTGTGTTCTTTTTCTCCAAAAAAAAAATAATAATCTTGAAAATTTGTGTGGTGAACACAAAACTTAAAGATTATATCAGACTGTCTCAGAAAGAAGATTAACTGATTTTAAAAACGGGCGCCAAAACAGAGCAGAATACCAAAGCAGACGGCACCATTTTGAGAGTCACCATGCTGGGTACTCCTTAAATACCTGTCAAACCTATTTCAGCTGAGCTAATCAGTCGCGATAATACAAATTAAAGTGATTTTGTATGAGGCTTCATTGAAATAATCAAGGCTTAAGCCTGAATCACTAAGCACAAAGCATCCTGAACAGAAATAACATCACAGTTGCAAAGTTCTAGAACTCTGGAGATCCACAAAGATTCTGGGCCAAGGGGATGATGAAGAGAATAAAATCTGGATGTCCTTACAAAGAAACAGGATATATGCATACATGACAACTTACTGGGTTCACAAAGTGGTTTGTTTGTTTTTTCCCCTTTACACGTACACCATCAACTACAGCATTCTCATGTTTGTGGTGTGGTAGACAGAACACTGCATTTGGATTAAGAGAACCTGGCTTCGAGGCCCGGTCTTGCCACTATTTACATATTCCTTGTACAAGTTACCACATCTCAAGATGCAAAATAGATAACGATGCTTCCATGACCTTCCTCACTGAATTGTTGTCAAGAATATACTTTGTAAACCTTGGGATGCTATCTAAATTCAAGATGATTGTTTGACTCAAATACGATTGATGGTACAAACAGGCATTTTTTATGGAATCTGTATGTACCAAAAAAAAAAAAAAAAAGGGATGAACTGATACTCTGTGACTTTGGATAATAAATGTTAGGGATAAACTATTTACTTTGATGCTAGATTTATGGGGTACTGACTTCCCAAGTGTCTCAATGAAATAATTTGTGCATCCATGCAAAAAGAAATAAGGGAGGGGGTTGCTTTAAAATTGTCATTGACTGTTGAACCAGGTTAGGGTTTCTGAAGCTTTAAAATCTTTCTTTAGAAAGAACATCTATTAATACAACTTCTTGTTACAAGGAGTGAGGTCTAAAGGACAAACCAAAGGAATGACAAGAGGAAAGGGATTTAGGGCTAACAGGTGGCCAAGAGACATGCTGGCTGACGCTCAGTTCACAGCTAATGTGTCACATGTGAGTGTTTATGGGTTTTCCTCCTTTATCCTTTCTGCAGATTAATTCTTGATGTCACCCTGGACTGTTTCTACCTAGAGCTATGGCCATAAGAAATGACTTTAACAAAACCATCCGAAGGATAGCCCGGCTCTTTTACTGGTTCCCCAAATCACTGATTTGCTCAAGGAGTCAAAAATTCAAGCTACTTTGGAGCCAGGGTGGGGGTAAGTTTCCTTAGATTAACATTGTTTTAGCTCCATTTTTTTCCTGTTACTAAATCTGAATTTTAAAAATTAAGGTCTTTGAAAAAAAAAAGGTTTTAAAAAAACCCTTTGATATGATCATGTGGGAGAAAATGAAGAATGAGTGAAATAAAGCAATTTTGAGTGAGACAATAAAGCCATGACATTTTCCATGACATAAGTTTCATGTTTTTACAGTTATTTAGAATCAAAGTTTCCTCATCGTAAAATGGGAATAATAATAGCACCTAACTCCCACAGTTATTGTGAAAATAAAGTAAAATAACATTTGTAAAGCACTTTGCAAAATGTATAAAGTGCCAGATAAGTGCTAGCTATTATTATTATTATTATTATTATTATTATATGTTCCTAAGGAAATGTGAAGGAAAAATGCGATTTTTTGCATTTATGACAGGCTCTTTTCATTTTAGAGAGTATTTGATTTTGCTGTTGGAACTGTACAGTGTCTTAGACCAATGATTCTCAAACTCTTTGGTCTCAGGACCCCTTTATACTCTTAAAAAATTATCAAGGACTTCAAAGATCTTTTGTTTATGTGAGTTATGGCTATCAATATTTACCATATTTGATATGAAAACCTCTTAGTATTATAAAAGTTTTGATCTCATGGACCCGCAGAAAGGGTCTTGGTGAGAGATCCCTGGACCACACTTTGAGAACTGCTACTTTAGACAAAAATTAACAGAAAATATAGATTACCATCCTAAAATCACATATTAATCCTTCCCCTACCTCCCCAAAATGATGAACTGATTAGTTAAATTTAAATTTTATGAATTTGAGTTGTTTGCCTCCATCTGGGTCAGGATATGTATGTTTTAGTTAAGGTTAACTGATGGAGAATTTTGAAACACCTGGAATTTGCTACTGATGATTTATTAGGTACCTTCCAGAACTAAACATTCCATTCTGGCCTGATCAGAGTGACCGGTAGATTGCTCAGGGTTGGGACAAAAAGGATGGAATTAACTGACCTTTCTGGGACTGACTTCTCTACAAGAAAACACCTGTTTTCTGTAGAAGAAGCAGCTGCTCCTTCACTTCCACCAAAACTCTATCAGGCAAACATCACCTGAGATGCCGAGTGGGTACGTGTTATGGGCTTAGAGGTATTACTTGTTTGTACTTTACATAACCCTAGAAGCTTTCTCTTACTAGATAAACAAAGTCTCTCACTTGGCAAATATAGAGGAAATGCTTAAAGAAATGTGCCACACTCTAACAGAATCAGCATAGCAATCTGTTCTTGACCCAAAGCTCAGACCTTTTTTTTCATGTTGCCCAAAATAAGAATGAATCATCGCTGTGCTTAATATACTTTACTTGGTACATCAAACAATTACTCTTTTAATACTAGGGACTTTACTGCTTAAATAATAATAATAATAATAATAATAATAATAATAATAGCATTTTAAGATTTGCAAAGTGCTTTGCAAATATGATCTCATTTGCTCCTCATAACAACTCTGGAAGGTAGGTATTATTATTATTATCCCCATTTTCAGATGAGGAAACCAAGGCAGAAGTTAAGAGACTTGCTCAAGGTCACACAACCAGTAAGTGTCTGAGGCCAGAGTCGAACTCGGGCTTTCCTGACTTCAGGTCCAGAGCTCCATCTACTGCACTACCTCTGGTCTCTAGTGAACAGAATCTTGATTCTGAAGCCCCATCTGTTCCTTCGTTACAGGAGATGGCAGTTTTCCTGTCTTCATCATACCTGTTCCAGAGAGACCCATTAATTTAAGGTCTGAGATACATTTAAACTTGACTTTCTTTTTAAAAATTTTTCTAAATCAAAAATTTCCATCTTCACTCCATCTTTCCCATTTCAAAATGTGAGGTACCATTATAAAATGTGACTAAGAATACTTGGTAATACTTGCTTTGCAGTGTTATTGTGAGGATCAAGTGAGGTAATGTACATAAAGTGCTAATTAGGGTAGTTTTTTTATAGGAGAGAACACAACAATAATGTAACAGAAATTCACCTATAAATATAAAAGGTGACTTCAAAGATTGAGAAGATAGACTGTTCACAAGTAAATCGAATAAAAGGTATTTGATAAGGCAAAAGAGAGATCTAGGCAACATGGTCTAAGAAAGTCTCAGGAGGGAGAAAAACCTTTGATCTATGTGTATCAGTGGGAGATTTCATGGAGGAGGTAGCTGAGCTGAGCTGAGCCTCCTCCAGCCTTGGAGGAAGAGATTTCTGAGAGGTAGAACTCAGAGGAAGTGTCTTCCAGGCATGAAGAATAGCCAGTGTGAATTCAGAAAGGCAGAACCTGGGCCTGAAAGAATAGACGAAGATGCATACTCCCTCAAGTACCTAAAACTTCAGTGAGAATAATGGATATGTGAATGGAACACATAGGTTCAAGACATACTTATAGAACGGCAGCTCCTGCCTCCAGTGCTGTTGGGTCATTGACGTCTTAGTGATGTTAGTGATAACATGGATGTTATCATTACATTGCTCTCATTGGTCTCATGGTCTCTGCTTCAGGGTCTTATACTCACCACTGGACACCACTCTCCTCTAGGTCTTATAGTCTGCACTGAACTTGGTCTTTTGGCCTCTGTTGGATGGTTTTATAGTCACCATTGGACCCCATTGCCCTCTAGATACCACTTCACAGGGTGATGCTTACTGGCTGCTGTCCTGCCAAGCATCTTGAGGAATAAGTGCTACCATGCTGTTTCCCCAGAAATAAAGCCCATAGACTTTTCCTAACTCTTTCAGAAAAGGGAGAGACACCCCCACGAGGTGGCACAGTGAATAGAGCACCAGCCCTGGAGTCAGGAGGACCTGAGTTCAAATTTGACCCCAGACACTTAACACTAGCTGTATGACCTTGGGCAAGTCACTTAACCCCAATTGTCCTGCCTTCCCACCTCCAAAAAGCAAAAAAAGAAAAGGGAGCGATGTTTACATAGATGCAGGAAAAAAAAAGGGCTGCCTTCAAATTCTTGACTCTGAAGACCATCACCTCTACAACAGGTTATTCTGAACCTCAAGCACTCAAGTGCCAGGTTCTTCAGAAGGAAGAGTAAGGTCCGTTCAGCTTGCTAATGTGCTCAGGCTTAATTCTTCCCTTAGAAAACCCACCCTGGTGAATCTGGTTCCCTCAGTCATGTTTCACTCCAGATGATGGTGAGCACTAGATGTATCTCCCAGTTTTTAGTCTCTAAAGCCTAGATTATAATCCACACAATGATTCTCACCTAATAACTACTGCACAGCTCCAAGGTTCAGGGCTCCCCAGTTGCTGTGCATTCTGTTTCTCCTGTTTTGTCATGTAAATGAATAGGTAGAGGAAAGGCACAAAGAGAAGTAAATAAATTAAGATCAGTACATTATTTTCTCTCTTACCAGCCTAACCATATTCCTGATCTTTTCACATACAGATACAGTAGCACAATGCTTCCCTCATAGTTGCATATACTATAAAACCATAAATATTTCTTGAGATAAGTGAAAATGAAATGATCTTAGTTAAATAAAACTTTTCTTGCTGATCTTAATTAAATAAAACTTACATGTACAAAATGGTCTATAGTTGGCATGATATTTTCCTTACAGTCCTGGCAAGGAGATTGTATAAATTGGATGCCCATTTTACAGGTATAGAAGCCAAGGCTCAAAGAAGTTTTTACTTTGCCAAGAGACTTTAGAGATAACTGCCAGTTCTGATTCTAACCCAGGCCTCTGAACTCATCCATTCGTTGGACAAGCATTTATTTATTAACCGCCTACAGTGTGGGGGTGGACATGGATGAAATGATCCATCATGGGAAACTGAGAAATAGGAAGAGAGTTCAGAGAGACTGGAAAACCATCTAGGAAGAAGAGAGTGTCCAGGAGGGGGTTGTGGTCAGAAACCTCAGACCCCGCAAAGAAATGAAGAAAGATGAAAACTGAGAGAAGCCATCAAAGAGTAGTTTCAGTTGATTGATGAAGTTGGAAGCCATATTGAAACAAGTTAAGAAATTAATGAAAGGAAGGTTATTAAATATGAGATAGCATGTTATTCAACTACCCTGAAATCATGATATTGATTAGAATAAGTTCCTGCTTACAATCTCTCCTTTGTTCCATCCGCCCTTCACACACCTACCAATCATCTCCCTAAAGCACATATATGATCACTCTTGCTCAGAAATATTCAGTATTTCCACATTACCTATAGGATAAAATTCAAGCTCCTTCCTCTGATATCCAAGGTCTTTTATCATTTACCTTTCCAATCTTACTCATACCATTACTCCCCTTCACAAACTCTTAAGCTCCAGCTTCCATGCATTTGAAAACCATCCCCATCATTATGATCATAGATTTTAAGTTGGAAGGAATCTTAGAAGCATTTATTCAAACTCTTCCATTTACAAATGAAGAAACTGAGGCTGTCTTTTCTTGCCCAAAGTCACACAAATACCACAGTACAAATCCAGCTAGTATATATTCTGATCCAGTGCTCTTAACACAGTCCATTAGAATGGAGTATCTCCATATCACTGCTTATTGAAAGCCCAACTCAGGGGCAAACTACCCCTTGAGACCTTTCACTGAATTCTTCAACTAGAGGAAATCTCTCTCTCCCAGTCCAATATTTCAGATCTCTCTCTTCCTGCCTAATATCTCATCTTTCTATTTTCTCCTACATAATTTTCTCATGCTAAACTGTATTTCTCCTGCTAATATGGAAGATGCTTAAGGACAAATTCTGTATCATTTTTTGTCTTTGTGTCTACTTCTATGCCTTGCACAGGGCAGGTATTTAAATCTTGAAATAATTCTCATCATCCTACTTAAAACCCTTTTTTAGGATCATATCATGTACCTACACATCAAATGACATAGTAAATTTAAAGGACTTTGAAAAACCTTCAAGCACTACATAAGTGCTACGTTTTATTGTTATTATTTTCATCCCAGATAAGCAAAATATTGCTTTCAGAGCAAAAATATGAGTTCTGATGCAAACTATTAACATTAACAACACTTTTTGCATTAACAAAGCACTGGAAGGGAAATGGGTATCCATCAGCTAGGGAATGGTTAAACAAATTGTGTTACATGAATATAATGTCATATTATTGCAACTCAAGAAGTAACAAATATGAACAATTTACAGAAAATTCAGAAGACAATATTTCTTGTGTTCTCTCTTCCATAGAACCCAGCATATAGCAGGTACATACCTTTCCACTCACCAGTCAGGGAATCGTCATTCCTGGGATTTTACATCTGTGTTCCCTAGCTGCCTAATAGTAGATTTCAGTTTTAACTATGGACTCAGTGAAAATATCAGGACAGCTGGATTGTCACTTACTTGCCACTCATAAACTCCATCCAATTCACTTTGGACAGTGTCTACTCCTGGTTCCCCATTGCTGAGCATGGCTGCCACTCATTGCACCCCACAATATCTCATAGGCTGGAGTTGCCCAGGAAAGAGGGAAAGGGAGATAAAGAGAAGAACTCAATGAGATGATGAGTGAGGCACCTGGAATCAGGGATCTGCTCTCAGAAGCCCAACATAGGATATGGGAAGAGTCAGGGGCCAAGAGGAGAGAAAAAGAGGATGTATTTTCAAAGGATGTCTAGTCTAGTCAAGTAAGATGAGTGTCAGGGTACTTGAGGAAACTTCTGATCCCAAAAAGCATTCATTGGGCATCCCCACTACTGTGCAGAAAAACTGTGATTGGGTGTTGCTATAGCAGGAATGGTGAGCTGTCCAGTTGTAGAAATCAGGACAAGATGATGAAGCTGTGCTTTTAAGACTCTGCTCCACTGCTAGGAGGCCTTTCCTGATACCTTCAGCTACCTCATAAAGGTATCTTCTTCCTATTATGTATTTATAGTGTATGTACCTACATATGTACATGCTTTCTGCCCATTAGAAGACAGGGCTATTCTTGCCTTTCTGTCTCTAACCCTTAGCACAGTGTCTGACATATGAGTAAGCACTTAAGATCTGTTTATGAAAGTAATATAGTAGGTAAGACCCAGATGATGTGGCAGTCCTGGGTGTCCCTTCCTGAGGAGATGGAGGAGGGAGCTCCAACCAAAGAGCAGGAGTATTTTTTGTTAATCAGGAATTTCATGGTGACTTGGCCAATACCACATTCCAAGAAAGTGTTAATCTCCCAGCCCCTGTCCATGAAGGAATGTGACAATGTGATGGAGAGTTTTGCAGCAATAAGGTGATCTGGACCAGTCAGCAAGATGTCATCAATGTGATGGTGACTCTCTGGAACGGCAGGTACTTTGTGAAGGTCTCTGTGAACCTTCATGACAAGGAGGGAGACCTTAGAAGGACCTGGGGCAGGACTTGGAAGGTGTGTTGTGACCCTTCTCAGGTGAATGAAAAATTTTTATTTTTACTACAACTGGTATGGAGAAAAAGGCATTAGTCAAGTCAATGACCCTGAACCCCATGGACCTGGGTCACTGCATCCACCACAATCAGCAAATCTGGGAATGCAGCTATGATGAGGGTGTATCAACTTTATCCAATTCATGGTAATCCACTGTGAATCTCTAGGTCCCATTGACTTTCTGAGCCAACCAGACAAGGTTGTTGCAAGGGGAATTAGTAGTTCTCAGCACTCCTATAACTTTCATTTCCTTAATTTAAATATAATCTCCTGAACCTCATCTGGACAGCAGTAGTGTATCCAGTTGACCACCATAGTTTGGCCAACTCTATTTAGTTTCCATTTAGTGTGACTCACTACTAAATGTAGTAAAAGGACATTGATAACTTGGGTTGGTGCCAATCCTCCGTGTTTCTAAAATATCCATCCTAAGACATCCACCCTCAAACACACACACACACACACACACACACACACACACACACACACCATAATCTGGACTTTAATCATTTCCCCCAGACTTGCTTGTCCCTCAGATCCATTAACTGAGACATTTTAGCCCTGGAAAACAATGGTCCAAGTCTACTCGTATAAGAGTCGCCAGACTTCCCACATCTGCCATGCCTTTCCCTTTGAAAACAAAGTGTCAGGGATCAAACAACCTCGGATTCCCTGCCCTCAATCTTGGAAAAGGGGTTGATCACCCTAGAAGTTGAACCTAAGGATTAGATAGCTTTACAAATTAATTCTCTTAAATATGCAGAGTACGACTTTGGCCAGCCCCTTCATTGAGGTAGTATAGGTCTGATCTCCTTGACCCATTAAACTCCTCTTTCCTCTTTAGGCTAGATATTGCACTGGCTGGGGTATGGAAGTGGGCAGCATAAGGCCAGGGCATTGTGGGAGTAACTGACTGAACTCCCCCTGGGATTTTCCACAACATTCAGATCAAAGTATTCTAAGGGTTTGCCATCAATTTTGTTTTTCAGAACCTTTCTTTTTAGGAGCCAAATGAAAAACTTCGAGGGAGAATGTTATCTCCACTAGCTCAAATGATTGGTTAGTGGCCTGTCCTAGAACCTGTCTTCTCCTAAAAATTCAGTAATCTGATTACCCAGAGGGGGCCAAAGTATGGGCCAACCTCACATTCAAATAACCTGTTTTTTATGTAAAGGGTGCCCTCTTTGGCTAAGGCAGAGTGACCTAGGAGGTAATTGATGGAGGAAATCTTCACAGTTGGATTACATAATGCCAGTGCCCCCATGAATCTATCCTATAAGGGACAGAGGGCAAGTTCCCTATCATCTGGGAGAATATGATCAAGCTCACCTTTTAGCAAAGAGTTCTCAATTAACTTTCCTAGCTTTTGACACTCACCATTACTAAGGAGAACGGCAGAGGCCCCAGTGGTCAGAGCAAACTTTATTCTAAGCTTTCATTTCCCATCTGCCTGTATTTCTTCTTCAGATTTTCTAAAATTTCCTAGCTCTTTCAGGATAAATTCTCAGCCTCTTTGTTAGGTGTCCCAAGAACTAATTTCACAGCCCTTTGGGCAGTACTCTGAGTATTTCTTGATATTCTGAGTGTTCCCCTACTGTTCATCCTTCATAATACATTCCATGGTTTCCTTTGGTGAAATTGGGGCATCATTCCCATCCCATGTAGGTTTCCTAAACGAAGCTACTGCAACCTCACGCCAAGAGTTTTTAGAAGGTCACCAAGGGTCAAAGTCCCATAGTACCAAAGCTGACTTTCCTGTGCCAAGTGGTCATTTTCCTTGAATCCTATTGATTACACCTGCAGTTATGCCAAATGTTCTAGGTCAGGCGTGACTTACATCAGTTCAGTGGTCCAGGAATGGCCAGCCTAAAATGCATAGACCCAAGAATATCAAGTCAAAAATGAAGTTGTTTAGCTATATGAAAGGCTACAGAGGCAGGTTCAGGACACAGCTTTTAAGGTACAGAAGACCTCTTACTACAGAGTTCCCTCCATATGTAAAATAGTATTTTTCTACAACATATAGTTTTTGTTGTTCAGTAGTATCCAGCACTTTGTGATCCCATGAACCATACAAGGTTACTGGAGTGGTTTGCTATTTCTTTCTCCAACAGATTAAGGCAAATAGAGAATAAGTGACTTGGTCACACAAATAGTAAGTATCTGAGGCCGGATTTGAACTTAGGTCTTCCTGACTCCAGAGCTCCATCCACTGAGCTGCCTAGCTGCCTCCTAAGCAAACAAAGGTTAAGTGACTTACCCCAGGTAACTCAACTAGTGTCTAAGGCCAGATTTGAGCAGCTAGTTACCTGGAATTGTGCTAAGCACTGAGGATACAAAGAAAGGCCAAAAAATTAGTCCTCGGTGTTAAGTAGTTCACATTCAAATGGGTGAAACAGCACATAAACTATGTGCAAGTGAGAGAGACACAGGATAAATTGGAGATAATCAATAGAGAGAAGGCTGTCATTAAAGGCTTCTTGCAGAAGGTAGGGTCTATGCTTCCTCTGTATAGTACTGCTTTCTGGGGAGCTTCGAAACCTCAGCCTTTACTGCCTGAGTGACCACAGGCAAATCACTTAACCTCTCTGGGCCCCTTCCTCTTCTCTGTCTGGTTGTTGAGGGTACAAGGGTTACTGTGTCCCAGATGGAGTTAGAGGTGAATGAATAACATTGGCCCTAGTTGAGGAAAGATCTGTGTTAAAACCCCTCTGTTCCTCCCTCTCAAGGCAGCTGGGTACCTGAAGGAGAGAGAGAGAAACAAGAGGAGCCTTCCAAGTAGAATGAGGAGGACCCAGATATTTTCCTAAATATCTTTGGTCTCTCCCCCTGGAATTTTTGGGTTACTGAAAGAATGCATTTCCCTCCATTTAATACCTTTAGGATATTTAATGTCCACAGGGGATTGAAAAAACTCTTTGCTTGCAATTGTGGTTGATCAAGTGTCATCATTAGCTCACTACAAATGCTGACTTCTTAACTTGCAGGGTATCCTTGGACACTAGGAATTCTTGAATCCCTGCGGCCTTCTGGGCTGAAGAGAGAAATCTTAGGCTATAAGTTCTTCGGAAGAAAGAATTGATTTTTGGGTTCTTTTTGCATCTTTCTCAGTGCTTAAGCACGGCTTTAGGGCCTAATCAATGAAAATCTTGGTTGCTCTTTGGAGACCAGGTTGGCTCAGGAAAAATGACTTGGGGAAGAAAATAATTCATTAATACCCCAAACTGAAGTCTCAAATGTGAAGTTTGTGTTTCAGCTTCCCCCATTAGATTGTAAGCTCCTTAAGGGCAGGAACTATTCTTTTTTTCCATATTTGCCTTCCTAGCACTTGACATACTGCCTGGTATTTGGTAGGTAATTAATAAATATTCATTGACTGTTGAAGTCTATGCCCAGAATAGAAGTAAAGTCCAATAAGTTTTGAAGTAAGCAAACAGTCTGCTTAGAGTCAACTGATAATTCTCTCTGCAGGAAGTTGATTCGTTTTAGTTTACTGGACTGATTTCCAATCATGTCCTAAATCCCAGGCTTTCATCAAAAGCATCAATGTTCCAATATAGGCTTTAAACAGGGAAAAAATACTTTGAAAGATCCTGTTTGATTTTAAAGCATCTCATGGTTTTCACAGTTTGAAAGGGGACAAAAATACATTTCCACATTATAACTGAAAGCTTTCTATTCAGGATCTAAAAAGTGACACTGCTTGGTTTCACATTTTGTCTCTGAGCAGTAAGTTAAAAGTGAAGCTTCCTATTCCTCCCCATGTTACCGAGATAAAATATCTTCCCAAAGCTCCATGAAGGTACAGAATGTGTTTGATTTAAGCTTTGTATATTCCCTCATCTGACAGCACAGTCCATTCTTCTTTTGAATAGTTCTAATCATTAGGTCATTTTTTTCCTTATATCAGGCCTAAATTTTCTTCTTTGTTATGCCTGTAATTCCTGGTTTTGCCATCTGCGACAAATAAGTCTAATTTCTCTGGCTGGTTATGTCTCCATCTCTGTCATACGTGTTTACTTGTGTTACATACGAATATGTATGCACACATACACATGGAGCTTCTCTTAGCTTGCCAATTTACTGTCATAGGAAGAGTCAGGACACAGGAAGCTCCTTGTAACTGGGCATACATCTTATACTAGGAATTCATAAGGAATTATCATGCCCAAAGAGGATATGAA